>OZ026516.1:17606755-18857480 GCA_964019695.1 Loripinus fragilis
ACAATCACAAATGTTTAACCCCATAGCTATAGAGAGCTTAGTTACAGATTTTTCACCTGATTTATATAACTGCTTTAAAAGAGCATCTAATGAGAGCCTTGACACAAGAAAACCTTTCTTTAGGGTTTCCATTAAAGTGAGACTCAAACCAGTCTGCTCAAGGCTTTAGGTTTCATGTGAATCGTCTACTGGTAAATGATTCACATAGAAATTCAAGTCTTAAACACAAAATCTGTTGTCTGTTTCAGTTATAAACAGTGCATTATGGATATTTGATCCACGAAATGTGATTTCTAACAATGTGGCATTTTGACAGGTGTAGGCTCAGATGAGCTTATGCAGCCTCCTTTTAAGCTTAGAAACTCCAAATGATGTTCGGTCAATAGCTAAACTGTCATAGAATATTCAAGGGACAGGTAAAGGCTCTGATCAGACTGTGCATATATGCACAGATCTGAGGCTTTGCTTGTGGCACATACCACATTGTTGGAAATCTCATGTCTCGGCTCATTTATTATTTAACTCTTTATTGACTGAAGAAATCTTCTATTCAGATTCTGGACGGTCATTCTCCTCCCTTCTGCTGATTCATTCAAGAAGGGTTGTTGTCAGTTACAAGCGAAAGTATGTGCACAAATCACTGGTTAACCGCTTGTTCAAGCCTGCCCAGGAAAAAGTGTGGTCAGGTGAACTGACCGTCCCGCAATGACCATAGCTGTTGACTTGGGATGTAAAGCAACAAAAAACAAAACATATTCAGATTCTGGGGTTTTGAAGGGTCACTGATTGTATTTTGGTTCATGAATATTGTTTTTATATTATAAGTTAAAAAAAAAACATACACAGAAAAAATGAATAAAAATAATATTTTAGGCCTGTATTTTTGAAACAAATTAATTGTAATTGTTTTGACGTATCTAGGTTTTAAAAAAGACTATCTTGATGAGACAGGTACTAGTATGAGTGTACACATATTTAGATTTTGTGGCATTAGGCTTATTCTGTGCAAAGCTTTGCGTTGCTTTTTATCACACCTGGTGACCTTGACTTTTATAGCTTTATTGCCATCTTCAGTTTAACAATCCATATATGTGCACATAGGCAAAACTTCCCCTTTTGTTTTACAATCCATATTTTCATCCTAAAATTGCGATTATTTTCTTATCCATCAGATAAAACATATATTGTGGGTACTCAAAAGAACTGTCTCAGCGAGACGGTTCTTTTGAGTACCCACAACATATGTTTTGGTTGAGAAATAAGAAAGTTATTACAGAATTATGGTACGTCATCTCATCTGGAGGCCTGAAACCTCCAGATGACCATCGAAATATTTTGTTCTTGACATGCAAAAAGAGCTTGTAAAACACTCAAGAAAATCTTGACCTCATACAATCCGATTAACAAGAAAATCTGTCACAAAGCTACAAAGACTAGTCGGACTTTTAAAAATTTGGATGTAGCCAGTTTTGCTGTTATCTTATCACAGGTTTAGATAAACAAAAGTTTTCAGCGTAAAAATGTAAATATTTTCTTACCCATCAGTTTTAACATATGTTTTGGCTGCTTAAAAGAATCGCCTCATTGAGACGGTTCTTTTGAGTACCCACAACATATGTTTTGGTCGAGAAATAAGAAAATTAAAATTTCGATACACACTCTTAACTAAAGTCCTGATCTTATGCAGTGAACATTCTACTCCTTTCTTGTTTGCATTTTATATAAACATTTTTTGGGGTTTTTTTTACGACATTGGGTATAGTTAGATATCTACCAAATTAAACCACACATTTTTGTCTAGTAAACGTTTTAGATAATCTTGTTTGTACCTGTAGTCTTATTTCAAGAGGAAGATAGTCAACACTTCGGGTAATATAAGCTCAGTCCAACTTTTCCACCAATAAAATCTTTTTTACCTCTTCAAAACGAAAAACTTATCTGTATACTATTTTTGTTCGAGTACCTAAAAAGTGATTGCACCTTAAGTAAATATAACTTAACAGGAAGTATGATGAAATATCTAGCAATTCTGGTAACTAGTTTTCTAGTGAACAAGAAGCATTAGATTGGTAAAAAAAAGATTATGTTATGCTGTAAAGGACCTAGGCCCAGATTCGTTTCAAATTAGAGGTTATAATATATGAGGTACCACATTAATTATATTTACTATTATAAGCTAGAACTTATCTGTTTCCCATCTTTGATTGTTGCTTTGAAAAAGATGATTTTTTTAGGAGAGGTAATACTGTATGTTATCAAATTTTTTGGTCTGAGCCAATGCACACACCAATATGGAAAAATCAAGTCTATGTTGTACCATAAGCTGACCAGCGCTTTCAGTGTTTAAATGAAATATTACAGCTCTTTTTGGCATGTAATTGTTCATGTATATATGTATCTGCTTATGACACAAATTGTATGATAACTGGAAAAGTAAGTTTTCTGGTTAACCACCAATTGTAGGTAAAATGTGGCACAAGATATAATAATATAAGTCCTGAATATCAACATTAAACTTTTGTTAAGTGTATCATTGTATAGTTGGCAGTCCATTTCACTAAAAACTCTTCTGATGGCAAAATGGTGTGGAAGCTGGCATCCATGCTAAATATGTTGCAATATGTGTGGTAAAACCAATAGGGGTGGATGCCAAAGTAAGCAAGAGGGCAAAGATCAGGAATCACTACAATCAAGCACCACACCTGACCCAGGATACCAATGGGCAAGTGACAACGTCACAATTAGACATCACAAACAAAGCCAAGAGGTCAACTCATTCCCAGCAGGTGACCACAAGGCATCAACAAACAGACGTGTATGAAAGCATAACAAAACAAGACAGATATAACATAAATGATCCACAAAAGAAGCATCGCCTTGGACCGGTCAGTAAAGATATTTTACTGGAGGGCTTAAACCGGTTTAACGGTGCACCAACCTCACCCTTATCTCAGATGTGGATCAAGACACATAGATGTTTGGTTTGCATGAAAGACCCCTAACTTATCAAAGCATCATCTCCTAGAACGTATAAATCAAGATATACTAGAACACATTCGATGGCGCGCCATCGCAAATCCCCAAGCTCTCGAAGATATCTAATGGTATTTGATCCTTTGACCCCATCCCAAGGTCACCAGTTTGATCCCAGGGTAAAAATTTTCAGTGTATCTTGGTCTACTGCTCATCCCCTTTAATTAGATATGCCACATGAACATGTTCAGAAAATTAAATTTTGACCCCCAGCACCCCCAAGTCCCAAACCGGGGGCATGCATGACCAAGGGGACCGAATGAAAACCCAGTCTTATATGTTTTATATCTTTCATTTGTGAGAAGACACACAAAGTTTAGTTTAAAAATCTTTGAAATTGACTTTGTAATTGAGATTTAATGATATTTGACCTTTTGGCCCCTCCCCAAGGCCTCAGGAGACAGGGACCAAAAAAATTGTGCCGTTGCATGTGCCATTCATGTAAGTAAATCACACACCAAATCTGGTTGAAATTGGTGGCCAGTGATGGGATCTAACAGAAATATATCTTTTTGAGAAGACACACAAAGTTTGGTTTGAAAATTTTTGAAATTGACTTTGTGATTGAGATTTAATGATATTTGACCTTTTGGCTCCTCCCCAAGGCCCCAGGGGGTGGGGACCAAACAAATTGTGCCGTTGCATGTGCCATTGATGTAAGTAACTCACACACCAAATCTGGTTGAATTTCGGGATTTTTTTTTTTGGGACCACTCAACCCCCCACGGTACCCCCAAGTCCAACCCCTGAAGCATGACCCAGGCGACCCAATGAAAATCCCGTCTGATATGTCTTATATCTTTCATTTGTGAGAAGACACACAAAGTTTGGTTTAAAAATCTTTGAAATTGACTTTTAATTGAATTTTAATTATATTTAATTATATTTGACCTTTTGGCCCCTCCCTAACGCCCCAGGGGGAGTGGCCAAAAAAAATGTGCTGTTGCACACCCTATTCATGTGAGCAACTCACACACCAAATTTGGTTGAATTTCGTCCAATGGTTTAGGAGGAGATAGCGTGACGGACAGACGGACGGAGGCGATTGCAATATCCCCGACGCTTTTTTAAAAAAGCATGGGAATAAAAAAGGAGATAAAGCAAAGATAAGGGCTCAACAGTAAATAAAACTGAATATGACTGAAAATGTCCCTATGACTCCGAATTAGGTCAAAGGTCAATTGGGTGCAAAATAAGATATTAGACAAAATGACGTCTCCTGTGTAAGTTGCTGAATTATAATTCCAGGTTTGTCAGTGTACTCAAACAGCGAGTTTTTTGTCAATAATTATTGCTATAGCAGATCTATTATAAGTAAAATTTGTAGGACTTGCACTGTCAATGGCATCATATCGACTAGCTGGTGTGCATTTCCCAGATACTTCAGAATATTTTCATCTCACTGGCACACATTTAATGTCTTTCATCCACAGCTAATTAGCTGCATACAATTGTTACCAAACTACTTTTCGTCCATCTGTACCTCTTACCATGATAGTTTGTGATATGTAAATGCGTCCTAGTTTTGGCCTCCTCATAATATGATGCCAAGTAGGAAAATTCATATGTTGGAAGTTTGTGACTTTGCCACAAGTTTAGGAAAAGTCAATAGTACTGGGTGAGAATCAGTCTGATTTGGCTGCTGATACATTGTCTGTAATGTTGACAGCTAAAACTCTCAAATTACCTTAGACTAAGAAATGGTTACTTCTGGAGGAATCGAAAATGCCCTAAGAGCTACATCGAATATGTGTCCCACTTGTCATCTGATCATGAAGATCTGGACACTAGGATGACATTACATGCGTGAGCTGCAACATCAGTTGGTTATAAAGGAAATGTTGGCAAATGTCTTGCCACAGACCAGGGTATCAGATGTGCTTATACTGTGACTGTATCACCTCAGGGCCTGCAGTATTGATAAGTTTGGATGCTCTCAGGAACAGGGAGAGTAATGAAATGCGTTCCTGCCCATTTTGTTTCTGAACAGCTACCCCATTTAGTATTGGCCATTATTTTAGGCTTTCATTCACATCAGCGTCTGTACTGTTTATAAAAGTAAAAATGATCTTTAGACAAAAAAGTACAACATTTAAAAAAAAAAATGACACCCCTAGATACATGTACAAAGGACTATCCCAAGTTTATTGTATCAGACCAGAAGGAAGAATCCATGAGTATACAATTCGATCAAAAAAACTTTTATTATAAATGGACAGAGCGCTATATTTATTATCTAGCTTAAGTTGCAGCCTTTGTTTGCGTTTGGTTTCATTTGTCCTGTACTGCATAGTGGATTATCTTAGCATTTCACACAACAATCCATAAAAACTGAGATTATTTTTCTTTCTTTCTTAAACTGTCGTCTTTTTTTTTTTCAAATCAACATTTTTAAAAAATCTTTCTTGAATATTATACAGTGTCAAACAGTTCGAATCCCGATCAAGACTGACGTTTTTTCAGGATCTGGGTCCTAAAAATATTTTTAATAGAAAAGATAATATTGTCACAGATGTCACATTGAGACATTAGTTATCAAACATGTTTTCATATCAACAATAAAAATGCCTTGTTGAAATAATCCACTATACTACAGTGCATCTAGTGTTGTTATAATTCGCTTCACATAATTCTTTGCATGCGGGAAATTTTTCTTGAATTGTTGTCATTGATTTTTAGCTCATCACATTTTCCCATTCAATCAAATTGAATGTCGCAGTTTGATTTGTGGACTTTGTGAAACACATTCGCACACACATGCATGCACCAATACATAAACACTTACACTGACATTGAGAATATAATAAAAATGCTCTGGGATCAAACATATTTCACTTGCAGAGAATATCCATAATGCATCACTTATTTAGAATGTTTTAGTATGTTATAGAATCTAACATATCACTCACAGAGGATATACATAATGCATCACACACTGAGAATGCATAAAGCTGCATAGTCTGTAACTTTTGATTTTTTAATTTTAGAACTAATGTTTCTATTTTTCAAGAACACAGTAAAAAAACTAAAACTCAGGTATACATTTTACCAATTTCGTAAATCTTAACAAATTATCAGTATCAAAACAACAGCATTTAAGCTAAAATTAACTGTCTATAATTATTGGAGGGACGCAAATAATTAACAATAAGAGAAAAACACACCTGTTTTATAAGATAATTCACTTTTCCGTGCGTTTTTTACCTATAGTGAACAGATTTATTGTGAAAACATAACTTAATTCTACTTTTACAAATGATTTAAAAAGAAAATAAAAAATTTCGAAAAATGGTCATAGTTGCAGACTTAGTCTCTTTAAATATGAAATAGAATCAAACATATATCACCCACAGATAATATTCATTATGCATCACACACTGAGAATGCTTTAATATGAAATAGAATCAAACATATATCACTCACAGAGAATATTCATAATGCATCACACACTGAGAATGCTTTAATATGAAATAGAATCAAACATTGTCACTCACAGAGAATATTCATAATGCATCACGTGTTGAGAATGTTTTAGTATGTTATAGAATCAAACATATATCACCCACAGATAATATCATAATGCATCACACACTGAGAATGCTTTAATATGAAATAGAATCAAACATATATCACTCACAGAGAATATTCATAATGCATCACACACTGAGAATTAACATGTTAAAGAATCAAACATATATCACTCACAGAGAATATTCATAATGCATCACACACTGAGAATGCTTTAATATGAAATAGAATCAAACATTTATTACTCACAGAGAATATTCATAATGCATCACACATTGAGAATGTTTTAATATGTTATAGAATCAAAGATGTCACTTACAGAGAATATTTATAATGCATCACACATTGAGAATGTGTCAAACATATATCACTCACAGAGAATATTCATAATGCATCACACACTGAGAAAGCTTTAGCATGTTAAAGAATCAAACATTTATCACTCACAGAGAATATTCAAATTGTATCACACACTGAGAATGCTTTAACATGTTAAAGAATCAAATATATATCACTCACAGAGAATATTCATTATGCATCACACACTGAGAATGCTTTAACATGTTAAAGAATCAAACATATATCACTCACAGAGAATATTCATTATGCATCACACACTGAGAATGCTTAACATGTTATAGAATCAAACATATATCACTCACAGAGAATATTCATAATGCATCACACACTGAGAATGCTTTAATATGAAATAGAATCAAACATTTATCACTCACAGAGAATATTCATAATGCATCACTTATTGAGAATGTTTTAATATGTTATAGTTCAGCTCTAGTAGGGAATTGTTGTATAATAATTTACTGTTTGGAGGTCAGTTGTAAAGATCAAATCAGGAGTGTGCAGGGCGAGTGATTTATCTTCGTTCAACTGACAGCCAAACAGTGAATTATTACTCAACAATTCACACACCATGTCCGATGAAGGTTATCTTAGGGCCCTGAGAAAGCTAGGTGTTGAGGAATGGATTTTGCGGTAAGTCCAGGGAATGTTCGCTAATGCGCGAAGCCGGGTTTGTGTTGGCGAGGGTTTCAGCGCAAGAGTTTGAGGTGCAGGTCGGGGTCCACCAGGGATCTGTACTCAGTCCCTTGCTCTTCATCAATGTGCTGGAGGCTTTGTCACACGAGTTTCGGGCTGGTGTTCCCTGGGAGGACTTATATGTAGATGATCTTGTCATCATTGCTGACTCCCTAGAAGAATGACTGTGTCCAGAGGCTCTTGATATGGAAAGGAGGCTCTTGATATGGAAAGAAGCCATGGAGAAGATTGGGTTGGGGGTAAATGCAGAAATGACAAAGGTCATGATCTGTGGTACAGGCCTGGACCTCTTGCAGAGTTCAGGCGAATACCCATGCGATGTCTGTCGTACAGTAGGCAACAACAGCATCTACTGCTGCAATGGCTGCAAACTTTGGGTGCATAAGAAATGCAGCGGTCTACAACGACTGACACCAAATCCTGATTATAGGTGTGCATGTGAAATGCCCACCCTATTGACGGCAGACCACAGAGTGAAGTCCAGGTCGGACCTGATAAGCTGGAGGAGGTAGCTTCCTTCTGCTACCTGGGTGATATGCTTTCTGCTAGTGGAGGCTGTGAAATAACAGTCACTTCTCATGTGAAAACAGCCTGGAAGAAGTTCAGGGAGCTACTACCAGTTCTCACATCCAGCCACCTCTCTTACAAGACCCGTGGCCATGTGTACAGCTCTTTTGTGTGGAGCGCCATGCTCCATGCTAGTGAAACTTGGCAACAGACCACGATGAACCTGCAGCACAATGATAGGGCCATGATCAGACAGATCTGCAGTATCAAGCCAGAGGATGTGGCCAAGGTAATGTCAAGCCAACTACTGGCAAAGCTTGAGCTTGAGGATTTGAGAGAGGGAAGCCTTCACTGGTTTGGGCATGTGGAGCGTTCTAGTGGTGCAGTCAGAACCGCATGTGATATACAGATTGATGGCAGGCGGGGAGGCCCAAGCGAACATGGAAGAAACTGATGGAGAAAGACTGCCGTAAGTGGAAGCTCACGAGAGTTGACCCTCAAGAAAGGAGCACCTGGAGATCAGGTGTGAGATTTGCTATGCATGCAGCTAGCCTTACCTGGAAAGGGGCCCACTGATGTGGATGATGCCCCTGCACCTGCACGTTAATAAAAAATCTGATTATGATATGATATGATGATAAAGCCACTATTGATGTTATTTTGCAGTAGCAATTGACGTCAGCAAGTGCATGCTTTCCACGTGCTTTCAAAACTATGACATTATCGTTTGATATAACAAGTTTTGTTTTTTTTAGCATTGGCTCTTTGGGTGAGGTGTGTTAGAATATGTTATACAATCAAACATATGTCACTTACAGAGGAGGGAGCACACTGGCTCAGTGGTAGAGTGCTTGACTCGAGACTGAAGGGCCGCGGGTTCGAGCCTCAACGAGGTCACTGTGTTGTGTCCTTGAGCAAGACGTTAATCCTAGTTTAATACTGGTTCAACCCAGGAACACCCGTCCCTATATAACTGAAAGATTGTTGATGGGACGTAAAGAATCAAATCAAACTAAACTTACAGAGGATATCAAAAATACATCACACATTGAGAATGGTTTCGATCATGTATTGTAGATGAAATTTATATTGTAGTATGGCCGATGCTTTTTTCTTTGATCTTTGCTGATGTTTAAATCAGACACCCTAGAATAACAACGAAGGAGGAGCTTAAAACCGTACTCTAACTTCCAATTTTAGTTAAACAGCGATGTAGGCGGGAACTTCCTAAATAGCGACACATTAACCCGTAGGTAAATGTTATATAATTGACAGCTTTGGCCGGATGCTGGGAGGAGTGAATGTAAATTTCGCCAGGTGTCAGTAACGTGTTTATTTGCGCCTGCGCCATACTACAAGCTAAATAAAGGATTTTTCCTCGGCTTTCTGTTTAAACCGCTCAATAGGCTACGCCCACCTCGCGGTTTAAACAAGAAAGCCTCGGAAAAGCATCCTTTATCTATTACATGTATCACACATTGAGATTTAAAAGTCTGTTGATGCATATAACTTGCCTCAAGGTTATAAAACTTTTTTCGTGCTCAACTCAGCTGAGCATGAAATTTCAACTGCTAATTAAAGCTAAAATGCTGATAAATAATGATTTTTCTTGCTGTCAAACTCTTAGTTGGTATTTTGTTATGCTAATGAATGTTAAAATGTCAGCAATTGTTGGCATTTTAACATTTATGAGCAGGACAAATTTCGTGCTCAGTTGAGTTGAGCATGAAAAAAGTTTTATAACCTCAGGTCCAGTTCTCAACTGAAATCTTTACCTGCCAGTGATGTTTGCTGATAACCTTTGCAAGCTGTTTGGACCCAAGCTGTTTGACACTCTAATGGTATTCCTGAAAGAATTCTTTTGAAAAGTTAACGACAAAAAATGCAAGCAAGATTTCTCAGCTGCAAAGAGTTAACTGTCAACCAAAATTCAAAATAACTTCTGTTAAATGTTCCTGATTTTTCTATCAAAATTGCTTAAACTCAGGCTTAAGAATGTGTACCCAAAAAATAAATTTCTTTTTCTCAACCAATGCATTGTTGTCGGTACTCAAAAGAACAGTCTCATTTGAGCACCCAAAACTGATGAGTAAGAAAATACAGTAAAACCTGTCTTAAGTGGCCACTCAAAAAGAAGACCAAACATTGGTTTTCAAGACATCTTATCGCTAAATGCAGGTCAAAAGTATTCTGCAATACTTTCGACCTTCATTAAGCTACCATTTATCTTAAAGAGCTTTGTTTTGTCTATTTTTGAGTGTCGGCTTAAGGCAGGTTTTACTGTATTAACAATTTTACGCTCAAAAATTGTGTTTGTCTAAACCTATGAAACTGTTGTGGCTGCAAGAGCAAAGAAATCTTAAAACAACTACTGACCCAATTCCAAAATAATTACATGCAATTGTTCCCTGTGATACTTCCTTCTTAAATTGCTCAAGCTGTTCAATCTACTGCTAAGAGTGACTGAAACTAAAATCTTAAAACCAATATCCAGCCGAGCCGCGTAGCGCAGTCGGTAACGTGTCTGGCTACAGATGCGTGTCTGACTGCAGATCCAGGGGTCGCGAGTTCGATCCCGGTCTGGTCCCATACTTTCGTGGAGATTGATCATGAAATGATTTCTACGGTCATTCTCCTCCCTTCCGCTGATTCATTCAAGAAGGGTTGTTGTCAGTTACAAGTGAAAGTATGTGCGCGAATTACTGGTTAACCGCTTGTTCAAGCCTGCCCAGGAAAAAGTGTGGTTAGGTGAACTGACCGTCCCGCAATGATCATAGCTGTTGACTTGGGACGTAAAGCAACAAAACAAAACAAAAAAAAAAACAAAAAAAAACAAACAATATCCCCTAAGCTGCAGGCCCAATTTCAAAATATTTTGACGACAGGGTGGGTGCACACATATAATCAGGATTTGGTGTCAGTTACTAGGTGTAGCCCATTGCGTTTCTTATGCACACAGTTTGCAACCATTGCTGTATGTAGATGCTGTTGTTGCCTACTCCTGTACGAAAATTTCACTGGGTGACCCTCAACAAAAACAGTGAAGGCAAAGACAAAATCATGAATAAAAGAACATTCAAAAAATAAACTTTTTTACAGTTCTGCTTTGAATTTCAAACAGCCCATATATGATTAAATTTACGCCAGTTCATGAGATTTCCAACAATGTGGTATGTGCGACCAGCAAAGGCTCAGACCAGCCTGCGCATACGTGCAGTCTGATCAGAGCCTTTACTGGTCGCTTGAATATTCTATGACTGTAAAGCTACTGGCTGAACAGTATTTGGAGTTTCCAAGCCTCAAAGGAGGCTGCAGAGGCTCGTCCGAGTCTACATATGTCAAAATGTCACATTGTTGAAAATCTCATGCACTGGCTAAATTTGAAAGTGGAAAGAATATACTGGATGTATTTGAACTTTGAAGCTCTTGCATTTCATTTTATTGTTTGATGTTACAGATATTAACCTTACGATTATTTAGTTTTGTATGTGAAGTGTGTACTTTTATGTTTAATGTATCATTCTGTCATAAACGAATTCACTGGTTTTATTACCAATCAAGATAATTTTCATAATTTTACATTCTCCAAATATTGTCAAGCAGAGCCATTTCCTTAGAAAGAGGAGGTCTGGATGTCTGTTGTGTGAAGCCGCATCAGACAAATGACAAATGATTTATTTAGCACAAACACATTTACAACAAGCAAATTCAGAGAATTTATGTCCCCCGCCATTATTGTTTATCCAAACCACATGCATATCTTCAGACCATGTCCAAAACAACTGTGAAGTTGCGCACACAAGGTACCCACTATCTTTTCACTTTGATAGTAAAAACACTTAAAAATGACTAAGTTCAAATTGCAAAAAAAGTGACAAAAAATAATCTCAGGATAATATCCAAACCACATGCATATCTTCAGATCATGACAAAAACATCTGTAAAGTTTCAAAAGAATCGGCATAAAACTGTAGGAGGAGTTGCGCACACAAGGTACCCAGTATCCATTAACTTTGACAGTAAAAACGCCAGAAAAATGCCTAAGTTAAAATAGCAGAAAAAGTGATCTTCAGATCATGACAAAAACATCTGTAAAGTTTCAAAAGAATCGGCATAAAACTGTAGGAGGAGTTGCGCACACAAGGTACCCAGTATCCATTAACTTTGACAGTAAAAACGCCAGAAAAATGCCTAAGTTAAAATAGCAGAAAAAGTGATAAAAAATAATTTGAGGATTATATCCAAACCACATGCATATCTTCAGACCATGTCCAAAACACCTGTGAAGTTTCAAAAGAATCAATATAAAACTGTAGGAGGAGATGCGCACACAAGGTACCCACTATCCATTCACTTTGATAGTAAAAATGTCAGAAAAATGGCTAAGTTCAACTGGCGGAAAAAGTGTTAAAAAATAATCTGAGGAATATATCCAAACCACATGCATATCTTCAGACCATGTACAAAACACCTGTGAAGTTTCAAAAGAATCGATATAAAACTGTAGGAGGAGTTGCGCACACAAGGTACCCACTATCTTTTCACTTTGATAGTAAAAACGCCTAAAAATGACTAAGTTCAAATTGCGAAAAAAGTGACAAAAAATAATCTCAGGATAATATCCAAACCACATGCATATCTTCAGACCATGACTAAAACATCTGTAAAGTTTCGAAAGAATCGGCATAAAACTGTAGGAGGAGTTGCGCACACAAGGTACCTACTATATTAGGGGGACGGAAGGACGGAAGGACGGAATGCCGAAAACTATGTCCCTCCGCTTTTCTTCGAAAAGGCGGGGGACAATAAATGGTTAAGGCCAATACAAACAAACAAAAACAGTCATATGAAAGTATCTATACATGTGGATGAGGCCAGTCCTTTAGGTTAAAGTGTGTAATAAAAATAATTTTCAGCAGTCTGATCCATGCCTATTTATTGTCCCCCGCCTTTTCGAAGAAAAGCGGAGGGACATAGTTTTCGGCATTCCGTCCTTCCGTCCTTCCGTCCTTCCGTCCGTCCTTCCGTCCGTCCTTCCGTCCTTCCGTCCTTCCGTCCTTCCGTCCCCCTAATATAGTAGGTACCTTGTGTGCGCAACTCCTCCTACAGTTTTATGCCGATTCTTTCGAAACTTTACAGATGTTTTAGTCATGGTCTGAAGATATGCATGTGGTTTGGATATTATCCTGAGATTATTTTTTGTCACTTTTTTCGCAATTTGAACTTAGTCATTTTTAGGCGCTTTTACTATCAAAGTGAAAAGATAGTGGGTACCTTGTGTGCGCAACTCCTCCTACAGTTTTATATCGATTCTTTTGAAACTTCACAGGTGTTTTGTACATGGTCTGAAGATATGCATGTGGTTTGGATATATTCCTCAGATTATTTTTTAACACTTTTTCTGCCAGTTGAACTTAGCCATTTTTCTGACATTTTTACTATCAAAGTGAATGGATAGTGGGTACCTTGTGTGCGCATCTCCTCCTACAGTTTTATATTGATTCTTTTGAAACTTCACAGGTGTTTTGGACATGGTCTGAAGATATGCATGTGGTTTGGATATAATCCTCAAATTATTTTTTATCACTTTTTCTGCTATTTTAACTTAGGCATTTTTCTGGCGTTTTTACTGTCAAAGTTAATGGATACTGGGTACCTTGTGTGCGCAACTCCTCCTACAGTTTTATGCCGATTCTTTTGAAACTTTACAGATGTTTTTGTCATGATCTGAAGATCACTTTTTCTGCTATTTTAACTTAGGCATTTTTCTGGCGTTTTTACTGTCAAAGTTAATGGATACTGGGTACCTTGTGTGCGCAACTCCTCCTACAGTTTTATGCCGATTCTTTTGAAACTTTACAGATGTTTTTGTCATGATCTGAAGATATGCATGTGGTTTGGATATTATCCTGAGATTATTTTTTGTCACTTTTTTTGCAATTTGAACTTAGTCATTTTTAAGTGTTTTTACTATCAAAGTGAAAAGATAGTGGGTACCTTGTGTGCGCAACTTCACAGTTGTTTTGGACATGGTCTGAAGATATGCATGTGGTTTGGATATAATCCTCAGATTACTTTTTATCACTTTTTCCGCTAGTCGAACTTAGCCATTTTTCTGGCATTTTTACTGTCAAAGTGAATGGATAGTGGGTACCTTGTGTAATTTGAACTTAGTCATTTTTAAGTGTTTTTACTATCAAAGTGAAAAGATAGTGGGTACCTTGTGTGCGCAACTTCACAGTTGTTTTGGACATGGTCTGAAGATATGCATGTGGTTTGGATATAATCCTCAGATTACTTTTTATCACTTTTTCCGCTAGTCGAACTTAGCCATTTTTCTGGCATTTTTACTGTCAAAGTGAATGGATAGTGGGTACCTTGTGTGCGCATCTCCTCCTACAGTTTTATATCAATTCTTTTGAAACTTCACAGGTGTTTTGTACATGGTCTGAAGATATAATCCTCAGATTATTTTATCACTTTTCTAAGCTCTAATTTGCTTGTTTCAGCTTTTTTTCTACCAGACTGAATAGATAGATGGTACCTCAGGTTTTACTCAGAACTTGGGGCTATATTCATGAGGAAACTTTAAAACCAGGAATGTGGGTTGGGTCATAAGCTTATGTAAGCTAACAATGAGTTATCAAAAAGTTTCTCTTACAAACAGTGGAATTTGATTTAAAACAATGCTAGAATGATTAAATTCACAATTTATTTCCAAATACAGTTTATTGACAGTCATTTTTTCTCATTTAAATAATAAACAATAATGGCGGGGGACATAAATTCTCTGAATTTGCTTGTTTGAATTCTTCAGCAAATTATTTTTGATCTTAACTTGTGGGGAAACCAATCTAGTGTGAACTTTATTCTATTCGCATTGTCTTAATTTGGGGGATTTGAAATTCTATCTGAAATCAACTCATTTTCTCCCTTAGTTCTTGCAGGTTCACAGCCGGCAAGACTTGGTTGCTTTTACTTCCCCTTTAAGCTGTCAATCTGATATCAGTTAAGGGTCTCTGCTGGACCCACAGTCCACCATCCTATTCTCTGAAATAGTAATGCTCTAAATGGTAGGGGAGACCCAGTCTGGTCACCTTCGCTGACTTTCTGTATCAGTCAGCAGTTGAGGCTTGTAGGTCCAAATGCAGGGTCAAGGTCAGCTGGAATCCAGTTTATTGGCAGGTGCAATGCCAGACTCTGCAACTTTCTATTTGCAGACAGGCTTAAAGATTCTAATGAGGCTTACACTAGCTTAGCAAACATTGGCCCTTGTATGTATCCGGTTGCTCGTGGACTGAATCTTGGCAATTGTAATACTGAGTTATGAAGTTTGATACTAGTCTTTGGGTCATTCATATCTGTGTTTGTTCTTCACAGCCAAAGCTATATTGACCAGCATCTTTACTTGTTATTTCATATAAACTGGGATCATCAACAGAAAGATTCCATTTTAGAGTTGAAGCTAGGTTATTCAATATTTATAAATAGTGTGTGTGGCCATGTTCCTTGGCTATAACCAGTACTGGCCGGGTGGTTTTGTGGTTTTATGTCCAGGAGCACCTGAAGGCTCAACCGGCAGTGGTTCTGATTTTAAAGTGTCTCAGAAGATGGGGCCACAGTTTATTAAAGTCTCATCGGACAGACTGGGAGAGCAGGGAATCAAACTCGGGACTCCTGGGTACAAGGCGAGTGACTTATCCTCTACACCAAGGCGGCTCACTGCTTGTGATATTCTGGACAAAACTAGAAAGCTGGATTCCTTTCCCATTGACCTACAGTATGCATTAACCCTTAAAGTACCAATCACAACAAAGTCGTCTGCTTTTCTCATCTGCTGAAATGTTTAAGAAGTCTCTATGAAAAACAGTGTGGACCCAGATCAGAATGCTCCTATAGGAGCAGTCTGATCTGGGTCCACCCTGTTTGATTCTGTACTTAAATTAGTCAGTGATGTTAGGCATTTATTTGCAGCAGACTGCTTCAGCAGACGTCATTTTTCTTGGTGCTTTATTATTCCAATCCACAGGATTGTGTGTACAATCTCCCTCCATTATTCCTGTCCCTGGTATCCTGGGTCAGGTGTGGTACTTGATTGTATAGATTCCTGATCTTTGCACCCTTACTTACTTTAAGTGTTAAGGGCCCTTTAGTCATGTTGAACCATATTAATTTCTGTGATAGCTGTCTCCTTTATCCTCCCACCTCATACTTACCGATGACATCTGAAATGGACCATAATTTTACCTGTTACCTATTCTACCTATGGTTGACCTGACCCAGGTGTACTTCAAGAGATTGTGAACTTTTACTCTTTCCCTGCTAGCGGCGACTTTTGTCGTCTACTGATAACCTTTGCAAACAATTTGGTTCCAGATCAGGACCGACATAACGTCGGTCCTGATCTGGATCCAAACCATTTGACGTTGATAGTGTTCCGTAATTTTTTTTTGAAAAATTAATTTTGAAAAAAGTCAGCAGAGGACACCAACTGCAAGAAAAATTACCCAGCATGCAAAGAATTAATTGTCACCAACGTCATAACGAGAAAACCTGTTTTTGTTGCGGACAAATAACAAAAGGGCAGACCAGCCTGTGCATTCATACAGTTTGTTCAGTGTCTTTTTATATGCTTTTTGGAAAGCTCACTATCTTTACACACCACATGCGAACTTTCAGTATTCTAGCTTGTCTGTGTAGCTTTTGAGAAATACTGATTGCAAATCATAAAGGCATGTTTCCTCGTGACGAGACCCATATTAATTATGAGTGCATTTATTGCTTTTATGAAGGGTCTTGTACATATAACTTTTCTAAGATTAAAAACTGCAGTAGATCATTAAACGATCCTCGACACGGGAAAACTTGCTTCGAAGGTTTGCGAACAACAAATGCACAGACCAGCCTGCGCTTCCGCGCAGACTGATCAGCGCCTTAATATTTCGCTAACTGGAAAGTATCATTTATTAACTTCGATTAATTTGATTGAAATTTCACTATTCCAGCTAGTCTCTGTAGCTGAGACTGGTTTGAGTCTCGCTTTTTCGGGAACACCAAATACTGGATTTCTCGCCAAAGTCATGTCATAAGAAATCTCGCCTGGTTGCTATTTTATTGCTTGTGCAAATATGCATTTTTAAAACTGATAGACTTTAAAAGCCTCAAAAGTCAAGTGAAGTTTTGGTTACAGTATTAAACCTTTGCCTGCTAGTGTTAACTGTTGATAGCTTTTGCAAACATGTTGGGGCCCTGATTCTGGATCCAGACTGTGCGACATTCTGATCGTATTCCTAAAATACTTTTTTGAAAAAGATTGTCTAATTGTCAACGTATGAAAATAGTAATATATGCCTTTCAAAAGGGTCTGAGAAACCGTCAAAAGTCAGGGAAAAGACAGTGAAAAGTCAGGGAATTTTTAAAAGGATATTGAGTTGCAAGCCTGAAATTTGAAGAGAAAGCAATAGAAAAATGTGGCCTTGTTGTTCTCAAATTCTATTCTTAAAGATAATTTCTTGCATTTATAATCAAATTTGCACAAAAGATAAATAACAATACTATAAAATTATAATAAACATGCAAAGTATACCTATAATGAGCTGTATATTGAACTAGTAAAGAATTGTTATTATAAACAAATAATGAAAACACTAAATTATTGCATAATTATTAGACAAGGAAGTCTTCCAAATCTCACCGCCTATAATATGCACCAGATGGAATTTGGGAAGAATGGTTTCTTTTTCACTTTCAAGTAGGTTTTGATGTTTAGTATGAATAGCCTGCCAGAAGTCATTTCACATGAAATACCAAGGCTTATTTATAATAAAAGTGAAGTCAAAAGACACAATTTTATCACAACTTCAGCAGACAGCAAATTTTGCAATATCTTTATAGCTCACCTGAGATAAAGGCTCATACGTGAGCTTATAGTATACCAACGACTGTGGTATTTCTGTCCTCTTAAAACCATTGGACCAATTGAACTTAAATAAATTGATCTGGTCACATGACCAAGATGGCAACCATGCCCATATATAGTAAAACCCTAAAAAATCTCCCTATCTGGAACTTAAATGCCAATGACCTGGAGCCTTCATATGTAGATTTAACGATGTGGGCCCCTCCAAAATTGTAAAAATGATGATCCAAGGTTGTCCTTGACATATTCTACACCAAGGTCAAATTTAATTCCTAATGCATTTGAATGGGAATAAAATCGAAAGTTGATTTTTCTCAAGTTAATCAATATTTAAGCTTTGGTGGAGAAAGATTTAAGGAAATAACATGTTTTAGCAAGACATTTTTTTACTTCCTTAAAAAATCAGTTTGATATGCACAATTATTATGCACATTTGTATATGGTGAAGGACTTTTAACAGAGGTGCAATGAATGACAGCATAAAATAGTACTTTAGGTAAATGCTCCAAAATTTAGAACAATTCTTTTTTATTTTTTCTCAACTTAAATATTTCTAATCAGGGCTGGAATTCATAAAAGACGTGTCAGTATAGCAAACCGGGAAGACTCTGATCAGACTGCTTCTTCAGAAGCAGTCTGATCTGTGTCTGCACTGTTTGTTTAGGCCATTTTGTCAGACAACTAGTGTTCAAAATTTTAGAACATTTTAGACAATTCTAATTTTATTTTTTGCAACTAATTAAATTATGCTTCGATCTTTGTTTGTGAATTCACACTTATGATATTTTGCTGATTGATGAATTGCCTCAATTTCTTTTGTGTTTTCACATTTACTGTCCCTGAGAATTTGAAGTGGTTAATACTTTATCTGGAGACCCAGTTATGTAATTAATAATTAATCAAATTAACTCTGCTTGTGTCTTATGCTGGTAAATTTTGCAGCTTGCACCTAGATCAGGCCTGACAAAACTTCAGCCCTGATCTGGATCCCAACTGTTTTCCACTCAATTTTTTGACAAAGTAAGTTTTGAGAAATCAGCGACACCAAAAAAGCATGCACAAAGAGTTTAACTTTTCATTTTCTTTACATATTTTACTTTATGATCCTATAGAATTTAGGTCATTCTGAGGGTAATACATGGTGAAGAGGCACCCTTTTCTTTTTGCGCAAAAAGCTTTATTAACCAGGTCCCGAGGTTATAAAGCTTTATTCATGCTCAACTCAGCTGAGCACGAAGTTTACCCTGCTCATAACTGTTGTAAAATTCCAACAATTGTTGGCATTTTAACATTTATCAGCATGATAAATACTACATCTGAGAGACCTAAAGCAAGACACTTTATTTGTCGGTATTTTAGTTTTTATGAGCAGTTGAAATTTCATGCTCAGTTGAGTTGATCATGAAAAAAGTTTTATAACCTCGGGGCCAGGCCTTTAGATAAGGGTGTGTGATTAAAAATCAATTCTCAAACAAAACACTGGGACGTAAAGAATCAAATCAAACAAAACAAAACATATGTTGTGGGTACTCAAAAGAACCATCTCAGATCATCTCAACAGATATATAAGAAAATACTCAAATTTTTGCAAAAATTTGGTCAAGATAAAAAGAATGTTATCCATTAACAAATTTTTGATGAGTTTTTCTGTATTTATTTGACTGTTTTTTTTATAAAGTATATTTACATTTTCAATGAATTGTGAGAGTTTTGCAATGGTTAAAAACCTCATGATACACAGATATATGCCAGATTAATGAGCTCATTTGCATGTGAAACACACTTCAAACAGTGAATTCATTTGCCAGTAGAGGACCCAGACCAGGCTTGAAAATAGCTAGAACCTGATCTAGATCCAAACTTTTTTACACTCTTAAAAAAGATGATTTTGAAAAACAAAATCATGAATGATAACCAAATAAGGACATATTACCATATAACATGTAATTTTCTTCTAGCTAATGTGTTTGTAATTCTTATTTACAGATCACCGAGGTTTCATTGCCCCAACACCAGTTGTTAGATCAGAATCAACTACAGAATATCATACAATTGGACCACAAAAAGAAGTTGAGTACTACTTTGCATCAGATGCCAGGTAGGAGAATATATGTATTAACTACACATACATTTTTATACTTAAATGCAGAAGTTTCCCAACAGAAACATTTAATACGTTTTACATTCATAAATGTAACAACTGGAATGATTGTTTTTTTTTTTAATTCCAACTCAATGTTTTTTATCGTTTTTTCGGCGATTTTGATTGGTCCCTTGGTAAAATTAAATGGTTTTTACACTTCAATAAAAACCCGTGCGTATGAATATTTGATATCTGCCTTGATTTCACAGTGCTAATAAAGAAGTGTACATAAAACTTCGAGCTCATGTGACAAGTAGGGTACCCTATTGTTGTGTCCGAGATAAAACATTCACCAGTTTAAATATAGTTAAACATGTTAAAAGCACATTTGAAAACCATTACACGGTATGAGGGTGCATCTTCAAAGCAACATGAGGATTCCTTTGAAATGAACCCGATAGCATGGTTATGTGACGTCACATAATACAAACAGTCATATCATCGAAGAGAATCGGCATCAAAACAATGGCTAAATCAACAACCAAATGTTTCAATACAGTTTGACAGCGTCAAAACAAACTTTTTAGATTAACACTTATGGCCTACTAATGTTGGGATTTTAGGCAGGGACTTGTGAAGGTAAACTTGTGCTTTTTAAAACCTGTCATTCCGTGGAAGGGCCTTAATCTAAATGCTCTTCAATGAGCATAAGCTAAAGAAAACAATTCCAAACTAAATGGAGTTATTTTTGAGCTCAAACTCATATTTTCGCTCCAAATAGAGTGCAATTTTAATCATTATTTAGCATGACAAAGTTTTGAACTGACATAATTTTCAAGATGGCTGTCCCATCTTTCATAGACAGCAGCTATGAACTATTTTCCTTCAGTGGGCTTTTAAATTTGAAATGTTGTCAACAACCCTTTGCAAATGTGCAGTTTTGATTCAAAGTTGGAATTATAAGGAATGAAATTCAATTTTTTGGTTTCTATCGATGTGTAAACTCCGGCGAATCGCTCACAAATTTAAAATAAAGCGCTTTATTCAATTCGTGAGTGATTCACCGTAGTTTACGCATCGATAGAAACCAAAAAATAAAATTTCATTCCTATAATGAAAATAAATTTCATTTCTTCATCATTAGAAACCAGTAAAGAAAATTGCATTTCATACATTATATAGCAATAAGGTATTATCAAAGTAGTCCGTTCACAAACACTAACTGCAGTTTAACTGTTACTTTGAAAATAAGCCATGACATGAGATTACCAACAATACACACAGTCTGATCAGAGCCTTTGCTAGTGGCTTGAATATTCTATGAGTATTAAGCTACTGAACGAACATTATTTGGAGTGTCTAAGCTTAAAAGGAGGTTGCATAGGCTTGTCTGAGTCTATTCATGTCAAAATGCCACGGTGTTTGAAATCACATGTCACAGGTCAAATTTCAATAGTGGATGTGGCCTCTCCTGGCATGACTTGCAGCTGTGATGAATGCTGTGCCACTGGAAATGATCAGAAGTTGTGTAGGGTCTATGTGGCAACAATTCACAGCAGTAATTCATGCCAAGATAACAGGCTACTACATATTTAATTCATTTAAGAAATGAATTCAATTATTGGAATGTTCATGGAATCATGAATACTTCTTGTCTCCTGCAAAGTAAGTGATGCTCAAAGGGCTTCACGTTAACTTTGCAAAAGATCCCAAGTATTCATGATTCCATCAACATTCCATAAATTGAATTTATGGCTTATATTTACAATTTATTATAGATATCTAAAATATTTTTAATTTAGGAATTAAAACAGTTTTGTGTTTAAAATATAATCAATTTGTGGTTTAGTCAGAATCGGAACAGCCAGCTTGAACACGGACAGCCAATAGAGCAAACAAGAGGCTTGTTTTGCACGTGCGACTCGGGTGTGGCTGTCTATCTCTTCTGGCAAATGAGTTCGATGTTCCAAGCCTATTGCACGGGCAAGTGAGCTTGGCAGCTATCAATCAAAATTTATGTAGTTCATGAGTCTATGAGGTTTGCAAAAATCTAAAGATTCATTAAAGGAATGTAAATATTTAGTATATTTTGATCTTAACTAAAGTTCACAGGCCTTTAGTTAAGAGTGCGTAACAGGAAAATAATTTTCTTATTTCTCAACCAAAACATATGTTGTGGGTACTCAAAAGAACCGTCTCAATGAAAAATTATGGGTTAGAAAATATTTACAATTTTACGCAGAAAAAAATGTGCTTGAAGTTATCTATATCTATGGTTCAATTGTTACATTACAGTGCTGTGATTGAGCATACGAACCAGGTGATTTTCTTGGAAGACGATGACGTAGCTGCAGTCAGCAATGGCAGTCTGACAATACACAGAGTGTCTCGGAGTATAGATGACTCCACAGTCAGAGAGGTTGTCACACTCAAGATGGAGCTCCAACAGATCATGAAAGGTGAGAACACTGTAAATTCGGAAATTTTCGCGAGGGTTTTATTTTCGCGAAACTTCGCATATGCGAAGTTTTGTGAAAATAAAACCCTGCGAAATGACGAAATCACTCTGTTGTTTACTGATATAGGTAAATCATGCCTTAGTCACAATTTTTTAAGTCGCAAATATGTCTTTGAAAGCTATTCGCGAAAATAAAAATCTTGTGAAAATTTCCAAAAATACCGTATAGGGATCACACCTGTTTTTTCATGCATTAACATTTTTCAGCTCCTGAGGAAGCTGAACATGAGGCTGCTAAGCCAAGTGTTCAAACATTGACAGAGGGATCCAACAAGTCTTAATGCTATGAAATAAACATGTGTGATCGTTATTTGTGCATATTTCACCTGATTTCAACAACACTGAAAATGACACCAAAATGTGGCCACAGCATCTTAGATGCATGCAATGTTTTTGCCTACAAAAGCATTTGAGAAATGATCAGTCAAAGCCCCAATGCTTTACCGTGTAACATCCTTCAAACAGTTAAGGACTCATTTTAGGTATTATTAAGTAAAAAGCCATGTTCAAACAGCATGTAAACCTCATGATTTGAACATGGATTTTTGTCCATTTGACAAAGGCTTAAAACAGCTATGCGCATAAGAATCTTTGCAAGGATCAATCATAGATTTCAAAAATACAGAGTTGTTGGGCGTTACTCATTAATACAGATGTTTTGGGTGGGTTGAGGGGGGAGCCTTTCTAGGGCAAAGATTTGGCCAATAAAATATATTTTAAGTAGATGATGGAATCTGCTGTTGTAGTCCCTTGTAAGGCAGTTAGGTCCTTGCTTGTAGTAGCTCCTATTGTGTGTTTCCCTGGGATTGGGTAAAAAGGTAAAATATTTTTTTACTGAAAGATCATGTTGCATATCAAAAAGAAGTGAATGAAGCATGAAACAATTTGCAAGCAAATGTTTTTACCTTACACACCACTCTGTGATCTTCTTGGGTTGGGTTCAAAGGTCAATTATTGAAATTGTGCAGTTGAGTATATTTTTAATTTTTGACACTAAAACAAAGGGTCTACTACATATTTGACAAGCTTTTGTTTTGAACTCTAAATGCATGGGTGAACGTTTTCAGGATTATTCCTGAATTCAGGATTTTAAGGCTGACTTTCCATAGAAAGTCTGCCTCAAAATGCTGAATTCAACAGCCTATAACAGCTTCTCTGATTAATTTCCATATGCCTTAAGACAATTGATCAATTAAATGTAAAATAGCTATTATTTTGTAGTTTAAAAGTCTGATTTTCGAAAGTTCAGGATTTTGGAAATTTTGAACTTTCACCCATGTAAATGGTGCTCAAGGTTGGAGAAATGTGATTCATATTTTGTGATTTTATCTTTTCTCTAAAAAATTCAGTGTAGATCTATCTGTTTACACATTTCCTGTCAATACTGTATTAAATCACAAGAATTTCTTTACAGGTAATTTCAGCTCCTTCATGCAAAAAGAGATTTTTGAGCAGCCAGAGTCCGTGGTGAATACTATGAGAGGGCGTGTAAATTTTGATGAGAATCGAGTGAAGTTGGGTGGAATCAAAGAATTCATGCCTGAAATACGAAGATGCCGAAGACTGCTCTTTATTGCCTGTGGTACTAGTTACCATAGTGCTGTGGCTGTAAGTTGAGCTATTAACTCTTTCCTTGCTTATGGCAACTTTTGTCGTCTGCTGATAGCCTTTGCAAACAGTTTGGACCCAGTTCAGGACTGACAGAATGTCGGTCCTGATCTGGATCCAAACAGTTTTTTTTTTTGAAAAAAAAAGATTAATTTTGAAAAAGATCAGCAGACAACAACAAAAGCATGAAAAATTACCAAGTATGCAAAGAGATCACATTAGTTTTTGGTACTTATAGCATAAGTGCAAGTGTAATCGCCTCCTTTAAATGTCAATGCTAATGTATCCTAGAGGTGGTAACTATGATCAAATTTATCATCTTAATCCATATTACATGTTTGCGAGCTGTGAAGGCTCACCCATAGAAAAGGTTGACAGAGTTACCTATGATGGTAGAATAAGCCAGTGCATTCTAGTTATAATGCTTAATCAGTACAATTGATATTTTAGATACCTTAAGTCCTAAAATGTTAACAGAGTTGCCTGTAATGGTGAAATTAGCCAATACATCAATGTTCTATTACTTAATCATTAAAATTGCAATTTAAGACACATTAGTTGTTGAAAAGAGTTACCTGTGATGATGAAATTAGCCAATACATTTAAGTTCTGTTACGTAATCATTGAAATTGCAACTTTAGACACATTAGTTGTTGAAAAGAGTTACCTGTGATGATGAAATTAGCCAATACATTTAAGTTCTGTTACTTAATCATCAAAATTGCAATTTTAGACACACTAGTTGTTTGAAGAGCTACCTGTGGTGGTGAAATTTGCCAATACATTTCATTAACATTCTATTACTTTATCATCAAAATTGCAATTTTAGACGACCGAGAGGCCGCGGGTTCGAACCTCACCGGTGTCACTGCATTGTGTCCTTGAGCAAGACACATTAATCCTAGCTTAATACTGGTTCAACCCAGGAAGACTCGTCCCTTTATAACTGAAAGATTGTTGATGGGACGTAAAGAATCAAATTAAACAAAAGCAACTTTAGACACATTAGTTGTTTGAAGGGTTACCTGTGATGATGAAATTAGCCAATGCAGTTCAGTTCTATTCATCATTAAAATTGCAGTTTTAGACACATTAGTTGTTTGAAGAATTACCTGTAAAGGTGAAATTATCCAGTGCATTCGGATATATTACTTCATGATTATAATTGCAATTTTTGACAAATGAGTTGTTTAAAAACTTTACTGAGTTACCCTGTGATGGTGATTTATCCCTTAATGCGCCAATCACAACAAAAGTGGTCTGCTTTGCTCGTTTGCTGAAATGTTTAAGAAGCCTCTATGGCAAACAGATGCATGTTTTTCTTGGCACTTTAAGGGTGAAGCCAATGCATTCCTGTTCTATTACGTAAGCATTATAATTGCTCTTTTAGACCCGTCAGTTGTTGGAAGAGTTGACAGAGTTACCTGTGATGGTCGAGTTAGCCAGTGATTTCCTTGACAGAAGTACACCAGTGTTCAGAGATGATGTCTGCTTCTTCATAAGTCAATCAGGTAATGTCAGATCATAAGACTCTGTACAGATTACCATACAGTAAAACCTGTCTAAAATGGCCACTCTCAAAAAGACCAAGACCAATTATCGCTTAATGCAGGTCAAAAGTATTGCATTGCAGAATGCTCCAAGGGGAGCATTCTGCAATACTTTCGACCTTCATTAAGCTACCATTTGTCATTAAGATCTTTATTTTGTATATTTATGAGTGGCCGTTTAAGACAGATTTTACTCTATTAGCGTAAATGTTCTCAAATTTCAAGCACTAGTTGCTGCCAAAAAGTCCTAGACAAAGATTGCAGACCCAGATCAGACTGCTGAATTATCGACCATCAAGCCTTATTGTTTCTTAAAGACTCAAAGATTGTTTGAAAATGTCATCTACTGCAAAATTTAGGGTGCACTTGAGGGGGTCAAAATTGTTCAAATGAGCAGTATAAATGATAAAATAGAGAATCATACATGAATGTTCATGTTTTATTGAATTTTGCCGAACATTTTATCACTTTTTCGCAGTGACTTCAATAAATTAAATAATACAGGAGCTTGAATGTTAGATTCTATCTATCATATGACCCTAAAATTACTTTTTAAATCTAATATTTTGCCATATATACGCGACATTATTACAGATGTCATTACATCGGGTTACCAAATTCTGTAATCTATTTTAATGCATGGCTTTATATCACTCCCAAGATAATAAACAATTAGGCATTTGATTTCATTGATATGATTATTAGATATTGTAGTATTCACACCTACCAAACACTCTGAAGTTCAATTGTTGAGCATGAAAAACAACTGCCCTAGGAAGAGAATAAAAAATTGGGAAATGTCATGCAATCTCCTATGGATTACTACTTTTAGGGGCATAAATACGAGCTCAAAAGTATTTTCATTATGTATACATTATGTATATTCATTAGCGCTTTTATTCAGATTACCTGCAAAGCACTTTGGCAAACAGTGAAGACCCGACCCAGATGAAATGAGGCATAAAGCAGCTTTTCATCAGGGTCTGCACTGTTTTCTAAGATCAAAAAATCTTCAGGAACAAAAATACATAATTTTTTAGTGATTTTAACCGACAACCCCTTAAAATGCATAATTGACCATTCCATACTATTGTATCAATATGTACAGGGATCCAATTTAGCACTTGCTAAGTACTAGTAGTTTTCTCCAAAAAGCAAGTAGAAATTGCCATCACTTGCTACTTTTAGCAAGTGAAGACAAGTCATTTTCATAACCAAACTATGCAACACAGCATAAGATGTATGGCAAATAGTGTAGATCCTGATCAGCCAGCTTCTTCAGAAGCTGGCTGATCTGGATCCACACTGTTTGCAAAGAAACCTAAATATTGGTTCAGAAAGATGAAAATGATAAATAGTTATTGTCAATTTATCTTTATAGTGTATGTTTACCTGAATGCTAATTGAATTCGTTCAATTTTCTAATTTGTGATGTAACTGATAAAATAGTTATAACTTCATTTTCAGTGAATAAGCAAGTTGATCAGGGCCTTTAGCATGTGAGAAAAATAGTCACATGCTAAGTTTAGCAAGTGCTAAAAATTCTAAAATTTGATCCCTAATGTATGTGATAGGATAATCCATCAGAATGACAAGGTTAAGGGTTCAAATATGGGCCTCGATGGGAGAAAACCTGTCTTCGGAGGGTTGCGAGCAACAAAGGCGCAGACCAGCCTGCGCATTTGCGCAGTCTGATCAGTGCCTTTATTTTCGCTTTTTGGAAAGTATCACATCCAAACTTGCTACATGCGGAATTTCAACTTTCTAGCTAGTCTCTGTAGCTGAGCAGGCTGGTTTGAATCTCTTTTTCTTGGAAACCCCGAAGACAGGTTTTCTTGCGTCATGGCCCATATTATCTCTGTATATTTAAGGAGAGACAGCAGACACATTGATGGCTCTGAGGTACTGCAAGGCAAGAGGAGCCCTGATTGTCGGCATCACCAACACCGTCGGCAGCAGTATCTGTAGAGAATCTCATAGTGGGGTCCATATCAATGCTGGGCCAGAAATTGGGGTGGCCAGTACTAAGGTGAGATTTTTGAGGTTTCGGTAATTATTGCATATGAAGGCTGCAAAGGCTCAGAGGAGCCTGCCCATCTGCGCAGTCTCGTCAGAGTTTTTCTGCTTGCACACATAAAGTAGGAACGTATATGTAGGCCCAGGCCAAAATTTAGACTTCTAGTCTTACTAGATAGCTGTACATGTACATGCCTGTTGGGATAAGTACCAAGCTATATGTACTATGGGGTTTAGGGCTGCTGCGAGTATCTGAGTACTTGGATATTCACGGATGTGAATATTAAATCGAGTATAAATATTCGTCACTGCAAAAATTGTTGGATTGTGATCTTTTTTTTTTACTGAAACAAGAAGTTTCTTCAAAATTAGCTTGATTGAAATTTTTCACTATGACTAGGCTTCTAATTGATAATATCTCTCATTTAAATACCTTTGTTTCTCGCTGGTTACTCTCCTTTAAATATTGGTAATTAACATACTAAAATATGCTGATAATATATTTCAAACACTCTAAGTTACACTTCATCAGTACATGTATGTATGTACTAATAAACAGACCCAAAAGTATCATCAAATGTTGATTATCAAATATATTTCACAGGGTTCTTTTTTTTCTTTGACAAGGCTACAGCTGATAAGACCCACGTGACTCTGGTCATGTTGTCTATGTGTGAACTTCAAGGCAAAGGAAACCTGGCAGTGACTCGCAGTTCGATCTGTGAATCTTAACTCATGAATCGTGGATTGGATCGGATCGCCACTTGCCTAACGATCCACAGCCCTAATGGGGTTGGTGATCCCTTGTTAACTCTTTGACCCCTGGGAAATTTTCATTTTTTCAAAATAAACTTTTTCGAAACATTCCTTCAGGAATACCATCTGAGTGTCAAACAGATTGGGTCCAGATCAGGCCCGACATTTTGTCGGGCCTGATCTTGGTCCAATCTGTTTGCAAAAGTTATCAGCAGACGACACTCAGTAGGCAATGAGTTAAAGATTAAGTTGACACATTTGGGATAAGCATCAAGCTATGTGTTTTGTGTGGTTGGTGATATCTGGTTAACTGAGAAAGGTGTTAAGCATATTCAAATTTTCATTTGCCAAGATCACTGGATATATGGTCAGAAACTCTGTTTATGACTCCCACACTCCCAAATATTGCCATGAAATGAATTACTTGAACATATATAATGTGATAAGCCTTTCCAAATACAATTTAAATATAACTATCCCCTCACTGTAAGTAATCCCCTAATTGTAGGTTAATAAGTTATCCCTAACTGTATGTTGGTATGTTATGATGGTAAGTTGTCCCCTAACTGTGTTGATAAATTTTCCCCTAACTGTATGTTGATGTTTTTCAGGCCTATACTAGTCAGTTTATCTCCCTTGTGATGTTTGGTCTCATGATGTGTGATGATAGAATCTCAATGCAAGAAAGGAGGAAAGAAATCATCCAGGGTCTCAAAATCTTGCCAGGTAGGAAACATGAAATATTTACAATAGGAATATATGTGGGAGCGCAGTGGCTTAGTGGTAAAGTACTTGACTCGAGACCAAGAGGCCGCGGGTTCGAGCCTCACCGGCATCACTGCATTGTGTACCTGAGCAAGAACATTAATCTTAGCTTAGTACTGGTTCAACCTAGGAAGACCTGTCCTTTTATAACTGAAAGATTGTTGATGGGACGCAAAGAATCAAACAAACAAACCATGAAAGATTTACAATAGGAATATTTCACTTCTTACAAAAAGCAAATTCATGTTATTCAGGCCTTTAGTTCAGAGTGCGTACCAAAAAAATGTTCTTATTTCTCAACCTAAACATATGTTTTGGGTACTCAAAAGAACCATCTCAATGAGACAGTTCTTTTGAGCACCCAAAACATATGTTAAAACTAATGGGTAAGAAAATATTTACAATTTTACGCTCAAAAATTTTGTTTATCTAAACCTATGTTATTTACCCTTTTCCTACCGTTCACAGCAGTTGTCCTGTTTATACACATTGAAATCCTATATTGCAAACAATGTGGACCCAGATCAGACTGCTCCGTTAGGATGCTTTTCATTCCACTTGTGTTTCATACTACATGTGCATGTATATCGTTTGACACCAATGACCCACAAGGGTTGATGTGTCGTTAAGCATCAAGCAAATAAACAAACAAACATCCCAGTCAACAATTTTTCAGTTTTCAGAATGTTGTTCTGCCTTCTTCAGTTTAACCCTTAATGTGCCAATCGCAACAAAAGTCGTCTGCTTTTCTCGTCTGCTGAAATGTTTAAGAAGTCTCTATGGCAAACAGTGTGGACCCAGATCAGACTGCTCCTATAGAAGCAGTCTGTTCTGGGTCCACGCTGTTTGCTTCTATACTTACGGTAATTTGTCAGTAATGTTAGGCAATTATGTGCAGCAGATGACTTCAGCAGACAACATTTTCAGATGCATTTTTTTCTTGGTGCTTTAAGGATTAACAACCAAAGTGCCTTTCCCAATGACACAATTCAGGTACCCTGAGCTATACAGATTAAGCAGATACTTTGAGCTATCAAGATGGGCAGTGGCTCAGTGGTAGAATGCCTGACTCGAGACAGAGTGGCCTTGGGTTCAAGCCTCACTGGCGTCACTGCATTGTGTCCTTGAGCAAGACACATTAATCCTAGCTTAGTACTGGTTCAACCCAGGAAGACCCATCCATACATAATTAAAAGATTGTTGATGGGATGTAAAGAATCAAATCAATCCAAATCAGAATGGGAATAATGAGTTGCCTATATTTCAGACCAGATTAAGGAGGTTCTAAAGATGGATGAACAGATTCATGCCCTGTCCCAGGAATTATACACACAGAAATCTCTGCTCGTCATGGGTAGAGGCTACAACTTTGCCACCTGTCTTGAAGGAGCACTGGTAAGCTTCATTACTATATATGGTATATGTCCTAAAGACGGATGAACAGATACATGCACTGTCCCAGGAATTATACACACAGAAATCTCTGCTCGTCATGGGTAGAGGCTACAACTTTGCCACCTGTCTTGAAGGAGCACTGGTAAGCTTCTAAAATGTTACAAAAATGAGCCGTGACATGTGATTTCCACTAATGTGGTATTTTGACAAGTGAATTCTCAGACAAGCCTGTGCAGCCTCCTTTTTAGCATAGAAACTCCAAATTATGTTCAGTCAGTAGCTTAACACTCATAGAATACTCAAGGGACTAGCAAAGGCTCTGATCAGACAGTGCCTATGCGCAGGCTGGTCTGAGCCTTTGCTTGTCGCACATACCACATTGTTGGAAATCTCATGCCGCGCTCAAATGTTCTAAAATTTTGAACTATAGTTGCCTGCCTAAAAAACGAAGACAAACAGTGCAGACCAAGATCAGACTGCTTCTGATAGAGCAGTCTGATCAGGGTCTTCTCTGTTTGCTATTCTGACTTCCAGCCCTGATAACTAAAAAACAGTTGAGAAATGGAAGAGAAAATTGTTCAAAATTTAATAATATTTATAAATTCAAATTATGTCATGAGATTTGATACTTCACATATATGGGAGCACAGTGGTAGAGTGTTTGACTCTAGACCGCGGGTTCGACCCTCGCCGGCGTCACTGTGTTGTGTCCTTGAGCAAGACACATTTACCATTGCTTAGTACTGGTTCAACCAAGGAAGACCAATCCCGACATAATTCAAAAATTGTTGACTGGGATGTAAGGAATCAAATCAAACAAACTTAACATATATGGGACCAGTGAAGGCTCCGATGAGCCTATGCAGATGGACAGTCTCACCAGAAACTTTGTGGCTCTCATACCATAAAGTATGGAGATAGATGAAGGCTCAGACCAAAACTTAGATCTCTTGCCACTCTGGATGGTGGAATTTTTATCCCCCGACGAAGTCGGAGGGATATAGTTTTGGCGTCGTCCGTGCATCCGTCCATGCTACTGATATGGATTTGGGGGCCTTTTTAGTCGTCTGGAGAAATTTCTTAACAAGGGGCCATGGCCCTCTGTAAGTTGCATAAAATGATTCAGGGGACCTCAGGGGAGGTAATAAAATAAACTTCTTAAAAAGGGCCATTTTATGTCTATAGTGATGGACGTCCAAACTGGAAATGGACCACAATAATTTGTCAGTCTGATATTAACGGGCCAATTCGGAGCTAAACTGGCCCGTTATTTCGGACACTTGGCTCCTTATTAATGGCCCTTTATACACTGGCCTGATATTCAATATTGGGCGTACGTCCGTCCGTCCGGAACCATATCTCAGTTCCTATTGGTCAGATTTATTTCATTCTTGGTACAAATGATTAGTACCATGGACTCTTGATATCCTATAAGTTTGGTCAAAATCGAACCCTTAACACTTGAGTTATTGCCCTTGTTTAAGTATAGGCAATTTTAAGGCAAAACGGATAATAGCTTTTTTGTGTGATGATCTTCACATTTCATCAAAGCTATTATATTTAACAACTTCTCGCTATAGACCATGATTGCCAAGTGCCTGTAGATAAGAATGGCAGTGTCAAAGTTTTACCCCACCCCCTTTGACCCCACCTAAGGGGTCAAAGGTCAAATATTTAAATTTCGCTATAACTAAGGCAATTATTAATATTTTTTGCTGAAATTTTGCATGCAGGCAGAGCAGCAATGGATATGAAACATATCAAACAGGATTTCAGTTTGAAGGCCTGATTCCGAGCCCCTTTCGTGGACTTAGGGGGTGGGGGCCGAGGTCAAAATTAAACTTTTTCAGAATATGGTCATGTTGCATATCAAATTAAAGCTGACGACGCTGGCAGCAACATGGTAGCAAATATTTTGCCCACAGACACACCCTCAACCCAGGGGGTGGGGTCAGAAGGTCAAACTATATACTTTTCTGAAAGTTGTCATGTTGCATATCAAATTAAAGCTGACGACCCTGGCAGCAACATGGTAGCAAATATTTTGCCCACAGACACACTCTTGACCCAAGGGGTGGGATCAAAAGGTCAAACTATATCTTTTACTGAAAGTCGTCATGTTGCATATCAAATTAAAGGGAATTGAGCACAGAGCACCATGAAAGCAAGTGTGCTGTCATTACACACACCAACGACCCCTGGGGTGGGGTCAAAGGGTCATTTTTGTTCTTTTCTAAAAGTGGTCATGTTGCATATCAAAGTAAAGTGGAAGAAGTGTAGACCTACATGCAAGGTAACACTTTTAATTTACACACAATCTTGACCTCTGAGGTTGGGTTTAAAGGTCAGATATTGAAATTGTACAGATGTAAGTATATTTTTATTGAACTAAGCACTAAAACATACTTTACAGGCGTTTGTTATGATCTGAATGATACTGTAGGAGAACTAAGGGTTAGATAAATGGGATTTATGTTTTGTGATTTACATGTTTCTCTCAAATATCCCTTCGGCGGGGGATATAAATTCGTCGAATTTGCCTTGTTTAGGTTTATTCTTGAATAAAAGATTGAAAGATTTGGATTCTGAAAAACAAGAAATTTTTAACTATTACAGTTAAACCTGTCTTAAGCGACCACTTAAAAATTGACAAAACCAAGGTCTGAATGAAAAAATGGTAGCTTAATTGAGGTCGAAAAGTATTGCAGAATGCTCCCCTTTTGACTTGCATTAAGCGATAATCAGTATTAATAAACAACTTTTGGTATTCTTTTTTAGTGGCCGCTTAGACAGGTTTTACTGTATTTGATGCCTTTATTCCAGTTTTGAAGATCATTCTTAGACTTCGATTGTGCCTTATTAAACGAATGGCCATCATACACTGGTTTTGATGTTGTAGGGGGGAAACACAGTTATGTTTATCTAACTGTAATATGCTGCTTCTTTTCTTACAGAAAATTAAGGAATTGACATACATGCACTCAGAAGGCATAATGGCGGGAGAATTGAAGCATGGACCGTTAGCTCTTGTAGATAAAGCTATGCCTGTGATGATGGTTGTAACCAGAGACAAAGTCTACACTGTAAGTACAGTGCAGTCCCTGTATAACATAGCATTATAAAGGGACTGTACTGCATACACAAAGGGCTAAGAATCCATTATACAAAGAATTTACTGTACATCTGGTAGGCCATTAGATATGAGTGGGTAATCCTACACATCATCATATTTGTCCAGGAGAGCATATGTTTTGCATACTCAAAAGAACCACCTCAGTGAGGCGGTTCTAACTGATTGTAAACAAAATGATAGGAATTATTTTGCTCAAAAACTTAGGTTTTCTCGAACACTGGTATGATTTTGATGCTGGTTGTAATCAGAGACAAGATCTATATAATAAGAATAATAGGACCATCTGTTTACACAGTCAATGAGCCACATCATGACAAAACCAACAAAGTGGCATGTGCACCAAGCAGAGACTCTGATTTGCCTCGCCATTCACCTTGTATGATCTTGTATGATCAGTCTTTGCTGTGGGTAGCTGGTCAGTCTCAGACGATGTGACTTTTTAGGTCTTGTGGAGGAAGAGGTGCTCTGTGGTGTTAAGAGGACCATACACATTTAACCCTTAATGTGACAATCGCAACACAAGTCATCTGCTTTTGTCATCTGCTGAAATGTATAAGAAGCCTCTATGGCAAACCGTGTGGACCCGGATCAGACTGCTCCTATAGGAGCAGTCTGTTCTGGGTCCACACTGTTTGCTGTCATTAATGTTAGGTAATTATTTGCAGCAGACCACTTCAGCAGATGACATTTTCAGATGCATTTTTTTTCTTGGTGCTTTAAGGGTTAACACTAAAAAATCATTCTCTGGACCTATGCATAGGTTTTCACAACATATGTATACAGCTATTTTCTACTATGAACTACTGAGAATTGACATTATTTTCTTGTCCATCAGTTCAAGCGAATAATGTGCTGAGAGATGTTTTCCAGATCCCAATTTAGATTTGCAATCTGTTGCATACATATCTTGTTGCAAGAAAATATGTCTTAATGCTTTTCTCAAACCAGTCTGCCTAGCTACAGAGACTAGCTAGAATATTGAAACTTTGTATGAAGCAAGTTAATCTATTATACATTCCAGATAGGGAAGAGCAAAGGCACTGATCAGACTGCACGGATGTGCATGCTGGTCTGCTTCTTTGTTGCTCACATGCAGCAAAGGATTTTCCAACTTGAGGTCCATATAAAAGCCAATTTCAGTTATTTCTTGCTTGTTAATCAATTGTTGATAGCGAACCCATAAAAGAGTACTTCGGCAAGCAGTGAAGACCCTAACATTTCATCAGGATCTGTACAATTTGCTAAAGATAAAATCAATCTTCATGGGTAGAAACAAGGGTAGATAATAGTGCATAATTGAAATTATTTCTGAACCAAAACATATGTTGTGAGCAATCAAAAGAACCATCTCACTGAGACGATTCTCTTTTGAGCACCCAAAACAAGTTTAAAATGATGGGTAGGAAAATAATTACAATTTTACACCTATGGTCCCTCAAAATATGCAATATGTAATCTGAACTTGATTGATTGATATTAATCCAAGCTTAGTACTGGTTCAACCCAGGAAGACCTGTCCCTTTATAACTGAAAGATTGTTGATGGGACATAAAGAATCAAATCAATCAAAAAAACAAAACAAAATATGAACTTGATTGATTTAAACTTGACAGGAAAAATTCCACTGGTATTTTTGTTTGTTTGTTTGATTTGATTCTTTACGTCCCAGTCAACAATCTTTCAGTTACGTCGGGACGGGTCTTCCTTGTTTGAACCAGTACTAAGCTAGGATTAATGAGTCTTGTTCAAGGACCCAACACAGTGACGCCGGTGAGGCTCGAACCCGCGGCCCTTAGGTCTCAAGTCAAGCTCTCTACCACTGAGCCACTGTGCTTCCATCCACTGGTATAGTTTGATGAAATGCCTTTGTTTTACATTGCAGAAATGTATGAATGCCTTACAGCAAGTCAAGGCTAGACATGTAAGTACACAAATGTAGTGATTTTAATTTCGGTATTCTATCTAAGATTATATGGGTCTTGACGCGAAAAAACCTGTCTTCGGGGGTTTGCGAACAACACAGGCGCAGACCAGCCTGAGCATCCGCGCAGACTGATCAGCACCTTTGTTATTCACGTTTTTGAAAGTTTCATATCTTAAATTTGGCATCTGTGTAACTGTTTCTTGTGTAAGCATTATCTAAAAAAAGTCTAGGGCTTTTAGCCAAAAATGCCGAAACATAAAATTGTGGCATGGTTCTAAAGAGTTGAGTTTTGATGACCTTGACCCAATTTTCAAGGTCCCTTTATTTACGCATGCTAAGAGTAAGATCACTCTTACATTCCTTCATGCAAAAAAAAACTTGTGATTTTCTGTGGAATATCTGTCTACTGTACTGGCCTTGATCAATAGCTGATCATTATGCCAGGAATAATGTTGTTTGAATTATAACATGTTATATTCTTGAACCATTTGTAAACTAATGAACTATCCTATTTTGTTTGATACACTGAGTCTGATGTAGTTCATTGTACATATCAATGGGTAACCGGTTAGAATTTCCAATTTAAAATGTGTTTTAGTCCCACAATTTTGTGCATATTTTAGCAAACAGTGCAGACCCTAATGAAATGCAGCATTTTGTCTGGGTCTTCACTGTTTGCCAAAGTATACATATAGGGGTTTCCAGTGTACAAAGGAATGAATAAATTATATTGGTACTCATTTTCAAGATTTGCTGCAATTTTAAAGCATTCTTGAAGTTTTAGGTAGTGCAGTGGCTCAGTTGTAGAATGCTTGACTCGAGATCAAGGGGTTGCGGGTTCGAGCCTCACTAGCGTCACTGTGTTTTGTCCTTGAGCAAGACACATTAATCCTTGCTTATTACTGGTTCCACCCAAGAAGACCCATCCTGACATAACTGAAAAATTGTTGACAGGGACATAAGAATCAAACAAACAAACACTCTAGAGTCGGGAGCGCAGCGCAGTGGTAGAGTGCTTGACTCGAGACAGAGGGGCCCTTGGTTAGAGCCTCACCAACGTGACTGCGTTGTGGTCCTTGAGTGAGACACATTTATTTTAGCTCAGTACTGGTTCAACCCAGGAAGACCTGTCCCTGTTTAAATGAAAGATTGTTGATGGGACGTAAAGAATCAAACAAAACAAACAAAAAACAAACATTCTCAAAGTCAACCAACAATGGCTCAGGCAGCCTCAGATCTTTTTTTAGTCTTGACAGAGCATTAGCTGCTGGCACACACAAAAACAGATTGAAGTTTCTCTCTGAAATGTAGACATATAGAACCTGGATAAATATGCATGCACGTTTACAGAATGAATATATCTCTGTAAGAAATACTATTTTCTACTATTTATCAGATGTCTTGTATGTTACTCCTAATAGAACATGTTTTTTTTCAGGGTTTGCTGTGATTTTGAAAGTAGTTTAGAATGTCTAAATCAAAAACTACATTGGGGTCAAGTCAGGTACATTTGACAGCACAGACCTCCAGATAAGTTTGAGTAATTCTAATCTAACTTTCTTATATCTCAACCAAAGCATATGTTGTGGGTGCTCAAAAGAACCATCTCGATGAGATGGATCTTTTGAGCACCCAAAACATATGTTATCGAGATGGTTTTTTTGAGAACCCAAAACAAATGTTTAGACTGATGGCTAAAAAATTGAATTGCATATTCCATTAGGCATAAATGATTTTAAATGCCACTGTTCAAATTACTGGACTTGACCCAAGTTATCGTTCATTTTACTTACACAGGTTTTCCACACACTCTTGCATTGTAGATGATCTGGCTTTTACACATAGACTCTTAGGTCTAGATATAGAGCAATCTTGGAGGATAATTGCATTTTGCGTTGCTTGTTGTTTTCACTAGGAAAATAAAATGTGGTGTAACTCGCTGAGCATATAGAAAAACATGCTGTAATCCACATTTTCATATGTACCAGTGCTAGTATTTTTTCATATATATTAAAGACATATGCGGCTATTTCCAATGCGCACCTTTTCCGCGTCTGCAAACGGGGAAAGTTGTCTGGGTCCTGTCTTTCGACCCTTAACGGATTCGGATCAATACAGCTTCCGATATTCTTATGTCATATCGGTGTTCCGACATTTTCTTCACAAAATAACTAATTAAAGTGTGTTCGAAATATCTATTGACATCTTTTCAGAACTGATCGTCTCAGCACTAAAGACAGATAAATGTAGCTCAGTCGAAATCAAACGACGTACACAATAACCCTGGTTACGAATACAATAGTGGCCGAGTCTATACTATTTGTATGGATATTTAGAGCGGCGCACGACCTGACCTCGTGGCCTAGTGGTTAGCGCGCCTGGCTACAAAGCCAGAGAACCAGGATCGATTCCCAGATGTGCACATATTTTCAGTGTGTTTTTTCTTTCTTTTTTAACATTTTAATGCTAAATTACTTCATATACTAGTAAAATGGCATCATCAAAACGACCGAAATGGTCATCCCCGAACTTTTTATATTGAATTACGCATGAAACCTATGGGGGTGGGGTTAAATTTGGCCCTCTAGAAAGAGAATTAGTTCGGTGACCCCAGATTTTTATTCTTTTTTCTGAAAGATATTATAATAGTCCATGAATTAAAAATAAATTTTCAAGATTTTCAATGTCAGATTTTTTAATACATGATTTATTCTAAAAACAAATTCCATTTTTCGACGAATTGCCAAAATATATCATGCAGTATCTTGTCACAGCATGGGGTAACAAGTAAACATGCACATTTTCTTAAAAGTTTGAGGTCATGGGCAGTAATTTAAGTTAAAAGAAAGAAGCTGGGTGAAGATTACAACCGTTTTAGCTCGATAATTAGGACTAGTATTATTATTTTATATTTCTAGAAAATTGGTCAAATGCTGTAAACTTCAATATGAGATTCTGAAAAAATAAGCACGGTGACATATCCTTTTTATTTCATGAATGGATAGCCCATGCATAAAACAAACTGTATGCAAAGTATTTAAAATATTTCAATGTGGGAAGTATTTAGTAGCATATGTCCTTAAGATAGGGAAATAATGGATTTTTAGGGCTTAAACCTGCTTAATAGTTTTGTTTAGTCATGTCTCTGTACCAGCATGAAAACACATGCTTCAATTTTAACAACTTTTGAAGCAATGATCATAGCCTCAAATATATTTGTGCCTCGACGCGACAAAACATGTCGCAGGGGTTTCCGACAAAGCAAGACTTAAAAAAAATACAGAGACTAGCTTCATTAATTAAATGTGTGTTGCATGTAATCTAGTGAGTACACACAATATGGCTTTTGAAGATAAAATAAGACAACCTGCCTAAATTATTCTAAATATATGGATATCTGGAGCTATGGAATTAATTTTCTAGGAACTCAAGAGGGAATGTTCCAGCCTTTTAATTTTCACTGTATTAAACTCCAGCTGTAAAGTTTTTAGAACTAAATTTTCGCTGTAATTTTTTTATCATAAAGTTTAGCAAAATATGTTCGCGATGAAAGTTGTAGAGGTGACTTTCCGCCAACTTCTCCAAATGGTCTGGTGCTTGTGGCTCAAACGGATTTTTGTGTACATAGATGAAGAATTTGAAATAAATTGAATTCATCCTAAATTCCCAAGTTATCTACAGGTAAAAATTCTAATAGGCATGACCAAAGGTTGTGCACATTGTAAATCTGCCATTAACATGCTCAGAATACACCATGCATATGCAGAATCAACTTTAGGCAGGCTCATTTGTAGAAACAAAGGCTTGGTTTGCACATGACAAGCAATTTTATTCTCTTATGCACATGCTATGGATGAACGGTTTAGAAATAACCCACTAGCTTAACGCACAAGCGAATATTAGGCGCTTTTTCCATTTGATTTGAACACAAGCCATCCATCGCTTTAGTAATTGAATTTGGGCGGTGCAATGTAACTTTTTGACTGACATCTTGGACTTGGTTTATTTGTGCTTTGCTTAAAATGTCGAAAGAGTGTATCTAAGCACAGAGAAATAGCCAGCATCTTGGATGGTGAAACTGTTTGGAGCAGTTGGCGGAGATGTTCCTGAATACTTTTCATCGGAGAAGTTTTTCAATAAATGATGTAGTAAAAAGCTATCGTGAGAAAACAGTTCTAAAACATTACAGCTGGAGTTTAGCTGATTATGGTTTATTTATTTGGTTTTCAGCTTGCCACAGAAAATTTGCATGTATTTTTTCTGTTTTTCTTAGATCTGTGTTGTATATTTTTTTGACTATCTCTATATCTTGAATCCTGATAACATGCTGAAGAAAAAGTCAATTTCGGAAACTTAAGTTACTTTAGATACAGAAGGCAAATTGCTGGTTAATTTCCTATAAGAGATTTGTGGGTAGTTTAAAGAACTCTCTCAGTGAGTAGCTGTAACATATTTTTGATACAAAAAAGAAAAGTAATCAACTTTTGGGGTTATAAAGCCTTTACAGTCTAATTTCCTTTTAACATAACAAATTTTAACTAAAATTCTAATGCACTTGATTTTGTAACGCAAAATAGTTTGACATTAATTATGTCACAATTCGTTGATGATGTGTGGCTTTATGCCGCTTGCAACTATCCAATTTGATATGAAACTATATAAGTGCATAAGAATGGGGATAACCATATTCAAAATTTTCATTTAGGGAGGTATATCTTCGGGTATACCGTCAGAAATCATGTTTTACGGCTCTACCGGTGCGTTACAGTAAAACTAAATTTCCGACTGTATATCCGACAATTTACATCCCCAAGCGAGAATTTTGAATACAGATATCCCCTAAGTGTTGCTTCAAGCATATGAGATTGCAGGAATCCAGGAAAATTCCACTTCAGAACGAAAAAAAACATGCCCCTGCACCCCAAATGCCGCACATTTAAATAGTGTCACACATTTTTTGCTGTTTGTTGTTATGCCTTAAATTAAATCAATACTAGTGCAATCTTAATATTTTATTGAGACCATGTTTTATAAATATTGACAGCATAGATTATTTGATTCAGCTTGTGGCTGACCAATTACTGTATCAAGGGATAAAGGAGGGGATGGCTGTTAGTTTTTAGCCCTAATAACTGAGATTTGTAGCTGTGTATACTGCTATTTTAAAGGAAAAGAAATCCATAGGTTAGGAAAATTGATTTGCTTTAATTGTTTAGTAGGTCCAAGAAGAGGTAACATAGAGAGGAGTTTTCATGCACACAAAATTGTTTCATCTAACCATTTTTTGTACTTCTAGATTTTACCAGACAGATTGATGCAATAAGGATTAGATTGTACATTACATGTATATATTGTTATAAGGGAACTTAAAATATGATATATTTTCCCCTGACTATTGCTTTTATCTAAACAAACAGTGTAGACCCAACATTACATCTAGGGCCTTCACTGTTTGCCAAGATTTCAGTACCTGTTTCCTGCTGCAGAGGGGGTTAACTCATTGATGATCCTTAAAACTCTACCGCTGATTCAAATAAGGAAGTTGTCAGTTACTGATGAATAACCTACAGCAAAAAAGTCTGCAAAATTTTCTAGCTTGCAAAAAATTAATCGCAAGGATATTGGCGAATGTTGTCACAAGTTCAGAGAAGCCCAAAAGCACATCCTTTAATATCTAATGAGGCTTAATTATCTCAGATTTTCTTGTGACAATCTATTTGTTAAGTACAATTTTAATTATTTGAGAAAAAAATAAGGAAATGCAGGTTTAATTGATCTTTGCAAGCTGGTCAATTTTGTATGGTTTTTTTTGTCGTCTGCTGTTGGTTTTTTGTTGTTGTTTTCAAAATTAAGTTTTTCAAACAATTATTTCAGGAGTAGCATCAGTGTCAAACAGTTTGGATTAAGATCAGGCGCAACATTTTGTCCAGCCTGATCTGGGCCCAAACTGTTTTGGAAAGGTGATTGGTGAACAACACAAGCGGGTAGAGTTAAAAAAAGTCTTATCACCAGTATTTTGTGAAGATTATAGTTGAAGAAATAAAACAATTTTGAAAATGTTTTGTTTTGAGCCTAAACTCATTACCTTCTGGTATCATCTGTTCATAGTCTTTGCAAACGGTTTGGAACCAGATCAGGCCCGTCATAACCAATCTGGATCCAAACTGTTTTACACTCTGATGGCATTCCTGAAAGAATTTTTCAAAAGAATGATTCTGATGACAAAAAGCATGAAAAAATTTCCCAGTAGGCAAAGTTAACCAACTGCATATTCATAAGTATGTATCCATATCCATTGCTTGTTTTATTCTAGGGAGATCCTATACTCATATGTAATGTCGGTGACAAAGAAACGATGGCTTTTGCCACAAAAAGTATTGAAGTGCCCGAGACAATCGACTGCCTACAAGGCATCCTCACTATCATACCTATGCAACTGCTTTCATTACACATTGCCCAGTTACGGAAGTGTGATGTAAGAATACATTGCATAGCTAGTGCCATATTACACATTTTATGCTTGTGCGGTAGAATGTAGTGCTCTTTTATTTTTGGATAAGCTTTTGAGGTTTTTGGTCACTTGCATTCCCTGAACAGCTGATTTTTGTAGCTTTTTTGCATAATACAAGTTAACTCTTTGCCTCCTGGTGTCGTCTGCTGGTGGTATTCCTGGAATGATTTTTCAAAAAAGTCGATTTTGGAAGAGATTTTAACAAAAAAACGTGAATAATTACTTGGAGGCAAAGAGTTAACCCTTAATGCGCCAATCGCAACAAAAGTCGTCTGCTTTTCTCGTCTGCTGAAATGTTTAAGAAGCCTCTATGGCAAACAGTGTGGACCCAGATCAGACTGCTCCTGTAGGAGCAGTCTGTTCTGGGTCCACACTGTTTGCTTCTATACTTAATTCATCAGTAATGTTAGGCAATTATTTGCAGCAGACGACATTTTCAGATGCATTTTTTCTTGGCGCTTTAAGAGATAAAAAGGGGTATTCAAATACTTATTACCATGCTAATGCCAGATATATACTCATTTGAAAACAGTGTTGATCCAGATCATGGATCAACACTGTTTTCTAAGCAAGCCATTAACTTGAACCCTGTGACGTAAAATGTAGGTAAAAATTGCTGTCAAATGTTATCAAATATACGGCATGTTGAGGGTTAGTGTAAAAATGGAATGATTCATAAAGTGAAAGATGGACCTGTCCAGTAGGCTTTATAGAAGGGTGTATAATGTATTAGAAAGTAATATGTTAAAAACTAGCTGCAGGTGTTAACAAGAATCAGCTTTCTCAAACAGAAGCTTGTATACTAACAACTATCATTCCCATACAGTAAATGTTCTAAAATTTTGACCACTTTAGTTCTGAACAAAAATTTTCAATATCAGTTCTTGAATTCAAGAAATGACTTTTAAGAAAGCAACTAGTGAAGGCCCTGATCAAACTGCTCCTAGAAAAGCAGTTGATATGGGGCTGTACTGTTTGTGTTGGACTTTTTATCAGATATGGTAATTGGTGTTCAGAATTTTAGTCCTTAAAGCGCCAATCACAACTGCAGCTGAAGACAAATTTTCAGACATCTTTCCCAATTGACCACAAAATATGGTATGATATTACATGAGAATCGTCTGCCAGCAGACGATTCTCATGAAATATCATGCCTTATTTGTTATTTTTGAAAAAGCGGCAAAATTTTTAATTGTCGTCTGCTGCAAATTGTAGGTGGCGCTTTAAGGGTTAGGACACATTGCATACTAACCTCCTTCTGTTCAAGTTCCTGCATGTTTGATAGTACTCGGAGAGCTATAAGGTCTGTTTATGCATAGTTTGTTTTGCCGTCATCTGGTCATTGGATTCCCAGAATTTCAATTTTCTACATTCACTCATTATTGCACATTTCATAATAAGCACTATCCCAAAGTTATTTTGTCGCATGCAAAGAACAAACCTGCGCAGTCTGGTCAGCGCCTTTGTCATTCTTTCTCTGGAAAGTATACATGTAACAGCTAAGCTTGCTTCATGCCAAGTTTAATCATTCTAGCTAGTCTCTGTCACTGAGCAGACTGGTTTATACCTTGCCTGTCCGCAAATACTAAAGAAAGGTTTTCTCACATCAATGAAACAGTTCTTTTGAGCACACAAAACATATGTTAAAACTGATGGGTAAGAAAATATTTACAATTTTACGCTTAAACATTTTGTTTATCTAAACTCATGATATTACTTACATCCATTTACCAGATGACATCTTGGGAAGGGCTGTAATGCAGAAGCACCAATACTTGTACTCCTATTTTAGGGAACTTTACCCAATTGTTTTATTATGCACTTTACTTCATTAACTATACTAATTCAGTGCACAGCTTGGCTGACTCCATTCATTTTATACACAGTATTTTATTTTCGATTATAGAATAATAAAATAATAACAAGTCTTTTACTTTTATTTCTTTTGATAATGATACACAACTTGCATATTGTCAATAGTAAACCAACTGGTCAAAAATGATTGGTTACTGTATTGGTTGTGCATCTGTAAGCTAGATGATCCACAAGTGTTAACAAGTTGATTATCCCACATACATATGCACAAACCATGCAATAAACTACTCTAAGAAAATCATGGAAAAGTGCTACAAAATATGTATTTTAATGTAGAGATTAACAAAGTAATTTAGCAGCGTTTAAATATTTGAGAGTACTAATGCATTTAATTTCAAATGTCATTTGAATTAAAACATAAAAAATAACCTTCTTTCCAAAATTAATGCAGATAAAAGTTAATTGCTTATTGCAATAAGCACTTAGAGGATTATATACAGTCCTTCCCATGGGAGAATGCGGGTAATTTAGTGGCCCCAGTTTAGCATGATTAGGTGCCAATACATATAGGACAAAAAGGGAGAGCAAGATTGAAGCCTAGCTTTACTTGGAAGCCAGAATTACTAAAATGTTGATGACATTGCAATTAAAATTGCTAAAACATGTTTAGTTTTAGCCCTTAAAGCACCAATTGCGACTGCAGCAGACGACAAATCATGCGACATCTATCCTAGTTTTTGACAAAAATAAGGTATGATATTTCATGAGAATCGTCTGCCAGCAGACGATTCTCATTACATATCATGCCTTATTTGTTCTTTTTGAAAAAGCGGCAAAATTTGAAATTGTCGTCTGCTGCAAATTTTAGGTGGCGCTTTAAGGGTTAGCTGTTTATAAAGTGCAATGTGTGTGATTACTCCTAGCCCTTTGATTCTTCCTTTTAGATTTGAATGGCATGTAGTGTGTTTTAATCCTGTTGCACTCAGAAAGGCTAAAACTCCACAGAGTTATTGCCTTTCTGAGTGCAATGGGGTTATAAGGGAACACAGGAAGAAATTTACAAATTATATTATATTTTTGTCACTGAATATTGTTTTTCTTTTAGTGTGACATGGTGAAAGGGCAGTAACTCTCTAAAACAAAACTGTAATTCTGGTTTCTGGCTCTACCTGTATTCACAACGCCACTTCACAGGTCTCCAGATTAGAGTGCATAATTGAAATTTATTTTGCAGCATTTCCTAGTAAAAATATATGTTGTGGATACCCAAAAGAACCGTCTCAATGAGATTGTTCTTTTGACACCCAAAACATATGTTCAAAGCAATAGATAAGAAAATAATCATATTTTTACTCTAAAAAATCTGGACCAATGCTAGTCTTCATAGCTTAAAGACGCTTGGCTTTCAGCTTCTCACACTCTCATCCTAGGGTGTTGATGGTAAATGACATCATAAATGGAGCCGTGCTTCCCCAAAAGGAGTAGATAAACTACGGTAAGGTTTAAGAGGCAGTTTCGAGAAGGATTTGAGCGTTACTCAAAAGGATCATGTCAAATCTCGTTTTATAGGGTCGTCCCATTATAGTTTGCAATAAAGATGATGAGGAGACTCACAAGTTTGGGTATAAGTGTATCGAGGTGCCCCACGCCGTGGATTGTCTCCAGGGGATTCTCACAGTGATACCAATGCAGCTACTCTCCTTTCACATCGCTGTACTCAAGGGATATGATGTAAGAAATATTATTGTTGTCCTTGGCATGCTCAATTCATGAGACATCTCAGACTCTAGGTTTTATTTTGTCCAAATACTGCAAATGCTCTAATAGACATCCATGCACTAATGAGGGAGCGCAGTGGCTCGGTGGTTGAGTGCTTGACTAGAGACCGAGGGGCCGCGGGTTCGAGCCTCAACGGCGTCACTGCGTTGTGGTCCTTGAGCAAGACACATTTATCCTAGCTTACTACTGGTTCAACCCAGGAAGTCCTGTCCCTGTTTAACTGAAAGATTGTTGATGGGACGTAAAGATTCAAATCAAACAAACAAACCATGCACTTATGAATGCCCAACCACAATTTTTTTGACAATTCTCAGAAAAATGCAAGCCTCTAATAATCATCCTCTGAAAACTATTATTGTAAAAAAAAAGCTTTTCTTGTAAAATGGTTTTATTGATGACAAAAGTATGTCCATTACACAATACAGATATGATTTCTACAGTAAAGCGAAACTTGTAATATTTCTTGTGTCTTAAAATTGCAGACCATTAGGCACAATGAAATTACTTGTATACCTTTTAAAATAGTCTGGCTTCACAATAGTCGCTTTGATGTCATTCAATACTCAAACCTAAAGGCTGACTCACAAAAACTTATTTTCTTATAATTTTTACTTTTCACTCTTTGCATACTGGGACAATTTTTCATGATTATTTGTGGTCTGGTGATTTTTTTAAAATTAACACCCATCAGAGAGTTAAACAATGTCAGGCCCGCCATTATGTTTGGCTTGATCTGGTTCCAAACTGTTTGCAATGATTGTCAGCAGATGATTCTGGCAGGCATAGATTTAAAGATAAATTTGGCGTTTAAATAATCTTGTGTTAAGAGCTGAGATGTATTCTTATAATTCTTAAGCATGCCATAGGTAACTAGAAGGCCCACAATCATCAGTCTAGCTCACTAGAGACAAAGGTTTTCAAGTATACTACTAATTGGTAAGACAAAAATGGTTTGCTTGATAAAAGAGTGAAGGAATTTTAAACCATTTTAAAAGCTGAATAGATTTTTCAATCAATTGGAACCTCCATTTCCAATTTTGGGATTGTTTGGTGGTATAAAGTTTGACAGATTATTCTGCAAGCAAACAATGAGACCCTCATCAGAAGCTGCATTTTACAGCATCTGATCTGGGTTTGCACTGTTTACCTATGTCCCATAAAATGATAGACTTGTATGGGTTAAGGAGTTGGACATTTGACAGAATAGAAACAGACTTCTAGACCTCCAGGTTAAGCAATGGAAAATATGTACATTCTTTTCTTACACTTGGATGCACATGTATGCACACACACACATACAAATGCACACACATGCTGCACACATGTATATACAGTCTTACACTTTGATGCACTTGTATGCACACACACACACATACAAATGCACACATATGCTGCACACATGTATATACAGTAGAACTTCAATGGTTGAACTGGCTTGGGACCATGAAAAACAGTGCTAGCCAAGGGTAGTTCTAGCCATCCAAGGTAGATTATGCATAAAATGACCTGTTGGGACCATGGTTATAGTTCTAATGAGCTATCAGAGTTCAAGCCATTAGTTTTACATTGAAGTCATGCAAAAAGCCAGGTAATAATATATGGCAATACTTGTCATCAACAAATAAAGGTGGCAAATTATTGTCAAAAGGGAACTAAAATGCCTAATGACACCCACTTTAACTTATAAGCCCAAATGGTGCCGGGGACATTGGTGAGAGTGTTAGGTTCTATAATATTTAGGAGCAGTTTATCCTTCCTCAATGTTGACTGTCCTAATGGTCCAATGTCCATAATTACATATTTTGAAGAGCACAGCTGACAATTTTTAAACAACATTATGTACATGTAGTTTGATTTTTTGTCCTTGAAGGTTATATGGTGGCAAACAGTGCAGAGCCTGATGAGGTACCTCATCTGTGTCTACACTGATTGTAAATATACCTTTGTACAAGATTTTAGCTGAAAAAAAGGATTTTAACAAGGGTAAGGAGTGGGTAGCATTATGTAAAGATGACAATGATAGTTCACAATTGTTGCCAATATATGGCATCCTTAACCCTTTTAGGACCAATGGAGCATTCCATAAAGTTTGATAGAGTTAAGCTAGGATGGTCCATTGTATATGTTAAGGGGTCACAGGTTATAATTTCAAAAAAATGTTTCTTTCTCTGAAGATTGATCTTGTCTCAGCAAACAGGTCGGACCCTGATGAAATGCCACATGATGCAGCATTTCATCTGGGTCTTCACTGTTTGCCAAAGTACCCATTATGGGGTTTCTGTTCTTCAAAGGGTTAACGGTTAAGAGACTTTCAGGATTCTAAAAAATATAAATAACAGTCCTGTTGTATATTATCTAGTACTACAATGCATGCCTGTCTGGTTATGGTGATATGGTGACATAGGGTTACTGTTAATGGTGGTGCTTTCGGGAGAAAGACTATTTTTACTCTTCAGTTTTAGCTTTTTTGTAATGGTAACAACATGAAATTAATGATTTTCTACCTTATTATCCCATACATATAGATAAAATAAATTTTCAGTTACAGTTCAAAGCAACCACATACATTTATATATGCATATATACATTTGTAATTTTGATGGAATCCATTTAACTTTTAAGACTGAATTGTATTTTTCTGTTACCAATCAAAGCAACCATTTACATTTATACATATAAAGCATATTCATTTATAACTTTGATGGAAGCCATTTAAACTTTTGAGACTGAATGTATCTCTGTAAGCTTGTTTTTGTAACAATGTTTTTGATTGGTCAATTAATGTTGAGTGTGACTGGTTCTGTTTTAGGTGGACTGCCCAAGAAACCTAGCAAAGAGTGTTACTGTGGAGTGAAAAACAATGTCTTAAAGTAAGACTCGAATACATGTTGTCTTTTAACACGGTAGCTAGGCTGTGGCATGGTTTTTGTTTTTATTTATTTTTCAAAATTTGTCCACAGACAAGTAGATTCAACCTGATACTCATAACCCTTTTTATGCTAAAGCAAGGCCCCAAGGTTATAAAAATAAATAAATTCATGCTCAACTTAGCTGAGCATGAAATTTATCCTGCTCATAATTTGTTAAAATGCCGTGGCATTTTAACATTTATTAGCATGATAAATACAACATCTGAGAGACCTAAAGCAAGTAACTTCTTTATTTGTCGGTATTTTAGTTTTTATGAGCAGTTGAAATTTCATGCTCAGCTGAGTTGAGCATGAAAAAAGTTTTAAAACCTCGAGGCCAGATATGACTTTTTTAAAATCAATGTAGATTTAGATCAGCTGGCTTCTGAGAAGCCAGATGATCAGATTCTACTCTGTTTTCTGCTCTACTTGAAAGCATATGCTATAAATTGGCATCCTAAAATTTGATTGGATAACTATTTGGGAGGAGTGTAGTACATAAAATATCCAGCATGACAAGGGTTAAGACATATACAGTAAAACCTGTCCTAAGCGGCCACTCAAAAAGAAGACCAAAATTGGTTTTCAAGACTGATTATTGCTTAATGCAGGTCAAAAGTTCTGCAGAATGCTCCAATGGGAGCATTCCGCAATACTCTTGACCTTCATTAAGCTACTATTTGCCTTTAAGACCTTTGTTTTGTCTATTTTTGAGTGGCCACTTAAGACAGGTTTTACTGTACATGCCGAAAGCTCTTGTAGAAGTCTAACAACCACATGAGATGCTGCAGATTACCAGAACCTATGAAGGGAGTGAGGCCAAAACAAGGCGAACAAGGATAGTACAATTTAGTTTGGCCTCGAACAATACAAAGATCAACATTTGCAACACCCAAATCTCCCTTCAATGCTACAGATGCTAGCAAGAATATTGAGAATTTGAATTTAGCAATGTTTGCTTTTACAGTAAAACCTGTCTTAAGCGGCCACTCAAAAATAAACAAAACAAAGATCTTAAAGGCAAATGGTAGCTTAATGAAGGTCAAAAGTATTGCAGAATCCTCTCCAAGAGCATTCTGTAATATTTTTGACCTGCAATAAGCGATAATCTGTCTTGAAAATCAGTTTTGGTCTTCATTTTGAGTGGCCACTTAAGACAGGTTTTAATGTATACCTACCAGAAAGTGAATAAAAAAGGTGCAGATCATACTGCACAGATGGGTAGGCTGATCTGTGGCCTTGTGAATGCATTCAAGAAAAGTTCTATTCTTTTGTGATGTCTGTACATCAAGCCAGTGAAATCTATTTTATCAAAATCCACATTTTGCCAAAGGTAAGTATGCTCAATGAGCAATGTATTACTGGTCCCATGGTTCAAAATGCAGCATCTCATCAATCTTCAAAGCACCTGTCACTACTGCACTGGCAGACTTAGGCTATCATTTTATTTTTTCTGGCATGAAAGGCTTGATATACCCAGCAATAACAGATGATTCACATGATATATCATGCCTTTTTTGCTAAAAAAAAACGGTTTCAAAATGTTGTCTTCAGCATTATATCATGTATAGAGTCAGTCTCTAGGCCTAAGAAATAGCCTTGAATTTTGAATAGAGCCCTTTTTATCATATGAAATCGTATCTGAGAGTGAAATAACGCCATGCAATAAAATCAATAAAAGCACTAGTGGTTTTCTAATTTTCCGGAAACGTTATGTCCTTGTTAACATCGTTGTATACATAATGACAAAATTATAAAGTAATCTTAGTGTCATATGATAAATAGAATCTAACATTTGTGCTCCTGTATTATTGAATTTATTAAACTTGTTGCGAAAAAGAGATAAAATGCTCGACAAGCCTCACGCATAAAACATGAGCACTCCTGTAAGATCCTCTATGTAGATAATGATGGTCTAAATTAGCCTGTGTAGTGTTATCCTGGTGTTGGTATTGAAGTTAGTTCTTGCTTCATCTTGAGAACAACAACTTATGACACATTACTGTTGTCCATGAACTTTTAATTTTTATCCTTTGAGAAGTTTATGTAGTGCTTTCTTTATGTTTTTAAAAAAGAAATTTATTTTTGTTGACATCTATTTTTAGTTACATTTTACGCTCCTTTTGCTAGGTTTTTTGTTTGCCATCACCTTAGATAAGAATGTAGAATTTATTTTTCTCTTATATATCACCTAAAGAAAGTTACTTCTTAGTATAACTTCAATTAAACCCCTGTCAAACATACACTGTGAATACCGCACAAGTATATAAAAAAAAATGATAATGTCTCGTATATTGGTAGCAAATTGTTTTTTATGTATGCATATGTAATCAGATGCAACTAGTCCCCAACCTGTTTGCATCTTTTAGTTGTAATTGATTGAATGGCAATGTTTCAATTAAAAAAGTCATCACTTTGATATCTGCAAAGTCACTGACATTTTGAATGGCATTCCCTCTGGACAATTGTAGACATAAAGTATCTACATATCAATTGCTGAGCATTCGCCAACAAATTGCAAACCTACACAGAATGATAATCTCTCCAAATATGTACATAAACATTTTGCAGCTGTCTTGAAGAATGCCAGTCAGTTGGAAATGAAATCAGTCAGGAATAGGCTGCATCTTAATCTGTATAACTGATTTTTTAAATGACTCAAACAAGTACTCACATCATTGTTTTCTTTGAGAAATCTGAATAACTATGTATATACACGTACAGTAAGGCTTGGGTGTCTTCCTTTGACAGCCAAGGCTATCAGTCACCAATCGTGTCCATTGTTACCCATCTGTATCATTTATTTCAATGACCTGGTAGTCATTTGTACTTATCTTCAATGGCTTAGTGGCCATACCCACATATCAAACCGACATTCTCTTCTTATCTAAGGTTATGGTATTTGATTTGTGTTTACTAGTAATTGTTGTACACTTGAACAGTACATTAAAAACTGTGTAAAACAGCCACTCTCAAAAAGTCTGAAAATTGGTTTTCAAGACCAATTATCTCTGAATGCAGGTCAAAAGTATTGCAGAATGCTCCAAGGGGAGCATTCTGCAATACTTTCGACCTTCATTAAGTTACTATTTTTCATTTAGATCTTTGTTTTTGTCTATTTTTGAGTGGCGGTTTTACACAGGATTTACTGTATTTGTACTTGTAACCTAACCCTATATATAATCGTCATCAAAGATACTGTAGATCTTGATCTTCTTAGGGATAACTGTATTCAAAATTATCATACGGGGAGGTATATCATCGAATATACAGTTGGAAATTTAGTTTTAACGGTGATGCATCAGCGGAGCTGTAAAACTTGATTTCCAAATGTATCGTATATCAGACGATATACCTCCCCAAACGATTATTTTGAATTTGGTTGTCCCCATTCTAATGCACTTAAAGCATTTTACCTTCAATAAGACTGTGAAAATGTAATATGAAGCACCTACATCCAGCCACTACCAGTTGAGTAAAACCACTTACCAACTAATGAAAAGCAATGTTGCATAATGATGTCAAGTTTCCAACAGTACACTGAAGGACTTTAAAAAGGCAAAAATGAAAATTGTTATGTTTTGCACCCAAAACATTTTTAGCCTTCTTTTACAGGTAAAATCGGCTGAGAACTACACTCTGCTTCTATCAATACATAATACCAAGAATTTTACAGACACTGGCCACCATCAGCTATGCATCCCTGGTTTACTATGTTTTGCATGTGGCGTCCCTATAAATCAATGAAGCAAAATATTATATCATTTCACATATAGCTTGTACATATACATGAATATAAACACTGTAGCTTCAGTTTTATAACTTTATTAATCATGCAACGTTTGTTCGAACATGAATTATCTTGCGCAATGGGAATATTGCAAGCTGGTGTGCGTGTTTCTGACTTTGCGTAATATTATAATTGCCATCAGTTGACTATGCAGCCCATCAGAGATCGTTATTAGGCTACAGAGACAATTAAATATCGGCACAGACCTGGTTAACCAAAATGAAGACCCAGCATTAAGACGGTAACTTACGTCGAGTGTATTGACAATATTTACATCGACGTTATCCGTTTGGGCTGGCTACCATCAGTGTCAGACAAATAATAGGGCTCCGAGGGTAATTTGTTTCCAGATTTTTAATACAAATATTTTAATACAATTGCTTAAAATCACGTCCAATTTCTATACAAATTTCAAATTGCAACATTAAAATCTAAGGGTTTTGCTAATCGATAGACTGTTGCTCTAACATTATTTATCATTTTGACATGAAATTTAAAACTTGTTGTGCTGACATGTTGATGTTCATTGTTGCCAACTCTAAGAAAAAAATGATGCCTTAACAAAATGAAATTTTATGAATTTCAATTTTTGTGTTTATAAAGTCCTTCAGTGTATATCACAGGATAGACCGTCACAAATTTATGAAGTTATCCAATCAGACATTGTGTTACATTTGCAACTGCATTAGAATTGCTTCGTATGAAGATGTAAGCTCATCAAGATCTAACAATAGAATATTTATTATTTCCTCAGTGGAACATTACCATATTTACCATAAATATTCTGTTCAGGACCTAGTACACCCAGATCAGACCTCCCTCAGGATCAGTCTGATCATGGTTTACACTATTTGAGCCAGGACATGTGATTTCCAACAATGTCGCATGTAGACTCAGACAAGCCTGTGAAGCCTCCTTTTAAGCTTAGAAACTCCAAATGATGTTCGGTCTGTAGCTTATTATTCATAGAATATTCAAGCGACTAGCTAAGGCTCTGATCAGACTGCGCGTATTTACAGGCTTGTATATAAGCGCAGTTGGGTCTGAGCCTTTACTGGTTGCACATACCACATTGTAAGAAATCTAATATCGCGGCTCATTTGTCATTCATCATTATGTACATCATCAAGTTGTTACATGAAATTGTTTGCTCTTTAGTACAAGTGTGGTGCGGAGTTATTGTATCCAAATATTTATGGCAACATTCTGGGAATGGAGCAGCTCTGGTGTTGTGGATAAAACACTCACCTTGTAAACCAGGGATCACAGGTTTGATCCCCGGCTTCACCAGTCTGTCGGATGAGACTTTAAGCTGTGGCCCCATCTCCATATGACCTTAACTGTTGGTGGGAGGTTAACCACAAACAAACAAAGCAACATTCCGGCGAAGTTTTGTTAAAACTGGCCCAGTGGTAGGGAAGGTGTTGTCATTTAAAGCGAATTGTTGAAGCACATTGAGTGATGACAAAGGCTCACTTGAGCACTTTGTGCTGAGGTTAGATAAAACAAGTTGTATTTTCTCAATACCAAATACCCTGAAGACCTTAAATATCTAATGGATATCAGCCAGGAAGACATGGCTTCCAGCTTAACCACTAGGTAAACCATGATCAGAACTACTCAGCTACAGAGACAAGCTTAGGCTGTAGACCATTTAAAATTTAAAAATAATGTAGCTTTTCATTTGTTATATTTTCTGGATATCAAATAACATTGGTGATGTGCTCATGTCAAGATTATCCAAACCTTTGGCGACCACATTCAACAAAATCAGTTTTTTCACATCAAACGACAAAAGGTGCAATTTTTAACAAAGAAGGATTGATTCAGAGACCATTCAATTTTGGGTACTATAAGGTTGGGGTTGTCACCAGTTTTGTATTACTATATCATTTTTCCGCCTTTCAAGTTTAAATTTGGCTGTGTTGTTAGCCTTTCATGTTTGGTCTCCTGTTCAAAAAGTTTTAATGTTGCATGACTAATGCATATACTGTTTTTGTTTGCAGACTGACCAGCCACGGAGTCTACTTAAAGTCCATCTGGATCTTCATTGACCAGCCAGGCAGCTTGACATTTTCACTGACCAGCCTCTTAACCTTCTTAAAGTACATACACAGTGACCATTCAAAGCCATCCAAATAAACATAATTGAGCCACGACATGTGATTTCCAACAATGAGGAATTTTAACAAGTGTACACTCAGACGAGCCTGTGGCAGCCTCCTTTTAAGCTTAGAAACTCCAAATGCTGTCAGTCAGTAGCTTTATATTTAAAGAATATCCCAGCGACCTGCAAAGGCTCTGATCAGACTGCTAGTCACACATACCACATTGTTGCAAATCTCATGTCGCGGCTCATATAGTTATACTGCTGTTCTGGAATCAAATCCAAAAAACTGATGACCATATTTAATCTTATTATTTAGACAGATAGACCTGAGCAATCACACATAGTAGACACAGATCAGACTACTCCAGAATGAGCTGTCTGATCAATGTCTCGACTATTTGCCAGTTTATGACCATATTTAACACGCGTACCAGGGTTGAGCGATGTCCTGGCCTAGAGGTTATAAAACTTGAGTGCATTCTCAGACTCAAAATAAAGCGTAATGATTGGCTGCTTGCGGACACGTGTCCGCAAGCAGCCAATCATTGCGCCTTATTTTGAGTCTGAGACTGTACTCAGGTTTTATAACCTCGAGGCCTGGTTTGAATTTTATGATAATTATGGGAAAGAATTATAAAGTCTGAATATCTCTGCTAGTGTTGTCTGCTAATATCCTTTGCAATTAGTTTGGACCCAGATCAAGCAAAAAAAACCCAAAACATCTGGGATCTCAAACCAAACTGTTTGACATGCTGATGGTATTTCTGAAACATTTTTTTTTAAATTAATTTTGAAAAAATTCTGCCGACGACAAGAACTCATATAAAAATTACCCAGCATGCAAAGAGTTTAGGGTAAATATGGGCCTCGACGCGAGAAAACCTGTCTTCAGGGTTTCCGTCAAAGCAAGATTCACACCAGTCTCCTCAGCTACAGAGACTTGCTAGAAAATTGAAATTTCGCCTGTAGCAAGTTACATATGATACTTTCGTAATAGCGAATAACAAAGGCGCTGATCAGACTGCGTGGATGGGCAGGCTGGACTGCGCATGTGTTGTTCGCAAACCTCCGATGACAGGTTTTCTCGTGTCAAGGTCCATATAGTGGTACTGCTGTTCTAGAATCAGAAACCAATAATGTACAAATTCTGGTGTAAAGATGTAGATCCTTATAAGCCAGGACATCAAGTCATACCTTCAAAAGAAAATTGGGGGAAAAAGGATAGTTTCTCTCATATAGGGCGGAGTATAGTAAATACAAAATATACTGTTGGCCAGGGTCATTTTGGACAGTGGGTAAAGTCTGACAAAAAATGCAAATAGTGAAGACTGATACAGTGAAGACTGATTAGACAGTGCATCCTCTAGTTCAAATTTTTGCCTAACTGACATTTATTAAACTTTGCATGCTGGGTAATTTTCCATGCTTTTGTTGTCTGCTGATTTTTTGAAAAATTTTTTTTTTTCAAGAAATTCTTTCAGGAACACTGTCAGAGCGTTAAACAGATTGGATCCAGATCACCCACATTTTTTCGGTCCTAATCTGGGTCCAAAACTGTTTGCAAAGGTTCGTGGCTGCTAGCAAGGAAGGAGTTAAAGGCAACAATATTGTTCTGCAAATTTACCCAGTGTTCAAATTTTCCTGACTCAAAACTATTTGTTATAACTTATTCTGTCCTTTTTACTGAGAAAATTCTCTTGAAACAGTGCGTTTCACTGTTATGTGAATACTATTTATATGTTTTCTTTGCTTAACCATTAACTTTTTATCTCCCAAACTGTCATCTGCTGATAACTTTTACAAACAGTTTGGACCCAGATCAGGCCCAACAAAATGTTGGGCCTGATCTGGATCCAAACTGTTTGACATTCTGATAGTATTCCTGAACGAATTTTTCGAAAAAGTTGATTTTGAAAAAAGTCAGCAGACGACAAAAAAGTTGGAAACATTACCCAGGGGGCAAAGAGTTAATTACTGGAAAATTGTAAACAGGTTAATAAACAAATGAGCCGGTAGCCAGTGTAAGGTACAAGAAGTTGGCATGTGTTACAGTGAAGATTCATATCAGTCTCCTCATCCATACAGACCGGGCCGCCTAGCGCAGTCGGTAACGTGTCTGGCTACAGATGCGTGTCTGACTGCAGATCCAGGGGTCGCGAGTTCGATCCCGGCCCAGTCCCATACTTTCGTGGAGATTGATCATGAAATAATTTCTACAGTCATTCTCTTCCCTTCTGCTGATTTATTCAAGAAGGGTTGTTGTCAGTTACAAGCGAAAGTATGTGCACAAATTACTGGTTAACTGCTTGCTCAAGCCTGCCCAGAAAAAAGTGTGGTTAAGTGAACTGACTGTCCCGCAATGACCATAGCTGTCGACATGGGACGTAAAGCAACAAAAACAAACAAACAAATCTTAGTTTTCAGCCTGAAGAAATGTTAGACCCTTGGCTACCAATAGAGCGTACATCAAAGACTCTGATCAGACTTGGCAGATGCGCAGGCTGATCTGAGTATTCCATGCGTGCATATGCCAACATGTACCTTTTGCTAGATACCGGCTCAAATAGTACAGACCTGGCCCAGAGGTTATAAAACTTTTTTCATGCTCAACTCAACTGGGTATGAAATTTCAACTGCTCATAAAAACTAAAATACCGACAAATGAAGAAGTTTCTTGCTTTAACTCTCTCATATGATGTATTTATCCAGCTAATAAATGTTAAAATGCCAACAATTGTTGGCATTTTAACATTTATGAGCAGGATAAATTTCGTGCTCAGCTGAGTTGAGTATGGAAAAAAATTTATAGCCTCGAGGCCAGGATCAGACACTGCAGCATCTCATCAGGGCCTGCACAACAATGATCAAGGAAAGAAAAATATGATGCAATGCACAACCACCAAATTAAATATTCTAATGCACTTACAAATGAAATGCTATGCCTGATTGGATAAGGTCATATATTTTTCTACAGTATATCCTGCAATAAACTGTTGCAAACTTGACGTCATTATGTAATATCGCCTTTCATTGGTTGACAAGTGAATAAATGCAGCTGGCGAATGGTTTTATGCAGCTGACCGTAGCTGGAAGTAGGCGCAACATAGTACATTTTCACTGTTTTTTTTTTTTAAAGAAAAATGTTAATAGTGCATTAGAATGGGGATAACCACATTCAAAATTTTTATCTGAGGCGGTACATCGTCGGATATACGTTCAGAAATCACGTTTTACGGCTCCACTTAGGCGTCGCTGTAAAACTTAATTTCCGACCGTTTTTCCAACGATATACCTCCCCAAATGACAATTTTGAATACAGTTATCCCCTAAATGACTGGTGGGTTAAAGAAAGTTATGGTATGCAGTAACTGCATACAAAGTTTTTGTCTCTATAGGTCCTTTTTTTTGCGAGATGATGGATTTTTGTAGTATTATGTCAGCTGTGATAACATTACATTTGAACCGGTGTTCAAACATTTAATATCTTATTAATTGTATACGGTTATAGAATTTAAAGCTCAATTTCTTCTGTTCATGCGCATTAGCTGCAGATACAGACTTTTTAACCCTGTACTTCATAGAGACACATTTTAACGCTTTTGCAAACAGAGCAGACCTAGATCAGGCAGCTCTTGTAAGAGTGGCCTGATCAGGGTTTACTCTGTTATAGAATTTAAAGCTCAATCTCTTCTGTTCATGTGCATTAGCTGCAGATACAGACTTTTTAACACTGTACTTCATAGAGACACCTTTTAACGCTTTTGCAAACAGAGCAGACCTAGATCAGGCAGCTCTTGTAAGTGCATTAGCTGTAGATACAGACTTTTTAACACCGTACTTCATAGAGACACCTTTTAACGCTTTTGCAAACAGAGCAGACCTAGCTAGATTAGACAGCTGTTGTTAGAGCTGCCTGATCAGGGTTTACTCTGCATATGGAAATACCTACTAGTGGACCTGACAAGTAATTTCTTTGTTCTATGTACAAACGTGAATGTTTATTTATATAATTATTCATATTGGGTGGAGCCTACAATGAATGGGTTATAAATATTCAATAGTGAATCTCTTGATCTTGACAGGTGGTAACCACATGATGTCGATAAAATAAACAAATGCAGAAGAATGATATTTAGAAACTGGATTTAAGCCTTTATCATGCCATTATTTTTGAGTCTTGATAAATATGTTATCTGCTTTATGCTTCTGCTGCATATATTCAGATGACCTTGAAACTTACTTTAATCTCATGATAAAAGTAGTCTTGTGTGTATTTGAATATACACTGTGGACCCTGATCATACTGCAACCACTATACGAGGTCAGTCAAAAATAACTGAGCCCTACCGTAATATTTTAGTTTGGTATTGTAGACAACAAATGTGATAATTTTCTATAAGTATCATATGTCATCGATGTTTTGACCCTGAAGAATCATCATAGTGAAGCTTCTTTTATGGTTGCTAGGCATCTGAAGATAGTCAGTCAGAGCGATGCGTTCACGATCTCAGCCACCATTAATATACAGTAAGTCATTAAAAAGCTTGCGTGCTTGATAGATTTTTTAAAAGACATATTTGACATTTATTTGAATAACATATATCATATTGTCTTTTCATTACACTTAGTTCATTAATGTTTAGGTGAACATTGATTGTATGCGTTGCCTAGCAACAAAAAACTCCAAAATTCCACAAATTTTCAAATACACGAGAATTGTGTTGCCATGGAAACAAAATTGTGAATTTAATACAAGGAACTTAATATGTCTGAGGGTTGGTTTGTGTATGCAGTACTGCTAAAGCATTATTAGGCTGATATTTTATGTTTTCTATTAAAATTGTGTAAATTTGAATATGGGTGGGGTAAATTATAGGACATCAGGTATGTTAAAATTTGATAACTTCTGAAATCAAATTACCACAGCACCTATAATTTGGGTTCAGTTGGTTTCTGTTTTGTGACACTGAATAGGTACATGTTAAAAATATCAGACGACAGTGAATTTACCCTTGCTTTAATAGTACTGTTTCCATAGCAACGCTTAGAATTATATGCATCACAGCGTGAACGCACCCCTTTGACAGGTCCTATTCTGTTGCCTAGCAACCGTTACAAAAAGCCTCCCAACAGAAATAAATTAGGTGATTTAATAGATGACATATAACTACAATGAAATATCATCTAATTATATGTCCATTTTACTTGATTCAATTGTTATGAGATAGGGCTCAGTTATTTTTGACTAACCCTCGTAGACCAAAATCTGATCTGAGTCTATATTATTTGCAATATAAGCTAAGGCTACCATAATACATTAGCAGATGAGAAAGCAGACACTATTTGTCATTAATGGTGGGAAAGGGGTTAAATTTGAGATTTAAAATACTGTTTTTAAAGCATTTGTCAACTCCTAAGGTAGTTTATGGTTGACTCCTATCATGTCTGGTGATATTCAGCTTGACTGTTTAAGATGAAATATGAGCCGTGACATGAGATTTCCAATAATGTGTTATGTGCGACCAGCAAAGGCTCAGACCAGCCTGCGCATACGCGCAGTCTGATCAGAGCCTTTGCTAGTCGCTGGAATATTCTATGACTGTTAAGCTACCATGGGTGAAAGTTTTCAGATCAATCCTGAATTCAGGATTTTGAGGCTGACTTTCCATAGAAAGTCAGCCTCAAAATGCTGAATTAGGGAGATAATAATAGCTTTTCTGACTAGTTTTAGGATTCTCTTAACTCAATTCATCATTTAAACTTGAAATAATTTGTTTTTGTAGGCATATGCAAGTTTTCAATATTGAATTTCTAAAGTTCAGGATTTTGGAAATTTTGAACTTTCACCCATGAGCACCGAACATCATCTGAAGTTTCTAAGCTAAAGTAGGCTGCACAGCCTTGCTGATTCTATTCATGTCAAACTACCACATTGATGAAAATATCATGTTGCGGCTCATATTTGATTATTGGAATTCATCTTTGACACAATGCTCTCTGCATTCCTTCACAGCAATAATCATTATATCTGAAAGGGGACAGTAACATTGAAAGCAAGTGACTTGCAAGCCCTTATTAAACCATGCAATCTGCCATAAACCCAATCAAATGAAAATGAAATAAAGTTTAAGATCTTAATATAGTAGAAAATTGAAATCTATGAAGGACAGCAATTTTAAGACAGTGTGACATCACATGGCACTAGTTTAATATGCATGAACAGAATAAATATTTTCTTGCTTTTCAATGTATTTTTTGCATTTTCATTGATTCTTCTGTTAAAAATAGTTCCAAAAAATCTGATCAGTTTGGATTTTGAAAATTACAGGAAGTTAATTTAGTATACAAAATGGAGGCTTCAATTGACTTGTAAGAAGTCAGAATTTTGATTTTCAGATTGCTATAACTTTTTTTATTTTATGTCCAATTTTGATAGAGTTCACAGCAGATTCTAATGCATTTGCTTTTGTAACGCGACTTCTAATTGGATAACTGTAGGAAACAGTTTGATGTCATTAATTACGTCTGATTACTTTTGATGACGTGAGGCTTTATGCGGCTTGCAATGCTTCAATTTGAGATGAAACTGCAGAATTGCATTAGAACAGGGATAACCATATTCAAATATTTCACTTGGGGTGATATATTGCAGGATATACCTTAGGAAATCATGTTTTACGTCTCTACTCGCCTGTCACCGTAAAGCTAAATTTCCGACCGTAGATTCGACGATGTACCTCCCCAAATGAAAATTTTGAATACAGTTATCCCCTAATTGCATGGTTGAATAATGGCTTGCATTTCATATTTGATTGCATTCAATGTTGCTGTCCCGTCGAGTGTCTGTCACAAACTATTTATTATGTATTTGTTTATGTGTACAGTAAAACCTGTCAAAAACGGCCACTCTCAAAATGCCAAAAAATGGTTTTCAAGACCATTTATGGCTTAATGCAGGTCAAAATTATTGCAGCATGCTACAAGGGGAGCATTCTGCAATACTTTTGACCTTCATTGAGCTACCATTTGTCATTAAGATCTTTGTTTTGTCTTTTTCTGAGAGGCCGCTTAAGGCAGGTTTTACTAGATTTGAAGTAATATACATGTAGCTCAAGTTAAGAGGTATACATATATTCATCTCTAGCCCATATTTATTCTTGTCTCCCGTGTTCTTTGATTCTTGAGGGACCATTTCTTTTTTGTTTCTCTTTATATCATCATGGTAAATGTGTAAAAGTTTTGGACACTTTTCTCTAACTGTTCTCAACTCATCATAAGATTTTTTTTAAAATGGAAATTATGTTAAAATATTGAATTTTAGAATTACAAAGTCAATTGTAATTTTTTGAAAGCTAACTCTTGGCTAAAAGAAACGTTACATTATCATGTATCTGTGAATTCAGGCCTAGAGGTTATAAAACTTGTTTCATGCTAAACTCCGCTGAGCATGAAATTTCAACTGCTCATAGAAAGTAAAATACTGAAAATAAACTTGTTTTTCTGCTTAAAACACTTGGATGTTATATTTATCTTGCTCCTAAATTTTCAAATGCCAACTTATCCTGCTAATAATTGTTAGAATGCATTTGAACTTTTAGGAGCATGATAAATTTTATGCTCATTTGAGTTGAGCATGAAAAGTTTTATAACACCGTGGTCTTATTTTAGTGGTTATGATAACCTGTGCATTGCGCAGTTTTAATGTAGAAATCTGAATTAATGGACAAAACACATATTGCAGAGCCATTCTGCTTTCATGTAGCATTGAGGGAGCGCAGTGGCTCAGTGGTAGAGTGCTTGACTCGAGACCGAAGGGCCGTGGGTTCGAGCCTCACCGGCGTCATTGCGTTGTTGTCCTTGAGCAAGACACATTTATCCTAGCTTAGTACTGGTTCAACCCAGGAAGATCCGTACCTATATAACTGAAAGATTGTTGATGGGACGTAAAGAAACAAATCAAAACAAATCATGTAGCATTGAGGCATTTTTACTCAATATTACAGCCAAAAGTTGACTTGCAAACTTAAACTTATGTCTTCGTAATTCTCACATTCAATGTTTAAGGGAAAATTACACATTTAAAGAATCTTGTGTTACTATTGTTTTGTTTATCAGCCTTCTCATTCTTTCAATCATTGTCAGGATAAAAACAGTGTAGACCCTGATCAGACTGCTCCTTATGAGCAGTCTGATCTGGGTCTATACTGTTTTTCTAGGCCTTTTCATCAGGTAAATAGTGTTCGAAATTATGAACAAATACCATATTTCTCGCTTTCATTTGAAGAAGTTTTGTGCCATAGAGGTGTTCATATTCATTGTACAAAAATCATCATTCTTTCCACTTTATTCTGTCAGATACATACATGTATAGAATATGTATATGTAGACAACTCTTCTCTCATCTCTGTTCTTATAAACCTAGCTGTAGTCATAGCTCATAGCTGCATAAAGGCTAGGTGAAAGTTAAAAGGCAGAATTAAGCTTGTAATCTCAGTTTCTCTTAAGGTGTGGAACAGGAAACATCCTTCCATATACCATTATACTCAAAGGTTAATCTCATTGGTTGCTTGTTAGGATGACTGATCTCTGATTGGTTGCTTGTTAGGATGAGTTACCTCTGATTGGTTACTTTTTAGGATGAGTTACCTCTGATTGGTTGCTTTTTAGCCTGATTGGTTGCTTGTTAGGATGAGTTACCTCTGATTGGTTGCTTGTTAGGATGACTTAACTCTGATCGGTTGCTTGTTATGATAACACATTTATATATCTCAAACCAGTATACAAATTGAGCCAAGTACCCAAGCACAATTGGTAGCAAGCCTGGTACAGTAACCCTTTGTATATTGGAAACCGGTCCACTTTTCACATATCATTTTTATGTTAAAAGACCATGTAATGAATACCCAATGTTGCCCATTGATATATGAGCTACATCATACAGAAGTATATCTCCAGGCATATACTGTAAATGCCTTTATATATCCATTTAGAGTCTTTATTTTATGCATACAATTCAAGGGGTGGACACTTCAGTGTAGTCTCTTTATAACACATGTCATTATAACACAGATTTGGATATAACATTATCATTATGTGGCTCTCAAACTTTTCGCCGTGGAATTTTACAAAGGAATTATAGGAAAATGACCATTTCATGGTCATTTTCCTAAAATTCCTTTGGTAAAATTGTCTCTTTATGACACTACACATATAACATGGTCACAATGTACCCCAATCATAGTGTTTTAAAGGGACTACACAGTGTTTAATTATGTCATCCCTATATGTAGTTGTTGATGGAACATTAAACTCCACATTTTAATTTTTTTCAGATGTGTAAAGGTAGTGTTGGGGTTAATGAATATTTTGTTTCTTGTGAGCATAAAGAAAGGTTGTGTGGGTTTCTTATTAGATTTGCATCATTTTTAATGAGTGCCTATATTTTTGACGAAAAGTAGTTCAATATTACTTAATTTTATCATAACATATTGTAACAGTATCAAAATTTAGATGCATATTAATGAACATTAGTTTCATAGCAATGTTAATGTAGCATATATATACAATACTGTACAGTTCTTTTAAAAAAGAAATTCTTGTTTTTTCATATTAAGTTATTGTTAATTCTACCTAGTCCTGTTAGTAAGAAAGGGCCTTGTAAAAGCATTAAAAATAAAAGCTTGTGTAAGATTATTTTTATTGTATGACCTTTTTAACCAGGATTTTAGACTTTTAAGGAAACACTTTCCTTTGGATGAGACTACCTTAATTAGCTCACTTGATTGAAATGGCTACCGTTTGCCTATGTTAGGTAAAACCCCTTCAAAAATCTTCTCTATAACAAAAGAGCCTTGGTTCTTGCAGTATTCTAAAATTCAAAAATATCCCACTTCATTTGGCTTAAGTGGGATGCCCCAAGAAATTTGTAACTAGTTTTTATGTCCCATATTTATACTGAGGACATGGGATAAGTGTTACCACCTATGAAACTTCTTGGCAGAACACTGTTCTTGGTATGTAACATTTGGTATGTGGGCCTTACAAAGTTTGTTCAAGTAAATATCCAGGGTTGATCTTGACCTAGATACCGGGCCGCGTAGCGCAGTCGCTAACGTGTCTGGCTACAGATGCATGTCTGACTGCAGATCCAGGGGTGACAAGTTCGAAAGCGGTCCAATCCCATACTTTCCTGGAGATTAATCATGAAATAATTTCTACGGTCATTCTCTTCCCTTCCGCTGATGCATTCAAAAAGGGTTGGTGTCAGTTACAAGCAAAAGTATATGCACAAATTACTGGTTTGCCCAGGAAAAAGTGTACTGTTCCGCCATGACCATAGCTGTTGATAGGTAGTAAAGCAACATAACAAACATTATATATCTTGACGAAGATAAATCAGGAGATCTAAAGGATGACTTGGTGTCAGATGAGCACTTCAAGACCTTGGTTCAACTTCCCAACAATATACCTTTAAATGGGAAATGTGCCTCAAATATGATCAAGTCATTGAGTCAACTGTGTGATGGATTCATAACAAGACGGCTCTTATGTACTGGTAGATTAAAAATCCTTTATTTAAATATGATCAAGTTGTTGAGTCAAGTGTGTAATGGATTCATGACAAGACTGTTCACATGTACTGGTAGATTCAAAATCCTTTATTCAGGCCTTTAGTTAAGAGTGTATACCAGAAAAATAATTTTCTGATTTCTCAACCAAAACATATGTTGTGTGTACTCTAAAGAACCGTCTCAATGAGACGGTTCTTTTGAGCACCCAAAACATATGCTAAAAGTTATGGGTAACAAAATATTTACAATTTTACGCTGAAAATTTTTGTTCATCTAAACCTATGTTTATTTCTTCAAGGCCCTTTCTTTCTTGACATTAGCAAACTGTTTTGTTTAAGTGTATCTCAAGGGATTTTGTTATCATGTTTAAGTATTTTTTTCCTGTTTTAAGTTTTAGCATTTCTGTTTTATTTAGTTATTTGAGGCTTTTGACAACATGTGAGCTTAATGGGAGAAAATATTGTTTCTTACACACTAACCTAGTCCACGTATTGGAGACAGTTCAATACAATGTAACTTTCTTGTGGAGAAAATAAAAACACACAATTATGTCCACATTGTCATTGCTACATGGTCATATATAACTGAGCCACAACATGAGATTTCCAACAATGTGGTATGCCTTTGCTAATCACTTGCATATTCTGTGAGTGTTAAGCTGTTCTAAGCTTAAAAGGAAGCTGCACAGGCTCGTCTCTGTCTACACTTGTCAAAATGACACATTGTTGGAAATCACATGTTGCGGCTCAATTATATACATGTCTCATTAGTCATATGTGATTTGTCAAATTTACCTTAATAGACTGGAGACTGCAAAATGGGTACTTTGGCAAACAGTGATGACCCAGATGAAATGCCGCATAATGCGGCATTTCATCAGGGTCTGCACTGTTTGCTAAGACAAAATGGATCTTTAGAGAAAGAAATATATTTTGGAAGCTATAACTTGTGACCCTTCAATATATACAATTGACCAACCTGCATTTTGGAAAGTTCCATTGGTCTGGAAAGGGTTAAAGTGTCCACATAATGCTGTATTTGAAGCATATCTATCATTCAACATCCACCCTTGTTTACCTTCTAAACAAACTATTTTACTCAGAAAATGTACTCTAATGAGGGTTTGATGGACTGTGTCAACTTCATATCACTATGGAAGCAATGCATTTTTGACACCGTGTGCTAGCTGGGCCTTTGAGCTCATTAAACTTTTTTTCATGCTCTACTCATCTGAGCGTGAAATTAATTTTGCTCATAAATTATTGCCATTTAAAAATGATCAGACTGGATAAATGCAAGATCCGAGTGTTTTAATCAGGAAAAAAACTTTCATTTACTGTATTTTGTGAGCTGCTGAAAGTTCATACTGAGATATGTTGAACATGAAAAAAGTTTTATAACCTTTGGGCTGGGTAATGTAAGAAATATTTTCTCATTTTATGCCGCTAGTGTTGATGTTTTAGTTATGTTTTGGTTTTTAAGTGAGATAGGTATGGCAAAGAAAGCTAGTTGTTGCAGGAAGTCGCTGCACTTCATCATCCATGTAAAAGACGAAAGAAGGGATTTAATTCATAAAACGCAGTAGCACAGTGGCAGAGTGCTTGACTTGTGATCGAGGGTTGCTGGTTTGAGCCTCACTGGAGGCACTGTGATGTGTTCTTGAGCAAGACACTGTAATGACTTTGAGCGAGACACATTATCCTCTCTTAAGTATTGGCTCAACTCGGGGAAATATCCTGACATGACTGAAAAAATATTGATGGGAACATAAAGCATCAGATCAAACAAAAAGTTAATAGTGTAAAAAAATCCAGCATCTCGTCTGGGCCTGCACTATTTGCTACCATAAAAGACATTCTGCAACTTGAGTTGAAAATTTCTACCTGCTACCCTTTATATACAAATGTACTACAGTAAATGTTTGAAATTCAAACACTAGTTGCCTGCCAAAATGGCCTAGACAAACAGGGCAGACCCAGATCAGACTGCTTCTTCAGAAGCAGTCTGATCAGGGTCTTCCCTGTTTGCAATTCTGACAAGCATTTTGTGAATTCCAGCCTCGATAACCAAATTTTACTTGAGAACAAAATGAGTAAAGTGTTCAAAATTTTAGAACATTTACCATAAATAGTTGACCATTCCAACTCCATTCAAAAATTTAAAATTGAATGTTCCTTTCAGTATTAAAAAATGACATTGCATTTGGGAGTGATATTACGCCATTCAATAAAATCAATAAACCGCTTGTGGTATATAGATTTTCAGGAAACGTTATAACGTCCATAATAACGTTGTGTACAAAATGACAAAATTATAATGTTTTTTACGCCAGAAATGAGAGTTCAAAGTAATCTTAATGTCTTATAATAAATAGAATCTAGCATTCATGCTCTTATATAATTGAATTTATTGAACTTGTTGCGAAAAAGAGATAAAATGCTCGGCAAGCCTCGCAATACCTTTTTCCCCAACTCATTTAATAAAATCAGGAAAGCACAAGCACTCATGTAAGATCCTCTATTAATACAAAAAATGTTCAAAAACTTCAAACACTTTTCTCTTTCTGTTCTCAAAAAGAACTTTGGTTACTATTTGGGCAAGAATTCACAAAATGCTTGTCAGTATAGCAAACAGGGAATACCCTGATCTGGGTCTGTGCTGTTTGTCTAAACTTTTTGGTAGGCAACTAGCTTTCAAAATTTTGGAATGTTCACCATAGGTACTTATAGCTCTGTTTTTCTTTTGTCAGAATGTTGTACTTTTATCAAGTGGCAGCTTTTTCATAATGTCCTATGTACATGTATATTTCACAACCACAATAATCATGACTATAATTTAAATAAGGCTTCTGTTGGTTCTGGTTTAAATCTGTTGCACTAGGAATGGCTGCTCCATCCAGAGTGAAATAGAGGGTTGATACTTCTGAGTATATATACAATGCAGTCCCGTTATTACACTATGTTTGGAGGGAGCGCAGTGGTTCAGTGGTAGAGTGCTTGACTAGAGACGGCGGGGTTGCGGGTTAGAGCCTCACCGACGTCACTGCGTTGTATCCTTTAGTAAGACACATTAATCCTTGCTTAGTACTGGTTCAACCCAGGAAGACCTGTCCCGACATATCTGAAAAATTGTTGACTGGGACATAAGAATCAAATCAAATGAAACACTATATGTTTAGGGTCCATCGAAATGGACAATGTTATAGTGAACTGTGTTATAAAGGGATACTTTTACAAAAAGAATTATTGGAAAATGACCATTCCATCGTCATTTTCCTATAATTCTTTTTTAAAATTCCCTGGTAGAAAAATTTGGGAGCCTCAACATGACTGTCAGATGTAAATCTGTGTTATAACAAGGTGTGTTATAAAGGGGCTGCACTCTATGTGAGCCGCAACATGAGATTTCCAACAATGTGGTATGTGCAACCAGCAAAGGCTCAGACCAGCCTGCGCATACGCGCAGTCTGATCAGAGCCTTTGCTAGTCGCTTGAATATTCTATGAATATTAAGCTACTGACTTAACATCATTTGGAGTTTCTAAGTTTAACAGGAGGCTGCACAGGCTTGCCTGAGTCTACTCTTGTCAAACTACCACATTGTTGGAAATCACATGTCGTGGCTGAATTTTGTTTGTATCCATTGAGGATTCCAGAGAAGCCATAAAGGAAATCACTTGTCACAATCATGTTTCACGGCTCCAGATAAGTTTGTGTTTTTATTTAACCAAAGCATGTAGTACTTTTTCAGAAGAAATAACTTTACATTTTGATGTACCATGGATCCAGATATGCAACCCTTTTTGTTTGTTAATTTGTGATTATTTTCTTTTCTGTCAATCAAAAGAAATGTGTGGTACGCGAAAGAACCATCTCATTGATACAGTTCCTTTGAGTACCACATAAAAGTTTTGTTTGAGAATTAATTAACGTAATTGAGAACTGTTCTCCTTAATTATATATACAGCGTCAATGAAAAGTTACCAGTAGGTCCCATACACTCAACATTGGACAATATTTAGTTCAACCTGAATGAAGAACTGCGGATACTTCAGCACTGCATTTTATGGCATAGAGTCCCATGCATCACCACTATGGAGAACAGTATCCCTCACATTCAAATGCATTACAGACCGAAGTAGTTTCCATTGCATTGTATAGGAAAGTGCAAAGTTTTGGTGCGACCTTAAAGTTTGATCCCATTTTTTTGTGTTTAATGGGATAAATCAAACCATTTTGGTGGCATTTTCAATGAAAACGTTTATGGCATATGCTGGTATGTTGTCTTTTGAAAATGATGATTTCAAATTCTTAAAAACTGCAAAAAGCATAAAAAGCATATGCATCACATGCACCATAGTTCCAGCGCTTGTGGAACTGTTTTATCTCTCCAAACCAGTCTGTCGTTGAAAGCAAACATGAACGTAAAAGTAGCCATAGAGCTGTTTTATATATTTTCCAAAATATCGAAATTTAGATACTGGTAACGTTTCACTGACTCTGAATATATTTGAAAAAAGTACGTGGCCAGACCAGGCTCAAACCCATGGCCCCACTGCATAAAGGAGTCAGATAAAGGATCCTGTGTGCTACCAGTTCTGCTAAGAGCCCCCAGCCATAAGTTTTGGTTTAGACAAAATTTTATGCTTTGAATTCTGCTTACCTGGAGCTTCTGTGTGGTGTTTTATTTTTGTATATGCCTGTCGTAAAATGACAAAACCGCAGCTCTCAAAATTATCTTGTGTTATTAAGATGTTATTTATATACGGTAGATGTTCTAAGTTTTCGAACATTTGTCTGACAAAAAGGCCCAGACAAACAGTTCAGACCCAGATCAGACTGCTTCTGTAGAAGCAGTCTGATCAGGATCTTACCTTTTTCCTATTCTGGCAAGCATAATGTTCTTTCCAGCCATTCTAAGTGAGCAAAGAAAGAGTAAAGTGTTTGAAATTTTGAACATTTACTAAAATAGTTTGTTTTTTGCTTTTTGTGATTTAAGCGTATCTATTGTCCATTTGCTCATATGTGATTCAGCACAGGAAAAGGGTTGGGGCACATGATTCAATTTTAAGAATTGTTATTGTTGAGAAGAATTGCCATAGTCTACTTGATAAGAGCACAGGCTTCTAAAAGAGCACATTGAGTACGGTAAATGTTCTAACATTTTGACACTCTTCTCTTTCTGGCCCTGAGGTTATAAAACTTTTTTCATGCTCAACTCAGCTGAGCACAAAATTTATCCTGCTCATAAATGTTAAAATGCCAACAATAGTTGGCATTTTAACATTTATTAGCATGATAAATACCACATCTGAGAGACTTAACGCAACAACGTCCTTGCTTTTCGGTATTTAAGTTTTTAAGAGCAGTTGAAATTTGGTGCTCAGCTGAGTTGAGAATGAAAAAAAAATTATAGCCTCGGGGCATGTTCTCAATTAGGGCTGGAATTCAAATATAAAAGTAGAGTCAATATAGTAAAACTGGAAGACCCTGATCAGACTGCTTCTTCAGAAGCAGTCTGATCTGGGTCTTTGTCATTTGTCTAGGTCTTTTTGGAAGCATCTAGTGTTTGAAATTTTGGAACATCTACGCATGTTAAGGGTTGTTTGTGCTCTATGAACTTCTTATTTCCAATCACCGCTCCAGGGATGTAATTTTCTTTTAAATCTGGAGTCACCTTGTGGATGGATGAACAGTGTTGATCCTGATCAATTAGGTTTTGACAAAGCCAATTAGTCTGGATCTACAATGTTTAAAAATAGTGTATGAAATTCATATCTATTATGGAGGCGTATTTATATTTCAAATAATATGGACCCAGATGAGACTGCTCCCTTTGGAGCTGTCTGATCAGGGTTCATAGTGTTTGCTTCTTTGATAAAATTAGTCTGGTGTGCTTTTCGATAAATGCAGCAGACATAATAAGCAAATGACATTTTCTGGACAAAAAATATTAGCTGGATAAGGGTTGATAATAATGTTGACACTGTATGGGCCTTGACGCGACAAAACCGGTCTTAGGGTGAGATACAAACCAGCCTGCTCAGCCACAGAGACTAGCTAGAAATTTCGCTTGTAATAAGTTCTGATATCAAGCTTTCCAACAAGCAAAAAACAAAGGTCCTGCGCTGGCTGATCTGCCCCTTTGTTGTTTGCACACCCCGAAGACAGGTTTTCTGGCGTCGAGGGCCTTATGAAGTATGTGTCTTAGATTTTCTTGTGCTCCATCTCATTTCATAGGCCCAGATAAGCAAATAATTTGAGGTAGAATTGAAATTATTTCTCAACTCAGTTTAAACATTTGTACTGGGTGCTATCTCAACTCAGTTTAAACATTTGTACTGGGTGCTATCTCAACTCAGTTTAAACATTTGTACTGGGTGCTATCTCAACTCAGTTTAAACATTTGTACTGGGTGCTAAAAATATCCGTCTCAATTAGACAGCACAGGGCCCCTTCTGGCAATTGATAGCCAGTATGATTGCAGATCCAGGGGACCTGAGTTTGAACCCGGCATGGTCCCATGCTTTTGTAGATATTGATCAGTCAAAATTTTCTATAATCATTCTCCTTCCACTGATTCAAGAAGGGTTAGTGTCAGTTACAAGAGAAAGTATGTGCACAAAGTACTGGTTAACTACATAGTCAAGCTTTCCAAGGAAAAAAGTGTCCTTAGGTTAACTGACCATCGCTGTTGACTGGGACGTAAAACCACAAACCAAACAAATCATTGAGACGGTTCTTTTGAGCACCACGTCAAAGGTTTCGGTTTACAGGGTTCGCACAGGCTTGAAAAGTACTTGAATTTAAAGGGTTTTTAAAATTGAATCTGCCTTGAAAAGTACTGGAAAATTCTCAAAAGCCTTGAAAAGTCCTTGAATTCTACTATTTTCTGTAGGACTTAGCTCTGTAGATAGAAACCTAAATCAGTATCAAATTGTGCCTATATTTGGTGGAGCATATGCTGCACCGAATAAAGGCTAAACAATTGGATACTAATTTTCCAGTACTAATGTCTCCATTATCTCAGTCTGGCATTTCTGAAGAAGAATTTGAACACTTCAATCAGTATTTTCATTAACTTTAAGTCCTTGAAAACTCTTGGAGAGACTTTTAGAAGTCCTTGAAAAGTCCTTGAATCTTACTCACACTTGCCTGTATGAACCCTGGTTAAGACATGAGAAAATATATTCATATTCTCTCCCTCTTATCTGGAGGCGTATCATTATACAATATTAACAAAATAGTGTCTGTTAGTGATCATAAATCACAATAAACTGTAACGGGAACTCCCCAGTAGTTGTTATTCTTTGTCTTTCCCAGCTAGTGGCACTCACCAGACTGTAGAGAGAAAGCTCCCCAGTTGTTGTTATTCTTTGTCTTTCCCAGCTAGTGGCACTCACCAGACTGTAGAGAGAAAACTCCCCAGCTGTTGTCATTCTTTGTCTTTCCCAGCTAGTAGCACTCACAAGACTGTAGAGAGAAAGCTTTATGTTAGATCCCCTTGAGCAAAAATGTTATGTCCTTGGGTAAGGTACTTAGTATTGGTTTCTACCTGTGGCAGTCCCTCGTTAACATTTCACCATGAAGTTTCAGATTTGCAAAAATCATTATGTTCCAATATCCTCCAACCATATGTCAGAATGTACTTAAACTTAAGTTGAGGCAGGGGGGGGGGGGCAAGACTGAGATTCAAAATTTCTAAAATTGTTCCGTTCAGATATCAAACATTATATCAAATAAAAAATCGTCCGTCAAAAACAAGTAAGAGTAGTTGGCATTATAAGCCGTATAGCCTGATTTTATATACATTTGACTGACTTTTAAAGAGGTAAGATCCTGAGCAGTAATAGTGGTACCACTCATTATGACTCTCTCCAGGGGTCATACTGGGTAGATCAAAGGACAATCTTAATGAGGTGATTATGACTTCCTTACAGGGGGCAATAAAGTGGTACCATGAAGGGATTAGGCATTTTCTGACAAAATAATGATCTTTATCTTAGTGAAAGAAATTGTGTTGTATACAGATAAGTCCCCTCTTGAGGCCCCTTTTAATCTTTAATGATCTTTATTGGACAGGAATATAGGTCTTTAAGACCATAAGAAATGGTTGCTTCATCTACACATCACTCTTACTTTTTCTCTCTTTTTTAAATTTTGTACAGGCTATTATTGTACAAAATTTAAGCACCTTTGACCAAAAAATTAAGAAGTCATGTTATGAGTCCTAAGACTAAGCCAGTAAAGTGGACTATGACCTTCGACACTAAGGCGTGATCTTAGTTGTAATTTACACACCATACGCAAATGAGTGTGCTAAATATGAACATTCTCAGTCCAAAAAGAAAGAGGAGTTCGATTTAAACCATGTAACTGATTTTAAGTGTGTTTAACCTTGACCTTTGATTTCAGATTCATATTGGTGGTTTAAAAGTCTCTTTGTCATGTACATGCCGTAAGCAACCATTGTGCTAAATAATATGAAGACTCTATCGATAAATGAAAGAAGTGTTTGGGTTACAAAGAGCTGTGAGACAGATTTTAAATATATTTGACCTTGACATTTGACTCCAAAATCATATTTGGGATCTACTTTTTCATTTTCATCTTTACCACAAGTGGGGTCAACACAAAACTGAACTTTATTTAGGGGTCATTTCTATGCGTTCTGGAGTCTTTTCTTAAGGTCAAGATACAGAATGGGGATATTTTTGGGGGGTGCTAAAATTTCAAATATGTTTTGGGGTGCTTGAAATTCCTGATATTTTTGGGGATGAACAGTAGATGCAGGGCCCGAGTCCACGTATGAAGAAAAAATGAGAGTATCCCCTCGGGGTCATCTCGGTATCATTTATCTCATCTTCATGATTCACCTGCCACCTGTTCATATATGGAAATTCACCACATCAGTGACAAACAGTTGCTGTATATTTATACTGACGTCAACTAAAAACGCCTCACTCAATATCACGGATTTCTTAGCAATGATATATAAAAATGAACAGCCACGTACTGCTTCTTTATGTTACATAATAATGTAGAGGTTGTGCGATGGTGGAAAATGACTTTAATTTGATATGCAGGCGACGCGTTATTCCGATGACGTCATACAGGCTCAACATACAGATGACGGCATTTTGCATAGATCGCTTATGATTTCAATTTGAATTTGCACCCAGTTTGTGCCGTTAAATGTTTTGCTAATCAATGAACAAATTTTGGATCATTTTTTCAAACGGTTGTGCTTGCGAGTAATAACTTTATGAAATTATGACGTCATGTTAAAGACAAAATGTAAGGTCCGTTTACGAAACTTGCCAACATTCTCGTTTTGCTTTAAGTAATGGAAAATGATGAGGGGGTACATTAGGAAATGTACACAGAATATGCCTACATAAAATTACGCTATTTAAGATGAGCTGTTACGCCCAATGGCCAGTCGCTGGTCTACGTTAACGTCATCCAAAATGGCCGTCTGGAACATGTGCCAGATTGCGTTTCCTCAGCAATCGTCGCTGGTTAAAGACTAAAGACTTTTGCAAAGGATTCGTAACAATATTTTCAACCACTTTGCAGAGTCATGACATTTAAGTTTTACTGAAACGCATGGCGAAAAGGTGGGTGGGGTAAGTTGTTTCGTTCAGCAGACGCATACAAACATTGTCTTAACATTATAAACGCTTTTTTGGTAAAATGGAGACGGTTTTACAATGGTAAAACACGTTTTTCCTGTCAACGGATTGTGTCTAGAAATAAAGCAAATGTGGCTGAAATCTTGTGTCGCAGTGTAGTGACAGTGCCATTCCTAACAGCCTCGCTGTTGGGTTAACTCTTTAGCGACATGGTTAGAGTGGTCGACTGTCACGCAGGAGTTCTGGGTTCGAATCCTGGCGGACCCAAAGATTTTTCCCTTTGGAATTACTTTAATGGTGTCAGAAGTAATTCGGTAACGCCTGGGGCGGCCTCTGAGAGCGGTAGCGGGCTACACTCCGTTGTATGTCTGTAGGAACGGTTGATGCCTGGCTCTCAAAAAATAAAAGGGGGAAGAGTGTAGTGACAGTGCCATTCCTAACAGCCTCGCTGTTGGGTTAACTCTTTAGCGACATGGTTAGAGTGGTCGACTGTCACGCAGGAGTTCTGGGTTCGAATCCTGGCGGACCCAAAGATTTTTCCCTTTGGAATTACTTTAGCACGAAATTGTGACCCCTGTCTTAAACCGAGGTCGTTTTCTCAGCCTCAAATATTCTTTCAGCAATTTTCTTTTCATGAGATAAGCTTGACTGATGAGATGTTCTAATGCACTAAAATTCATAACTTTAGTCTGATCAGTCTAAGAGATATTCACGTTTATTTTTAGATGAGGCGTTTTTTCTTGACGTCAGTATATATCTTATATTCCTGGCGCGATTACTTATGACCATGCATTCTGTCAGAGTGCCTAATTTTGAAATTGAGCCACACATACACAAACATAAATATGCAGTATATGCACGGACCGCCTAAACTTAAAACTATTTGCAACCAAAGCGGAATAGTTGTGGATTTTCAGGGCATCTCTATCTTCCAGTTCTGCCGACGCACTCGCGGGCATTTTGCAGGGTCCTCAGAATAAGGAAAATGTAAAACTGAAAATGATGACGAGGCTTTGTACAGGGTCTCAGATTAAAAGCTAGATCGAAAATGAAGGAGAAGAAGAAAAACAGGTCATAAGGATTGATAAGCATATACAAAGGAGGGGTGGGTCAGAACTTCTAACGTAAGGTTAGAGCATGCATTTTCACTGTTTTGGGTTTGGCATGCTGAAGCTCTCCTACTGCGGTCTTGAATGGCTCAGGACCTGGTGAGACAACAACATATTCTGGAAGGGCAGTCCAAAGAATGAATATTATGTCCTCCCAACCGAATGTGGGGAAACATTGGTTTTGGTGTGGATCACAGTAGGTAGCTTTTTACCAAGCTTGCATAGATACATTGCCGGAGGGGGGAGTTGAATGTATACTAGTGACATTGACCTTATTTTCAACTGTCCCACCAGTACTTTGACATGTCAAATTTTTAACCAGAAAAGGGTTTCCGCGCGTTGACTCTTGAAAAGAATAATGGATTCTGACCAAACTTTATATATTGTATCATTGTGACACAATTAAGAAGACATTAGATTTTGGTGGCCTTGACCTAATTCTGAAGGTCAACATCCTACAAACACTGTAAAAATCAGCATTATCCACTCTCTGTGTTCTTATCTATTTCGTGGTTTTGACCAAACAGGCATAGATAAATTGTTGGGAGGGGAAGACTCTGCGCAGAAACCCTGGAACTGGACACCAACTGTGAACTTTTTAGCGTAAGCTGAATATAATTGGCAGTACGAGGGCTGTTCAAATATGAATGCAAGTGGCTTCATAACTTTCTTCACATATATGCTACGACAAAATGGTAAACGTTTCTATAAAGGACTGTATGTCACCTTTAAAGTGGCACTAGACCAAAAGAAAAATACAGTATATTTATCGAGTTATTGCCCTTTAAATGAGGGTCACGTGTGTATACTAACAAACTCAATGCTTCGAACAACTACCAGTGATAGAGACGATCGTATAATTCTTCGAAGAACAGGTGAAATTTCTTGAAATTTTCAAGGAAGTCTCCCCATACTCTTACATAATGATTCTGTGAAAGTTGCGAAAATCCGACAAGCTTTTGTTAAATTACAACGAATCGTTTTCACTAAAGTCTCTTTATGCTTGCAAATAAATGGTAAACAAAACATCACCTTTCAGTTTTCAGTTAAACTTATCTTTAACAAAATGCATGAAACATCATTTAAACTAGTTTTAACTCAAAGACAATATGTTGATCGCTCATACTGAGTTGTTGCTACAAGTTATTGATGGAAAGTGGGTAATTTTTAACCGCCGAAAAGCATTTTTATCAAGTCAAAAATACCTTAAGTGAAAGGGGTTATAGAATTTATACTTATTTTTTATCATAACATTGCGGCTTTGTTCTAAATTTGAACGTAAACTTTAAGTTTGACCACTTTAGGCATTATTAACAATAAAATTACTTACCTGGTCTTGAGAACTAGACAGATTGAACATATTTTAATTAATGTAAACACGTCATTAAGAAGCAGAAACATGCTTGAAAAAATATATAAAGTGGGATAACTCTGTAAATAGAGGACGGATTATTTTGAAAACATTCTTATGACATATTTAGCATGTTTTCAGCAAAGCGCAAAGAAAACGACACAGCGATATTTATTATTCCGTCACCAGTAGATAACTCAAAATGACGTTTATCATAAAATTAATGACGTCACAAACGTGCCCGTTTACTCGAGATTGAAACAGGATTATATAAACTTTTTCCTGCAAGCAACTTTTGAATTGTAACTTAAACTTGCATTTAAAATTTGGTGCCATTTTGCCTAAAACTTACAGAGATAAGACACTATATCATAGATGTACCAAAACGTGCATTGCAATTTGCTTCAGAAAATCTTCAGTATACAGGAATGGCCTTTATATAAGGGTCTGTAACTCGAGAAATATAGTTAGTGTTTCTTAATGTTTAGTGCCATTTTAAAGGGGACAAATAGAGCTTTCCAGAATGGTATAACATTTTGTCGTAGCATATATGTGAAGTAAGTTGTGAAGCTACTTGCATTCATATTTGAACAGCCCTCGTACGACATTGTATCTTGGTTCATTCTATCGACCCCCTGACAAGATTGACAATTAGTCGGGGAACCAAGGTAGAAAAAATGCTAACCCTTGCACCCAAAAGGTATACAGCTGGATTTTGTATGGTTGCAAAGGTAATTCTATGGTGTATCTAAAACCACTGTATAGCAGGCTCGATCGACTTGCATAACGCCAGAGCAGTCAACTTTTTACGGTAGCCCAGCAAGAATGTGTCAAAATATTATTTTTCAAAATTTTATTTTTTTTATCAAAAAAGTTCAGGATTGAAAAATATTGAGTTTATATAATGATACAAGATCTGCGTAGACCTCAGAAGCAGTGCTGGTCATCTAAGAATACTGCTTATTGATTTTTAAAGCATGTAGATTCGGGCACCCCCATTTTGAAATAAAATTTATAGATTTCTTGTCTTCAAATCTCATTAAAACTGCATTTATTGCCCCAAAATGTATTTGATAATTATCTATATATCGCTTGGAAGCATATCTCGTAAAAAATTGTGTGCTTACTTATTCACTTTTTTCCTCCCGCTGAAGTGGTTTGAATTACATATTTTTTACATAAATAAATAAATTTTAAATTGAATGTGTTTAAACACTGCGTACAATTAGACAGACGTTTCGGACATAATTTAAGACAATCCATTTTATTTTCTATGGCAAACTAGAAAAAGTAGCTGAAAAGTAAAAATATGAAACCACGATTATTTGATACTTAGTAATTTAGTTTATGCCAGCGGGTGCGTAGTAACATACCAGGACAACTTAAGAGCAGTTTAACACATAAATGAAATTCATCAAGGTTTAAAGAGTGTTTATCTTCCATATTTACAGCAGCTTTGAAACAGAGGGTCATTGTAGGGACCAAGGGAATTTTTATCTACTGAAAACAATAATTTCATTTAACAGCGGTAAAATAAATATGAAAAAAACTCGTATAACTATTATCATATCACCATGGAAACCTGTCTGTCCCCGTCTGAGATGCAGAAATGTAACCGCATAGTACTTGCAAAGACAAAAATGTCCCTAAGAAGATTATTTTGGTGCACAAATGACTGCCCATACTTTTAAATGCATTTGATAGTGTATTATTGTATTATCGAACAGTCAAATGGCCTCTCATACCAATCCTCCAGATAAGAGTGCGTAATGGAAAATTAGTTTTGTTTTTTCTCGACCAAAACACATGTTGTGGGTACTTAAATGGACCTATTAAATGAGACGGTTCTTTTGAAGAACAAAAGCACGCTCTTTAACTTATTGCGGTCGGCCGTGGCCGGCCGCTTATATAAACATCATTCAAAATAGATTGGTTCCCCACGTTGATAAAGCTCCACTTCCGCTACGCATATTACGTTTGGTAACTAGTAATTTTCTACGGCGTTACTTATTAATGCATAAGTAACTAATATTAGTTCATTTATGAAACAGTGGTTACTTAGCCTATAATTGTAATTGGTTTTGAAATGGACTCTTCCGAAGAGGGGTGTGATCGAAGTTATTGTTCAATGAATAACGTTTTGATTAAATTTTTTCGTTTTTTCAAAGGTAAAGTAAAACAAATTTAGACTTCTCTTATTAAAAGAGTATTTAAAACGTCTAAAATCGGGTGTCTTTTCAGTGTAAATGTCGGATGTTCAACAGCTGTTCTACCCACGGACTGTTCCTATTTTTCACCCTCGCCAGCTGGTCTAATGGTCTAACTTAGAATAACTTTTCAGTGGTTTTTGGGGCGAATTATTGTTAAATTCATTTCTGTAGATACGAAATTCTTAAATAAGTATATTAAATAAGTATATGAAGGACTATTCTGTAAATCATTTTGACGTCATTCATTCTATATTTAGCAGTCTGCCAGGTTAAATTATTTCGTGCCACGATAAAACAGAAACGAACTTTTCATTTTATTAGAAAATAGAAGCAAGAAAATCTTAAACAAACAAACAGAACGGACAACGGGCATGCAAGCAGAACATATGAATAAGCAAAGAAAATAACCTAAGAAACGCGGAAAATAGGTCATTCGATTGGTTTGACCTCAGGTTTGTTTTCGAAGCAAATTGTGTCAAACGATCATAATGCCAGGGACGTATATATTGAACTGTACATTCGTGATCATGCTTGTAGATTTTTCCTATCATTCGCAAATTCATGGCTGGGGTTGGATTTCTTTCCATCTAAAGGAGGAAAATGCATGGGATAAGAGCCAGTGCATGAGATTTCCAACAATTTGGTATGTGCGACCAGCAAAGGCTCAGACCAGCCTGCGCATACGCGCAGTCTGATCAGAGCCTTTGCTAGTCGCTTGAGTATTCTATGATTGTTAAGCTACTGACTGAACACCATTTGGAGTTTCTAAGCTTAAAAGGAGGCTGCAGAGGCTCGTCCGAGTCAACACTTGTCAAAATGTCAAATTGTTGAAAATCTCATGCACTGGCTCATTATTATTATTCTTTCGACTTGACAAGTCTTCTTTCCCCGCGGACAAGTATTGGTTTTCATAAAAGACTGAAGATAACAAGGCGAAGGAATAAAAGATGGGACCAACGCCCGAGACTCGGGACCAAATTCCGGGACCAAAGTTTGCAAGCATCAAAATGGTATTTAAAATGCAAATGTCGACCTAAAAATTGGATCACATGTTCATTATAGAGCCTTCTTAAAATGCTTATAAAGATTCTTTATGACTTTTTTTATTTTTTGTTAACTACTAGCACTAATACCGGACCCTGTCATGCATTTTACACCCCGGACCAGTTTTCGCGGTATTGAAGATGTCGAGTATATTCCAAAATTTGGCTACAGAAACCTTTTAAATCCCATTTTTTTTCATATTATTGTTTTAAAAGATCCCAAAGGGTATAAAATATAAAAAATATTTGAATTGATCTAATATTCTAAGAGAAAATTAATCAAGGGACCAAAATCGCCATTTATATTTCTATTGCGGCATTGACGATGTCAAGGGAATTTCAATTTTTGCCTTCAAAAACTTTTTAGATGCCAATTTTTATATTTCGTTTTGTCATCTATACTGAAGGACTTTAAAAACGCACCACTTGATAAATGCTAATTTATGTCGAAAATTAGATATTTTCATTATGTGAAAAATAAAATTGACAAGTTCAGTCACTCAGCTTGCATTCAATAAGAAAATCGAAATGCTGTGGCTTATGATTGCCCTGACGTCGCGATAATTCTGAGACAACTCAAATTCAAAAAGTCACAGAGTACCCATACCTTCCATTATGATGGAAAAAAGTTTTCGAACCGATGTTTGTTCTTGAAAGCAAAAGGAAAGACAAAATCAAATCATGAAGTTTTAGGCCTTAGGCAACGTTCATTACGTCTATATGACGTCATTGATTTTTGACGTAATTGGCCGTTTATATCATAAGGATCAGGAATAATAAAAAAAGGTTGCCGACAGATACTCCTCAATCAGTTGCATAAAAGACAAAAGTGTCGCGACATACGCGGACGTCACCCGTCTGTTATTGATGTTTGAAAATTTAAGACTGACGTTAGCAAAGAAACGCTGCGAGTGGGAGTGTAATAAAACAATTTTTTCTGAAAACTTTTGTGTTTTTTCCATTTGTTAAGACATCTGGCTACCACCTAAAAGTGTTTGTTTTCAAATTGAAATAAATTCACATTTGTCAGACGACAATTGTTGAAAAACACTTACCTCAATATTACGTCAGAATGAACAGCATGAGCAAATCGAAATCATGGCAAATCATGGTCCATTTTGCAAGAGGATAAAAATGATAAAGAAAAAGTCAGTATATAAAGCTGGCAAAGAGTATGAAAATAAAAAGTATATTTGAATTGGCCTAACTTGAATTCAGATAATAAAGCTATACGTTATAGCAGTTGAGTTTGTCATTGACTTGATAACCCACCTTTAACGAGAGTGTTATGGAATTAAACTAATCACGCCCATTATTGTATATGATTAATTAATTAGCTAACGAGATTTAATTATGATAGGAGCTAACAATATTCTGAAGCATCATAGAAACAATGGACAATCAAGTTATCTTTGGTGGCCAAATTAACATGCAAAATAATATGCGAACAATTCACGTTGGCATATTTCACTTATTCCAAAAAAACAAACAAAAAAAAACATGCTGGGTATAAAAACCCAGATACTGCTGCATCTCACCACTGAGACGCTACTCTTGTCGCAAACTCGACTGAGCTTCAAAAATCGAGATATAGCGAATTTCTATATCATTTCTCATTTCAGCGATCAGCGAAGGCTCAGGCGAGTCTGTGCATTTTCGTAAATTCGACTTAGCTTTAAAATTCGAAAAATAGCAAATTTCCATATTTTTTCTCATCTGATGCGAGCAGCGAAATCACAGGCTAGACTGCATGTGCATTGGCATAAACTCGACTGAGCCTTCGTTGCTTTGAATTGCGACAGGTACCTAATTTCAAGATTTTCTTTCTAGTTTACTGCAAGCAGCGAAAGCTCAGGCGAGGCTGTGCATTGGCATAAACTCGACTGAGCCTTCTCTGCTTGAAGATGCGATAAGTTCCAAATAAGATTGATATCTCAAACGTTTCTGTAGGCTTAATATATTGACATTCCCTTAACATCGTTAAAACCACAATAGAAAAATTAATGACGATTTTGGTCCCGGGCTGATTATCTCTTAGGGACATGTTTTTCAACACTGACTGTCTGTTTCTTTTTTAGAGCTACCCGTATTTGTAAAGAAAAGTTGCGGTGGTATAGCAAGTGACCAAAATGGATAATATTTTGAACAATTAAATGTCTATCTAAAAGGCGTGGTCACGTGGTCTTAGATTGTGTTGTGAAATTTCGGTGCTCTCAATATTTTTCAAAATTTATATTATTTCTCTGTGAGGAACTGTGATTTTTTGTCGTGGATATACGCAGTTATTGTTCAGCAAAGTGAAAAGCTAACGTTGTGAGAAAATGGGAAGAGGAAAAGCGAATAAGCGCAAAAACAGTAGTGAAAGTTCTGGCGCGCAACAGAAGAACCCTCGTAATGGCGGCTCACCTGGGACTGTTTCAGTAAGTGAATCTTTACATCAGGCCAACTCAGTGTTATATAATGATGATAAGAATGACAGCACGTTGGAATTGAACAGCTCTGTTTTTGAGCCTGAGCAGGCTGAGAGTTCGTTAACAGCTACAGCTGAAAGCAAATCCCCAAGTGTCATATCTGGTGGTAAGGACCCCTTACAATCACACAGTAATTCACCCAGTAATTTGGATTTATTTCACTATTTGAAGAGAATGGATAAAAAACTGGATAAATTAGATAATCTTGAGAAAAAAGTGACGGAGGTTGATGGGGATATGAAGAAACTTTGGAATTTTGTGCATGGCAATCTAAAGGATAACAAGGAGGCCATAAATAAAATAAATGATAAGCTGGACACATTTGAGTTCGCTCTTGGGACTGCACACGAGCAGATTACACAGCTAAATAATGAAAAGAAAAGAATGCAGGATTCGTTGCTATATCTACAATCCCAATCAATGAGAAACAATCTTGTGTTTACTGGATTAACGGAGGATAGTAATGAAAACCACGATGTAACGGAGGATAAAGTGAGAACTTTCATGGTTGAGAAAATGAAGATTGCGCAGGACATAGTGGATGGTATCCAGCTCGAGCGTGTGCATAGGATGGGTGGCAACTACTCTGGAGCCACTTCTTCTGGAGCCCGATCACGGCCAAGGAACGTTGTTGCAAAGTTTTTGCACTACAAGGACCGTGAGTCTGTGCGCAGGGCACGTATGAATCTGAAGGGTACAGGATACTATGTGAATGAACAATTCCCAAAGGAAATATCAGATAGGCGGAGAGAATTACTACCCAAACTACATCAAGCTAAACGTGAGGGTAAGAATGCGTGGATAAGTTATGACACTTTATACATTGACGGTCGACCAGTGCGTAGCGAACAGCGCTAGGATATCGCGGAGGCTGATCTACGTATATTATCGTGGAACATCAATGGACTCACACAGAGTAAGTTAGAAGATAGGGACTTTCTAAATAATATTTGTGCATATGATATGATAATATTGTACGAGACTTGGACACACAGCAAATCTAATATCGGAATTAATGGTTACAAAAGCTACAACTTGTATAGAAAATTTCAGCATAGACGGGCAAATAGGTGCAGCGGAGGTATTGTTGTTTACATTAAAGATAGTATTTCGGCGGGTGTAGACATTGTCAAAAATCATTTTGACACTATAATATGGTTCAAACTAAATAATAAGTTTTTTAAAACTGCAAATGACGTTTACCTTTCATGTGTCTATATTTGGGGTGAAAATTCACCAGCTTATAATCATATTGATGTAGATCTCTTCTCTATACTACAATCTGATATTACACATTTTCAGTCTCACGGAACAGTCTTATTATGTGGCGATTGGAATGCCCGTGTTGGCAATGGGTCCCGCCCAGATTATATTGTTTGTGACCGTTATGTTGATAGCATTGATGACGATGATTATTTGCCAGATGTACCGTTACCAAGGCGTTCTTTGGATAGCACCTGTAATCCTCATGGAATTAAACTGCTTGATTTGTGTAAATCGACTTCTTTGCGCATTGCTAACGGTAGATTGGGCAATGACCATCAAATTGGTACATATACGTATACATGTCACACAGGTAGCAGTGTTATTGACTATTTACTCCTCAGTCAACACGATTTCAGTCATATTGCAAACTTTAAAATTGGCTCATTTTGTGAGTGGTCTGACCATGCGCCACTGTCTTTTGATATACGGTGCAATATTGATGCAACAGAGAATGACAATATGCATTATAGGTATACAAAAATAAAATGGGAAGAGTCACTCCGAGACGAATTTCGTCGAGGTATTATAGGTAAGCTGACTGATTTTAATTCTGCTGTGAATAGTATTGATACAACTGACAAATCTTCAATAAACACATGTGTTGAAAATTTTACACAGATTATAAATGATGTAGCCAAGCCTTTATTTTGTAAAACAGGTACTTATAAAAATGTAGCATCGTCTTATTGTTATAATAATAGAATATATGATAAATCAGAGTGGTTTGATGAAGAATGTAAAACGGCAAAGCAATTGTATCTAGAATGTTTGAGTAATTTTAATTTCTTTAAATCAGATGAAAACAGACAGGCTATGTGTCACCAGAAGTCAAAATATAAAAAGCTTATCAAGAAAAAGAAAAGATTATTTCATTTTCATAAAGTGCGCAATATTGAAAAATTAAGGCATGCCAAGCCAAGAGAGTTTTGGAAGCTGTTTTGCAAGAAAAAGGAAAATAGCTCAAATATTTCACTCGATTCTTTTTTCAACTACTTTTCTGATATGCAACAAAATCTTTCGAGTTCTACAGATGCAGAAAGCGAGAGTTTTTGTTCAACCCATAACTTTGATTCTAATGAATGTACCTTTTCTGAGCTTGATAAGCCAATCACGCCAAAAGAAATTCAAGATGTTATACAGAAATTAAAAAGAAACAAAGCATTTGCAGGGGATCAGCTTTTAAATGAGTATTTTATTGAATCTTGTGATATACTATTGGGTCATTTGGTCGACCTATTCAACGGAATTCTTAATTCAGGTCATTTTCCTGCACAATGGTCCCAAGGTATTATAGTACCGTTATTTAAAAAGAACGACCCGAATGACGTTAATAATTATAGAGGGGTCACATTGGTAAGTTGCTTTTCAAAAATCTTTACTGGTGTCTTAAATAAACGGTTAGCCGAATGGGCGGAAAATAACAATATGACCTCGGACTCGCAATTTGGTTTTCGTAGAGGGCGATCAACAACAGACGCTATCTTCGTTTTGCATGCAGTTGTGCAGAAGGTTTTAAATGAAAAGGGGAGGCTATTTTGTGCATTTGTCGATTTTAGAAAGGCGTTTGATAGTGTGTATTTAAATGGCTTATGGTTTAAGCTATTTAAGCTTGGAATTAACGGTAAAATGCTCAGAATCTTTAAGGATATGTATAATCAGGTTAAAACTTGTGTTAGAGCATGCAATTCTTATTCAGAGTTTTTTGAATGTGCTGTTGGGTTGAAGCAAGGTGAGGTGATCTCGCCTCTGTTTTTTTCTCTGTTCATTGATGACTTGGAGCTATTTTTACAAGATGACCCAAATTGTGGTCTAAATTTAGATGATATCACTTTCATTCTGATGCTTTTCGCTGACGATATGGTAATTTTAGGCAATACTATCTCAGATTTACAGCATGGTCTTGATCTTTTGCATACTTATTGTACTAGGTGGGGATTACAAGTCAACACTGACAAAACTAAGGTATTGGTGTTCAGGAAAAGGGGTCGGATAAAAGCCGATGAGGTGTGGACATACGATGGCGTCCCACTAGAAATAGTTAATGATTTTAATTATTTAGGCACTGTTTTCAATTATACTGGTACTTTTGCTTTAAATCAGGAAATGTTAATAGGGAAAGGCTTAAGAGCGATGAACTGTCTTTTGTTCAATACCAGAAATTACTCCTTAACCCCTAAAGTAATGTGTCAGTTATTTGATGCCTTTGTGGGATCCATCCTTAGTTATTCGTCCGAAGTTTGGGGTTTTGGAAAGTGTAAATCTATAGAAAGAATCCACCTTAAATTTTGTAAAACAATATTAAAGGTTAAGTCTTCTACTTGTTCTCTAGGAGTTTATGGTGATTTGGGGAGGTATCCTTTGTATATTCAAAGATATGTGCGGATCATTAAGTTTTGGTGTCGTATGGTATCGTCAGATAATATTCTTGTGTCATATTTCTACAATAACATGGTTGAAGCTTGTAGTAAAGGAGCCAAAAATTGGGCAAGTAATGTAAAATCACTGTTGGATTCATATGGTCTCTCGTATGCTTGGTGCAATCCATTATCACTTAATTTAAACACTTTTCATTTACTATTCAAGGAAAGAGCAATTGACGTGTTTAAGCAGTCTTGGGTCAATGATATAGCTCAAAGTAGTTCACTTTTATTGTATAAAGATTTCAAGAGTGAGATGGTGTACGAGCGCTATTTAGATATATTACCTTATAAGATTAGAACAGTTATATCCCAACTAAGACTGGCAGCCCATCAGTTACGCATTGTTACCGGAAGGTATGCACAGAATAGAATTGATCGTTCATTGCGCCTTTGCACTCTATGTAATAACTCACATATAGAAGACGAGTACCATTTTATTACAATTTGTTCAGCTTATAGTCAGCTACGTGAAAAATACATCCGACCATATTATTATAGGCGTCCAAGTGTGTATAAATTCACTCTTTTGATGCGATCCACAAACTCTACAATTTTGAAAAATTTAGGTAAGTTTGTTTATGAAGCATTTTCCTTGAGAAATACTCTTTTATCATAGCATATAGGTATGGCGCGGTGAAAGACGTATACCCTTACCAGTCCGCCTACCAGAGTAGCGACTGATAGTGGTGCACATCGATACCAGACATATCTAATTGACATATAAAAATGTAGAGCGATAGTATGGTGTTGATGTATATTCATAAATCATCTTTTAATCCTTGTCACACACAGAGTGGCTTATAACATAGTTATAAGGCCACTCTGAGTGTTATAACGATCTAATCTTCTAATCTCATAGGGCCAGTTAAGCAAATAATGTCGATGAAAAATGCGCATATTTTCTTATCCATCAATTCGAATGTGTGTTTTGGATGCTCCGGAGAACCGTCTCAATGAGACGATTCTTTTGGGTACCCACAAAATATAAAATTGATTATGAAGTAGTTGTGCGTATTATAGAAGCTGTCCTTAACCTAAAAGTGGCCTTTATCTATTGAGCAGCTTGTGATATTTGCCCATCTTGCGATCGTGGATGTTCGCTAGAACAGTCTCACCGAGACAGTCTACCGAGCTTGCATGACGAATATTTAAATGAAGGTTGTTGTTTTTTGTGTTAAAATATATCGTATCTACTGGAGCACCAATCGCATCAAGTGTCCTATTTTGAATAGGTATTTCGGGTGTTCTAAAGAACCGTCTCAATGAGACGATCCTTTTGGGTACCTACAAAATATGAAATGTTTTATAAAATAGTTGTGTTATAAAACTGCCCTTAATCTAAAAGTGACCTATATCATAGAGCGGTTTGTGGTAAATGTCTATCTTGCGATCATGGATGCTCGTTAGAACAGTCTCACCGAGACAGTCTATCGAGCTTGCATGACGAATATATTTTGGAATCATATTCTATCGCAATAGCACTGGAACGCCAAATGCAACAAGTATCACTGCCGCAATAGCGAATTATAGGAGCCTTTTCGATTAACAGTGTCGACCCAGACCTGGCTGTACCGATAGGAGCGGTCCGAACTGTGTCGACAATGTTTGCTTCAACCTTTACACTTAAATTAGTGATATTGTTAGCAAATGCAATACATGCAGTAAAACCTTCAAATGAATTTTTGCTGGCGCTCTATAGGTTAATTAAGACATGAAATATGCCCGTGAATGCTTGAGAGATTATCCTGTCGTGACTAGTTCAGAAAAAAAACAGTAAAACTTACCATGACTGTTGACACTTTCAATTGCCTTACTATTGTTCCATGCTTATTTTATTGCTGTTAACACTCCAATACAAAGTTTGTTTTTGTTTTTTTTATGCTAAGTTAAATCCATCTAAACATTGCAGACTCGGACGAGATGTCGCAAAACTGGCATTTCGTCTGAGTTTGCACTGTTTACTTGATAGAATTTACACATGAACGGAATTCCTTTGTAATTCTAATACACAACAAGGAAGGCACGGAAAGTCGGGATTTCTCATGCACAGGTAAACATAATAGCGGGCGGACCTAGAAGTATTTTCGATGGGTAAAACTTAATAAGCTTCGAAAGCATGTATCTCAGAAATAACATTATTTAGCCTAAGTCTCATTTGTCGTCGGATCTATCTATCTATCTATCTTTCTATCTATCTATCTATCTGCCTGCCTGCCTGCCTGCCTGCCTGCCTGCCTGCCTATCTACCTACCTACCTACCTACCTACCTACCTACCTACCTACCTACCTACCTACCTATCTATCAATCTATCTATCTATCTATCTACTTGTTTCCAGAAAAATCATGTATTGAAAATTAAATTTCCACGTAATAACTGAAATTACAAGTGATATCCCAAGCTCTTTTCTTGTTTTTGCAAGATTGAATCTTGGGATGATGTTTTATCTAAGCCTGTGTATGTTATCCTTTGGCCCTTTCTTGTATTTCGTTTCGACAAGATCGGATCTATGGATTTACATACTAAAGGTTTAGAAGAATCCTTTGTCTATGAAATATCGGATTTATATTTAATTGGAATTCAGTCTAGCACACTTATTTATTAACTTATCAACACTTTTTATCTGCTTAAAAATAGCCAGACTCAGCCTCCAGTTTAGGTAACAGCTTATGTAACAGTATAGGTAACAGTTTACGTAATAGTAAAACACGTTACGTTTAAGATTGTATTCTCTTATAAAACTTAATTTTTGATCTATAGTTATGTAACTAATATGGGAGCACATATATTGTTCTTATATAATTTTTGTTGTGACCAATTTAAGACTTTGTTGTTAAATCATGTATACATCTATTGTGACCATTTGTGAATTTGTTGTTATATTCATGTATCTGACAAGAAACTGTACAGTTTACGTCAATAAAATATATGTTCTGTTCTAATATTTGATCGGCCCACTTACAGTTATGTTAAGGAAGAAGTCTTATATTTTTGTATTCATAATCGAAGGGTCTCGGTAACGCTGTGGTTTGAAAACAAACATAAGCTTTCACACATCACACCGTCTGATTGAATAGTTTATGTATTAGCGAAACGTCAAGCATTTAATGACTCATTTCAAAGCCGCTTTAATGTATATCTCATTGCGAGAAAAAAACTTCATTATTATCCTTCATCTATTATTACTCATAAGAACCTTTCAACAACGCCGTTTATAACATGTAACACATGTTATAGTTTTTCTTGTTTACCAGTAGAGAATCCCACTCATCCGACTGCGCATGCTCCAGAAAGAGCATCTGTTTACATCCTGGGTCAATTTCGCACTTCAAAATGAGAAATGAACATGTACTGAAAACTGAGAAGATTTGCCGCACTTTCTTTTCGATACGAAGCCTTTCAAATATTGCTGTTATTGGTAATTTCGATTTTAATAATTTTTTCAATGTACTTAGATTTTGATGTAATCAAGTGACGATACCTGTCCAAACAGCGCAAGTGGTAGCGCTTTAGCTTAACGAGGTAAGGGTCTAGAGATCGAATCCCACATACCTGATTTTTTTTCTTCCGCATATGGTATTTTTTCAAGCAGAGAACCTGCGCATGCTCCAGAAAGAGCGTCGGTGTTGAAAAAGTTCATAAATAGGCCAGGTATTATATGAATCCAGTGTGAACCAAATTTAATTAAATTTTTTACTATATAAAAGGCACAGAAAGTGGACTGGGTGGGCCAGCTCATACTCACTTACTATCCAATGATGCAAACCATGTTTCAAGGTCACCAGTCTTGTGGTTCATGTAAAGAAGGTTTAAAGGGTATTCACTACCTAAAATAGTATGTGAGCATGATCAGGAAATACCACAATCACAAACAGCAGACAACCCCAAGGCACTGCAAGGAAGAGACACACAACCATCAAGAGACACCAGGAAGACAAACTAATACATCCGTGGATCATCGTGGCTACAGCATGGGATAGAAATGTATAGAACTCCCGTAAAACAAAAATCTGCACCCTGCAGAGCGTGTCTGCATGGTCTGTGGAAAGAGCGCACAAGAGGTCCGAAGGATCGAATCCACAAAAAGATCAGACATCAACGCCAAAGCATTGCTCGCCAAATATGGGGGCATTAATGTAGAGAGTGGCGTTAGGCTTAAATGAAATATATGTGTGGTTCCTGTTGCCTACCTACCCTAATTTTTTTAACCCTATATACCCTAAACAATAAAATGGTCTTTGGAGAAAAAATGGGCACTTTTTCAATTTCTGTCACTATTTTCCTTGTTAAATGTTATAACAAAATTTAATAATTTCCCTACCTACCTACCCTGAATTTTCTTGGCATGAAACAGGAACCACACATATATTTCATTTAGGCCTTATGTGTAGAAACTGTTACTCGAAATTACAGAACCTCGATCAAAGATGTAGACTTTTTTATGAGGGGTGCCAACGAAATGCAAGGATAGTGATGCGTGCTAATACTAAAAGAATGATGCGCTCCTCTCCTCTCTCTGGACCACAAAAGAGAATTAACTTCTCAAAAACACCAACAAAGACACGCAAAACACAACGCAAAACACAATTGTTTAAAGAGAGTGCCACCCCTGAAAGTACCACACCCGAGGAAATTGGCCTTAAAGTGGATTTTGTTACTGGTAGGATGTGTTTCCAGGTTTTAAGTGACCCCCGTTTTTCTTTGTTAAACAGCTTTAAAATGATCTTAGAAGAATGCACACCGCGTAACGAAAACCTATGGATCCCCGGAGCCCCCCCCCCTCCCTTCCTAAAAATCACAAGTTATTGTGATAGCAATTAGCATTTGGATCCCCCCTTGGATGGACCTCCCCTGAAAATTTTGGACCCCCTCTGGATCCTTGGGAAAGTATAGTTTTCTCTGCAATAAAACCATTGCCCCCCCCCCCCCCTCTGTAAGGACTAAAAAACGTCTCAATCTGGACCCCCCCGTCAAAAATTCCTGGATCCGCGCATGATATTATACATGCTTTAAAGTCATATTACGGGGGTCGCGCACATGCGTTCCTTTTTCGCCACGCTCCCTAACTGTGAATGATGACCATCCCGCCCCCTCCCCTAAAATATCCACAATTTTATCATAGATCCCATAAAATATTTATTCAATCTGAACCCCCTAAAATTATTGAAGTTAAAAGTTAGACCCCCTCCTTAAAAAAGGTCCGAGTCCACATAGGCTACGAAATATCAGAGTAACCCCCATCCGATCGGAAATCCCCGACACAGGCATGCACGGACCCAGGAAGTGTTGTTAGAGGGGGTCCAATTTATCTTTAACAACTTTTTTATGGTGAGAATCCAAATACCTTTCAAGGTGTATCATCATCGGCCAATTTCAATGGCGTTTCGCTAGCGGCCGAATTAATGGCCCAACATTGAATTCTGGCTTGCCTTTGAGATTTTCAAGTGGATCCATACGAGTATTGCTAAATAAATCCTATAGCTTTGTGATTTTGCTGGGCCCGGAGCCCCGGCCCCCTCTGGATCCGCGCATGGATAGTTTTCCTCGTAACCTGGCTTATTTAATGAACATGAGACAGAGGGGCCGCGGGTTCGAGCCTCGCAGGCGTCACTGCGTTGTGTCCTTGAGCAAGACACATTAATCATAGCTTAGTACCGGTTCAACCCAGGAAGACCCGTCCCTACATAACTGAAAGATTGTTGATGGGACGTAAGAATCAAATCAAACAAATCTCCTTCGCAATGCTGGCCCAATGTCATGTGCTCCGGAAACATAAACTTCTTTTAACACCAAACACATAATTCAGAATACAGGCACAGAGGATTTTGTAATAATATAGTGGTGTTTAATAATGAGAGAATGGTCGACATTGTTGCGTCGGTTCGATGTTGGTACAAGGTTTGTATGCGGCGACGTCCACATTTCCACCAACTACCAACGTGGGCCCAACGTATCTTTGCTATCTGTGTAGTGACCCCAAACACAAAATATGACGTCCGCTGATATTGTTCACGAATTCCAAGCATACTCGCACCTGGGTGAGAAAGGGGGGGGGGGTACTCTGATATTTTCAAACATACGTTGGCCCGGACCATTTTGGGGGTTAACTTTTTGGTATTTTGTGATGACCCCAAAAGATATCCACAAAATCTTCATACCCCAAAAAATTTTCATTTTTCTGAAAACCCTCAAAGGTATTGAAATTCAAAATTCTGAACCCCAAAATGGTGCGAGCCTACGTATGAATGAAAATATTATAGTAACCCCCCCCTCCACCCTCTCCTCGCAGATAGAAACAGGGGCCGGGGGCGTCCAGACTCAAATAACAGAAAAAAAAAACTCTGATAAGGGTGTTTATTGTTGGTTTTTTTGCAACTATATTATATTTTTTTACGGTTCAAAAGGGTCGAAACATTTATCGGGGGGGGGGGGGGGGGGGGTGCAACTTTTTATTATTATTTTTTTTTTTTTTTTTTTTTTTTTGGGGGGGGGGGGGGTACAAATCCTTATTGCTATAGAAACCTATATAACTTGTGATTTTTCGGGGGGGGGGGGGGTCCGGACCACCTTTCCCTCTCTTGATTCGCGCATGGGTAAGAAATAAGTAATTGCCCACTTCCCTGTCACGGATTGAGTTTTCTGAAAGTCTCAGAAAGGTTTACCGGCCGGCGCAGTCGGTAACATGTGGTTTTTTTTAGGGGATGGGGGGGGGGGGGGGCAAATGCTTATTTCCAACGAAACTTAAAGAACTTGTGATTATTATTTATCTTTATTTATTTATTTATTTATTTATTTTTTTTGGGGGGGGGAGGTGTCCGGACCACCTATCCCCCTCTGGATCCGCACATCGGTTAGAAATAAGTAATAGACCCCTTTCCCATTATCGGATTTTACCTGTATCACGTGATATCGGCTGACCAGTTCAACAATTGGACTACTTCCGGTATATGAAGCTGTAATTAACTTTCTACTAATTTTGTATGCATTTCACTTATATTCATAGGGGTTAAAACACCAAACAAAAGGAAAATGACAATTATATGTACCACAATTACATATGATGACAAAAAGAGTTAATTTTATTTCCAATTCATCTAATTCACGCTGAACGAAGCCTTGCAGACTTTTATTCATGTGGTACGCGTATCGGCATATATTTCCACAATTATTTCCGCTGCTGCTGACGAAGGCCCTGATGAGATGATGTGTTTCCCTGCGGGTCTACACTATTTATTAACTTTCCCAACAAGAAAGTTCAAAATATCACAGAAATCGATGTGTCTTTATGCGAACTTTTCCGAGAAAGGATGTCTTTATATCGCCATATATGCGAACTTTTCCATAAAGGAAAAGGAATGGATAGGTAGACCCGCGGGGAAACACATCTTTCCAAGGCCTTCGTCAGCAACGGAAATAATAGGGAACTGTCTGCCTGTTTCTAAATTCACAAACGTCTCATTTAAGCCAAAAATCATCTGAGTAAAAGTAATAATTTGGACATAATCGCGCTAGAAGTAAAGCATCCGCATATGTCGTATAGAATATATGAAACATTGGATGATTCCGAATATAGGGTAAATTTCTTAATATGCAATGTTTCGTGGGTACTCAAAAAGAACCGTCTCAACGAAACGCTTGTTTTTGTGTATTCAAACGCATATTTTTGTACGACTCGGACCGAGTGTAAGATTAGAGGAGAATGATAACTTTTTTATTCAATTTTATTTGCAACCAAACGCCTTTTAGCTCAAACTACTGAAAGCTCGCTGTGAAATGTCTGAAACCCGCGCGCACTTCGAGTTGAAAGAGTGGATATTTAAATGGGTCCCTATTTGTAAATAACCAGTTACGTAAAGGCATAGGTTTTGAAATTTGGGACCGCACATGCGCCCAAAACGGAACGTCGGGTAACGCATATCCCTCCTTGGTCAAATTGTTATTGCATTTGTAAACGTATGAACGCCGAATGTTAAAGCTGCATACTCTGTAACTGAACATTTTTCGAAAAAAAGATTTTCTTTTTAAATCATTTGTAAAAGTAGAATAAAGTTATGTTGTCACAATAAATCTAATTTCTACAGCTGAAAACGGCATGGAAAAGTGAATCATCTTATAAAAACAGGGTTTTTTTTTCTTGTTTGTAATTATTTGCGTCCCTCCAATAATTCTAGACAGTTAATTTTTAACATAAATGCTATTGTTTTGACGCTAATAATTTGTTAATTATTACGAAAAAGGTAAAATATATACCTAAATTTTAGTATTTTTACAGTGTTCTTGAAAAATAGAAACATTATTTCTAAAATGAAAAAAATCAAAAGTTACAGACTATGCAGCTTTAATAGAAACTTTTAAAACTTGAGTGTTTCTACAGTGTCTGTTTTCACAGCTTCGCGTTGGAAGTAATTTGGGAACATTATTAAACAGCAATATGTATTCATTTTACTATTTTTGGGCCACCGATGAATGTATGCGCCAAAATTCTAATCCACTGTAGTCTAGCTATTATGAACTTAAGAACGGAATCGCTACTTTTCTTATTCTAGAAAAAAGATAAATTTATATTTTCATAAACATTTTATAAGTATTCCGTACTTTTTTCTATACATGTAATAAGTTTAAAATATACTTTGATTTCGAACTAAAAATCGGCGCAGATTAAAGCAGACTCTAGAGAGCGCACAGACTCGCAAGAGTCTTCGCTGTTCGCACACACCAGGGTCTTTCTAGTAGAACTACCACCCACACACACACACGTTATGGATGTGGATGACTCAGCCTCAAGCCCCGCTGGATAAGTTTGTGTGGGCATTTTAGAGGGTTTTACATAATGTGATAAGTAGACGTCTAGCTGGGCTTCTTATCAACTTCAAAGAAAGCGACTGGTCACGCTGGCCGAAGTTCTAAAGACACGTGTGCAAGACTTTATTGTTTTCAAAGGACCCCCGGGCATTCATTGAAGAACCGGATGCAATTTGGGCCAGCACAAAATAAAATGTATCTTATCACTCAGTGGACAGTGTGCAGATGCAACCATAAAAGACCATAGTGACACGCAATTTTGTTGGACTCTTCAATTTATAAATTGCCGTTTTTTTTTTATTTCATTAAATAGAATTTTAACCGATATTATAGAAGTTCTATAAAGTGAGATCAACAGCCAGTATATGTTGCTTTATACCGGAAGTAGTCCAATTGCTGGACTGGCCAGCCGATGTCACGTGATATAGGTAAAATCCGATAATGGGAAACTCCTCTAATTGCCCACTTCCCCGTCACGGATTGAGTTTTGTAGGTGCAAACTGAAAGTCTCATAAGTGTTTCCCCTGTGAACATTTGAAATTCCAGAAAATAGTTGTACCGGGCCGCGTTGCGTCTGACTAAATGCGGGGTAACTGTATTTTTGTTTATTTTCGGGTGGCGGGGAATGCTTATTTCTATAGAAACCCATAGAACATGTGATTTTTTAGGGGGATGGGGGGGGGGGGTAGGGTGCGGACCACCTAACCCCCTCTGGATCCACGCATCCAGTGTTGGGTTGGGGATGCTTATATCTATAGGAACCTACAGAACTTGTAATTTTTCAGTTGCCATATTCCTGATAATAGAACAAAATAAACTTTATAAAAAAATCCAATCCGCACGTACAATTGGGCCACTTTCGGCCCGCCAACGAACCGCCATCCGCAGGTGACGGTTCGTCGGCGGGTCGATAGTGGCTCGTGATGGGATGCTAGCTGGGAGCAGTTGTTTGAAAATCGCAAATGCACTTTTTATTCAATACCGCAGATGGACTCAAGACGTCCCAGGTATTTTCCAATACTACGTATTTTTCCATTACTACGTCAGTGTATATGCTATAAATAGACGCAATGGCGTTTAGTAGTTACCTGTCTTAAAGACAAAGATTACTGTCCAATAGAGATCATTAAAGGATTAACTGATAAGGGACAGTTCCAGTATCTCACAAAATTAATGGGGCCTCAAGAGGGGACTTACCTGTATGCAACACAATTTCATTCACTAAGATAAAGTTTCAATATTTTATGATAAAATACCTATTCCCTTTATGGGACCACTTTATTGCCCCAGTAAGGAAGTCATAATCACCTCATTATGGCTGTCCTTTTGATCTGCCCAGTATGACCCCTGGAGAGAGTCATAATGAGTGGTACCAGTATTATTGCTCAAATATTTGTCCCTTTAATATGCTGACAAGCTATTAAAGGGAGAGAACCAGTCTACATTCAAAACACACATCAAAGAAGCTTTATGCCGTGCTCAAGCTATATTTTATTCGCTGCCGAACAACGAGTGGGGTACCAAATATCGTGGGTTGACCTACAGCGCGAAGTAAACTGTCCGTGAAATCTGTAAGGCTACCTTTGCTCGTTCGCTAATTTCACAAAGAAGGCGTCAATTTGCCCGGTCGCTTATATAAAACGCAATAAGTATTAGCTTTTCAAAAAAGCTGACGAAAGTTAAACGGCCCAAAGTCAAAACGTCCTTGATTGGCAAAGAGTGCAAGCGAACTTCATATCAGTAAACGTACTTCTGTGGTTGTCATCCACATCTGATTACATAGAATTACTATGAATTCAGGCACTGTCTTATGACGGTCATGACAAACAGGTTTTATGCCCTCAAAGGGAGGCATATAGTAAAAAAACTGACTGTCCTTAGTGTCCTAGGTGTTTGAGTGTTCATATCATATGCGGAGTATATCTCCTATATTATTTTAGGCAGGAATGCCAAAATGAAAAGGCTAAGCGACCGCCAGCTTTTTTGAAAAGCTAATACTTGTTGATAAGGGAAACATCACAATTTCTATGCTATGAAAGATTGCTTAACATGACCTATGTGGCATACAAAAAATGCATTTTTCCGCGAAATGCAATTCCGGTTTCATTGCTATACAGTGGTTTTATATCAAGCACTATCTAGACTATCCGTATACAAAATTCCAGCTGTATACCTTTCGGGTGCAAAAAATGTGTGTTTTTGCATGATACGCGACTTTGGTTCCCCGACTAAATGATTATCTTGAGGAATTCAATATCTCACTGGGTAGGATCATGTCAAACAGAAATGCTCATGTCTTGATAGGAGGGGACTTTAACTGTGGCGATATAGAGTGGAGCACTATGCAAAAACGGCAGACTCCACAACAACTTTTGGATATCATAGGTGACCACTGCCTAACACAAGTAGTAAATACCCCCACGTGGCTCGATAAAACCTTGACCTTCTTTTCACAAATGTTCCATCCCCTGTAAATAGAGTTAAGGGAATGCCCCGGATCGGCAAAGCAGATCATGACCTCGTCTACATTGAGTATGATATAAAAGCTAAAAGAATAAAACAGGCATCACGCAAAATCTATCTTCATAATCGAGCAGATATTATGACTGGTCTACGTGACCTCATGTCCCAGTTTAAGGAGTCCTACCTTTCTGAAGATTACATTCACATGTCAGTAAATGAAATGTGGATCAAATTCAAAACAGGCTTTTTAGAGGCTGTAGAGAGGTTTATTCCAACAAAAATGACCAATACAAAGTACAGTCTGTCATGGATCGATGCTACGATTAAACGGCTTATGAAAAGACGCCAGAAACTCTACCTGGTGCTTGAAAGTCAAATGATCCTGACGTGAAGAACCCATAAGCGGTCTCAGAGTAAGCGGTTCAGGGCACACGTTCAGAGGGTAGAAAGAGCTGCCTATTGGACACGTTTCCAATATTTTCACGTTTGAAAACGACCCCTCAGATCCCGATTCAAATAAAAGTGGAAAGGTTAAGCCGATATTTGCAACCGGCAATTCCAATCTACCTTCACGTGTGAGGCAAATTCTGACCCGCCTTCAAAAGGGGATAGTCCATTCTGCTCCTTGGGGGAAATAACAGTTGACCCGAAAGGGGTCGCTAAACTGTTGGATGGACTTAATGTGCATAAAGCACCAGTCCTGGCCCAGATGGACTCAATGCCAGAGTGCTCAAAGAGTGTAGTACATAGGTTTCACCTATCCTAGCACTTATCTATAATGAATCTTTAGCTCAGGGCAATGTTCCAGATGATTAGCGACAAGCAAATGTATCCCCGATCTTTAAGAAAGGAGAAAAATACGATACTGCGAACTACAGACCGGTGTCGCTAACCTGCATCTGTTGCACAACCCTAGAGCATATATTGGTAAGCAACATCAACAAGCACTTAGCCTTATCTAGCATACTTGCTGACTGTCAGCATGGGTTCCAAAGTCGGAGGTCTTGTGAAACCCAACTGGTGCAGTTTGTGCACGATATCATCAGCAACCTGGATGGTGCGATGAATCGGGGCACAAGCAGACATATTTGATCATCCGGGATTTCGCAAAGGGCTTCGATAAGGTCCAACACAGGAGGCTATTACATAAACTCGATTACCATGGGATATGAGGGTCCACCCATAAATGGATCAGCTCATGGCTCTCTAGTAGTTTTAGATGGCCAAGCCTCAGATCCAGTCCCTGTTTTATCCAGTGTACCCGTGGGGTCGGTCTAAGGACTAATCTTTTTTTCTTATTTTCATATACCTGATAATATCATGTCTTCAGTTCGCCTGTTCGCAAATGAGTGTGTCCTGTATAGGAACATTCATTCAATGCAAGACTGTCTCATTTTGCAGGAAGATCTTGACAGTCTTGGGCTCTTGGAGGCCGATTGGCAAATGAAGTTCAATGTTGCCAAATGTAACTCTATGAGAGTGACTTGGCATTACTCATACAAACAAATCATTCATGACTACACTGCATCAGCAAACTTTGGAAAACATTCAGTCCGCAAAATATCTTGGTATAACAATCACAGAGAACATCGATTGGGGTCAACATATCTCTGATATTTCGTCAAACGCAACTAAAACTTTAGGTTTCCTTCGAAGGAACTTGGCTTTCACACCTAGGAGTACTAAGGAGGTTGCATACAAAACTTTAGTACGGCCTAATCTGGAGTATGCAGCACCCATTTGGAGCCCATATTGTAAAACTCAGCTTCAACAAGTGGAGAAGGTACAGAGGACTAGTAGTATTGGCGAGATGCTCGATGGGCTACAATGGCCAACTCTGGTGGCCCGGAGGGATCAGTCTTCTCTGCTTTTCTTCCACAAGATTCATTGTGGGATTATGTCTATTGATAGAGACAAGTACTTGACCCTGTCTCAGAGAACAAGATCCACCAGGACATCACACAACTCACAGTATTGCAGGCCCCAGACTTATAGTGATGCCACGATGAATTCTTTTTTCCACAAGACTATTCCCCGTTAGAATAGTTTTTCTCCAACTGTGGTCGCAGCTGAGACCACAGATGAGTTCAGGGCACTCATTTAAATAACTCAGCCAGAAGGGTTTTTTCCTTCCCAAAATTTCAAAATTCACTCACCTCTGATAACGATCAGATTCTGATCGACAGAGTATTCGTAGAAAATAGGAAAAAAAAATAAAGAAAGCGATGATTAGATTTTGGCGACCTTGACCTTATTTCAAGGTCACACAAGATAAATAAAATATATTTTTCTTTTAACTGGGGGTGCCAGTATTTCTATATATTTGCAAGTGCGGATCCAGAGGGGGGGAGGGGGTCCCCACCCTGGAAAATCACAAGTTATATGGGTTTCTATAGGGAATAAGCAATTGGACCCCCCTCTGGAACCTTGAAAAATGATAGTTTTCTTTGAAATTAACCATTTGACTTCTGTAAAATAAGCTGAGGACTAAAAAAACACACAAAAAACGTTGTCAGAGCTTTTTTGGTCAGATTGACCTGGACCCCCCCCCCCCTGACGAAAATTCCTGGATCCGCGTATGAGTTGGTTGCATCTTTGGATGCTTTGTCCTTGAATGCATTGGTCTGAAAGTGGATCAAGCTTGCCAGTAAATTGGGACCCCAACACTAACAAGTGGATTTCCATTCTATTTGCTTGGTCTCGATTGACCTGACCGCTGCTTCAATACACACCATGTTATAGTTCCTGAAAACAGGTATGCAAGTGATTGTGGGTAATAGGGTGGAATTGGATGCAAGAACAAGATCCAAATAATTATGCTGTCTTGTCGATTCAGTCGCAAGTGGGACATGGCTGAAATCATTAAGTATGTCGTCAATGTCATATCTGGCATAGATTTACATTATTGGACATTATTTTAAAAGTGTGAGAAAGAGTCGTCGACTTTTCTTTTTTTTTTCAATGGACACATAAGATTTCAATGGACAAGTAATATTTTTTGTAGAAGAGAAGTAAAGATGACCGATCACTAAATTGGCCTCAAGAGTCGTCGAGCACGTCTCTGGCACTGCTTGCATTGTTTAAAGTTTTATTGTAGATACATGTATTTCTCATGTGAATGAGTTTTCATCTGACGAGTTTAGGGCACTCATGGATGGATGGATGGATGCAGGTGAGCGGCCGGCTGGGCAGGCAGATGGATGGATGAATGTGTGGGATGAGTGGCCTTTCAAGTGGATAGATGGATAGGCAGGCAAGCGATGGGCTGTAGGGAGGGAGACAGGTGGGTGGGTGGGTGGAGCGAGACAGGTGGGTGGAAGGACCTACACGCTTGTATGGACATGGATGTTCGGACGGACGGATGTATCCCAGGGGGGGGGGGGTACTGTATTTTTTTCTGCATACGTAGGCTCGGACCCAGCATCTACCGTTCACCCCCCAAAAATATCAGGAATTTCAAGCAACCCAAAAAATATTTGAAATTTTAGCAACCCAAAAAATATCCTAATTTTGTACCTTGACCTTAAAAAAAGACCCTAAATTGCATAGAAATGACCCTCAAACTAGCCCAATATTGTGATAACCCCAAAAAATATCCACAAAATCTTCATACCACAAAAAAATATTCATTTTTCTGATATATGGGGGGTTGTGGGTGTCTGACCGAAGCTAGGGTCTCATTCTGCCTCACCCTGTCAATTTTCCCGGTAAATTGCGCAGAGGTGGATAGTCTCATTCCCAGAGATTTGCGCCTAGTTTTATCTGTTTTCTGGCTAATTTCTGGATTTGCCATGTTTAAAAAAGGCGTGAATAAGACTAATTTTTCAACAGAAGATCCCTTAGGCGCAGCTGTTTATTACTTTTTCAATATACAGGTGTCTTCCTAGTATACATCTAGCGGTAGGTAGGTGTAACTGTAACCTGAACCTCCAATGCTCAGGTGGCTGTATAAGCCTTTTTTGCAGGTGTATTGAAGCTGTCTGAGTGTGGTAGCTATAATATGGAGATTTTATATCTTTATTTCAGAAAACAATATCTGAATTGCGTTACTAGTTTCGAGGCACATGGCCCCTTCATCAGACGCGATAAAGATATGTTGTGGTCTAGTTAAGTCTTTTTTTTTTATTTCTAAAAAAACTAAAATGTACACCTTTGATTTAGTCTGATCTAATCTCTTGATCAGATAAATACCATGGTATAGTGTGCATACAGTCAGTGCACCTATTATGGTCTCATATGTCCGTTGGGTTTGTGTTAAGTATCCTTCTATAGCTATATACCAAATCAATCCTCAGTTATAGTGAAGATCTAACATGCGATTGTGTTGAATAACTTCCCCACAATGCGTGTAGAATGTGCAGATGTGTATTAATGGTCCTGAATAGTAGTTCTTTCGTTTTTATGGTATATAATGTTTTAATTTTAGGGCGGGTTATTCTTATGAGCAACGTGTATAACTACCCAAGCACGCAGGGTTGATACCTGACTAAAGTGCTTATGTATACAGACACCAAAAAATTGTGTATTTGATAAATACCAATTTATTAGTGTCCAGCACGCAGGGTTGATACCTGACTACAGTGCTGAGTAGAGTAGACTGCGAATTATCGCAGCTAGCACGCAGGGTTGATACCTGACTAAAGTGCTAGGTTTAGTACACTGCAAATTAATGCAGCTAGCACGCAGGGTTCATACCTGACTAAAGTGCTAGGTTTGGTGAACTGCAACTTATTGCAGAGAGCACGCAGGGTTGATACCTGACTTTAGTGCTCTATTCAATGGTACACTGTATTTCTACGCTGTAACACTGAATAATGTGTTATTATGATAATGTAATATCCTGAAAATAATAGTCTAAATAGTCCAAGCTATATCTGCACTAGTCAACGTTAGATTAAAGAATCAAATATGGGGGGTTGTGGGTGTCTGACTGAAGCTAGGGTCTCATTCTGCCTCACCCTGTCAATTTACCCGATAAATTGCGCAGAGGTGGATAGTCTCATTCCCAGAGATTTGCGCCTAGTTTTATCTGTTTTCTGGCTAATTTCTAGATTTGCCATGTTTAAAAAAGGCGTGAATAAGACTAATTTTTCAACAGAAGATCCCTTAGGCGCAGCTGTTATTACTTTTTCAATATACAGGTGTCTTCCTAGTATACACCTAGCGGTAGGTAGGTGTAACTGTAACCTGAACCTCCAATGCTCAGGTGGCTGTATAAGCCTTTTTTGCAGGTGTATTGAAGCTGCCTGAGTGTGGTAGCTATAATATGGAGATTTTATATCTTTATTTCAGAAAACAATATCTGAATTGCGTTACTAGTTTCGAGGCACATGGCCCCTTCATCAGACGCGATAAAGATATGTTGTGGTCTAGTTAAGTCTTTTTTTTTATTTCTAAAAAAAACTAAAATGTACACCTTTGATTTAGTCTGATCTAATCTCTTGATCAGATAAATACCATGTTATAGTGTGCACACAGTCAGTGCACCTATTATGGTCTCATATGTCCGTTGGGTTTGTGTTAAGTATCCTTCTATAGCTATATACCAAATCAATCCTCAGTTATAGTGAAGATCTAACATGCGATTGTGTTGAATAACTTCCCCACAATGCGTGTAGAATGTGCAGATGTGTATTAATGGTCCTGAATAGTAGTTCTTTCGTTTTTATGGTATTTAGGGCGGGTTATTCTTATGATCAACGTGTATAACTACCCAAGCACGCGGGGTTGATACCTGACTAAAGTGCTTATGTATACAGACACCAAAAAATTGTGTATTTGATAAATACCAATTTATTAGTGTCCAGCACGCAGGGTTGATACCTGACTACAGTGCTGAGTAGAGTAGACTGCGAATTATCGCAGCTAGCACGCAGGGTTGATACCTGACTGAAGTGCTAGGTTTAGTACACTGCAAATTAATGCAGCTAGCACGCAGGGTTCATACCTGACTAAAGTGCTAGGTTTGGTGAACTGCAACTTATTGCAGAGAGCACGCAGGGTTGATACCTGACTTTAGTGCTCTATTCAATGGTACACTGTATTTCTACGCTGTAACACTGAATAATGTGTTATTATGATAATGTAATGTCCTGAAAAGGACAGTTGTTAAATAATAGTCCAAATAGTCCAAGCTATATCTGCACTAGTCAACGTTAGATTAAAGAATCAAATATGGGGGGTTGTGGGTGTCTGACCGAAGCTAGGGTCTCATTCTGCCTCACCCTGTCAATTTGCCCGATAAATTGCGCAGAGGTGGATAGTCTCATTCCCAGAGATTTGCGCCTAGTTTTATCTGTTTTCTGGCTAATTTCTAGATTTGCCATGTTTAAAAAAGCGTGAATAAGACTTTGATTTTTCAACAGAAGATCCCTTAGGCGCAGCTGTTTATTACTTTTTCAATATACAGGGGTCTTCCTAGTATACACCTAGCGGTAAGTAGGTGTAACTGTAACCTGAACCTCCAATGCTCAGGTGGCTGTATAAGCCTTTTTTGCAGGTGTATTGAAGCTGCCTGTGTTATTATGATAATTTAATGTCCTGAAAAGGACAGTTGTTAAATAATAGTTCAAATAGTCCAAGCTATATCTGCACTAGTCAACGTTAGATTAAAGAATGATGGAGGATAGAAGAGGTATGCTAGATCCAATGGACACGTGTTGCTATTAATGAGTTAGCTTGTCAATCAAATAGTCTCATTCTTTTGAAGTGTTTGCCGCCTGGTTTCTCCAAATGAGACTGATTCAGATGCCCACATGTCTGATGTTTTCCTAATTAGCGTTCTTTGAGTAGCATACGTTCATGGGGTGCGGCTACCTTTATGTTAAAGATCAAACTAATAAAGTCTGTTGTTACGTATTTATTATATCACTGAATGCTTTTTAATTGAGAGCAGTCGTTCCAAGGTGGTATTAGGATTGAAATGAATATAATTTTGTTTTCCATCCATTTTTTTTAACTCAACTCAAACGTCACTTTTATAGACCCTGATTAAGTTTCTAGTCGGTCTAGTGTTTTTATTGCCTCAAATATGCGCATAGCTCGCAATGTATATGCATTTTAATGTAATTCCCACGTGAGATGTAATAATTGAGCAAGTTTTGTATGATGGCACATGTTCTTTGAACGTTGTTCGGCATTGTTTGTTAAAATTACTCTTTAAGACAGTTAGTTTGCCAATTGATTGATTTTAATTTAATAAGTGCTCTACTGAGCAGCTCCTGATTACAGGTTACATTGAATTTAATCCTCGCAATCTTTCTTTTGCGTTTTGTACCTCAATTTTAATTAGGGTGATTATAAGATAATTGACAGGTGATTAAGCGTTATACGGCACGTGTGTCCAAATTGGTGTTTGACCTCATTAATTTTAACCTCGTTAGGTAGTCAACTAGCTAATCTTTATTGTGATGGGTTGATATTTGTATCACAAAGGACAGTTTCCTATGGTTTCTAAAAAAGTGCAATCACTTGAATTCTTGTTATTGCTACTGTTTGCTATTTTCTGTCCTGGGGGATGTATGGGTTGACAAGTGGGCTGATGGCCGATGGGTGGAACCCAGTCAATGTCGGGCCACCATTGGATTGCCAGCAAAACGCCATTCGAATGGCGTTTCGCTTGAGGGCCAATGGCGGTCCCTTTTTGCGTTGACTGGGAATGGAGGTGGGCGGAATAGAGTGACCAGCAAATACTCAGTTCTATTCTATCTTCGGATAATTCCGTAATCTCCCTTCGGAATTATCGTAAAAGAGACGGGTACCATTAAAGTGTCAACAACAAAAATGGAGAAGCTGCAGTAGAAAAGAAAGGAGTTTAAGCTGCATTTATTGCATAAAAGAACAATCTATTCACGTATTAGAGTGAGATAGTTATCATACAATCAAGATGCCCGAAAAACCGGATAATCTCTCTGTCAAGCAGACACTTAAAATGCGCAAAAACTACCTCGGGTAAGGCACATTTCCGCACACATGACAGCAGCGATTCCGCTCCAGATCACTGATCAGCTGGGTCTTTTATATTTAATGAGATTCTACTCGCAAACCGAGTCGCTTTCTAAAAAAATATAAACGAAATTTGGGTTGGGTAAGATAAACAATTTTTTTCAGTGTTAAATACTGTACTGGATCACTTCTTCAGCAATGTAGTGCAACTTATCTGGTGCTTGTTACATAAGCATAAGTTTCGGCTTTTGGGCTATAAATAGATATTTTGAACTAGACTCATGCAGAGACCATCATCTAATACAATCAGTTCATTGACACTTTTTGCTCTATATATGTTAAATTAATATAAACTGATAAATGTGATGGTTTTTTTTAGATAAAAATAAGTACAGTGATCAGGAAATACCACAATCACAAACCACAGACAAACCCATGGCACCGCGAGGAAGAGCCACAAATCCATCTTGAGACACCAGGAAGACTAACTAAGCAAAGCAAAGCAACCATCTACATCCGGTGCGTTTAATAACAGGAATGGACCGGAACGCTCCGGAATGGGCCTCCATAACCAGAATGGATGTCAAAATTAATTTGTTTTATGCGACTTAATTTATTGTTACCGTAAATCTTGTATTAGTTCGTACGGCAAAAAATGATTATTTTTCTCTGTGTACGAACTAATAAAAATTATTTTCCTGAAAAATGGCACTGTACGAACTAATAAAATGAAAATCTGAAGATCGATAAAATGGGGCCAAAACATGCGAAAAATGCCAAAGAGTGAGGAATTTCTGTTTATCCTTTTGGTCTTATCACAGATTGAAAGTCTGGTTAGTATTTTCAATTAATAGCATTGTGAAATATTGAAAATAAACACCCAAACATAAAAGTCGCGAGAATCACCTACTGTGCCGTTTCAAACAACTTGTTTTCCGCTAAGACACACATACAACGTGCGATATACCCGGCGATATCTCCCGGTTAAACTTTTTGCTAAACTCGTTCTATGACAACTCGGGCCCATGCAGTACTGGTCCGAGATGACAATTGTCTTGCTTGGAATCATAACAAAAATAATACAAAGACGGCTAGCTCTTCAACGTAAAGCTGACGTATATCGCAGCTTTCGTTTTGGGTCATGATTCTTAGAACCCTCAAAAATGCAACACAGAAGTAGACAAGACAATATTTTATGATCTGTGCATACATTAAGTCTGGCAGGTTAGACTTACATATGCACTCATATATTGGTTTGATTTTTTCTTGATGTGCAGTGCGCGTTCCGAATGAAAACTGACATTGAAAATGACTTCTAAATGTGAAATATGAACAAACGGAACGCAGAACTCTCTTTCATGAGAGTAGTGCATTTCTCTGCCCATGTACCTGTATTGTAAAAAGACCCACAACTTACGTTTTTGTGAATGCTTATTCCATTTAAAAGCGTTGTATGAACACCTATATTTCTGTTTATGTTGGTTCGAGTCTTCATCGTGACATCGCAGTTTTCCATTTCATATTCATGTATTCTTGTGGCGACCTACATGCTCAGCTTCATCGCACACCCCCTTTCGTGTTAGCATTTTAATATTATGATAATGGCAATCATTGTAGAACCAGACAGTCACTTGACCAGGAAAAGCCATTACACGAGAAAACCTAGGTGTAGTTACAGTGAAAATTGGATTTCGTAGGGGATCTATAATAATGACTTTTTAACAGCCAAAAACAGTGTTGGGTGCACATACTATAGTCTTTGCACTCTCGTGTAGCTGGTCGTAATCAGCAGAGATCTGACAGCTTATTTCCGTTTTAGTAGTCGTTGGGTGGTATTTTTCATTTTTTTATTTAAATTTTGATAGACCATGATTCTGTAAGCCCTATTCATACTCCCCCAAATTATGATCTGGGTCACTGTTTCCATGTCCTACAAACAGGAATGTGTCATGTACATTTTCTTGCGTCAAGGCCACCACGTGCGACCCCAAATCTTAAAACAACACGTGGCCGGAATTGAAGTGAGCGGTCTCTTTGATCTTAAAAAGGATCATGCTGTCTTTGCCTTTGACGTCAGCTGATATAACTAGCAGACGGTTTGTGAATTGACCAGGCCCGGCAATATATGTCCAAGGACTCTCTGGTATAGAAAGTCCCTAGCCTAGTTCCTTGTCGTACTAATGTGAATTCAAACTGTTTGAAACTTTGATATGGGCGGAGAAAGAGAGGAAGCGGGGGCATGGGCCCCAGACCTCCCCCTGGAAAATTACAAGTTGTCATGTACTTCCTAGAAGAAAAACTGGTACAAACTAACATTCAGAAGCAATCCATCACCCCCCTCCACCCCCGTTGGAGTTGTCTGGATCCACACACGCATGTCTGACGGTAGAATTTTTTATTTTCATTTTTTGCCTGTAGCATACTTTCTAAAGCTGACTACGCGGATGCGCAGGCTGATCTGCGCCTTTGTTGTTTGCATGCAACAAAGTCAAGTTTCTCGCATCAAGGTACATACGAAATGGGGTAATTAAAGCAAACCCTGATAAGATGTCGTGATCATCTCAAAGGTCTTTTCTGTTCAAATGCCAAATTGTGTGGAATTATAACGCAAATTTAAGTATAAGTTTAGTCGTGAAACAAGACGCTTTTTCGAACATTTTTTTCTTCTTATCTGTTGCGGTGTTCATTGGTGTATTATACACAGCCACCTGGTGGGACTATACACACTTTCATTGTGCATGTGAGCAGCTATGTCCATGGCAAGACTGTGCGGATGTGCAGGCTCGTCTGAGCCTTCGCTGGCCGCATGTGCGAGAGGTAACATCTCATGAGCTAACTCGGTTCGTAAAGCACGATGCAGAAGCATGCAAAAATCAATTTACATCTTAGTTTGTGCGTCTGTGCGTACATGTGATGATCCACTGGAATCATTTAATGTGTTCAATCTTTTACCCCATAATACAGTTTCATGAGCATGCGCAGATCCCGAAAGTTTTGCCAGAGGGGTCCAACTTTGATTTTTTTTTTTTTTTTTTTTTTTTAAGTTTAGAGGAAAGATCCAAATACCTCTATTAGTGGGCCATCAACGGCCCGCCAGCGAAACGCCTCTTAAATAATGGCCCAATATTGAACGCTGGATTGGTAGCTGTGATTTTTCAGGGGATCCGGACCAGTATTGCTAAGGAACCCTATATTTTTGTAATTTTCCAGGGAGGTCCGAACCCCCTGCCCCCCGCTCCCCTCTGGATCCGCAAATGACGAAGGCGCCGCGCTAGGCTTTTGCCAGTTTATACTTATTTTATCACGCTTATTGCGTGCGCGTTTTGGTGAACTTAGAAACCCGTCAAACTCGTATAAAATTGATGTTCGCATATTTAAAGCACAGCTTTTAAGTGGGAGTACGTAGATGTCCTCTGTCTTCATCCACTTAAAAACTTTGATTTAGTGAGCAGCGTGACCCTGACAAGATTGCACAAAAGCGCAGGCGCGCAGGCTCTCCTAAGCTTTCGCTGATCACATCATCATGCTCGGATCCAGTGATTAAAAAAACGGGCATTGCGTAGAAGTTCTCCGTGTCGCACGTGTGCGTGCGTTCTCATGATTTAAAAGTCGCCAGGAGGAAATAACGCTAGAATTAGCTGTGGGTTTTGATGGTGTTGGTATAAGGATCAACGTGCTTAGATTCCCGTTTCGAGAATATTGATGGAAAGACTCAATGATCACAGACACGTTCACAATCAATGTGCATGCGGGTGGTTGTGTATTGTACATGTATTTGATTTTTGTCATGACTGGACAAAATATCTTCAATGATGGCGACAAAGGCATGCATTTGCATCAGTCCGACGTTCATTGAACCTAGAGCGTTTATCAGGGAATAAAAGTTTGGCATGCATCAATGCGTAATGCACGTTAGCGACACTGACGGTCACACTGACAGGCGCCGCTGATATGTTTGTAAACTGGCGTGCTTGATGGTAGGAAATCGAAAGTATTGTAGACAGACACACTGATTAAAAGCCATGTAGGTACCAAAATGAAGGAAAATCCTGTTGTGTACGAACTATTAAAAATTACAAACCGAAAAATGACCACTGTACGAACTAATACAGGACATTTTGGTCCGACCACCATGGAATAATTTATGGTGTATGAACTATTTGAGTGTACGAACTAGTACAAGATTTACTGTATACCATAATTTATCTTGGAATTTCAGTTTCTAATGAAATTTCACCTTTTGAAGTGCATATGAGCACCGTCAGTGGTTTGTAACATGGTTGACGTGTATCAATTTAAATTGTGCCAGTTCATATTGAAGATGCACATTCTATTGAAATAAGGGTCCAGAAATAAGTCTGATCAAATGGCAAATGTGTAAATTATAGTCCCCATACCAATGCTCACACGATTGTCCCTGGTCTTTACAAATAGTCAAGCATATGCCAAGATATTAGCTGTTTTGTTAGACCCATCTGGGTAGCCCCACATAACTAGCCGATATGGGACCAATATATGCATGTTTGCTGGTACAGCATTTCGTTATTTGAGTGTTTTTGACAATCACTGCATCCAAAATGATTTTTTCTACATCAGATATATGCATAAAAAGGAATGCAGTGATCTTTATTGCACACATTCATACTTTAAAGGTGACTGGTGTTAGTAAGCCTTTTAAGTAGCATGGTACTAGAATATCAGGGTAAGACAGAAAATATTTTAGAAAACATTTTTTTTCGTTGAAACTGTCTGGACACTGAAGATATTTGATATTTTACATTACTTAACAAAAATTTCTCGTCAAGTACACTTAAAACATGTATTTTAGGGTGAATTTTGAGGTCCGTTCCAGTTATGGAGGTCCATTCCTGTCCGTTCTGATACGTTCTGGTCCATTCCTGTTAGTAAACGCACCCATCTACATCTATATGGTACACGCTGCCGTCACACTTGACTATTATAGCGCGGATTGGTTGCGGCTCAAGAAAAGAAAAAGTAGGAAATGATAGGAACGGTAGAAGTGAAAAAAAAAGAAGATATGGATAGGAAAGATAGAAGCAAAAAAGAAAAGTTTGGTCAAATGCATTTTCGTCCCTTCATTCCTGTCCAATCTAGCTACCTTGGAGGTACCAGGGCACACAAAGTCCCAGCCAACACAGCACAGAAAATCCTTAGGTCTTACTTACATTTGACCGGCCTTACTTAATTTAAAATGACATTTGACAGAGCTCCCGCTTGAAAGGTACCAAACCGGGAGCCTTAGCCACATTGGCTGGGAGGGAATTCCAGAGACGTACTGTATTAGGAAAAAAATTGTATTTATGATAGTCACTGGAAGTTGGGATCTGCCTATACTTGAGAGAGTGATGGGATCTTGTTCGGGTAGATGCTGGTGTTAAGTATCCCTCTGCTGGAATGTCGATAAGGCCATGAATGATTTTGAAGAACATGACAAGTTGGTTCTTGGTCTGTCTTGATTCAAGTGTCTCCCATTCTAGATGGTCCAACATTGATATTACGCTACTTGTGTTGTGATATCTGTTGGTCACATAACGGGCAGCTCTGCGTTGTACCATCTCGATCTTCTGTATGTGCTCCTGGGTGTAAGGGCTCCATACTGTGGAACAATATTCAAGCAGTGGTCTTACCATGGATTGATATGCTGAGGTCTTTGTACTCTCATTGCTGACTCTCAGGTTTTGTCTCAGGAATCCCAGCATGCTATTTGCCTTTTTGACTGTCTGATCTATATGGCAGTTCCAGGAGAGATTTGACTGAAGCTCCACACCAAGATATCTTGTGTAATCTTCATTCTGCAAGACGTGGCCCTTTAAGGTATAGTTCATAGGAGCTGACTTTCTTGATCTTGAGATCCTGATCGCACTGCACTTGTCCGGGTGGAAAGCCATTCCCCACTTCTTTTCCCATGCTGCTAACTTATTGAGGTCATCTTGCAGTATGGCACTGTCATGTTGGTTACGGATTCTTCTGTAGAGAATACAGTCATCAGCAAAGAGTCGTGTGCTTGATTGGACGCAGTCTGGCAGGTCATTGATGAATAGCAAAAATAGCAATGGGCCAAGAACCGTTCCCTGTGGTACTCCACTGATGACTGGTATGTTCTCTGATGCTGCTCCTTCCACCAAAACTTGTTGTGTGCGATCGGTTAGGAAACCTTTGATCCAGTTGTGGGTGCTTCCTCTTATTCCGTAATGGTTCAGTTTCCTCAACAGACGTTCATGTGGGACGCGGTCGAAGGCCTTGGAAAAATCTAGTATGATAAGATCATGCTGATGTTTCTTGTCTAGTCCTTCCACCAGTTCCTGAGCCAATGTAAGCAGCTGTGTCTCGCAACTTCTTCTTGCTCTGAATCCGTGCTGACAATCTGTGAGGATCTGATAATCATCTAAGTGGTTTAGGACATTACTGGTAATCACATGCTCCTGGATCTTGCAGCAAATACTTGTGAGAGATACTGGCCTGTAGTTGCTAGCCTTAAATTTCTCCCCTTTTTTGAAAATTGCAGTGACATTTGCTGTTATCCAGTCCTTCGGTACATAGCCGGTATCCAAGCTTTTCTGAAATATAGTTGTCAGAAGTGGAGAGATTTCACTGGCTAATTCCTTCAGCACTCTAGCTGGTAACAGATCTGGTCCACAGGCTTTTCCAGGGTTAAGCTTCTGTAACAACTTCCGTACTCCCTCGCATGTGACCTTGATTTCTGGCATAGATGTAAAGGTGTGCCATCTGGTGCGGGGATGTTGCTTTTGTCCTTTTTCGTCCAAGTTGATTCGTATTGACGATTGAGTATATCCGCCTTGTCTTTTGGATTAGCATGGAGAGTTCCGTTGTCCTTTAAGGGTGCTATTCCACTGGAATCTTTCCGAAGAGACTTTATTTATGCCCAGAACCTTTTCTGTTTTGGTTGTTGCTCTTGGTCTGGGTCCCCAACCTCGATGATGTTATCTATGAACTTCCAGTATGACTGTCGTTCAGTTTTCTTGAGTCTTGGTCTCTTTGTACATTCGTACATCCTTAGCTTTCCTTGTGTTTCTCTGTTTTGCAAAGAGTTTCTTACATTTGCAGGTGAGAGATTTAACCTGTTTGGAAATCCATGGCTTATTGACTTTGTTGCCGTTTATGGTCTTGGCTGGTATATGGGACTCCATCAGTGAATGCATCTTTTTTCTTAAATCTGGTCCAGAGTTGCTCCACATCCTCGGTCTTTGCCAATTCCTCAAACTCAATTTGGAATGCCTTCAGTTCTTGCTTCATGCCTTCATAGTCAGCTTTCCTATACTGGAACACTTTCCTGGGTGGTGTTATGACTCTCATTGGGCGGAGACTGGATTCAATGAAGACTGCTTCGTGGTCTGAAATTCCGGGTATAACTTCCACCTTGTTAATAAGTGTCTGATTGCTTGTAAAGAAGAGGTCCAGTATGCTGGCGGTGGTTTCAGTGACTCTGGTTGGTTTGGTTACCACTTGATCCAAATAGAAGTCTCTTGTTATGTTCAACAACTGATGTGCAACTGAGCTATTTGAGGCATATTGACTGACACTTTCATCCTCCCAGTTGATATCCGGCAAATTGAAGTCGCCACCGAGCCATAAGTGAGCTCCCTTGTCTGCGGGGATTCTGTTCAGTAGTGAATGTAGTTGCTGTAGATATTCTGGGTTGTTCTTAACTGGAGGTCTGTAGAATGACCCAATATAGAGGTCGCTAGTTCCTTTGACCTTGACCTTCACCCATACCACTTAACAGTCTGAACTTGAATCGACAATAAGTTCTTCCGGTTGATGACTTTCATACTGTTGGGACACAAGGATGAAAACACCTCCTCCCTTACTATCGGGTCTGTCTCTTCTGTTGTTATTGAAGCCATCTGGGAAAACCTCTCCTGACTTTATGGTAGAATTTAACCATGACTCATTGCCAATGATAACATCTGCATTCAGTGATGAGACTATATTCTTCAGCTGGGCTGGTTTTCCATTTGCTTTCACAGACTGACAGTTTAGCATGACAATTCAAAAACCAGTTTTCTCTTCCCATCAAGATGATTGCAAAACTAGAATGGACATAAAGTAACTTACAACAAAACATATATAGAACAATTACAGAATCCCACAATGGGAGAAACAATAAACAAAACGTCGAGAACAAAAGAACCACCGCCTTAGAACGGACAGCAGCCTCAGCCACCGGGGGGCTTAAGTGCATTTTTCAGGTACCAAAATTTTCGCCCTAGATTCTGCTGTTGTTGAAGTACAAGAAATGTTCAGCTTGCATGGGAGCCTTCTAACTAATGCAATTGTATCATCATGGAGAAACGCTCTAATCAAATTAACACACTATTATGGAACAAAGAAACACCACTCCCAGATAGTCAGAGCTAAAGAAAACCTCAAGTTGAGCCACGGTGGGTCCAGCTACAGATAACCATCAGGCACCAACCGACCGATTAAAGTTTTACGTCATAGAGTCTGAGGCCTGACCCACTGTCGTGCAATTAAAGAGGAAACCATAGCTTTAAAATGTGTTTGGGTTTATAACCAGGCATGCAGACTGTGGCATGACATCCAAATTATATCCAACCTTTATATAACGCTTGATAATCCTTTGAATTGATCACTAAAATTAGGTTTTCCAACAATTCGTTTGAATTTATAAACTAAATCACCATAAAATCAACAACAGGGAATTGGGGAAGATTGGCATGATTAATCAAAAGACACTGGACAAGGAAGCAAAATTTTATATATTAGTTAATTTAGGTCTTTCTTAGACTATGGAGGAAGTGTTTATTATCCATCAACTAAAAACAACATTCAGTTTATAATACTGACAAATTAAAGTATAGAAGCAAACAGGATGGACCCAGATCAGACTGCTCCAATATGAGCAGTCTGATCTGGGTCCACACTGTTTGTCATAGAGGCTTCTTAAACATTTTAGCAGACGATAAAAGCAGACAACTTCTATTGCGATTGGCGCTTTAAGGGTTAATGTATTTATAGAGGTATTTTGATTTTGTTTTAGGAAGTCATGTAAACTGCACTTTGAAGTTGCACCTCTAAAGATTGTAAGAGCATCCAAACAGTACATGTATGATGATACAGGGAAGGAGTACTTGGATTGTATTGGAAATATATCTCACGGTTTGTTCCATATTTATCCTAAACTTAGACTCCTGGGCCCGGAATTACAATGCCTCCTTAGAGTTAAGGAAGACTTAAGTTAAGTATTTATTTTTCAGGATGCGAAAAATAACGTTTAAAACTGATTAAAATCAAAATAATTTTAATTTTTCTGAAGATCACAATGATATCTTTGACCACAAATACCACATTGATCCAGTCAATTTATTTAGCATTTAATATAGTATGTTGAAATATCAATACTTAACTTAAGTCTTGCTTAACTTTAAGGAGGCATTGTAATTCGGGCCCTGAAACCCAAGCTTTACTTATCTTAAAAGTCGTTTTACAACCTGGTGATAGTAAAGTATGTAGCGACAGTAGGGTATACAATAACTAATAATAGAAACTAGAATGCAGTCGATAGTACACCATCACAAATACACGCTTTTTAGCTCACCTGAGCCATTGGCTCATGGTGAGCTATTGTGATCATTGGATGTCCAACGTGAGTCGTCAACAATTGCTTCAAAAAACCTCTCCTCCTAAACTACTGGCTGGATTTTGATCAAACTTGGCAGGAATAATCTTAACAATTGTTCTTATGGTTCCCGTCCATTGAATATCTATGTCACACAGGCTAAAAATAGATTTTCAAGATGAAAACTTTAAAAATCTTCTTGTCTGAAACTGTAAGGCCGGGCCTACAGCCTTGATATTTAGTATGTAGCATCACCTAGTGGACCTCTACAAAGTTTGATCAAATTATGCCTCTGTGACTGAGAATGGCCCCACCCCAGGTGTCATCAGGGACATAGCCAACTTTCAACAGAAACCTATATGTAAGCTTTAACCAAAACTCAGGTGAGCGATTTAGGGCCACTTGGCCCTCTGGTTTACCTTTGACGTTTTGGTCACACAAAATGTTGTCCATTACCCTCTACATCATGTTACCTATGCACATATGCATTGAAATGCAGTTTGAAGTTGCTAAGTCCAACAATTTAGGAGGAGATGCATTTACAACAAAAAACATTATTTGACCTTTGATGAAATGTCACCCAGTACCCTCTACATCATTGCAAAGTTTGAAGTTGCTGCATATAATGGTTTAGGAGAAGAGGCCTTTGCAAGAAAATGCATTATTTGATCCTTAAACTTAGGATCAAGGTCACACAAAATGTTACCCGGTACGCTCTACATCATGTTTGTGTACCTGCGTGTTTAGAAGGAGATTCATTTTCATAAAACTTGATGGGCGGTGCAGTCCCTTTATTTATTACTCTTTTTTGGGATTCCTTAGAATGAACCATGTTATAAGTGTATATAGTTATGAAGGGACCATTTGTTTCATGGTCATTTTTAGCTCACCTGAGCCAAAGGCTCAAGGGTGAACTTATAGTATGCCAGTGACTCCGGCGTCCGTCCGTCGTCCGTCCGTCCATCAACATTTTCAAACATCATCTCCTCTGAAACCACTGGGCCAATTGAACTCAAATTTCATATGGAGGCTCCTTAGGACGCGGGAACGAAAGTGTGTTCAAATGGTCCTGGTCACATGACCAAGATGGCCCCCACGCCCATATATGGTAAAAACCCTTTAAAAATCTTCTTCTCCAGAACCAGAAGGCCGATGACCTCGGGACTTGGTATGTAGCATTGGGGATTTGGGGCCTACCAAGTTTGTTCAAATGATGATTCTAGGTTGACCTTGACCTACTTAACATCAAGGTCAAATTTGCTTCCTAATGCATTTACATGGGAATTTTTTTTAAAAGTTGATTTTTTTGAAAACTGTAGAAGCATTAGTCATTTTTCTCCTTTAATATGTTTAACCTAATGAGACAATGGCTATAAATAAGTTTCAAAGGTCAAGATTGACCTTTGACCTTTTAACAAAGTCGCTCATATTGGAGTCCCATTAAAATATTAAAACATAGTTTTCTCACAAACCATTGGCCCAATTGAACTCAAATTTCATGTGAAGACTCCTTATGCTAATATAGCCAAAAATTATACAAATATTTTGGTCACATGACCAAGATGGCCACCATGCCCATATATGGTAAAAACCCTTTAAAAATCTTCTTCTCCAGAACCAGAAGGCCGGTGACCTTGGGACTTGGTATGTAGCATTGGGGATGTGGGGCCTACCAAGTTAGTTCAAATGATGATCCTAAGTTGACCTTGACCTACTTAACGTCAAGGTCAAATTTGCTTCCTAATGCATTTAAATGGGATCTTTTTTTGAAAAATTGATTTTTTGAATACTGTTGAAGCAAGTCATTATCCTCACTTGATATGTTAAACCTAATGAGACAATGGCTATAAATAAGTTTAAAAAGGTCAAGGTTGACCTTTATCTTTTCAGCCAAGGTCGATTATATTGGAGTCCCATCAACACAATAAAACATAGTTTCCTCAGAAACCACAAGGCCAATTGAACTCAAATTTGATATGTAGACTCCTTATGATAGGTTAGCTAAAATTTATACCAATTGCACTGGTCATATGACCAAGATGGCTACCATGCCCATATATGGTAAAACCCTTTAAATATCTTCTTCTCTGGAACCAAAAAGCCAATGATCTTGGGACTTGGTATGTAGCATTGGGAATGTGGGCGCTACCAGATTTGCACAAATGATGAATCTAGGTTGACCTTGACCTACATTATGGCAAGGTCAAATTTGATTCCTAATGCATTTATATGGGAAAATCTTAAAATGTTCATTTTTCTATACCTGTTGATAGGTCAAAATCATAATACTTGCAAGAAATGTTTAACCTAATGAAAGAATGGTTTTATATGAGTACCAAAGGTCAAGCTAACCTGTGACCTTTATCCAAGGCCACTCATTTGGACTGCCACATACCTATCTAAACATCTTTTCCTCAGAAATCACTGGTCTGTTTGATGGAGTATTCAATAGATTGTTTAAGGTCACTTGACCAAAATGGCCACAACCCCCATAAAAGGAAATATGTTTCATTATAAGCAGTAGTTGATCTTGACCTAGTTTAACATTATTAAGGAGATTAGGTGAGCGCTTCAGGACAGTCAGGTCCTCTAGTCCTATAATTCTTTTGCAAAATTCCATGGTAAAACTCAAAAGATTTGAGAGCTACAACATGATCATGCTGATATCCAAATGCGTGTAATAATGAGGTGTGTTATAAAGGGACTGCACTGTACATGTAATTTTTCTATTGAAAAGTGCTCCTAGCTGTCAGCGAAGTTTAAAGTCTTGCCACAGACAAGTTTCCTGTCAACCAGGTACCATTTTTCTGCTCTAGATCTTGACATTTTACTATATTTCTTCATGAATATTCATGCTAGGCTTAACCCACTATGAATAATTATATAAATAAATTTTCATGTTGGTACATAGAACAAAGAAGTTTATTTTCAGGTCCACTAGTGTAAGATCGATAGATCATATTTCCATAAGCAAACAGGGTAGACCCTGATCAGGTAGCTCTTACAAGAGCTGCCTGATCTGAGTATACTCTGTTTGCAAAAGCGTTAAAAGGCGTCTCTATGAGATAAAGGTTTAAGTTAAAGTTTTGTGACAGACAAATTTCCTGTCCACCAGGTACCATTTTTCTGCTCTAGATCTAGATATTTAACTATTTCCTTGCTACATGTAGTGGCGATTTTTGTTGTCTGCATACAGCTTGGACCCATATCAGGACCAACACTTTGTCAGTCCTTATCTGGATCCAAACTGTTTGTCACTCTTCAAATGCACACAAAAGAATTTTTTAAAAAGTTATTTTTGAAAAAAGTCAGAATACAATAACAAATTTTAAAAATTTCTCAGCATGCAAGAAGTTAACCCTTAAAGCTCCAATCAGGACTGCAGCAGACGACAAATTTTGCGACATCTTTCCTAGTTTTCGACAAAAATAAGGTATGATATTTCATGAGAATCATCTGCCAGCAGACGATTCTCATGAAATATCATGCCTTATTTGTTTGTTTTTTTTTAAAAAAAAAAACAGTAAAAATTTTAAATTGTCGTCTGCTACAAATTATAGGTGGCACTTTAAGGGTAAATATGTATGTATCAAAATTTCTTATTTCAGTTGGCCACTGCCATCCACATGTTGTCAGTGTTGGACAAGAGCAGATGTCTAAACTAGTCACATGTCCTGGCTTCCTGAGTGAATGCCAGGTAGAATACGCCAAAAGAATTATTGAATCACTGCCAGAAAAACTGTGTGTCTGTTATTTTGTCAATTCAGGGTGAGTATAATTAGCACACAGGATTAGATAAACCAGGGCTCACCCCATCATTAGCCATTTGCTACTAAAAATTTAAAGAGGCTACAAATATAAGTTATTGGCTAAAAGTAGTCTTGGTGGTTCAAAAATTACATATTTGCAAAAAAATGTATTTTGATCAGCTTTTGGATTTTCAAATACCTTCACACTTTATTATTGTGCCATATTTTACTCTTTGGATGCTGATTTTTTTCAATAATAATCCAGGTGTCAAACAGTTTGGATCCAGATCAGGCCCGACATTTTGTCGGGCCTGATCTGGGCCCAAACTGTTTGCAAAGGTTATTAGCAGACAACAAAAGTCGACCCTAGGGGGCAAAGAGTTAGATACAAAACCACTTGTTGATGCAACTTTCTGGCTAAAACCTTGGCTAAAGTTAATTTCATTTGGCTCCAACTTTTCCCATTTGGCGACAGTGTTGGCTACAACAAATTCTGAGCCAGGGTAAGCCCTGGACTATTATGAAAGCTTAGTGTTATAGCTTTGTTTTAATCCTTGTCCTGCTGATCTTGGGTATTTCCATTATTGAAAACAGTAGTAGTCAAATTAGCTTCTTTAAGCCCACACTATTTTTATTCAGTCTGTGAATCTAATAAAATAATTGGAATCATGCAACTGAACCTACTTGAAAAAAAAAAATTAGAATACATTTTGTATTGTAAATAAAATCTATTTGGAAGGTCAGGACAAGTGGTTAAAACAAAGCGATCAGAGTTAAAAGGAAATGCAAATGTACTTAACACACAGTAAGATCAAAGATTTTAAAGAAAAGAAGTTGATGTTTTCATATCCCTAAGCCGGGCCCTGTTGCGCAGTCGGTAACGACTCTGCCTGCAGATCCAGGGGTCGTGAGTTTGCTCCCAGCATTGCCCCATACTTTAGTGGAGCTTGATCATAAAATATTTTCTACAGTCATTCTCCTCCTTCCACTAATTCAAGAAGGGCTGTTGTCAGTTACAATTGAAAGTATGTGTACTGAGTAGTGGTAAACCGCATAGTCTCAGCTTGCCCAGGAAAAATATGGTTAGGTTAACAGATTGTCTCAACATGACCATAGCTGTTGACTGGGGCATTAAACCACAAGCCAAACAAACAAATCATATCCCCAGCATGTTATGGTCAGATGTTTTTTCTTGGAGTAAAAATCAAATTTTTCTTTGTCTTTGTGATGACAATATTTGATACCGAGAGTGGCAGATTTTTCAACTCATGGCACACATTTGATAGATTCTTATTACTGGGTATATAGACCGATGGCTGAGAATGGGTTTGCTCCCCCCCCCCCCCCCCCCCCCCCTAGGGAATTTTGCAGACATATCCTATCTTGTAGAGAATTGAAAGCCGAGTCTTTTAAGAGATGTTTGCACTCTGTGCTCCGGGGCGTTAGTCTGTGAGAGCCTGTAACATAAGTTACTTAATCAAACTAAGAAAAGTAAATTGAAAGTTTGGGCTACAAATTAAAGACATTGAAATATTTATTTTTAAAAATCATTCATATAGTCTGCATACTGGATATCTTAACTACGTATGACAGCCATTTGAACAAAATTGCGGCTTCCTAAGGTGTCATATGCGTTACATAAATCAGATAACCCATTAAAATTTGCAAGTGTGGCTAACATCATTTACATTCACAATCTCTCTGTGTGTTTTGCAAAATGTTTTTAACCATGCCTGACTAGCTTATGCAATTGGCTGACAGAAAAATTAAAGTTTGTTTCTCTAGCTTTAATATTTTTTCTGGAATAAGCAATTAAACAACCCTACCCCTACTCAATTTTAAGGTGAAATGTTCGGTATTAAAACTAAAGTAAAAATAGTTAAAAAGTATTTGCAGTTGATGAATGTGTTTCATTGTTTGGGATTTATTTGCTTATATGAGAAGACTCATAAATCTGCAAGTTTGTTGCAAACTTTTTAATATCAGAGGCTGTAACATATGTTACCTGATGTAATAAATGGGCAAGCTCATTGTCGTTATGTAAGATATGCCTAAAAATGTCTTAATCTCCTCCAGGGAATTTTGCAGACATGTTCCTTCTTATAGTACAACTCAAGCTGAATCGAATAAGGGATGTTTGCACTCTCTAGGTTGGGGCGTTAGTCTGAAAAAGCGAGTCACATGCGTTACTATATCAAATAAAGGAAATGTAGGTTGAAAGTTTGAGCTAAAATTGTGAAAAAACTCGCAGCTGTTGGATATCTTACATTGTTTAGAGATTTTAAACTGGCTCCTATGATAAAGACTAATAGATCTGCTAGTTGTCATCAAGTTTTAAAGATCAGAGAGCGTTATATATGTTAGCATGATAAGTAAAATCATCAGACAGTATTTTGACATCAAGCTGAGTAAGGGCCTGCTCCATCCTAATCCCCTTTGGAATTCTGCAGACAAATTACATTTTATGTAACCATTCAAGGTGCATTTAATAAGAAATGTTTGCACTCTGTAAGTCGGGGCGTTAGCCTGTAACAGCTTGTTACATATGTTACTATATCAATTTGAGAATAAGAAATTTGAATGTTTGAGCTACCAAAAGAAGGCATTAAAATTATCTAATAAATTGACATTCTTATAGTCTTTATACCGGATGTCTTTACTACATATGGAAGCTGTTTAACATTAATACGACTAACTGTGGTGTTATGTGCGTTACATGAGCCTAATTATAATTTAAAAGCTATAATTATGGCTATCGTCATTTAGTTAAACAACTTCTATGACTTGGTTTCAAACTGTTTTATTAGATTTAACAAACATATACTCAATTGATGAATAGGAAAAACCAAGTTTGCTTTTCTACCTTAAATATATTGTCTTATAGGAGCTAATACACAGCCCTACTCCCAGTTTTACAGAGAATCAAATTTTGTTATTACCGTTTAAGTAAAACACATGAAAGCGATTACAGTGTGTGGATATTTTCATTTTTTTAGTCTGTCTTGCTCTTATATGTACAAGATGTCATTAAGTTAAAGATCAGGACACTTAATGTGTACTTATAAGTCTTTGGTGCCAAACCACTAGAAATTATATTCATTTCTGATTATCAAGCCTATGGACTGGTGTTACATATGTTATCAATGACCTTTTGGACACATTTCCTAATACTGTGCATATAATGCTAAATATAGAGCCACAAATAGAAAAGATGGTTTTACATTTTTATAAGAAAATACAATAAATGAAATGGTCCGAACTATTTCTCATCGATTTATCACTCATGTTTAACTTTTGTCGTTGTCTGCTTCTGTGGTAATCATTATTATCACACGTCTCCTTGCAACTAGTAGAATCATCACACAGTATTTCAATCATTTACTGTTATTCAATTTTACCACCAGTCCACTCAAAATTGATGAGCCATTATCAACTTTCCAATTTTGCCATTTATGGCTTGGAACATTCGGAAACTGATATGAATTCCTAATTGTTGGCTCTTTGAGTATGTGTTTCAAGTGATTCTCTGCAAGTAGGGGAAAGACTAAAGCTTTACAAAGAGGAAAACTATGCCATTAAGAGCATGATGTACCTTGATATTTCTGTGATAAAGAATCATATCTTAGCTGGTTAACTTTTATAAATGTAGCCTTTCCATACATGCAACCCACATATTTTCATCTAATAATGTCTCTGCACTTATTACCTTTCTCCGAGCATTCAAAAACTTATTTGAAGTCTTAGTACTTCTGAAGTGCTGAAACTGAGGTAACTCTTTCCCTTCAGATAAACGAACAAGATGTGTCACAGCAGGTAAAGCAATGAAATGCAGGATGAACAGAGTGCAAATAAGACCCTTTCAATTAAATGATTCACTAAGTTTCTAAGATAAGAGCGCTTATTAAAGGATGTAACATATATAACTCGTCATAATAAATGAGCAAGGGCATTGTTGTGACATCCTTTTTGATTACACAGTCAGAGGCAAGTGTTTTCAATTTCAGTGTTTTCAATGGATCATGAAATGAGGCACCTTATCAACTGGTTTACTCTGTATAAATCTTCCATAGAGCATAATATAGAACTACTGGTTATCCCATTCTACCTATAGTCCACTTTCCTTCTTTGGAATGCAACAGCTAATGATATGGCTGCAAAAACTGAGAAATCATAGGTTTTACATTATTTAAGACCTGCTTCAATGTACTGACATAAAAAACAACCAACTGCAAACATAATTGATGGCAATGTCCAACTTCATATTCTTTCTCTTATACCAGATAACTTTCAAGGTGTAACAGAAATTGTTTCAGACGGTCTGCCAAAACCATCAAGAGTCAACATTGTAACTAAAGAAAAATTATAAAGTTCTTTGGGCGCAGCAAAATACTATTGATCTAAGACCTGAGGACTTAAGCACCAAAAGACTGGATAGGTTCCATGGCAAATGATGCAAAAAAGCAGCCTACCAAATTTCTGTTTGACCAATGTCAGAAATCTTAAAGCATTCTTAGAGGTACACGGTAGAGACATAGATTTTGCAAAATCAGAGCAAAGTTATCATTTATCTAGCACCGATGCAGAGGCAGCTGCAGTTAGATTGCTCTTGCCACTTCACAGGAAGAGATATATACCAGAGTCATACTCCATTGTATGCATATATGTGAAATGGCATTAAACTCATATTTAATCAGGTGTTTGATCCCATGACACTGACATGCTGTTTCTGCTTTTGAAGAATGCTAAGGACTCAAGTTTGGCTGAGTCAAGTTGTTTGATGCTGGCACTGGCCACACATGCAAAGAAAACTAAGTCTTTTGATGGCAAAAGAAGAAGATCAGATGAAATGCTTATAAGTGATGTTTGTCACAATTACCAATTTTAAAAAGTAATCTTAATTAATGTAACACATATAACACCATAGGAAGCTGTATATTTGTGAAAAAATCTTTTCTTATGTATCAAAGGTATTCAACATGCAAACTACATGAATATTTCAAATAAATAGATAGTTTTATGTCTTCTTTCTGTTTCTCAGACTTTCAATTCATTTATTCTTAAATTGATATGGTAACATATGTATCATACCATTACAGGCTAACCCCCTAGTTAATAGAGTGCAAACATCTCTTATTTGATGCAGCTTGAATTGTTCTTTAAGGTAGGATATGTCTGCACAATTCCTAAAGGTGTGGAGAGGAACAGGATTGTACTCAGTTTGCAGTCCTAATACAATGCCATGATTCTACTGGTTGTGATGAAATGGATGATTATTTTGCAATAGAAGCAGACACAATAATAGACATTGTGAGGGTGACTTGAATAAAGATTGTTTTTGAATAGTTTATTTAATAGGAATATTTATTAAATTGTGTCATTTAAATGAGAACTATTATTTTCTATCTATATGTCTATATATTTTAATATTATAGGCATTAGGAAATATGTGATTAAAAAGGTTATATATAACATAAGTAACACAATTCCATGGGCTTGTTATCAGCAATGACTGTAATTACTAAAACTAAGGCACCAATGGCTAGAGATTAATAGGAAAACATGTGAAAAACGGTAATTTTCTGAAATATCATCTCTTACTTCCAAGAAAATTTCCTAGCTCATTCATTATGCCATGTAACATACGTTACATACTTTAATAAGTGCTCTGATCCTGGTGTCAAACTTGCAAATGTATGATTCTTTATTGCATTAGCAAGACAGTGCCAAAAATGTAAGATATCCACGAGCGTCAAATATTTTCATATATTTTTCTTCAATAATAGATACCAAAATTGGATACTTATAATTGGGGGTAGGGTTGTTTAATAGCTCATATAAAACAATGTATTTGAGATAGAAAAGCAAACTTTGTTTTTTCTATTAGTCAAATGAGTATTTTCGTAAACTAAGATTAAAAACACTTGTAAAAATGCACAAATCGTCTGTAAAATGAATGATGTTAGTCACGATTTCAACTTTCAAAAGGAAATTTAATCTATGTAATGCATATAACACCATTGAAGGCTGTAATTTTGTTTAAAATGCTGCTTTTATGTAGCTTAGGCATCCAGCTTGCAAACTACATAAGAAATTTGAATAATTAGATGGTTTAATGTCTTCTCTCTGTAGCTCAAACTTTCATTTTGATTTTTTCCTTAGTTTGTTACAGTAACATATGTAACAGGCTGTCAGAGACTAACGCCCCGGAGCACAGAGTGCAAACATCTCTCAAAAGATGCGGCTTGAAATTTTCTTCAAGATAGGATATGTCGGCAAAATTCCCTAGTGGGGGGGGGGGGGGAGCAGGCTTTTTTTTAGCTCGAAGTCTAATATAAATACATTTCCATTTTAATTTGAGATGGTTTACTCACATGATGTAGATTTTTGTCCTAGTCCACCCAGTGCTGTCTTATGCAGGGGTTGCACAGGCTTGAAAAGTACTAAAATTTAGAGGGCTTTCTTGTAAAGTCCTTCTAAAATAAATCTGCCTTGAAAAAGGACTGGAAAATCACTCAAAAGCCTTGAAAAGTCCTTGAATTCTACTATTTTCTGTAGGACTAAGCACCGTTGATAGATACCTAAATCAGTATAAAATTGCTGTGCCTATATTTGGTGCAGCATATACAGTATAAAATTGTTGTGCCTTTATTTGGTGCAGCATATGCTGCACCAAATATAGACACGACAATTTAATACTAATTTTCTAGTACTCATGTCTCCATTATCTCAATCTAGCATTTTTGAAGTAGAATTTTAACACTTAGATCAGTATTTCTCATAAACTTTTAGTCCTTGATACTGTAGGAGAGGCTTTTAGAAGTCCTTGAAAAGTACTTGAATTTTACTCAAACTTGCTTGTATGAACCCTGTTATGTATATCTTTATCAAATCTATTTTTATTTTCTTAACTCTTTGCATTCTGGGTAAATTTTCATGCTTTTGTTGTCGTCTGCAGACTTTTCTCAAAATTAGTTTTTTAAAAAAAAAAAAAAAATACAGGAATATCTACAATTTACACTGACACAGTCACTCTTATGTGACGGTAAACACCATCTGAGTGTGGAACGGTTTGGATCCAGGTCAGGACTGATGTTGTGTCAGGCCTGATCTTAGTCCAAACTGTTTGCAAAGTTTATCAGCAGATGGCAAAAGTCGCCGCTAGCATGAGAAGAGTTAACCCTTAAAGCGCCACCTCTCAGTGGTAGAGTGCTTGACTCAAGACCGAGAGGCCGCGGTGACACTGCGTTGTGGTCCTTGAGCAAGACACATTTATCCTAGCTTAGTACTGGTTCAATCCAGGAAGACACGTCCCTGTTTAATTGAAAGAATGTTGATGAGATATAAAGAATCAAATCAAACAAACAAATAAAGCCCCACCTATAATTTGCAGCAGACGGCAATTTCAAATTTTGATGCTTTTTCAAAAATAACAAATAAGGCATGATATTTCATGAGAATCCTCTGACGGCAGACGATTCTCATGAAATATCATACCTTATTTTTTTCAAAAATTGGGAAAGATGTCGCAAAATTTGTCATCTGCTGCAGTTGAGATTGGCGTTTTAAGGGCAGGGGATAAAAATATTCCAATATTGCACTTGTCCTGCAAACACATTCACCGTCCTTTAAAAGAATATGCAATAAAGAACATAAGGGAGTGATATGTAATATGACTTCCTCAAGTAATTCATCCCAAAGCACTCGTCCTACAGGAATGAGAGCCATGGGGAGAATTACTCGTCCTTTCTACTCTAGATTTCACTCCTAACTACAAGTGGACGAGTGGAATTTTTGTCCCCTGAAGGGTTAACAATCACATGTAACTCAAACTATCTTTTGAATCTAATTCTACAGATCCGAAGCTAATGAAGTGGCACTGAGACTAGCTTGGGCGTACACAAACAATAAAGATGTAGTAGTAGTGGATAAGTAAGTAATGGCATTGGAGAATAGAAATGGACCTGCCTCCATGAAAATGTTACATATGGGCCTTGTCACGAGAAAACCTGTCTTCGAGATGTCCAACCATGTCATACTCTAAACAGCCTGGTCAGCTACAGAGACTAGCTAGAAAATAGAAATTTCCCCTGTAGCAAGCGTAGATGTGATTCTTTAGAAAAAGTGAATAATAAAGGCGCTGATCAGGCTGAGCCGATGCGCAGGCTGGTCTGCACCTTTGTTTTTATCAAACACCGAAGACCGGTTTCTTTCAACGAGGCCCATATAACTAAACCCTTACCATGTTGGATATTTTTATTCATGTCACTTCTTCCTAATTATAATTATTGTTTGTGGCCGTGTTCCTTGGCTATAACCAGTAATGCCCGAGTGGGTTTATGGGTTTGTAGTTTTTATGTGCCAAGAGCACCCGAAGGCTAAACTGGCAGTGGTTCTGATTTTAAAGCATCCCACAGCTTAAGTCTCATCTGACAGACTGGGAGAAGCCAAAAATTGAACATGCAACCCCTGGTTTCAAGGCATAGGCTTATCCTGTACACCATGGGGGCTTCTAATTATAATGTTTATTAGTCCCACAAAAAGTATGTATTTACTATTGCCCAATTTTATAATAGCTACCCTTAAATTTGTTTAGTATTATTTGGAAATTTCCCTAATATCAAAATTTTGATACTTAGAAATATAACATCTAGTCCCTAGGACTTCAAAATTTTGAGATTCGACTACAGTCAAACCTCGATAATCGAAGTGCCAGGGACTGCAGGAATCCTTCGAACAATCGGTAGTTGAATGATCGAAATCAGGAGTTTTCGGATATTTTCGGAAAAGCTTGGATGCTTTTACAGAACGTCGTTTGCAATTTCAACTCGTGTTTTCCGTGAAGTAATCAAAACATCTGTCAAAGCATTAAAGAAAATGAGCTCATTTGAGGTTGTGGCCTCATCATCTCTTATGCTTTGCAGGTCTAAGAACGCAGAAAAGAAAAGAAAATCAGAGCTTTTAATAATCTTTATATCGATATCCACCATACATGTACCAACATCGATAACAACAATGAAAATGAAGGTAAAATGTAGATAGACGAACAATATTTACTGACGAAATATTGTCTCCTTTTTATCGCCCTACTGTCATAAGGTCTCCACCCAGCTAGCACCCAACGTCGGGCATTCAACGGCCCACCAAGGATAAGCCAATGAGATGGCATATAGCTGGCGGGCCGTTGGTGGCCCGAAGTTGTTTGCTTATTGGGCTGGTAACTTTTCTTTTCTTTCAGCGAAAACATACGATTTGTGTGTTAAAAAGAACCGTCTCGCTGAGAGGGTCCTATTAAGCATCCAAACCTAGGTTTTGGTTGTTTTCCCTCAATCGTAAAATTGTGTTTTAGGCATTTAAAAGAAGTGTTTCGGCGAGACGGTTCTTTTGAGCACCCAAAACACATGTCCGTGATGTTCGTCTATTATCGAAATTGTTATTTTTGTTGTAACCTGTGGTTGTACAAAAGTCGGTGCGCTTGGTGTGTTTGCTTAATTAATGTAAACAGTGGTCAAGAATAAATCAAAGGATGAGAGACGATCAAAAACTCATGTATGCCCCTAATTAGACATTTAAAAAACATCAAACAAAACCATCATTGCGGACGACCGTAATAAAAGACACCATTTACTCACTTAACGGTTCATCACGTAATAGTGTGAATGTTAATCCGGTGTCAGTTACCTGAAGCAACTTTGTTTGCTAAATCACTCGGGTGTGTAAATCGAACTCAACCAAACAAAGAAATCATGATCACCATGCATGACATTTTGGACCATGAATCTTGAAGGGGTATTTAATAGGAATTTCTTTAATCGGGACCGACGAATCACTTCGAAAAATTGATTTTTTTTAGGATAATCGAAATTCGAATAATCGGTAGTTTTATTGCAATAGATATTAGAGGAAAAAAGTCGGGACTGTCCATCGTCTTCGAATAACCCAGTAGTTTTGGATAATCGACGTTCAGATAACCGAGATTTGACTGTGTATATATATTCTTAGCAAGATATCTCACAATCTATACGAGCTATACTCTTGAAACTTGGTAAGCAAAAGATTTACTTTTGATGGAATTCTGAAAATGGTATGGGAGTTACTATAAAAGGAGTACCACCCTTATGGGCAGTTTATAATCGGGGGCATATTGTTTCACAAGCACTGTTTCTAGTTGTCATGATTTTATTCATTTTTTTTCAGAACATATCATGGAAATACAGAGACTCTGATAAAAGTTAGCCCCACAATGTTAAAAAAGCACAACATTCCTAAGCCAGACTGGGTCCATATAGTAAGTAGAAATGTCCCATATTGTGAAAATGACTTCTTTAACCCATAAAGCGCCACCTATAATTTGCAGAAGACGACAATTTCAAATTTTGATGCTTTTTTCAAAAATAACAAATAAAGCATGATATTTCATGAAAATCGTCAAATCCTCTGCTGGCAGACAATTCTCATGAAATATCATACCTTATTTACTTCGAAAATTAGGAAAGATGTCGCAAAATTTGTCGTCTGCTAGAGTCGTGATTGGCGCTTTAAGGGTAAAGTCTTTGCATGCTAGGTCATTTTGTTTTTTTCGGTCTGCTGACTTTTTACAAAATCAACTTTTAAAAAAAAAACTTTCAGGAACCATATCAGAGTGTCAAGCAATTTAGATCCAGATCGGATACGATGTTCTGTTGGTCCTTATCTGGGTCCAAACTGTTTGCAAAGGTTATCAGCAGACCACAAAAGTAGGCAAAAAAGGCAAGATTATTATATCATATCTTTCTCTTTACTTGTCAAAGGCATTATAAAGCCATAAAAGTGTGTGTTTTTTTGAAGAAGAAAATTCAACAGACAACAAAAGCATGAAAATTACTCAGCATGGTAAGAGTGTAAGTCAATTAGGTGAAATATAACAATCTATTGAAGTGGCTTTCTTGGCTTTTCTTAATGCTTTTGTTGGTGCCATTCAGTACAGTACCGATCAGCTATGCTAAATTGGTAGAACATTAGAATGAGGATCGAAGGATTGCTGGTTCAAGCCTCACTGCTGGCGAAGTCACTGTGTTGTGTCCTTGACCAAGACACTTAATCCGGTGCTTAGTACTGATTCAACCAAGGAAGATCCATCCTGACATGACTGAAAATTGTTGACTGGGACTTAAAGAATCAAACCAAACTAAACCAAACAGTGCAGTCACTATATACATTATGTGTGGAGTCCCTAGGTGTTGACCGTGTTATAAGCGAACTGTGTTTAAAAGGACAGTTTTACAAAAGGAACTATAGGAAAATGACCATTTCATGGTCATTTTCCTATAATTCCTTTGTAAAATGCCATGGCAATTATATATGGGAGCCAGAATGTGACCCTACTATATATATCCAAATCCATGTTATATTGAGGTGTGTTGTAATGGGACTGCTGTGTAGCATCAAGAGAGTATTGTCAAAATGTCACAATACGTCCCTGCCCCAAAACAATGTACAGCGATGCTTATTTCCATTAAAAATAATGTTGTAATAAAAACTGTGCGGAAACTGATCAGCAGATCAGGATCCAGTTTATGGATCTGTAATATAGGTGATGGCAGACGATTCTCATGAAATATAATACCTTATTTAATCTGAAGATGTCGCAAAAATTGTCATCTGCTGCAGTTGTGATCGGCACTTTAAGGGTTAAATAAAGACTTGACTTACTACTTTCTTACTCACTCACTCACTCACTCACTCACTCACTCACTCACTCACTCACTCACTCACTCACTCACTCACTCACTCACTCACTCACTCACTCACTCACTCACTCACTCACTTATATTGAGTGATGTTTACAGACATAAATGATCATATAAGCTAACCAATTTGGAGTTAAATCTGGTTATACCTCCGGTACGAAGTATATAGAGGGTATATAGTTTTTGCCTTTTCTGTAATTATGTTTGTCTGTTTGTTTGTCTGTCCGTAAACTTTTTTTCAGTCAAAGATCTCTCAGCAAATACTTGTGTTAGGATTCTGAAATTTGGTACAAAGCTTGTTTATTTGTTGTTGAAGGTACCATGCCCAGACACATATAAGGGAAAATATAGAGAAGATACATTAAATCCTGGTTTCCAGTATGCTCAAGAAGTGAAACAGGCAATAGACAGAGCTACAGATAAAGGCAGAACTGTAAGTAACAGCTTATTAATGGTAATTATGACAAGGTAATTTTACTGTAAATTTGGAAATTTTTGTGAGAATTTTATTGTCGCGAATAGCGTTTAAAGACATATTTGCGACGTAGAAATTTGCTACTATGACATGATTTACCTACATCTGTAAATGACAGAGTAATTTCGCCATTTCGCGAGGATTTTATTTTCATGAAACTTCGCATATGCCAATTTTTGCGAAAATAAAACCCTCGCGAATATTTCCGAATTTACAGTAATGATAATCTGCAAAATTATGGAGCATGGCGTAAACAGAAAAGAGCTAATAACCTCTGATCAACTCTAAAGGGAGGAGAAATTTGAAATATAATATAACAGAAAAAATATCCATCCTCAGGTATATGAAATAAAATGTTCACGAGGCATCAGTTTTCTTCAAGGCGTCAGTTTAATCAGTATATATCATCTAAGTATCTTTAGATCATTATGTTGTTGAAGGCTTCCAGATTTCAAACTACAAATGTATGTAAAGCAGCAGCAACCAGTTGTGTACTTCTGGTGATACTGAAGACTAGGCTAATTATGCAAACAATTATGGTATAAGAAAAAAATATTTTTCGCCGCAGTCTTGAGGGTTATTTTGAGTCCAAAATATGATCATGTTAACCTGTTTTGTGTAATAATGTTAACAATTTTGAAGGAGCAGTCTTATCTGGCCTTCACTAGTTACTGTTCAAAATGCAGTTAATGAACCAAAAAGCTGATAACCTGGGTAATGAAAATATCACAATTTGATATTTGCCGAAGGACAAGTAAATGGTCAAAATGTTCGTGTCCAAAGAAATGTTTGCTTGTCCCAAAGAAGAGATAATGTACAAAGAACTTAGCTTAGCACTTATTGAAACCATATATAAAGTCTTTTGAAAATAGTATGAAACCAGGTCCCAAGGTTATAGTTTTTTTTTCATGCTCAACTGAGCACGAAATTTCAACTGCTCATAAAAACTGAAATACCCACAAATATGAAGTTTCTTGCTTTAAGTCTCTCAGATGTTGTATTTATCATGCTAATAAATTGTAAAATGCCAACAATTGTTGGCATTTTAACATTTATGAGCAGGATAAATTTCGTGCTCAGCTGAGTTGAGTATGAAAAAAGTTTTATAACCTTGGGACCCAATATATTCTCTATTGAAAATAGTGTAGACCCAGATCACCTGGCTTCTGAAGAAGACAGCTTATCAGGATTCACACTGTTTTTAGTACAATGTGTCAGTTCATGATAATTGATTGAGCTATAGAATAGGATTGCTTGAAAATAAAGTTTATTTAGCTTGTTAAAGACTAAACTAATTTGAACAATTTAACACTTTACTCCATAGGCTATTTTCAGATCATGACATCATTTCCTATTTAGACATTTGCTATTTTGGAGCAACTGCTCCATTTTCGAAAATATTTTCAAATACATGATATTTCAAAGGCGTCAAAAGGGGTTATTATGGGGTAAAGGGTTAAGTGAATGTTATTCCCGCCTTTCTTTGTCTGAACAGTTTTGTAAGAATATTTCAAAGGCATCAAAAGGTGTTATTATGGGGTAAAGGGTTAAGTGAATGTTATTCCCGCCTCTCTTTGTCTGAACAGTTTTGTAAGAATATTTCAAAGGCATCAAAAGGCGTTATTATAGGGTAAAGAGTTAAGTGAACGTTATCTGCGCCTTTATCTTTTGAACAGTTTTGTAAGAATAAAATTATATCAACTTCCATAATAATTGTCTGTGACAAGGAAATTGAAATATCTAACTTGCATTAAGGGGAATGGGACAAGGTCAGTCAGGGATGCCAATGGATTTCCACACTTCATTGATATCCAAAAGTTTTAGCTGAGAACAGTGAGAGTTCATATTTAGATATTAACATTTCAACTGCGAGTCTTTAAATGAGCCTTTACACTTGAGATGTTGTTCATAGCTTCATGAAGGGATCTATTTAAGCCACGCCAACACACACGCTGTCTGGGCGGACCAACATCAATGCCATCTTCTAATAGTGTTTACCCCAGGAACAAAAAAGGGCACGGTAACTTTATAAAAAAAGGGCACTTTGAGAGCGCTGAATGATCAAAAAGGGCACTTTATGCGCGTGCTGATGGATCAAAAAGGGCACATTTACTGTCTTCCTTCCCCTCCCCCCCTCACACACACACCAAAGAGATTCTTATATTCCCTGTTTATTTATTGTCTTTGCTCCCCTCCCAATCCAACATTCCTTCCTTTGTTCCTTCAAATGGATGTCCCTTTGAATACCTGTTCCCCAGCCTAAAAAGATCTTAATGTTCCCTGTTCACTTATATGGTCTTTGTTCCTCTCAAAATCTAGTATTATTTTGTTCTCTAATATCTAAAAAAAATGTCCCTTTTCCCCCAAAACGCTTAGGAGGAAATATGTCAAAGGGAAATAAATGTTACTGTAATAGCCTATTAATATGTTCAAGGGAGGTAAGTTGATAAAAAAATGAGAATAATTAATTCATGCAGAAATATGATTTCTTTTTCAACTTAATTAAAATGAAATTTACTTAAAAGGTATAAACATATCATTTTTATTACATATCAAGCAATAAAGCATTTAGTTAACAAAAAAATCACCAACTTAAAGGCACATTAGGAAGTACCACAAACGTTTGATAACCCTAAGAAATATATATGGTCATTGTGTATTCAGTATGATAACGATGTCAACTTGACCTTGTCAAGTGCATGTCCACTGTCCTGCCCCGTGGTGTAGTGGATAAGCGCTATGCCTTGTAAACCAGGGGTCGCGGGTTCGACTCCCAGCTTCTCCATAAAACCACTTTCGGTTGAGCCTTCGGGAGTTCCCGTCATATAATAAACACACATATCATAAACCCTCCCGGCCCAGTACTGGTTACTAACCATGGAAAGCCCCAAAAAGTTGTTTGTCCTGTCTGTAAACAGGTGCAGATTTCTTATGTAATCAGGCCACATATTGATCATAACACTCGCGGCTAGAGTTACAAAGGAAAATGGACTTTCACACCAAAAAAAGGGACCATTCTTATAAAGAAAAAAGCTACGATTGGTCAGAAAAAAAGGCATGGCGCACAGGAAAAGGGCATGGCGCTCCAAGAAAAGGGCATGGCGCAGCGCCATGCTAAAAGGGCCTTTGGGAAACACTATATAACGTTGTTTGTTTACCGACGTTTGTCTTATGTCGAGCCCATATCCTCATGATGTTAAATGTGGGAATTCGGCGTTTTGCCTGTTCCCAACCCTTCATTATGTCTAGTATTATTTTAAATATCCAGAAAACCAGCCAAAATATATGAAAATTGAAAATTGATACTTGACAGAAAATATAAAATATAAATATAAGTAATAAATTCGAGTTTTGTCTGTTCATGAGATAATGAACCCTTCAGGTCTCTTGCAAAGTTAAGGTGAAGCCCTTTGGGCTTCACTTACTTTGCATGAGACCCAAAGTGTTCATGATCTTATGAACAGACAAAACATGGAATTTATTTCTTAAATATTTAGCATGTTAACCAAACCAATAATTTCAGATAGCAGCGTTTATATGTGAGCCTCTGCTAGTAGCTGCAGGATGTGTGGTTCCACCTCAATACTACCTCAATTATGTTTACAGGTACGTTTTGTCACAGGAAACTTCTGGTTATGCATCAAAGATAGAAACATGTAACCCTAAATTAGGCTAATGAGTAAAGGAGGCTATTCCTATTGCAGCAGGACTAACATGCAGGGCTTCAGATTTTTTTCAAGCTTGGTGGGCAGAAGTGACCCATGGAGCAAATAATGGTGGGTCATTTTCTGAAATGATGGGCCCAAGCATATCAAACTAACCACAGTTGACATTTGGGTAGTATATTTTACCTACACACTGACATAGACACTTGTATGCATATATGTATATTGACTGCTGATTATACAGTAAAACCTGTCTTAAGGGGCCACTCAAAAAAGAAGTCCAATTATCGCTTAATGCAGGTCAAAAGTATTGCAGAATGCTCCAAGGGGAAGGGAAGCATTCTGCAATACTTTTGACCATCATTAAGCCACAATTTGTTATTAAGATCTTTGTTTTGTCATTTTTGAGTGGCTGCTTAAGACAGGTTTCACTGTATTGACTACTATACCTACATGTACTTTCTGTTTTGTGGAGTTCGTAGACTAACTGTAAGATATATATTTTTATTAAAGTGAGATTTTTCAAAACTAAAAAGGATGGGTCCACCGGCCCCACTGCCTCAGAGAGTGATGGGCCAGGGCCCACCTTAAATCTGAAGGCCTGGTAACATGGCTTTATCACATGTACATTTGTGTTCGACCTAATAAGCACAATGTGTGCATACCTTGTTTCAAACTTATTTACGTTATCTTGTATTATTGAATTTATTAGATAAGTTTTGGAAAAGAGATAAAATGCAAAGCTTGTCTAGCAAATGATGGAATCCATTTATCATATGACAATAAAACTACTTTGAAATTGCGTGTTTTTTTTGTAAAAAAAATGCTAAGATTTTGAGATATAAACATGATATTGTTATTGCTATCATTACATAATGTTAGTAAATATGTATACTACTAGTGGTTTATTCATTGAAATACAAAGTGTTATATTTACATTTTAAAAGCAATCCTTTAATGAATCTTTAGATTTTTTAAACCGTTCATAGCCTCATGAATTACACAAAATTTGATTGACAGCAGACAAGCTCACTTGCCTGTGTAATTCGGTCGAACATTGAATTCATTCGCCAGATGTGACACTGGTGATGTGATTGACAGTGAGCCACACATGAGTCGCATGTGCAAAACAAGCTTCTTGTTTCCGTGTTCACACTGGCTGTTCTGCTTTTCTGTTTTACACTCCGACTAAACCGTTAATATGATTATACTCTAAATACAAAATTGTTTTAATTCCTAAATTAAAAATATTTTTTTATATTAAGATATCTAAAATAAAATGTAATTATAAGCAATAAATTCAAATTTTGGAAGGTTCATGGAACCTTGAATACTGGGGTCTCTTGCAAGAGACTCTAAGTATTAATGATTCCATGAACCTTCCAAAAATTGAGTTCATTTCTAATGTTTTCTTAAATATTACTCCTAGACATGACAACATGATAAACAGGCCTCCAGATAAGAGGGTAAATGCAGAAAACCTCCTAATCAAACATATGCTGTAGGAACTCAAAGGACTGTTCTTCTTTTGAGCATCCAAAGCACATGTTCAAGCTAATTGAAAAGAAAATAATTACATTTTTATGCTCAAAAGCCAAACTAGACATATGGATAATGTTTTTCCATATTTTAGATATATACGGGAAGCAGGGGGTATATGTATAGCTGATGAGGTACAGACAGCTCTAGGAAGAACTGGTGATAAACTATGGGGATTCCAGTCTCAAGGTAAACTAATACTTTATTATATACCTACCATTAGATATATACGGGAAGCAGGGGGTGTATGTATAGCTGATGAGGTGCAGACAGCTCTAGGAAGAACTGGTGATAAACTATGGGGATTCCAGTCTCAAGGTAAACAAATACTTTATTGTATACCTACCATAAGATATATAATGGGAAGCAGGGGGTGTATGTATAGCTGATGAGGTGCAGACAGCTCTAGGAAGGACTGATGATAAACTATGGGGATTCCAATCTCAAGGTAAACAAATACTTTAATAAAGTATAAAGACTTTATTATATACCTACCATTAGATATATATGGGAAGCAGGGGGTGTATGTATAGCTGATGAGGTGCAGACAGCTCTAGGAAGAACTGGTGACCAACTAAGGGGATTCCAATCTCAAGGTAAACAATTATTGTAAACCTACCATTAGATATATGGGGAGCCGGGAGTATATGTATAGCTGATATATATGGGGAACAAGGGCTATAAGGGAAGCAGGAGGTATATGTATAGCTGATGAGGTACAGACAGCTCTAGGAAGAACTGGTGAGCAACTATTGGGATTCCAGTCTTAAGGTAAGCTAATACTTTATTATATACCTACCATCAGATATATACAGGAAGCAGGGGGTGTATGTATAGCTGATGAGGTACAGACAGCTCTAGGAAGAACTGGACACCAACTATGGGGATTCCAATCTCAAGGTAAGCTAATACTTGTGTACCTAACATCAGATATATACAGGAAGCAGAAGGTATATGTATAGCTGATGAGGTACAGACAGCTCTTGGAAGAAGTGGACATCAACTATGGGGATTTCATTCTCAAGGGAAGCTAATACTTTATTGTATACCTACCATCAGATATAAACAGGAAGCAGGAGGTATATGTATAGCTGATGAGGTACAGACAGCTCTAGGAAGAACTGGTGAGCAACTATGGGGATTCCAATCTCAAGGTAAGCTTATATTTGAATACCTAACATTAGATATAAACGGGAAACAGGGGCTATATGTATAGCTGATATATATGGGGAACAAGGGCAATAAAGGAAGCAGGAGGTATATGTATAGCTGATGAGGTACAGACAGCTCTAGGAAGAACTGGTGAGCAACTATAGGGATTTCAATCTCAAGGTAAGCTAATACTTATTATATACCTACCATGAGATATATTTGGGAACCATTAGGTATATGTATAGCTGATATATATGGGGAACAAGGGCAATAAAGGAAGCAGCAGGTATATGTATAGCTGATGAGGTACAGACAGCTCTATGAAGAACTGGTGAGCAACTATAGGGATTCCAATCTCAAGGTAAGCTAATACTTGTATACCTAACATCAGATATATACGGGAAGCAGGAGGTATATGCATAGCTGATGAGGTACAGACACCTCTAGGAAGAACTGAACACCAACTATAGGGATTTCATTATTAAGATAAGCCACAGTAAATGTTCAAAATTTTGGAACACTTTCTCCTTCTAATTGCAATTTAAATGTTTTCACGGCTGGAATTTTTCAGAAGCAGCCTGATCTGGGTCTGCACTGTTTGTCAAGGCTTTAAAATTGTAACTTGTGGTCATAATTGTTGAACATTTACCACAGCGCTTTGTTATATACCTATCAGTGACAACAGGCAGCCCTTATTAAATATGTATAAACAGAATGATTAATTTCAAACAGTTTTTAAACTGATCATTTCAGATGTTGTACCTGATATTGTGACAATGGCAAAATCTATTGGTAATGGACACCCGATGGCTGTTGTGGTGACTACTAAAGAAATCTCTGACAGTTTGAAAGAATTCACTAACACTGTAAGTAATAGCCAGTTAATCAAGAAATGAATTCGATTTTTGGAATGTTCATGGAATCATGAATACTTCGGGTCTCTTGCAAAGTAAGCCCGAAGGGCTTCACGTTAACTTTGTAAGAGAAACAGAGTATCCATGATTCCATGAACATTCCAAAATTGAATTTATTTCTTATATTTACATTTCATTATGAATAACTAATAATTAGAAATTATTTATAATTTAGGAAACAAAAATGTTTTGTATTTAATATTTAATCGTATTTTGGAGTTTAAAATGGAAAAGCAGAACAGCCAGTTTGAACACGGACAGCCAATAGAGCAAACAAGAAGCTTGTTTCGCATGTGCTACTCAGGTGTGGCTCACTGTCAATCACAACACCAGTGTCACATCTGGTGAGTGAATTTGATGATCGAAGGGAATTGCACGGGCAAGAGAGCTTGGCAGCTGTCAATCAAATTTCATGTTGTTGATGAGGCTATGAACGGTTGCAAAAATATAAGGATTCATTAAAGGCTTGCTTTGAAAATGTAAATATTATGATCTAAACATTTGCATTCACCTGGTACTGAGGAAGGTGTTTAATGCCTTAGCAGATCTTAGTGTATGTCAACCTTAAAGTACCTGCAAAAATGTATCTGAAAATGTCTGCTTAAATCATCTGCTGCTACAAATTATTGATGGATAGTAGGTAATTTCTAAATGCTGAAATACATTATTATTAAGTCAAAAATGCCTTGAAAGGGTTATAGAATTAATACTTACTTTGTTTCTTCATAACATTGCAGATTTATTCTAAATTTGAATGTAAACTCAAAGTTTACCACTAAAGGCATTATTTACAATAAAATTACTCATCTGGTCTTGAGGGCTAGACAGATTGAATATATTTTAATTAATGTAAACACATCATTAAGAGGCAAAAAATGCTTGAAAAATGATAAAAAATGTGATAACTCTGTAAATAGAGGACAGCGCTTATGACATATTTAGCATATTTTAAGCAAAACGCAATGAAAAAGATACATCGATGCTCATTATTACATCACCAGTAGATTACTCAAAATAACGTTTTTAAAAAAATTAATGACGTCACAAATATGCCTGTTTACTCCGGATCGAAACAGGATTATGTAAACATTTTCATGCAAGCATCTTTGTGAATGTGACTTAAACTTGCATCTAAAATTTGGTGTCATTTTGTCTCAAACTTAAAAAAGATATGCCACTATATCCGCAAATGTACCAAAACATGTTTTGCAATTTGCTTCAGAAAAACTTCAGTATCCAGGAGAGGCCTTTATATAAGCGTCTGTTACTTGATAAATGTAGTGAGTGCTTCTTTATGTTTAGTGCCATTATAAAGGTGACAAATATTTCATTCTAGAAAGGTATGACATTTTGTCCTAGCATATATATAAAGAAAGTTATGAAGCTACTTGCATTCATATTTGAACATCCCTCGTATTGTCTTTTATCAGTTACCTCTCATATTAACTTCATTGCTGTCATTGCCTGATAAATATTGTCTTACGGCATGTACCTTTATCAGGTCATGATGACGTTGCTTTTTTTAATGATGCTGAATCAACAACAAAAAAAATGGAAAATTACGTCATAATCGCTAGTTTGAAGAGTGAAACAATTGGTAAACTGATAAATAGAATACCAGGTGCACGTCTGTTGATATCAAGTTTACCAGGCTCGGCTTTGAGGATGCTTGTTGAATGGCTCGGCAAGCCTCGCGATGTCAACAAGCATTCTCAAAATCTTGCCTGGCAAACATGATATCAAAAGACACTCACCTAGTATTCTCTATTTCTAAAGCTCTTGTCTCATCTTACCAGAAGATACCAGCCAGTGCATGATATTTACAACAATGTGGTATTATATGAGTGTTAAGCTACTGACTGAACACCATTTGGAGTTTCTAAGCTTAAAAGGAGGCTGCAGAGGCTCGTTTGAGTCTACACATGTCAAAATACCACATTGTTGGAAATCTCATGTCACGGCTCATATGTGATTTTATCTTCAGTTTGGTGGCAGTCCAGTGGCTTGTGCAATGGGTATAGCAGTACTAGATGTAATTAGAAATGAAAAATTGGTATCTAGTGCCAAGTCTGTTGGCAAGTGTCTACTGGATGGTTTTAAGGCCATCATGTCTACGCACCCAATGATGGGAGATGTAAGGTAGGATGGCAAGAATTGAAGTCTATTAACTCTTACATCATAGATTTTTTAAGTGGATTCTGAATGCCTCTACTTGCTAAAAGCGGCATCACATAAAAACTAAAAAAAATGGAGTTAAGAAAATACATTTTTTCATCCTAGAGTTTCTTAACTCTTAAAGCGCCAAGAAAGAAATGCATCTGAAAATGTCGTCTGCTGAAGTCGTCTGCTGCAAATAATTGCCTAACATTACTGACGAATTAAGTATAGAAGCAAACAGTGTGGACCTGTAACAGACTGTTCCTTTAGGAGCAGTCTGATCTGGGTCCACACTGTTTGCCATAGAGGCTTCTTAAACATTTCAGCAGACGAGAAAAGCAGACGTCATTTGTTGCGATTGGCGCATTAAGGATTAAGTTGATTCTGAATGAGTCCATTGTTTTGAAATTGGTGTGCCATATGAACACTGTAAGAACCAAACCCTTTTATTACTGAAAACCTCCTAAAAAGGCATTTTAGCAAACCAGCCAAATGGATTCTACCATTCATCTTGGACAGGTGTATTTTTAAGAACTGATTTGGTGTAGCTATTGACAGAGGTGTGGGCTGATTTATCTATGCATGTTTGATCAAAATCCATCCACTGATTTAGAAGATAATGAACAGAAACCCTATTTTGGACATTTCAAAGTGCCTGTGTGACCTTGAAAATTAGATCAAGGTCACTAAAATATATTCAACTTTTCCCCTTCTCCCAACAGTTTATCTTGTGTTATTGAAAATAAGGTCAAGGTCACCAAAATCTAATCAAATTGTTCCCCCCTCCCAACAGTGCAAGTTTGGTCAAAATCGATTTAGCGGGTCAGCACACAATGCACAGAAAAGAAGCTGTACCTCTCCCTTCGGGATTGGGGGACCTTACAACGACAGCCATTGCGACCTCTAAATTTTCTGGAAAACGGATCCATTCTACCATGCCCCAGCGCCTGCTTAAGCTTTATTCTGCTCTTCTTCAGAACCCAATATTCCTGAAGAACCAGAATTTGAAAAAATATAAACACTTATCGATGCACAGGGAGAATTTTTACCAACGCCACACAGTGAGGTTTTCTCATGGCTAGGCCCATATGTGAGCCAGCACACAAGATTTTGGTAATTATCACATAACTGTAAATTCACTGTTAACAAGCCTGTGCAGCTACACATTGGGGCTAGAGGTCTAAATATTGGTTTTCATTATCAACCAAATGTTGTGTATATGACAAAGGTTTAGATAAACAAAAATTTTCAGAGTAAAATTGCAAATATTTTCATACCCACAATGTTTATACCCCTGGTACGAAGTATATAGGGGGTATATAGTTTTTGCTTTTTCTGTAATTATGTTTGTTTGTTTGTCTGTCTGTTTGTCTGTCTGTAAACTTTTTTTTCCTGTCAAAGATTTCTCAGCAACTACTTGGGTTAGGATTCTGAAATTTGGTACAAAGCTTGATAGTGATGAGTTGTATTGTGTAACAAAAGAACAGCCACAAATTGCTTATCAGTCCCTTTATTTGTTCATTTTTCTTTCTCTCCAATGGAAATTTGTGTCACAGATTTCTCAGCTCCTATTAGAGCCAGTGTTTTAAAATTTTGTGTACACCTTCAGGTAGGCAAAGTGTACTGTGTAAGTGGAAATTAGGATACTAATCCTCTTTTTGCCTTCTTTTTTCAATTTTTCATTTTTTCCTTCTTTCACTTTTATATAACACATATGGACATTTTTCATCAAAGTTTTCTCAGAAACTACTTGATCTAGGATTATGAAATCTTTGACAATTTTGTCTTTTCTCTGGAAGTGTTACAACCTCTGATGGCTACCGCCGGGGGTATGTGAGCTTTGCTCATTTCTTGCTATATTTAGCATATGTTTTTGGTTATCAAAAGAACCGTCTCATGGAGACGGTGCTTTTGAGTACCAAAAACATGTTTTAGTTGAAAAATAAAAAAAATTTTTTTGGTATGCACGCATTACTAAAGGCCTGATGTGAGCAGCAAAGGGTCTGACAAGACTGCAAGTATGTGCAGGCTTGTCTGAGCCTTGGCTGGACGCCTAGGCGATAATCACCTAAATCTTGGCTTGCCACATTTCTTTCAGAGGTATGGGATTGGTTGTCGGAGTTGAGATAGTCATGGATAAAGAGAGCAGGAAACCAGCCAAGGAAGCTGCAGAAATTCTCATCTATAAGTAAGTACTGCTGTATACCCAGTGCAATTATATTGGAAGATAGATATTTTCCAGGTGCGTTCCTGAGGCATTTTATAGAGTACCCACTCTTCAGGGTGTCTGGGGTATTCCCCACTGTATGGGGCCAGAGGTGAAGACCTGTGGCAGATAATGGTTTTAGGGCATTTCCTAAAATGAGCCCTCAAGACATGCAACTAAATACTATTAGCTGCATTTGTCTTCCAAAAATCAGTAAATCCTAGCTTAAGGGACCACTCAAAAAGAAGACCAAAACTTTGTGTAAGACCGATTATCCCTTATTTAATGCAGGCCAAAATTATTGCAGAATGCTCCAAGGAGCATTCTGCATTACTTTCGCCCTTCATTAAGCTACCATTTGTCATTAAGATCGGGTCAATTTTTGATTGGCCGCTTAAGACATGTGTAACTGTAACTAAAAAGCATATACTTGTGGCGTCAAGTTTTATGCACATGCGTATTTGCCTACACGTAGGTACCCCCCTGTTTTCTTGAAGTCATCTATATGAATATGTGTTTTATGATATAAGGAAAAACTCCAAAACTCTGAAGCTGTATAGTAATTCCGCTGCAAGGCTGAATAGTTTGTAGCACTTTTTGACATGTAGATCCAGGTCAGATAATAGCTTTCAGTATTACCTTACAATTTATCCTATATTTATTTTTCAGATTAAAAGAACAAAAGATCATTTTATCCAATGAAGGACCCGAGAAAAACATCCTCACATTTATACCTCCGATGTGTTTTACATGTGACAATGCTAGGACAGTTGTACAGGCCATTGATGTCACACTGCGTGAGATTGAGACAGAGGCGTCGAGGGTTGGCCTTACCTCACAGTCTACGGGTCCTGCTATAGAGGTGCCATTAAATATCTTGACAAGTTCTAAGCCGATTCACAGTTTAAACAGTGATGAGGATGAAGATGACTCAGAATCACCGTCTAAGAGACCGAGAATAAGTTATGAAGAGATGGACTAGCCCTTAACCCTTAAAGGGCCAAGAAAAAATGCATCTGAAAATGTTGTCTGCTGAAGTCGTCTGCTGCAAATAATTGCCTAACATAACTGACCAATTGTGTATAGAAGGAAACAGAGTGGACCCAGAACAGACTGCTCCTATAGGAGCAGTCTGGTCTGGGTCCACACTGTTTGTCATAGAAGCTTCTTAAACATTTCAGCAGACGAGAAAAGCAGACGACTTTTGTTGCGACTGGCGCTTTAAGGGTTAATTAAAGCACCATTCACAACAATCATCTACTATTGTTGTCTGCTGAAATGTTTTAGAAGCCTTTTCAACAAACAGTGTAGGCCCAGATCAGAATGCACTTACACAGGAACAGTCAGATCTGGGTCCACATTGTTTGCCCCTATACGTACATTAGTCAAATAATGTTATATAAAATATGCAGCAGACAATAAAGCAGATGGCATTTTCTGGTAGTTTATATCAGGATTCCCACAATCTCTGGAAATCATGAAAAACCTGGAAAGTCTCATAAAAGGTTCCATGCATGGAAAAATTATGGAATTTGAAAAAACCTGACTATTCATGGATAAATCATGGAATTTTGTGAAATAATTTGACAAAACCACTAGTAGCCAGAAAACTAGCTGTCGGACGCTTGTGTGTCCAACAGCTAGTTTTCTGGCTACTGGTGATTTCAAGTTTCAATTCAAAATGCATGCATGGTCTATATACAAGCATGCTGTTGTTGCTGCATTTTGCTCAGCGTGGTGAAGATGCCTCTAAAAGGGGAGGTTGGAGGCCAGTATTTAATAGTCATGGAAATAATATTGTTGATCATGGAAAATCATGAAATTGTGTTTTTGAATTTCTGTGGGAACCCTGCTATATTCGGCATTTTGCTCAGGGTGGTGAAGATGCCGCTTAAAGGGGAGATTGGAGGCCAGTATTTAATAGTCATGGAAATTACATTGTTGATCATGGAAAATCATGGAATTGTGTTTTTGAATTTCTGTGGGAACCCTGTTATATTCAGCATTTTGCTCAGGGTGGTGAAGATGCTGCTAAAAGGGGAAGTTGGAGGCCGTGCATTAAATATTCATGGAAATTACATTGTTGATTATGGAAAAATCATTGAATTCCATTTTTGTATTTCTGTGGGAACCCTGTTATATGCATTGTTTACAGGCGACAAATTACCATTTTCCTACCAATCAGTACTTTTGTCATCTGCTCTATCATTTGCTTATTTCCTTAGATAGCTACAGTAAAACCTGTCTTAAGCGGGCACTCAATTAAAGACCAAAAATTGGTTTACAAGACCGATTATAGCTTTATGCAGGTCAGAAGTATTGAAGAATGCTCCAAGAGAGCATTCTGCAATACTTTTGACCTACATTAAACTACCATTTGTCTTTAATACCTTTGTCTATTTTTGAGTGGCCTCTTAAGACAGGTTTTACTGTATATTGCAAACAATATGGACCAAGTTTTTTTGTTGTTGAGTTCAAGACCCCCTGCCAGAGGGGCTTTAAATTCTGGAATACACTTTTATGTTCCAGAACCCCCATTTTTCACATATATGTACAGCTAATACTTTTAATATGTAGCAAAATTTAGTGTTTTCTATAGGTAAACCCTGTCAACCACGCAAATGGGGTCCAAATTGTTCACTCGCCAGGGACATTTGATTTTTTAAACTAAATAATAAATCTCTGTAACCAAAAGGCCAACTGCTCAAAGGAGCAGTATAGGCTAATTGGGTCTCTTGCTTCTATGTGACATAGTTCTATATGTTAACTGATTTGCACTATTAGTGTCTGAATCATATTGAATATATTGTATATTGGGTCAGAGTATTGACTCAGTATCCACCTATCAAGCACCCCAGCAAAAGGGGTTCTGGATCCGCCACTGTTTCAAAACGTTAAACAAGGTCGTATCACCGTCGATGCAACATGATCATATATATACTTAGGGACTTTAAAAACGCACCATTTTACATTCTCTGTCTCTTCTATATGATTAATTTAAGGATGTTTTCTTTATCATTTTTTATCCTCTTCCAAAATGGACCATAATTTGCCATTATTTCGATTTGCTCATGCTGTTCAATCTGACGTAATATCGACGTAAGTGTTTTTCAACGATTGTCGTCTGACAAATGTGAATTTGATTCAATTTGAAAACAAATACTTTTAGGTGGTAGCCAGATGTCTTAACAAATGGAAAAACACAACAAAATGTTTCAGAAATAATCGTTTTATTACACTCCCACTCGCAGCGTTTCTTTGCTAACGTCAGTCTTAAATTTTCAGACATCAATAACAGACGGGTAACGTCCTCGCATGTCGCGATACTTTTGTCTTTTATGCAACTGATTGAGGAGTATCTGTTGGCAACAAAAAAAATGATTATTTGTGATCCTAAGGATATAAACGGCCAATGCTGTCAAAAATAAATGGCGTCATGTAGACATAATGAACGTTGCCAGAGGCCTAAAACTTCATGAATTGATTTGGTCTTTCTTTTTGCTTTCAAGAACAAACATCGGTTCCAAAACTTTTTTTCGTTCATAATGGAAGGTATGGGGACTCTGTGACTTTTTGAATTTGAGTTGTCTCAGAATTAATGCGACGTCACGGCAATCATAAGCCACAGTGTTTTGATTTACTTATTGAATGCAAGCTAAATGACGGAACTTGTCAATTTCATTTTTCACATTATGAAAATATCAAATTTTCGACAAAAATTAGCATTTAAAGCTGCATACTCTGTAACTATGAACATTTTTCGAAAAAAAGTATTTTCTTTTTAAATCATTTGCAAAAGTAGAATAAAGTTATGTTTTCACAATAAATCTAATTTCTACAGTTGAAAACTGCATGAAAAAGTGAATTATCTTATAAAAACAGGTGTATTTTCTCTTGTTTGTAATTATTTGCGTCCCTCCAATAATTCTAGACAGTTAATTTTTAACATAAATGCTGTTGTTTTGGCACTAATAATTTGTTAATTATTACGAAAAAGGTAAAATGTATACCTGAATTTCAGTATTTTTACTGTGTTCTTGAAAAATAGAAACATTATTTTTAAAATGAAAATATCAAAAGTTACAGATTATGCAGCTTTAAGCAGGTGGTGCATTTTTAAAGTCCTTCAGTAAAGTAATTTGAGTATGTCGCATCAATGTTGATACGATGTTGTTATTTGAGAACAAAGTTAGGTTTCCCAGGGACTCTCTATACAGAATATGATGTATAGAAAGACCCTGGAATTCCATGTAAAATCTATGTGTGCTATTTAGTGTTTGTTTAAATTTGATTATCTCCTTTGTTACTTATGTGAATAAAATTATGAATAAATTAAAAAAAAAATATGGACCATGATCAGACAAGGTGACAGTCTGATCAGGGTTCATATTGTTTGCTTCCATTCCAAATTTAATCTGAAGTGCAGTTGAATACATACAGCAGAGATCAAAAACAGACTACATTTTCATGGAAAAAAATTTGCGGGATAAGGGTAAAAAAATTTTGTCAAATGGGCTTTGTGCAAGAAAAGGGCTCTTTATGGTTTGTAACTGCTTTTAGCTTTAACCAGTTTTCTCAACTACAGAGTGAGAGACTACTTAGAAGATTGAAATAGTGCCTGTAGCAAGTTAAGCTCTTTTTTGGAGAGTGAAATGCATTGACCGGACTGACGGCTGTGCAGGCTGGTCTGCGCCTTTGCAGTACAAAATCAGGTTTACCCACTACAAGGCCTATATGACATGGCTACTATTCAGTGGTTAAGGGCTTGTTATAACAATGAACATTAACCCTTTGTATACTACAAATGCCTAAACAGGTACTTTGGTAAACAGTGAAGACCCAGATGAAATGCAGCATAATGCTGCATTTCATCAGGGTCTGCACTGTTTGCTGAGATTAAAAAATCTTCAGGAACAGAAATACACCATGATTTAGAAAATTCTACCTGAGACCCCTTTAAATACATAATGGGTAGTCCCATACTTACTGTAACAATATGTAATGGAAAATCCATCAGAATACAAAGGGTTATGACTTCTGAATGGCAGTTTTAATATTTAATTCAATGAAAAGCCACAGAAAATTAAGGTTTTTGAAAGTATAACATATTAAAGCCCCATCATCTGGTTTGACCGAGGAAACATCTCGACATGACTGAAAAACTGTTGACTAAGACGTAAAGCATCAACATAGTATTATATTTAGGATATCAAATATTTATTGGATATTTTTCTTTGCGAAGAAAAATAGCCCTTTTAGGTGGCCATAGTGACTCTTTACTCAATAGTTGCAAGTTTTGTTTTTGTATAACCTAAAGTTCGCAGTTTGACCAGTTCAGGCCTGACATTTTGTTGGGTCTGATCTGGTTAAACTGTTTTTTGCACCGATGATGTTCCTGATTTTTTGAAAAAAGTTACTTTAAAAAAAAGCATGCAAAATTACCCAGCATGCAGAGCTAAATACATACAACAGAATTATGAGAAAGTCTGTCATGCTTTCAGCTGCATTCCCTTGAAATTTCAACAACTCAGTGATCTTGTGTAGATTTTGTGGGGAGAATATATTTTGTGTTCTTTTATTGTGGTTTTGTGCAATAGTTTGGTGCATAACATAATATCATGTTGAATACAAATCTGTATGCATGTATATCAGTCACCTCTCATATTAACTGCATTGTCGCACGTTGCCTGATAAATGTTGTCTATCTCAGGTCATGATGACGTTGCACTTTTCTTATGACGTTGTTAATGACGCTGATTCAACACAAAAATAGAAAATTATGTCATATTCGCTAGTTTGAAGGGAGAAACAAAAGGTAAACTGATAAATAGAATACCAGGTTCACTTCTTTTGATATTAAGTTTACCAGGCTCGGCTTTGAGAACTCATGTTGAATTGCTCAGCAAGCCTCGCGATGTCAACATGCATTCTCAAAGCCGAGCCTGGTAAACTTGACATCAAAAGACACTCACCTAGTATTCTCTATATATCAATCATACCATAATGCTTAGAGCTAGATCTTTCAAGCTGCAAACTTCCTTGTCCATATATCAAATGGCTTGAGAACAATACCATATTCAACCTATTAAACACACATCCTGTTTTAAGTGCATACCAAGTACTTTTTGTGTTGTAAACACTACATGAACTCCAGATTTTCAGTTTATGCAGTAATCTCAAAAATTGAGTCCCAACATATGATTTCCAACAATGTGGTATTTTGGCATGTGTAGACTCAGACGAGCCTGTACAGCCTCCTTTTAAGCTTAGAAACTCCAAATGATGTTCGGTCAGTTGCTTAAAAGCCATAGAATATTCAAGCGACTAGCAAAAGCACTGATCAGATTGCAGGCTGATCTGAGCATTTGCTGGTCACACATACCACATTGTTGGAAATCACATGTTGTGGCTCAATTATGATTATTATTGATAAACTGTGTATGAAAAAGTGTCAGCTGGCTTGATAAGGATCTTCACTATAAATGTACACAGTGTGCTTATTATAGAGACTATGGTAAAATAGAAAGAAAATGCAGAGACAAGACTTCAATCACCTGGTTTTATATGTAAAACAGCTTATACCAGCCTGGGCATCCTCATAGTCTCTTTAGCAATTTCATTATTCACTGTCTGCAGTTTCATAACCAATCCAAGCTACATTCCACTCTAGGGGGATACTTCCCAGAATGTTCAGCCTCCATCGGGTGTGCAAGTCAATCATGTGAGAGAATGAACTTTCGACTGTAATTGTGTTTATGAGTCATTTGTGTTGTAGTGGAAAAGTTTTGTGACTAAATCTGTGCATATTTAACCCTTTCATGCCTATCGTCCCCAAAATAGGATGTAAACAAATGGTGTAGAACTAGATGAGATGCCATGTGAACATGGCTTTTCATCAGGGTTCTACACTGTTTACAATCCTAAATGCCATAATCATCAAGGAATTTCAACAAACCCCCAAAGCACCAATTACAACAAAACTCATCTGCTTTTGTTGTCTACAGAAATGTTTAGTTTTTTTGGACAGTGTAGACCCAGAGTAGACTGCTCCTACATAGGAGCAGTCTGATCTGGGTCTGCACTGTTTGTCAACATACTTACATAAGTAAAATAATGTGAGCAATGATGTATATGCAGAAGATTTAGATGATTTTTTAAGGCCCTTCGACATGTTAAAGACTATAAGAATGGAACAGGTTCAGATTGATTTATTAGTATTTCTCATTTAAAATGGTTCTGCCAATTACAAAATTGTTTTATTTGCGAGTATTTAAGTACCTAGATTTATGCTAAGCATTGAATTCAAAACATTTACACATACCAACATTGTGCTATTGCTGTATTTTAACCCATTGCCTACTCTAGTGTCATCTGCTCATAATCTTTGCAATTAGATTGGACCCAGATCAGGCCCGACAAATTGTCAGGCCTGATATGGATCCAATCTGTGCAAAATTTACCCAGGGGGCAAAGAGTAAAAATTTACCTCATATTACTTGGGCCTCATCGCGAGAAAACCTGTCGTTGGTGATTTGCGAACAAAGGCGCAGACCAGCCTGCGTATCCGCGTAGTCTGATCAGCACCTTTGTTGTTTGCTTTTTGGAAAGTATCATATGTAAACTTGCTACAGGTGAAATTTCAATTTTCTAGCTAGTCTCTGTATCTGAGGAGACTGGTTTGAGTCTCGCTTTGTTGGAAACCCCGAAGACAGGTTTTCTCGTGACGAGGCCCACTTTATGGTATACATTCTGAAATTTTCAACACTTGTCTTGTCTTCAACATCAGATCTTTGGTTAACCCATATAAAGCTGGCATCCTTTTTATGGCACATAGATAAGTATTGAAGGCCCATATCTGATCAGGGTATGCACTGTTTGCCTTTCAAGATTAATTCAAAATGAAATAGTTGTTTAACTAGAGGACCTGAAGGTCCTGAGGCGCTCACCTGATCTCCTTAATAATTGTAAAACAGGTCAAGGTCAACTACAGCTTAAAATGAAACTTATTTTGTTTTGCCATATATGGGGGTTGCAGCCATTATGGTCCAATAACCTAAACAATCTAACAGCCCAGTGATTTCTGAGAAAAGATGTTTAGATAGGTATGTAGTGGTCCAAATTAGTGGCCTTGGATTAAAGGTCACAGGTCAGCTTGACATTTGGCACTTATATAAAACCATTGTCTCATTAGGTTAAATATTTCTCACAGGTATTATGATTTCGGCTAAAACAGCTATAGAAAAATGAACATTTTAAGATTTTCCCATTACAAATGCATTAGGAATCAAATTTGACCTTGCCACAAAGTAGGTCAAGGTCAACCTAGATTCATAATTTCTGCAAACCTGGTAGGGACCACATCCTCAATGCTACATAGTGAGTCCCAAGGCCATTGGCCTTTTGGTTCCAGAGAAGAAGATATTTAAATAGTTTTTACCATATATGGGCTTGGTGGCCATCTTGGTCATATGACAATAACAATTTGTACAAATTTTGGCTTACCAATCATAAGGAGTGGTCATATGAAATTTGATTTCCATTGGCCTAGTGGTTCTGAGAAAACTATGTTTAAATATGTTGATGGGTCTCCAATATGAGCGACCTTGGCTGAAAGGTCAAAGGTCAACCTTGACCTTTGAAACTTATTTATAGCCATTGTCTCATTAGTTTAAACATATCAAGTAAGAATAATGACTTTGGCTTCAACTTTTCAAAACAATTCCCATTTAAATGCATTAGGAAGCAAATTTGACCTTGACATTAAGTAGGTCATGGTCAACCTAGGATCATAATTTGAACAAACTTGGTAGGCCCAGCACCCCCAATGCTACATACCAAGTCCCAAGGTCATCGGCCTTCTGGTTCTGGAGAAGAAGATTTTTAAAAGGTTTTTACCATATATGGGCGTGGCGGCCATCTTGGTCATGTGACCTCAGTGTTTTGAATAAATTTTAACTATCTTATCATAAGGAGTCTTCACATGAAATTTGAGTTCAATTGGGCCAATGGTTTGTGAGAAAACTAAGTTTTAATATATTGATTGGACCACAATATGAGCAACCTTTGCTGAAAGGGAAAAGGTCAACCTTGACCTTTGAAACTTATTTATAGCCATTGTCTCATTATTTTTAACATATCAAGTAAGAATAATGACTTTGGCTTCAACTGTATTCAAAAAATCAACTTTTCAAAAAATTTCCCATTTAAATGCATTAGGAAGCAAATTTGACCTTGACGTTAAATTGGTCAAGGTCAACCTAATATCATTATTTGAACAAACTTGGTAGGCCCAGCACCCCCAATGCTACATACCAAGTTCCAAGGTCATCAGCCTTCTGGTTCTGGAGAAGAAGATTTTTAAAGGGTTTTTTACCATATATGGGCATGGCGGCCATCTTGGTCATGTGACCAGGACCATTTGAACAAACTTTCGTTACCGCGTCCTAAGGAGTCTCCATATGAAATTTGCGTTTAATTGGCCCAGTGGTTTCAGAGGAGAAGATGTTTGAAAATGTTGACGGACGGACGACAGACGACGGACGGACGACAGAGTGACTGGTATACTATTAGCTCACCCATGAGCCTTCGGCTCAGGTGAGCTAAAAATGAAATAGTTGTTTATACCTGGCACCCCTAAAATTGGAAATAGATTGCTCATTTGAAGCTAATGATGCTTTGAAAAAGGTTTTTATTTTTATGAATGTTGTCTCCAGAACTAAGATCTTGTTACAATCTGTACATTGTTTATTGTCAAATAAAGGTATTTATTTTTATTCTTGTGTATATTTTTAGTCCCCAAGCTCTTAAACCACAGATGGCTTCTATTATTGTAGTACTTGTATGTTCTGATAGAAAATATTCCATGATCAATCTCCACAAAAGTATGGGACCAAACTCATGAGCCCTGGATCAGCAATCAAACTTGCTACAGAGTGTGCAACAGGGCCTGGCACTTTTAGAACAAATATTATTTACCAAACAACTTTTATCTCCAACTATTAATAACTCCTTTAAAACTCTGTTCCCATAGACTTTCAAGTTAACATGGGTTAAAGTTCAGTTTCCTAAATCCTGAACTTTAGAGCTTCAGCTTGCGCTATGACTACAGTTTAAATAGTCAGTCGTCTAAGAATTTAGATAAACTGTAAGAAAATAAAAGAAGCTATTATAGTCTGCCTTATTCAGTATTTTGAGGCTCTAAGAATGAAAAGCTTCAAGATCCTGAATTCAGCAATAATTCTAAAAATTTTAACCATGAGTTATTAAATCTACTGTACATCCATACAAGATAGCTTTACTCTGTTTTTTGGTATAAAACATCATCTATGTTCATACTTGAGTATTTAAGGGTAATGATCTGCAACAACACAAAGACAGTTATTAACCCTTAAAGTGCCAAGAAAAAAATGCATCTGAAAATGTCGTTTGCTGAAGTCGCATTCTGCAAATAATTGCCTGACATTACTGACAAATTAAGTATAGAAGCAAACAGCGTGGACTCAGAACAGACTGCTCCTATAGGAGCAGTCTGATCTGGGTCCACACTGTTTGCCATAGAGGCTTCTTAAACATTTCAGCAGACGAGAAAAGCAGACGACTTTTGTTGCGATCGGTGCATTAAGGGCTAAATGAAAACAAAATAATTCTTTGTTTTATTCTTTATTTCACAGATTTCATTCAAGCATCATTAATGTATCAAGATCATTTTGTTGGACGGTAGCGATATATTCACACAAGTGTACAAAAATACAGTAACAAAATCTACTAGAATTAAAACATAATTTCTAACAACCTATATTGATCAGTTCTATATATTTGAGCCGCAAAATGTGATTTCCAAAAATGTGGCATTTGACAAGTGTAGACTCAGATGAGCCTCTGCAGCCTCCTTTTAAGCTTAGAAACTCCAAATGGTGCTCAGCCAGTAGCTTAACAATCATAGAATACTCAAGTGACTAGCAAAGGCTCTGATCAGACTGTGCGAATGCGCAGGCTGATCTGAGGCTTTGCTGGTCGCACATACCAGTGTTGGAAATCTCATGCACTGGCTCATTTAATTTGATCACAATAGCTCTTACTTTGTTGGATATTTTTCTGTACTACACTACTTCCAATTTTTATCCAATTAATTTGGAGGATTTCAGCGATCAGCATGTATTGACACACAGAGTGGAAAACAATGTGGATCCTGATCAGCTGGCTTCTGAGAAGCCAGCTGATCAGGATCTACACTGTTTTCAAAATGGGATATACATTTGTATCCGGGTTATGCATGGTAAGGGTTAAAACCATTGGTTGAAGGAATTCGGAATTCATCACAATGGTTTGAACCGTAGAAGAAAAGAAACTGTAGTTCATTTAGACCAATCCATATGTGCTGACGATACGTTTTTACAGCTTTGTCTAGTTTCAGCTTCAGCTTCCATGCACAGCTATCTAGTGAGACAAGGTATTTATTTTTGTTCTGAAAAGTGATCTGTTTTCATAGCAGAAAAGTTCTGGTGAGACTTGCCACTCTAGGGCCTGTTGATCTGTAGGGTTTATTCCTACCAAATATGTTAATCAAACAGTAGAGATGATGTTTGCTTTCAAAAACGTTCCTGAATCTAGAATGGTAATGGAAGACCTTAATTCAATGCTATCTTTTCTCCAGGGTGCTAAACAAGATTGTTTCTTAAAACCTTTTATACGCTTACTGAAGAGTCCATGCCTAGATCTAGATCAAGTATGCCAATTACGAAATTACATTTATGATAGTGACAGTAAGTTTTCTGATGGGGAGATCACTAAGGTGAAGAAAATAAATCAGGGTTCGTACAGGCAAGATTGTGTAAAATTCAAGGACTTTTCAAGGACTTCATAAAGACTCCAACTGTTTTGAAGGATTGAAAACTTAAGAAAAATACTGATTCTACTTCAGAAATGCTAGAGTTCAAGATATTATATTAAGAAAATTAGAATAAAATTGTGGTGACTTTATTTGGTGCAGCATATGCTGCACCAAATAAAGGCACCACAATTTTATACTGATTTAGGTCTCCAAAAACACTGTTGAATCCGCCTGCTCTAGTTGATAGGAAATTCCTCCACTTCCTGGAGCACTGCCGTATCGACGTAGATTGTTATTACTAAAAGGAATCTCTTGCAATCTCTCCCAGGAATTTCTTGTTTAAAACCAATGAAACTATAAGATGCTCATAGACCTCTTGTGTGTGCATCACTCAAATCTCCATTAGGTTAAAAATGTTTATGTTTATGTATATATATATATATACACTTTGTACAGTGTTTACCTGTAAATGGTAAATTTCAAGAACTTTTCAAGGCCTTCAAGTGTTTTTCAAGTACTTTTCATGGCAAATTTAATTTTTAAGGACTTTTCAAGACAGGTCCTGTATATTCAATTATTTTTCAAGCCTGTGTGAACCCTGTAAATGATAGAGAAAATCATAGTTGAGATTCAGACAGAATATACATAAATATAAATGCACCGAATGATTATATACAATCTTAACCCTTTACTTCATAGAGACGCTTTTTACCGCTTTTGCAAACAGAGTAGACCCAGAACAGTTAGCTCTTGTAAAAGCTGCCTGATCAGGATCTACTGTTTGCTTATGGCAATTTGATCCTACACTAGTGGACCTGATAAACAATTTCTTTGTTTTATGTACCAACATGAAAGTTAATTCATATAATTATTCATAGTAGGTGGAGCCTAGCATGAATATTCATGAAGGAAAGGGCTAAGTTAATGGCTTAACAGATACCAGATTGCCAAAAGTATTCAGATAGATAGATCTGATCAACCAGTGTGATCCCTGACCAGACTGTTCCTTCAGGGTTTACACTGTGTGTTATTCTATGATTACAATTAACACACCTGTGTTTAGGACAAGTGTAGATACCAGTTGTAATATCTGAATGTTAAATATAATTACACTGTGACCAGCAAACTATCAGAAGCTTTGTTATACAAAATACAGTAAAACCTGTCTAAACGGCCACTCAAAATAGACAAAACAAAGATCTTAATGACAAATGATAGCTTAATGAAGGGCAAAAGTATTGCAGATTCTGCAATACTTTTGACCTGCATTAAGTGAAAATTGGTCTTGAAAACCACTTTTTGGTCATTTTTGGAGTGGCCGTTTTAGACAGGCTTTACTAAAGACACTAATATACAGGTTCCCAGATTCATCAGAGAGTGTAAAAATCTCTTAGTAAACCATGAAAGCCCACTCCAGCTTTGTACAGATACACCTGCTGATCTGGACCTTCATTTTCTGCATTTTTTGCTTGGATGTTTCTGCCTGTAGCTTCAAGGATTTTTTTGCATCAACATGCTCATATGTTTCTATGAAGCATATATGTGAGCACAATAATATGATATGATGGGAAATAAATATACATGTATGTACAATTTAATCCTAAGAACGTTATATGCAACAGTTATCAGACTGGATCAGGAGTAAGTCATGCTTAAATACATTATACAATTGATGCATTCTTTTGAGGTTAACATCAGGATTTGTCAACCAGAGAACAGTGATGTTCACCGAGGCAAAGCGGAGGTGAACATCACTTTCGAGGGTTGACTAATCCTGATGTTAACCTCAAAAGAATGCACCAATTGTTTTGTTATATGACACTGTCTCTCTTTTCCTAGTTTTATTTAAAGTGTTTTCATATTTATAAATTTACTCAATTCAGATGTTCCCTGTGCACTTTCACCAGGAAGATTATTTCAACAATCTACTTCCCAAATTTCTGCAACTCTTATGAGATAAGCAAAATAATTGCATTTTTAACCCATATATGCCTAGCGTCCTTTATGTGGGGCATAGGCAACTAGCGCAGACCCAGATCAGATGCCACAGAATGCGGCATCTGATCAGGGTCTCCACTGTTTGCTTGCATAATTTTCATTAAAACTTGAATAAAAATGAAAAATACCACCTAGTATCCCTTAAAACAGAAATGGACTGTTCCAATTGATAACGATGGGAAATTCCATTCGGCATAAATGGGTTAAATGCTGTTCTCATAAAATGAACAAACATTTTACCTTTTACATTTTACATAAGAAACCAGTCAGTGTTTCAATGTCTATTTTTAGCTCTCTGTTAGGACTGACAAAAAGCAATGTTACCTGGGCTAGATTTAGTTCAATCTATTTTTAGCTCTCTGTCAAGACTGACAACACTTGTTAACATCACTGTTTGACATCATGATCTGTCACAACCAGTGCAAGCTAGTTTCAGCCAATCAGAGGAGGTCTTTTATAGGAGTCATATAACAATGTAGATTCCTGAAGTCTTTTTAGTTCTGGCAGCTGAAAGCGAGCTTTTGTTATCATTGTATGTTGGTGATCAGTTGGCATCTAGCTTTCAACCCAAAAATATTGCTTCAAATGGCATCTAAACTACAGGTTAGAATTTCACCAAATTTCAAAATATTAAAACATCTGAATATTCATTTGGAATGGTCTGAATGAGAGGATTCCCCTGAGCACCACAATGTGAAGCAATTTGTGCCGTGACATGTGATTTCCAACAATGTGGCATTTTGACAAATGTACACTCAGACGAACCTGTGTAGCCTCCTTTTAAGCTCAGAAACTCCAAATGATGTTCAGTCAGTAGCTTAACACTCAAAGAATATTCAAGCGACTAGCAAAGGCTCTGATCAGACTGCACGTAAGCGCAGGCTGATCTGAGGCTTTGCTGGTCGCACACAACACATTGTTGGGAATCTCATTTCGCAGCTCATTTATCAAAAATAATATATCAATTAGTTCTGATATATCAATTAGTTCTGATTATTATACATTCATTCTTTATTATACATTCAGCAACAGGGAATGTAAGTTACATTTTATCACAGTTATTTTACTAATAGCACAATCGTATTTGATCTGTTTAAGATATATTAGGTGGGTGTACATTGGTTTACAGTGATAAAAATTTGTGACACAACAAAATAATTTAGAATTATAATTCTTGAAATTTACAATTAATGAAATACAATATCGATGATGTTTGTTTTATATTAAATCAATCAACAGCTTCATATTTGCATTATATCTGAGTAATGCACGGCTCCCCAAAATTTGAATTACTATAATTTTAAGTACCCGCTTATTCAAACTACTGATAATCTGAAGTAAAAACTGGTGTCGAGGATATCCAATTAATGAGATTCAACTGTATTTAAAAATCTTGTGATTAAATCATAAATGTGCTTTTCGTCTGGATTCCTGCTGTGTGTAAGCTGGTGAGCAATCTATATGCATAACATATGATATATCAGGTATGATTTATATGACTAGTCTTTATCAGATAATCAACAGCGAATGATGTGACTAATGAAAAAACACTGAAAATATGACTTAAACAATTACACTGCTGACAAACAAATGCACAGAAACGATGGTACATTGTACATTTTCCGAAACGAAGAGGGTTATTTGTGAAGAAAAACAGACTGAACACTTACAGGGTTCATACAGGCAAGTATGAGTAAAATTCAAGGACTTTTCAAGGACTTCTAAAAGCAACTCCAACAGTTTTCAAGGACTTAAAGTTAATGAAAAACACTGATCTAAGTGTTAAAATTCTACTACAGAAATGCTAGACCGAGATAGTGGAAATAGTACTAGAAAATAAGTATAAAATTTTTGTGCCTATATTTGGTGCAGCATATGCTGCACCAAATAAAGGCACAACAATTTTATACTGATTTATATCTCTATCAATAGTGCTAAGTCCTACAGAAAATAGAACAATTCAAGGACTTTTTAAGGCTTTTGAGTGATTTTCCAGTACTTTGCAAAGTAAGGCAGATTTAATTTTTAAGGACTTTTCAAGAAAGCCCTCTAAATTCAAGTACTTTTCAAGCCTGTGCGAACCCTGACTTATGACACAGTTTTCAGATTTTGACCTTGCAGAAAAAGTACATATATAGATAGGTTTGACTGAATATGAATCTTTGGAAGTAAAGTTGCAAAGGTAGATTAAGCCTGGCATCACTTTTTGCTAGCTTTAAATGTTACATTATTCAGAATGAAAAATGTAACTTGAAAACTTAAAATATGTGACCCCTCCAAAAACATAAAGGAACATGCAGACTAGGTTAAATAATCTATCATTCGAGCAAGGGTTAATATGCCACCAACTACTTTAACCATTGCAGAACAATAAATAAGTAGGGCTCAGATAAAAAGAATGTTCACAAGACATATATATATATAAATAGATTGTACAAAAATATCACCATGCACTACCATATCGTCCCTAAAATTTATCATCCCTAAATAATTAGACAGACTTTGTAAATGACTGAATTCAGATTTGCAGTCTGATCAGTCTGGGTCAGGGTTTACAATGTTTTATCATTTTACCACTATTTTTAACCCTTAATGCACCAATCGCAACAAAAGTTGTCTGCTTTTCTCGTCTGCTAAAATATCTAAGAAGCCTCTATGGCAAACAGTGTGGACCCAGATCAGACTGCTCCTATAGGAGCAGTCTGTTCAGTTCCCATGCTGTTTGCTTCTAAACTTAATTTGTCAGTAATGCTAGGCAATTTTTTGCATGAGACGACTTCAGCAGACAACATTTTCAGATGCATTTTATTCTTGGCGCTTTAAGGGTTAACACCTAATTAGGTCGTCAAATAGACTTGTCAAATATTTGGATCCGTATCATTAGGTGATCAAATAAACCAGTTGGTTCCCTATCATTAGGTGATCATTCAAATAAACCGGTCAAATATTTAGATCCGTATCGTTAGGTAGTAAAATAATTGAATCCCTATCATTAGGGGGTCAAGTAGACCTGTCAAATATTTGGATCCGTATTATTAGATGGTCAAATAGACCTGTCAAATATTTTAATCAATCATAAGGAGTAAAGGTGTCTCAATATTTAGGATTAATATGGTAATTTCAAATTGTGAACATTGCCCTCACAGTTGCAGGAATCATCCTGTGAGAATTTATTTCATCTCAAAGAGGCAGTTCTACTGAGTAACAAGAGCTTTGGGTTGATAATGTTGATAGCTTGGCATGATGTGACTGTTCTGACCACAACACCTCATAAGATGGAGCACATGGAAATATTCCAGTACTGCTGTTCTGGCGTACTTAATTTATGTTCTGCCTGTTCTGTGTAAAAGGAGCAAAGTGTACCATCAAGTCTAATTCTAGGGTTTGTGCTCTATGGACAAACGCTCTGATATCCTGAAATTCAGATAATCAAATCTGGAAAGTCAACTGGCTTATATCATATCACCTAACTTCAGGATAGAGGGACTGAAATAAAATCCTGAATCAATGAGGCTAACATATGAAAAGTTCAGGATTATGAGACTGATTTTCTAGGCCTCAAAATTCTGAATTCAAACATATACCGTATTCATATATTGTCAAATTTTAAGACAGATGAAATCAAGTCCTGAATTAATGAAGCTAATATATGATGAATAATTCAGGATTTTGAGGCTGAGTTTCTATACAAAGCCAGCCTCAAAATCCTGAATTCAAACATTAACCATACAATGCCAAATTTCAGGATTGAGAGATGAAAATCAAGTCCTCATTAATGAAGCTAATATATGAAACATAATCCTGAAAACTTTCAGCCATGTAACTCAAATGTCATTGTCATTGTACATCGCAACTTCCTCCTCCACAATTTCTCCATCCTCTTCCTCCTGCCCCCCCATGACAGATCTGTAACCATTCATCTGTTTTGTGTCTATAGTGCGACTCAGAGGTATGTCAAGAGCTTGGTGTACTGCCTCTATAGTCCTCATGTTAACATAGTATGCTAGGTTTACTGATGATATTCTTCCCTTTATTTCCTCCATACAGTTGTAGGCCTGTAAGAATACAATGTACAATTATTTGGGACTCATCGCGACAAATCTGTCTTTGGGGTTTCCGACAAAGCGAGTTTCAAACCAGTCTTGCCAGCTACAGAAGCTAGCTAGAAAATTGAAATTTCGCTTGTAGCAAGTTTAGATATGATACTTTCCAAAAAGCGAATAACAAAGGCACTAATCAGTGCGCCTTTGTTGTTCACAAACCCCTGAAGACAGGTTTTCTCTGGTCAAGGCCCGTTTAGTACATGTATATGAGAAAACCAGTTTCAACTTCACGTATATTCAAATGATAAAGGTGCTGATCAAACTGCACAGCTGTGAAATATGATCACCACATTTGCTTTTCAATGTCCACAAAAAATAGAATATATACTTGATAAATTGATTTTTTTTAAGAAAATAGATAGGGAGATATGTATATAGACCATTTAAACAAGAAATGTCACAGTCATGTGACGAATGCCCCCAATGGAATTAGTCTAGCATAAGACACATTCAAGGAAAGTTAGCTGTAATATAGGAGATATGCTCCAGACACGAAAAAACTAAAAATGAGGCCAGAAGTCAATGCCAAGGTAAAAGTGACCCAAAATGGTATGCACCACTCCGCCATCCCAAGAGAACTCAACACACCAAATTTGGGATTCCTACATCAAATAATATAGGAGATATGCTCCAGACACGATTATTCTAGAAACTAGGTCATATGTCAAGATCACAGTGACCTAAAAATGGTATGCGACACATCAACATCCAAAGATGTAACATTCAACAAATTTGGGATTCCCATCTCAAATAATATAAGAAATATGCTCTGGACATGATTATTCTACAAACTAGGTCAGAGGTCAAGGTCAAAGTGACCCAAAAATGGTATGTGACAGTCCGCCATCAAAAGTTGCATACACACACCATATTTGGGATTCCTACCTTTAATGATATAAAAGATATTCTCAGGACACTATTTTTCTAAAAACTAGGTCAGAGGTCAAGGTCAAAGTGACCCATAAATGGTACAAGACACTCCACCATCCCAAGATGCATTCACACACAAAAATTGGGTTTCCTATCTCAAATAATATAAGAGATATGCTCCTGACACAATTATTATTAAAACTAGGTCAGAGGTCAAGGTCACAGTGACCCAAAAATGGTAAGTGACACTCCCCCATCCCAAGATGCATATACACACCAAATTTGGAATTTCTACCGCAAAGAATATAAGAGATATGCTACGAACACTATGATTCTTAAAACTAGGCCAGAGTTCAAGGTGACAGTGACCCAAAATGGTATGTGACACTCTGTAATCTCTAGATACATTTGGATGCCAAATTTGGAATTTCTATCTCAAAGAAAATAGGAGATATGCACCAGACTCAACGAAGTCTCTAGAAAGTAGGTCATAGAGGTCAAGTTCAAGGTCATAGTGACCCAATTGTGGTATGTGACACTTCCTCATCCTAAGATACATTCACACATCAAATTTGAGATTCCTACCTCAAATAATATAAGATATGTGCTCCGGACACGATTATTCTAAAAAACGAGGTCGTAGGTAAAGTTCAAAGTCACAGTGACCCAATTATGGTTTGCTACACTTCCTCATCCCAAGATGCATCATCACACCAAATTTGAGACTCCTAGCTCAAATAATATTAGAGATATGCTCCGGACATGATTATTCTAAAAACTAGGTCAGAGGTCAAGGTCACAGTGACCCAAAAATGGTTTGTGACACTCCGCCATTCCAAGATGCATTTACATACGAAATTTGGAATACCTATCTCAAAGAATACAGGAGAAATGCACTAGACTCAATGCAGTTTCTAGAAACCAGGTCAGAGGTCAAGTTCAATGTCACAGTGACCCAATTATGGTAAGGGACACTTTGTCATCCCAAGATGCATCCACACACCAAATTTGAGATTCCTACCTCAAATAATATAAGAAATATGCTCCGGACATGATTATTCTAAAAACTAGGTCAGAGGTCAAGGTCACAGTGACCTGAAAATAGTATGTGACACTCCGCCATCCCATGATGCATTCACACACCAAATTTGGTATTCTTACCTCAAAGAATATAAGAGATATGCTCCGTACACAATAATTCTTAAAAGTAGGTCAGAGGTCAATGTCACAGTGACCTGAAAATGATATATGACACTCTGTCATCCCAAGATGCATTCACACATCAAATTTGAAATTCCTACCTCAAAGAATATAGGAGATATGCACCGGACACGAAGCGGGACGGACGGACGGACATTTTGATTACTATAAAGTCAGAGGTCAAGATCAAAGTCACAGTGACCCGAAAATGGTATGCGACACTCCGCCATCACCAGATGTATCAATAAACCAAATTTGGAATTCCTACCTCAAAGAATATAGGAGATATGCACCGGACATGAAGCGGGACGGACGGGCGGACAGTGCGATTACTATATGCCTCCCAAAGTTCCTTTGGGGGCATAAAAATGACTAAAGACCTATGTAATAAAGAGCATAGTACCATTTTCAAATAGTCAGCCTGCTTCATTTCATTATTTTACTCTTAATTTTTTAAGAGTTAAAATTTCTAAAATGGACTCTTCCAGTTGATTTGGACTAATCCATCCTAGTTATCAATAGATAATTACTAAAGAAAGCAAACAAAAAGTTCCTGATCTAGGACTAATTGTTTGCATAAGTTTTTCCTGAGTAATAATTTCTGGTATACTCTTAACTTTTCCTTGCTAATGGCAACTTTTGTCAGCAACTGTTAATAGGTCAAGGTAGGCAAAAATGTTCAGCCTACAATTTTTAAACAAATGTTTAAACTGATAGATAAGAAAATAATAAAATTTTTAGGCAGAAAATTTTGGCCTATCAATCAGTTTAAACATATGTTATGGGTGTCTAAAAGAACCTTCTCATTCAGACGGTTCTTTTTAGTACCCACAACATATGTTTTGGTTGAGAAATAGGAAAATAATTTTTTATTACGCTCTCTTATCTGGAGGCCTGATGCTAATAACCTTTGCAAACAGCTTGGACCCAGATCAGGACCGACAGAAAGTTGGCTCTGATCCGGATCCAAACCATTTGACAATGAGATAGTATTTCTAAAGGAATTTTTGAAATATAGCAAAAAGTGAGCAAAGCTCACATACCCCCAGCGGTAGCCATCAGAGGTTGTAACACTTTCAGAGAAAAGACAAAATTGTTCAAGATTTAATAATCCTAAATCAAGTAGTTTCTGAGAATGTCCATATGTGTTATATAGGAGTGACTGAAGGAAAAATTGAAAATTTGAAAAAAGTAGGCAAAATGAGGATTAGCATCTTAATTTTCATTAACACAGTACACTTTGCCTACCTAAAGGTGTACACAAAATTAAAAAAAAATGGCTCCAATAGGAGCTGAGAAATCTGTAACAGTTTGTGTGATTTGATCCTTACGTCCCATCAACAATCTTTCAGTTATAAAGGGACGGGTCTTCCTGGGATGAACCAGTACTAAGCTAGGATTAATGTTCTTGCTCAAGGATACAACGCAGTGACGCCGATGAGGCTCAAACCCGCGGCCCCTCGGTCTCGAGTCAAGCACTCGACCACTGAGCCACTGCGCTCCCCCCCCCCCCCCCCCCCAAAAAAAAAAAAATCTGTGACAGAAATTTCCATTGGAGAGAAAGAAAAAAAACAAGTAAAGGGACTGGTATGCAATATGTGGCTATTTTTTGTTACACAATACAACTCATCACTATCAAGCTTTGTACCAAATTTCAGAATCCTAACTCAAGTAGTTGCTAAGAAATCTTTGACAGAAAAAATGACCATATGTATTTTATAGGAGTGACAGAAGGAAAAATTGAAATTTGAAAAAAGAAGGCAAATTGAGGATTAGCATCTTAATTTACATTAATACAGTACACTTTGCCTACCTAAAGGGGTACACAAAATTTTAAAAAACTGGCTCCAATAGGAGCTGAGAAATCAGTGACATAAATTTCCATTGGAGAGAAAGAAAAACGAACAAATGAAGGGACTGATAAGCAATATGTGGCTGTTTTTTTTTGTTACACAATACAAATCATCACTATCAAGCTTTGTACCAAATTTCAGAATCCTAACTCAAATTGTTGCTGAGAAATCTTTGACAGAAAAAAAAGTTTACAGACAGTCAGACAGACAAACAGATTTACAGATAAGGCAAAAACTATATACCCCCTATATACTTCGTACCGGGGGTATAAGGGGGTATAATCAAGCTTTGTACCAAATTTCAGAATCCTAACTCAAGTAGTTGCTGAGAAATCTTTGACAGAAAAAAAAGTTTACAGACAGTCAGACAGACAAACAGATTTACAGATAAGGCAAAAACTATATACCCCCTATATACTTCGTACCAGGGGTATAAGGGGGTATAATCAAGCTTTGTACCAAATTTCAGAATCCTAACTCAAGTAGTTGCTGAAAAATCTTTGACAGAAAAAAAAAGTTTACAGACAAACAGACAAACGTAATTACAGAAAAGGCAAACACTATATACCCCCTATATACTTCATACTGGGGGTATAAAAAATCACCAGAGGACAACAAGAGCAAGAAAAATTACCCTGCATGCATAGAAATTATCTGCTATATAAAGGCTAACATTGCAAGTCTGCTATGATACTTTTTTTATAGGCCAATAATTTCTCAAATTTTACCTGAATATATTGAACAGTGTAAATACAAATTAACAAAAGATTTGCAAAACTGCCAACTTACAGCCTTCCATCTTTCTTTCCTGGCATAATGTTCAATCATAAACCCGTAAACATCACCCACTCTGACAGAGCTGTCGAGGTCTGGCTCCTCCAAGAGAACCTGACATTGTTTGATAGCCTCCTCAGAGTCCTCATCATACACCCTGAAACAGATAAAAGAAACCATGATACCTCTAGATAAACAAAATTTTGACACTCAACTCTTGCCCAAAAGATACAAGTAGTTTAGACAGAGATAAGATGCCACATTACAGGAGTCAAATTTGTGTCAGCTAGATGGACAGACAGACGGGTCAGGGGATAGGAGTATAAAAATAAATAAATGTATTAAGTTGTAAACCAAAGATAATTATAGGTGGGCACCCTACTTAAGTTAATATTCTATTCTGTTCTAAATTCAGGGGAAATAACCCAAAAATCAAGTCATTTGGAATACCTCTGTGTTACTACAAAATGTAAACAAAAGTTTCAAAAGTTTGTAAATTTATTTAGATCTATTTAATTTTGATCTTGACAAAATATATTTTTAGGTGGTGCAGTCCCTTTATAATACACCTTGTTATGGCACATATTTAGATATAACACAGTCATGTCGTATACTTTGTAGCTGCCAAATATTTTTACCATGGTCATTTTCCTATGTAAAAAATTAAAAATTGCCCCTATATAACACTCAGGACATGAGTAATAGAAGCAACTTCTGATAGTCAAAATCTTACAGTATTTACCCTAAATGATAGAGTTTAGGCATATGTAAATATATATTTGACTGCAGACATGAGCGCTTGGAGAGGAAGGTGGGGGAGAGGGTTGGTCTTTCTTTCTATCTTTACTGGTTTCGCTCATACTTGAGCATTACACCAGGGAGTGTGAATTTGGAAATTTTAATAAAATTAAAAAACAACAACTTTTGGCTGAATTTTTGTTTAAATAAGGAGTGCCCTAAACTCCTCTGTGGACTGGGTATTGGCCACAGAAGGAGACAGACTATTCCAATGTGGAATAGTTCGGGGGAAAAAGTAATTCTTCAGGGCATCACAGTATGTCTGGTGTCTGCAGTATTGAGCACTATGTGATGACCTGTGAGCAGGGGTCATATACTTGTCTTTTTCAATAGACACTGCTCCACAATGAATCTTGTAAAAGAGAAGCAAGGAGGACTGGTCCCTTCGGGCCTCAAGAGATGACCATTCAAGCTCATCAAGCATTTCGCCGACACTACTCGTGTTTCGCCATCTCCTGCAGGTCCAGCGGGCTGCTGTCCTCTGAACTTTCTCAATCTGATTAATCTGAAGTTTCGAGTGAGGGCTCCAAATGGGTGCTGCATACTCTAGTTTAGGCCGAACCAAAGTTTTGTATGCAACTTCCTTAGTACTCCTAGGTGCAAAAGCCAAGTTCCTGCGAAGGAAACCAAGTGTCTTAGTTGCTTTGGAAGAGATTTCTGAGACATGCTGACCCCAATCAATGTTATCAGTAATCGTGATACCAAGGTATTTTGCCGACTGAATATTTTCCAAAGTTTGATTGTGTAGTGAGTAGTCGAAGAGAATTTGTTTGTGATGCTGATGCCGAGTCACTCTCATAGAGTGACATTTGGCTACGTCAAAGGGGTACGTGCAATAAGAGGCTATTTTGCCCCCCCCTATGAGGCAAAAAAAATGAAAATTGCTTTTCACAAATTTCTTCTTATTAGTTTATTAGAACAATAGCCCAAGTGTAAAAGTCTGGGATTGATTCTATTTTTACCGTTGCTATGGTAACAAAAATGGCTGCCAAAATAGGCTGAAAATGGGAAAGTGACCATTTTGGAGCAAATTTAAGACATTTGACAGATAAATTAACATAGAGTACAAGCAAATACCAACAAAATATTTTAACAAAGGGTGAGAATTATCACGGCACACAATATATTAAAAGTTTTTTTTGGTATTCGCTTGTGCTGATATCTAATTCTTAAAAAATTGGTCTAAAAAGCCTTAAATTTAGCTCAAAACGACAATTTCTCTATTTTAAGCCTGTTTTGTCGGCCATTTTTGTTACCATAGCAACGGAAAAAGTAAAATAAATGCCAGAATTTTACACTTGGGCCATTCTTCTAATAAACCAATTGGGTGAAATTGGTCAAAAGCAATTTTCAATTTTTGGCTCCAGAGGGGGCCAAATTCACCCCTTAATGCACGTACCCCTTTCATTTGCCAATCGGCTTCTCACTGTCCTAAGCTGGTGAGGTCTTCTTGCAAGGTCAAACAATCCTGAAGTGAATGTATATACACATTATCATAATAGTAACTTGATCTGGCATACTGTATCACTCCGAGTGGATGAGGTCATACCATCGGATCACCCGAGACGCATATGGACGAGGGTGATCCAATGGTATGGCCTCATCCACGAGACGTGAACTATACGCCAGATCAAGTTACTATTATGATAATATGTTTATTATATGCCTTTTTTCTGACATTCTTTCTGATTTTAAAACCTGTTTTGGCCTTTAATCCCGTAAAATTGCGGGAACATTTGCCATAACGTTACGTTTCTTGACGTCACGTCAACATGTTTTCGTCTCTGGTTCTGGTTTATCTGGATGATCGGTACTCGAATCTATTCCTAAATGCTTACATAAATCGCCATGCCCATACTTAATACTTAACAATGATTAAAGTCTATAGTCCTTTAGGCATATGACATGTTTTTCTATATAGTATTAACACCAATATCTACCACTTCCGGTCTATGAAGTACCGGCAATACATGTAAATACCACCAAAATCGACGTATACATTTACCAGTGTGTCCATGGTTAAAATATTTGTGGACCCTAACATGTCAGTGTTTTTCTAAAATCTGTATCAAAAGTTTATTTATAAAGTGACTGCACTGTACTACCAAAGGCTCAGACAGCATGCACATCTGACCAGTCTTACCGGAGCCTTCACTACTTGTTCACACAGATTATAAATAAAATACTTTAACTTTCAAGTTTGAGAGGTTGCTGTATATTTTACTCCAAGATGAAGACTAGACATTTTCTGCTGTTCTTGTTGGTACACCTATATCTTATATGGAAATATCAGGCTCTGTCTGACTTGGAAGTAGAACAAGACCATCATAAGGAAACAACCACCAAAGCACCTGCTGGGACAATCATAGGTTATGTAAAAGATGTGGAGGTGTTTGGGAAGTTTAATAAAGTGGCCAGATTCTTAGGAATACCATATGCAGAGACACCGACAGGAAATTTACGCTTTCAGAGACCAGTTCCTAGAAAACCATTTTCAGTTCCACTCGTTGCTAAGAATCATGGATATTCCTGTTTGCAGCAAGATTCTGATTTTCTTGATGGACTTGATGAAGCGAGAAGTGAAGACTGTCTTAACTTGAATATATACAAGCCAGAAGGTTGTGATAGAGAGAAACTAGCTGTGATGGTGTGGTTTCATGGGGGCGGGTATGTTTCCGGTTCCTCCGATCCTTACACAGGCGACTATTTAGCAGCCTATGGTGGTGTGATAGTTGTAACAGTGAACTACAGGTTATCAGTCTGGGGATTTCTAAGTTTAGGTAATGTTCTAAAATTTTGAACACAAGTTGCCTGCCAATGAGGCCTAGTCCAGTGATTTTATTTGGGATATTAGGAAGCTACCTTTTCCTTCACATAAATAAAAGTTTGGGAAAATATTTTATTAAAATTGGGAAAATAAGTGCTAAAATACATGAAATTTGGAAAATAAAGACCATTTTTGGATTGGGAATGACTCCCACATAAGACTGTAAAAATGGCCAAATAAAATCACTGTAGTCAAACAGGAAAGACCCAGATCAGACTGCTTCTGAAGAAGCAGTCTGATCAGGGTCTTCCCTGTTTGCTATTCTGACAAGCAATTTGTGAATTCCAGCCCTGATTATCATAATTTTACATGTATTTGAGAACAGAAGGAGAAAAGTGTTTGAAATTTTAGAACATTTATTTTTACTGTAGGTGACGTAAGTCCTGGGAACAATGGGCTCTGGGATCAACATCTTGCCCTTAAATGGGTCCATCAGAACATAGAGGACTTTGGCGGTGATAGAAATAAGGTGACAATATTTGGACAATCAGTTGGAGCAGCTAGCGTAGTCTACCAGAGTATGTATGAGGGAAACTCAGGACTTTTCCAGAGAGTTATTGCCCAGAGTAGCAGTATTACATCAACATGGGCATTTGCAAATACACCCAGAAATGATGAGATAATGTTAGCCAAGTTCTTAGGTTGTGACACTGCAGACTTCAGTAAAGTTTTCAAGTGTATTAATTCAACCAGTAATGCTGTTCTACAGACAGCTATTGATAAACTGCCGGGTGCCTCATCAATGCTGAGAATGTCAATCATTCCAACAGTGGATGGAAAGTTTGTGAAAGAAATCCCATCAACCATACTCTCAGACAACAGCCTTCTCTCAAAGCGTGGTCAGGAATTTTTCTCTAGTCTAGACTTTCTGTCTGGAGTGACAGCTGTAGAAAGTACAGTACATGCTCTTCTCTTGGCTGGAGCTGAGCCTGAAGATATGGATGATTTTCTACCAGATCAAAACTTCTTTGATAATAAGCTTGTACCTCTTGTGATAAACAAACTATTCAACAGTGAAGTTCCGACGGTAATATTAGACTTAGTGAGAGCTCATTATACAAATTGGTATCAAAATGATAAGACAACAAGCCGTGACAACTACATACATCTTATGTGTGACATCTGCCATAATGTACCTCTTATACAGACTGCCCAGTTCCACGCCAGGAGGTCCAACAGAAACACATTTGTTTATAATTTCAATGAGAAACCATCTCAACAGATATGTTCTACACCTGACTGGGCAAAAGGGGCACATCACTCTGATGAACTACAATATGTGTTTGGTAATGGTCAAGATGCGATTATGTCATGGGTCCCTGGTGATGCACAAATACCTCACAAGTGGGAAGATAGCCTCTCAAAACAGTTGATGACCATGTGGACTAACTTTGCAAAGTCAGGGTAAGACTGCGTTAACTATTCAGTTGGTTATTCAAGGGACATAACTGCATACACGCTCAAAACAAACGGGGTATAAACTATCTGCTTTGGAAATAAGGCCTCATATTGATAGACTGTCAATAATAATTTTCAGCTTTACCAAGAAATATTCATATCAACCATTTTAGTTTACCACATAGGTCAAAACAAACAAAAGTTTTGAGCGTAAAATTGTAAATATTTTCTGCCTCATCAGTTTTAACATATACTAGGCCAAAAAAGACAAGCATATAAAAATCCGAAATGAGAGTTAAAAAATTCCATCTGCTATCTTTGTTTTGCTATCTATTCTGCCGCACATTCTTCCCACTGTTTTATTGAGCTCAGTCAATCCACAACAGTGTACTGGTCCATTTTTTTTATTTTCCAGGGTTTCACGTGCACAGTCATTCCATTCAGATTTACATGTGTATACTAACTAGTGAAATCTTTAGTTGAACATCACATGTGTTTTAAACATTTTAACAACTTTGGAATTAAAAGTTTACACATTGCAAACTTGTGATGCTTAGATTGACACCCAAGGAATGAGAAACTGCATCAGTATTGCCGCAGGTTCTTTAATACCGCGCCAAAGTAAAGTTCGGACCTACGTAGGGATGTCGGGGTCTTACAACAATCTCTCGCAGACAATGTCTAAGAGTTTGAGTGCCTGTCTTGGATTATGAGTTCCTGGGGTTGTCTTAGCTGCCACTGTGTCTAAGGGAAATCAATTGCGTAGATGAGACATCCGGATGTATCGATTTTGACGTCGGTTATAACACGCGGAAATTATTACTAAGATGTCAAATCGTCCTAACATGTCACCAAATTGTTAAGATATTACCTATGGCATCACGTTAGCTTAATGGTTGGAGCAACATTCACTAGTACTGTTTTGCTATAATTGTTTCTAATTACAGCATGTAAATTGTGAATGAAATACATAACCTGTACAATTAAAACTGATTCACATAGCGGCATTTCTTTTTTGGCCTAGTATATGTTCTGGGTGCTCAAAAGAACCGTATGATTGAGACAGTTCTTTTCAGTAACACAACATATGTTTTGGTACAGAAACTAGAAATTTATTTCTAATTACACACTTTTATCTAGGGGCTTGTTACCAACTTCCTTATAATACATTTGAAATATTTCATGGCAAAACCAGCAAACATGCCAAGACTCCAATCAGCCTGGGCATCTGACTAGTCTGATCAGTTTTCCATGTCTGCCTGAAGATACTGTAGGGTCTTTGGTACTCAAAGCATGGGCGGATCCAGAATTTTTTTTAGAGTAGGTCTAACTTTGAGAATGTTTTTATTTTTACTTTATTATAGTTAATGAGTGGATCCAAATACCACTAAAATCGGCCAGCCAGCGAAACGCCATTTAAATGGTGTTTCCCTGGCGTGCTGATGATGGCCCAACAATGAATGCTGGCTTGGAAGCTTTGTGTTTTTTCAGAGGATCCAGGACCAGTATTGCTAAGTAACCCTATATTTTTGTGTTTTTTTTTCAGGGGGGGGGGGGGGGGTCCAGACCCCCTGTCCCCCACTCTGGCTCACTACATGCAAAGAGTGTACAACAATGACTGATCAAACTGAGTGGATAGTCAAACTGATTAAGAGTTCATTTGAAGCCAGAATCCACACTGTTTTCTATATCTTCACAATGAATCCACATTTCTTAAGAAAATTGCATCACTGGATTGGATTTAACCCTTAAAGCGCCAAGAAAAAAATGCATTTGAAAATGTTGTCTGCTGAAATCGTCTGCTGCAAATAATTACCTAACATTACTGACAAATTAAGTATAGAAGCAAACAGCGTGCACCCAGAACAGACTGCCCCTATAGGAGCGGTCTGATCTGGGTCTACACTGTTTGTTGGAAAGGCTTCTAAAACATTTCAGCAGACGAGAAAAGCAGATGCCTTTTGTTGTGATTGGCGCATTAAGGGCTAAATTAGAAGATGACATAGCATTCATAACTCAACAAGAAATGTGTCACAATGTGAAAAATGCTTTTTCTAGAGTTGGGGCAAGAGGTCAAGGTCACAGTCACAGTGACCCAAAGACAGTATGCGACACTCCCCGACCCCAAGGTGTATCCACACACCAAATTTGGGATCCCTATCTCAATATTATCAAATAATATTGAGATATGCTCAGGGCACAATTTTTCTAGAATTGAGGCCAGAGGTCAAGGTCAAAGTGACCTGAAAATAGTATGCGACACTCCGGGACCCAAGGTGTATCCACACACAAAATTTGGGATCCCTACCTCAAAAAATATTGGAGATATGCTCTGGACACCATTTTTCTAGAATTGAGGCCAGAGGTCAAGGTCACAGTGACATGAAAATAGTAGGCAACACTCCAGGATGCCAAGGTATATCCACACATCGAATTTGGGATTCCTACCTCAAATAATATAGGCGATATGCTCCGGACACAAATAAGGCTCTGACTGAGGAACCGACAGTTAAACTATATGCCACCAAAGCCGACTTTGTGGCATAAAAAGCTGACTTTGGGGGCATACAAGAATCTAGCATGTGCTTACTATAAGAGCATGTGCACTTATAAGGTCTAAAATGGATCAGCTCTAGCAATGAATTGTTGTGTAATAATTCACTGTTTGGAGGCCAGTTGTAAAGAAGATCAAATCACGAGCGCCCAGCACGAGTGATTTATCTTCTTACAACTAACTGACAAACAGTGAATTATTACTCAACAATTCACGCACTAGAGCTGATCTATTTCGATTTTAACACACAATAAACAATGAAAACACATTGATGTCTTCAGCTTCTTTCTGCCATTGCACTGAAGAACTCCAGCCAATACTAAGACTGCATCGCATTTGTTTACATGTATTTGTAACGTCTGTCAAGCGTAAAAACGAAGTAACACCGTCTAATGCCATGAATGACGTCATTTTCCAGCAGCAAATGACGTCAGATAGCATGCACTTTCCTCGCGCTTTCAAAACTGTGAATTATTGTTTTATATATCACACTTTTTTAGCGTTGGCTCTATAGGTGAGGTGTGTTAGAATTGTAAATTTCTAAAATCTTCCTACTCATTAACAAGTGAGTTTGTTTCAGAGACCCCAATCATCCAGAACTGGTGTATCCAGAGTGGCCACAATATGGGCTCAACACCCAGAAGTACCTTGACATAACTAGGAATTTGACAGAAGACTCCATCAAAACATACTTCCACGCCAAAAGTGCAAATTTTTGGCTCAAAATAATACCAGCAGTAATGGAAGCCATAGAAAGTCCAGTGCCTTAACCCTGCACGCTTTTTTTTGGCGTCTGCTAATTATTTTAAAAATCAACTTTTTTTTAAAAATCCTTTCAGGAATACCACCAGGGTGTCAAACAGTTTGGATCCAGATCAGGCCCGACATTTTGTCGGCCTGATCTGAATCCAAGCTGTTTGCAAAGGTTATCAGCAGACAACAAAAGTCGCCCCTAGCAAGCTTAAGGAAAGAGTTAATTAAAACGGATATCCAACCTGCCACTTTTCTTATTTCTCATTAGGCCTAAAATAAAAAGTTGTGTGTTTCAGGTTACGCGACAGTGCCTAATTTTTTGCCCCTGACCCTCAAGTTTTTAAGCATATTTAGGGGATTTCCAAGGGATTTCCCAGGTCGGCCATCTTGTTTCCCCATCTTCCCCATGTAAAAACTTTTAACAAAATAAAAATATTTTCCTACCTACCGTCCCTATTTTAAAATTTCATGTAACCTGAAACACACATATTTATTTTTTGGCCCTAGGTCAACCTAAAAATATTTCTGTTTACCCTTATGTGACTCTGTAGTAAAATCTCTATAACTTGTTAAGCTCAACCTGCCCTCTAACATGTAAGACTGGCAAATTTAATTCAGGATACATTGGATTCAGATAATATGGCTTCTTTTCAAACTGTTTTCGTTACTTTCTATCATAAAATACACTGTTGGTACAGTACAGTCTCTGGGAATGGATCATGTTATAAGTGAATTATGTTATAAAGGGATCAAAATATACACTGTGAGTACTTAAAAGAACCTTCTCTGTGAGATGGTTCTTTAAAGTACCTACAGTGTATATCATACAAGATCAATAAAGGAATGATAATTAGCTTTTTGTTAAAATATTAATTTCCCAAAGCAAACCCTTTTTTGATTGAACAACTGACTACTTAAAGCATGACTTAGTGCCCTTTCCCCAAATCTCAACTAAAATATTTAACTTACCTTCTGGCTGTAACAAACTTCTTGATGAGATTGATCTTATTCTTGAGTTGACCAAGCCTATCCTCCTGTAACACTTCGTCATCCATCTTAGCCTTCCCCATACATTTGAATGCCTCACCTAGTGCCCCAAGGGCCTTATCATAGTTCTGATACTCGTCTATTTCAACCTGAGCACAAGCATCATAAAATGCTGCCAGCGACTCGAGGGCACGGCCCTTTGTGTAAAACCCTATAATGTTTTTCATCACTTCCGGGTCTTTTCTCCAGTCTAAAGATTGGAGATAGTTAGCTGCCATCACATATATTTCCTTTTGTCGTGAAACACCGGCGAAGAATATGATTTTTTCTGTGTCTCCAGATTTTAACAAAGCTTTCATGGCCTGAAAATAAATGATTTGTGTCAGCTCATGTGATTTTGTTTCTTATGGCATATGTTATATAATTAGCAGTGAAGGCTCGAACATGCTTATGCATATTATAAGATTTCACTGCTTGCACACAAAAAGTATAGACTGATATAAAGGCTAATTTAGGCCTCTATTCCTACTAGATAGCTATGCATACATGTTTACAGAATGACTCTACGCGTAATGGAGCCGCGACATGTGATTTCCAACAATGTGGAATTTTGACAAGTGAAGAGTCAGACGAGCCTGTGCAACTTCCTTTTAAGCTTAGAAACTCCAAATGATGTTCAGTCAGTAGCTTAACACTCATAGAATATTCAAGCTACGAGCAAAGGCTCTGATCAGACTGCGCGTATGCACAGGCTGATCTGAGGCTTTGCTGGTCACACATACCACATTGTTTGAAATCTCATGTCACGGCTCATTTGTGCTAAGTTCTCAGATCTCATAAGCTGGCCTATATTTCATTACATAAAACATTCAAATGCTATATACGGTAGATGTTCTAAAATTTTGAACACTAGTTGCCTGCAAAAAGGCACAGACAAACAGGGCAGACCCAGATCAGACTGCTTCTCAAGAAGCAGTCTGATCTGGGCCTTCCCTGTTTGCTATTTCTGATATGCATTTTGTGAATTCCAGCCCTGATAACCAACATTTTATCAGAGAACAGAAAACGGACAGTGTTCCAAATTTTAGAACAATTACCATAATGTACATGTATTTACCTCTAATATTCAGACACCTTATAAAATCATCTTATATATCATGCCAAGGCCATTTTACCACATGATGAGGTTTTGTAAACGGTAGTGATTGAATGACATATAGAGTGAAGCCTGGACAGTCTGATCTGGGTTCACACTATTTGTTCAGGTCTATCCGTCAGAATACTTAGAGTAAATCTGGTAAGATGGGTATCAAAAATTGTAATTTAAGCTGAAATACAGTTTTCCAGCTCAATAAATAATGGTACTGATCATATGGACTGTTCAGACCACTGTATCTGCACAGTTTCTCTGCTTGCAAACACTTAGTATGACAGTAGCCAGTAGATTATGACCAAAAACTAAACATCTAACATTATTTCATAGTGCACACACATATTGAAAGAATGATTTAACACAAATACAGTGAAAACTGTCATTATTACACAAACTGGCTACTTGTGAATATCACTGGAATCATCAAAAGTTTCATCATTCTAGTAAATATGAAAATTATGGGAACAAATAAAAATATTTTTCTTGCTTTAAAACACTCAGAAGTTGTATTTATCCTCCTTATAAATGTTAAAAAAAGCCAACAATTGTTGACATTTTAACATTTATAAACATGATACATTTCATGCTCAATTGAGTTGATTTTTTTAAGTTATGCTAATTGGGTTGCTCAATATATTCCATTTGAGCATTTCATTGGCAGAATGGAATGAAATGAGAAATACTTTCAACAATAAACTCAACTGAAGGCCTACCTTGACTTTATTGCCAGCCTGTGTAAATTTCTTGGTAGCTAAGTGATACTGTCCCTGGTGCATGCACACTTCAGCTATAGCCTCTAATATCTTCATACGTTCCATCGTATCTCCACTGAGCTCATCTTTTCCTGGTGTAAGCTTCTCAGAGAGGTCCTCGTTGATCTCAACATGCTGATCCATACAGATCTTTAATGCTTCCCAGTACTGAAAGACAAAGAGTTGAGATAATGCACAATTCTGGCCCCCAGGTTATAAAACTGTCTTCATGCTCAACTTTGAGTTTCAACTGAGCATGAAATTTCAACAATGGCACATAAAAACTAAAATACTGAAAAATAAATACTTTTCTTACTTTTAAAAGTATTTATCCTGGTTATAAATGTAAAAATCCCAACAATTGTTGGCATTTTTACATTTATAAGCAGGATTAATATCATGCTCAGTCAAGCTGAGCATGAAAAAAAACTTTATACCTGTGGTGCCTGCATACTAGGAATTTCTGAAATGGGCCATGATGCAAGATCTTCCTATGAAAACATAATCAAATTGACACTAAATGTGCAGCAAGTTTCATTTTGGTGCTTATGGAATATAAACCAGTGAAATCTCTGATGAGCCTACACATCTGCAGTCTCACCAGCATTTCACTGCTTTCACACACAAAGTAAAGAAGCAGACAATGGTTACACACTTTTGTTGCTTGTATGCAGCAAAATCAGACTTTTTTGTGACAAGGCCCATATCTTACTTAGCCCTCTCAAGACCAAATGGAATTTTCCATTAAGTTTGATACAATTTAAGCCAGGATGGTAAATTATATATTTCGAGGGGTGGCAGTTTATAATTTCCATATAATATTGTATTTTTTTCTCTGAAGATCGATTTTGTCTTAACAAACAGTAAAGACCCTGATTAAATGGTGTATGCTGCAGCATTGAATCTGGCTCTTCACTATTTGCAAAAGTACCCATTTAGGGATTTCCAGTCTACAAAGGGTTAAAATGTTACCTTTAACCTATTTATGTTGAATGGATTTTCCCATCCATTTCCAATTTTAGGGTTGTTGGGTGGAATTTTTATAATTTCTATTCAAATTTAAAAGAACACTATGTAAGCAAACATTGGAGACCCTGATCAGAATGTGCATTCTGTGGCATCTGATCTGGGTCTGCATGGTTTGCATTTGTCGCATAAAAAGGATGCTAAGCTTATATGGTCAAGGACGTTGTTAAGCTTTGATTAATGATCTCATTAAAGGTGTGGGTTACTTACCTTCTTGCCAATAGCTAACAGATCCACAGCTTTGTCAAACTGGCCATTCTCTAAGAAGAAGTCTGCACAGCGCTGTAACAACTCTGGGTCTGCTCTCTCATCCAGGTCACCTGATATCATCTGTAGAGCACCAAACTGTTTCGCTCGGAATGACAAGTCGAGGGCTCGTGAGAAGTTACCTGCCTGATGAATAAATGAAACATATTTCTGTCAGTTTTTATACAGTTGACTCTCGTTAACTCAACTATGCATAACTCAGTACTATCACTTATCTCGACCCGACGGCCCGGTCCCGGTATTTTCCCCTATATAGTATTGCAATTCCACAATGTTTATCTCGACAACGGCTAGGTCAATAAAACTGATAACTCGTTATGAAAACCTGGTCCCGCTGATAAATTTTAGTTTATTTTACAACGCCTAAGTTGATTCTATTTCATAAGAAAACAACAGTCATGGTTGTCTTTTTTTAACTTGCCTTTTTATCTGAATGTGCCTCCTTTTAATCCACTGTTTTCAACGTTAATTATCCCCATTATAACCATCAATTGTTTGATCAATGAACAACCGGACTTAATCAACATGTGTGACACATGCAGTTGTAAATTAGTGTGTTGCATAATTACATAACTGACCGCAGTCGACAAATTCTATTGACTTATTGTGTACAACTTCAAAGCGGGTACATCAATATCAATATTCTTTTGAGTTGTAAGTGACAGTATGGGCTAATGTGTCATATTTGAGCAATCTCTTGAGTATTAAGCCCGTCCGATGACTGCTCGTTTTAAATAAGGCCAAAGTATAATTTAAGGTCACTGCCCACACCTGGGCGATTTTTTTTCCAAAAAATAGATTTTTTTCATTTTTTGATATTCTGTAGTACATCATATTATAAGCAAAATAACGCAAAATAAAGAAACTTTACCGTCCAGTTCAAAAGTTACAGTTCTTCATTATATGGCCTATGTTGGCTTTTTTACGCAGCTTTTTGGAAACTCATTAAGACAAGCAAAATATTCTGTAACTCAATTTTATATTTGAAAATCGTTATTTCAAACAAGCATGCGAAGCCATAAATAATTAAGAACTTTTTCTCAAACCATTCTTTTGCAGCTATACAAGTATTTTCTTCATATCACGCTTTCAAACCAGCGTTCACCAATATTTATGCCTTCATTTTCGGCAATTACTGACTGATAATTCAATATTTAAACATACTTTAAAAAAATAAATTTTTCTAATTTTTTTTTAGGAAAGTGATCATTATATAAGATGCGTTATGACAAAATTTTAAAAAAAATTCACTGTCTAATAAGTGAGATATTACCAAATAATTATCCCTACCCCCTAAACTAAAAATTAATGAACTTAGCAGGCTTTTCTTATTTCTAAGCATGTTAAAACCTTACGAACCAAACACTGTTGATTAAAATACCTCACTGTGAACTTCCAAATGAAACTATATGTACTCCAAATACTTGGAACATTTATATGCATATATGTGAAGACTTTTCAATACCAAAAACGATACCAAAATACCCCACCACGGTATAAAGAAACTTATCCGCATTTTGTCTGAACACCTAGTCCATATATTTTGACCAAATTTGCATAGATACACCATTAGGATAGAGATGTAATGTTTTTGGGGACATTTACCGTTTTTTCAAGGTCACAGGGTAACTCTGCATGTCAAATTTAGGTGAAAATGTGCTGTTTTAATATGCATCGCTTTAATTAATCGATGCATCTACTTCATGTACTCATCCAAGAATTTGAAATGTTTTTAAATCTTTGTTGCGGCCTCGGGTGCCATACTAATGCCCGATCGCGAAGCAAGGCCAGACCTTAACACTTGACCAGAGTTGGTTTATTTCTATTAGATCTATATATCCCTTGACGGACATCTTTCAGTTGAAACATGTCAAATGTAGAGTAACCTTGGTGATTAGCAAAAATTTTAGCGTAAAATTGTAAATATTTTATTGCTCATTATTTTTCTATTTGCTTTGGGTGCTCAAAAGAACCGTATCACTGAGTACCTATAACTTACCTATGATTTGGTTGGACCCGCATTTATATGAAAAAGGTTCTTTTTATGCCCACACCCTTCCCGCTACTGAAGGGGGTATTCAGTGGCGCGGAGGGGGAGGGGGTGTAATTTTTGGTACGGATCCCGTCGGCGTTGGTCATGGGCGGAATTGGCCTCCAGTAGTCTAGAGGGGATAGACATTTTCTATGCGCATATCACATGAACCAGGCTTGAAGATTGGGTCCGCATTTACATGAATATAAATGAGCATCGATGCGACAAAACCTGTCTTCAGGGTTTCCGATAAGATCATACCAAAGCCAGCCTTCTCAGCCACTAAGACTAGATAGAAAAGTGAAATCTCGCTTGGAGCAAGTTTAGATACGATACTATTCAATTTGTGAATAGCAAAGGCGCTGAACAGACTGCGCGGATGCGCAAGCTGGTCTGCGCCTTTGTTGTTTGCAGACCCCGGTGGCAGAATTCCTCGCGTACCTTTAATAATTTAGAGTATGCCTACTATAATTTAGAATCACGACTATACTTTGGTCAACCTTAGCCCAAGATAGCCTTGTGGCTAAATATTGGAACACATTTGACATAAGGCAAATTGTTTAGGAAGCAAACTAAAGCGAGGGACTCTCAACGTCAACGTCAAGTTCAATACTTGTCGTTTACGCATACTGACGTCATAAGAGCAAGTGACGTCACTAGCGCACGTCAGGTTCAAAGTAGACGCTAGAGAACGTGACGTGGTGAAATTTTAATGCAGGTAAAATAAAACCAGAAAATCATATATAGATCTATATACAAGTAGTTATATCATGATTGTTGATGTGGACTGTCAAAAAACCGCGAACAGTCGACTGACATTTCCCGGGTAAAATGCGTGTTCCATTTCACTGACTGACATTTTTCATCTCACAGAGCTGAGCGTCCATCGTTTAGTATCCGTAAAGAATGCCGTGTTTTGTTGTTCGTTATACTTAAAATTTTGTTTGCATTTTTAATGTTATATCAATCACTTTCAGATTACCAACGTGCAGTGTAACGGGCATTACTGTCTGTAGAAAACATATCATAGTTGCGTAAAATCACACTTTGTCATAATCGAACGCTACCAAGTATTACCTCCCTTGATGATTTAGAGTTACGGTTATTGCTATGGGTAGTGACCTTAATTGTTTCTCAGGCCATTTTTTTTTTAATTTATTTTTATTTTGAAAAAAAGATGCAGTGTTTTGTTCAGGCACTGGACAGTTGTGCGTGTAAGGCTATTTTCGGACATTGGTCATGTCATGCCAAAAATAGATTGGGAAGGCATGTGCACATTAAGCTGACGAAAATTAAAACGTGCGTGTACACTGTTAGAGCTTAGAAATATGACGTCGTTGCGACTGCGGGACCAGTTACCAATACTTACTTTGAACTCAAAATTTTATGTCTTAAAAAGTGAAAACACAAGCATAATATCGAGACTGCAGTGGTACATGAGAAACAGTTCTATTTTTTCCTTTTTTTTTTATTTCAATTCCTAATGTCAATTGATTCTTGGATGTTCATTAATGTAATAGCTCCTAATAATGATCTATTAATGGACAAGTTGAACGTGATTTATTTCGCCCCAAAATTGTAGCCATATGTCATGATTTGGTTACCTCGAACTACTGATAACTCGACATATTTTGTCCAGTCCTGTGGAATTTGAGGTAACGAGAGTACTTAACTACTAAAGAAACCTGACACTTTTTACTTTCTTCAATCGCGTAAGTAACAAGTTATAAAGCTAAGCCGATATGCTTATTTTAATAAGAAGACATTAGAAAATATTCTTCGAAAAAATATTTATCATGTATAGAACATGACATTAGACGTTAAAAATACCATTTTTATCACTTTTGCCTCGGAAGTGTATGTCTAGATATGTTTTTGAAAACTTTTTTCATGTATGCAAGGCCTATACCAGTACAGACAAAAATATGTTTTAAAATTTTGCAATTTCTTGCTGTGATTTATGATATGGGGGTTTTAAGTTGTAATTTCGACATTGTCTAAATGGCAGTGTTGTTTTCCTTTGTTTAAGCAATTTCTAGAAACTGAAATAACTTTGAGTCAACCAATCATTGTAAGAGATTGCATTTTAAAGAATCAGAACTTATGTTTCGCGTCACGTTAAAGGGTAAAAGGGGAATAAACCAAATTTAATGTCAATTAAGAAACAACGTAAACTATGGATAATAACCGTTTTTTCTTTGTCAACGTATGTTGCTGTTTAGTGTGTGCTGTCTTCTTTGTTATTGTGCCAATTGGCTACACCTTACTTTAATCGCATATGAATTTCAAGCTTTGCAGTATACACATATCAGCATGTAATTGTAATGCTTGACATCGCTAAATGGATGTAGGCGGTAGCCACGGAGTTCAAACGGACTGATACATTGTCAAAATGCATTCCAAACATCATACAAAGTGAAAAAAGTTGATAAAGTGGCAGTGCTTTTTAAAAGCTCATAAAATAAATACTCATCACTTACCTTATGATACAACATGACAGCCTTATCTTGTTGTCCAGGTTTAGACTCGTAGTATCTGGCTGCCTCCATCATATCTTCAGGCCGACCTAACAGTGCCAGGTTCATTAACTGATCCTCATAGCTGTGCTCCTGGAAAGTTAAAACATGCCTTTCATCTTATAGAATCAGAATAACCCTATTCCCCATACAAATATCTCTGCTTTTCACCTTCTTATGAACAATGGTACCCTACTGCAAATATATCCACTCAGACCAGACTCCTCTTGCAATATGAGTCTGTGTAATATTTGGCTATTGCAAATTTCTATTGCACAGGTGGATATATTTAAAGATTTGATAGTAACAAATACCACATGCACAGGGAGATTTCGTTCAAATTTTTCATATTTTATCTCTGGTGGCCATTTTGTTCAGCTTTGCTGATTGAATTGTGCAATTTTGGTAGAGGGCATTATGGGGAACATTCCTGTGAATTATTTTAAATTTAAACCAATGGTTCAGGAGACAGACACTGACGCTGGATGAAGACAGATTACAATAGCTCTACTGGTGAGCTAAATAGAAGTAGATGAAGGCTCTGGCCAAACATTAGACTGCTAGCCTACTAGATAGCTGTGCATACATGTTTAAGGAGTGACTTACACAATTACAGTAAAACCTGTCTTAAGCGACCATTCAAAAATATACAAAACAAAGGTCTTAAGGACAAATGGTAGCTTAATGAAGGTTGAAAGTATTGGAGCATTCTGCAATACTTTTGACCTGCATTAAGTGATAATGGTCTTGAAACCAATTTTCGGTCTTTTTTTTTGAGTGACCGCTTAAGATAGGTCTGTACATACAGTATCTCGTAGGTTTGTCCAAATGAGTCATGCAGTGGCTCATTTCATAAAGGAACAATAACAAAACCTACCTTGCAGAGCCTGATTGCATTGCCATAAGCTTCTGCTCTCTGGAAGAAATGAATAGCCTCCTTTATATGGTCCTGATTCTCCAGTTGTCTGGCTAGATGATAACATGCTGCTCTGTCACCAGTATCATTACAAATCTCGGATGCCTGCAACAACAGAGTAGAGATAAATATAACAGCAAAAACCAACATCTTTATATCTATCATTTTTTACAAAGAGTATCATTATACAAGTTCTAAATTTTTAAATTTAATAAAATAAAACCTCTAAGTTATAGTTATCAGCGTGGGCTAAGGACCAAAAATCAACATTGTCAGAATCTGGCATGGTATGTTAAATTAAAAGTTTTCTATTGAGTGTTATAACTAGATTGTAGAAAAAAAGAATTTTTGAGCTTGCTTACTTTTTTATATACTGTCCTTTGCTTAGTGACCAAGTACATCTTTTGGTGGTAATATTTTATTTTGTAGCCATACATTCCCCAAATACACCCTTTAAACTTATACAGTGATGAAGGGTATTAAATGAGTTAAAAGCGGTATTTCTTTATACATCGTATCTCTTAACATTTCAAACAATACAGCTCTGAAAGCAAGGTTTGACAAACAGTTAAAACTAGATCTTGATCGTTTGAATTTTCTTTACACATTTTAAGATAATTTTTTTTCATTTGGTGAGTACAGGTGGATTCTTCCAACATTTAAGAAAGGATACTTCCACTTCAGAAACTTTCCTGAAAGTGTTAACCAAGCCTTTGTTGTAATAATCCGGTTTTGATACAATAAATACAATAAGAAATAATTAAAGTTTTATGTTCAAATTATAGCTTATCTGGATCTGAAGATAGATTATTACCTTTTCCATATTGCCACAGTAACAATAGACTCGAACTAAGGAGAGATAATCCTGGGCCATCTCATAAAACTGTAGGGCTGCGTCCATCTCACCCATACTCTCCATGTACTGAGCCCACCACTTGTGTAATGACCTGAAACGAGGCAAATCTTGTTTACACACTTACTCTTCTACAACAACTTATCCATGAAGGCAGTCTGGGTAATTTTTCATGCTTTTGTTGTTGTCTGCTGACTTTTTCAAAATAAACTTTTTCAAAAGATTCTTTCAGGAAGACTATCATAGTGTCAAATGGTTTGGATTCAGATCAGGACTGATGTTTTGTAGGTCCTGATTTGGGTCCAAACTGTTTGCAAAGGGTATCAGCAAATGACAAAAATCACCACTAGCGAGGAAAGAGTTAAGGACTGGCATTAAGAACAAAATAAATTGTATAACAGTTATTAAGTTTAAAATTCTTATCAATACCTCCAAGTCTCGGGGTCAGAAATTAATGCTCCTTCTTGTCATCAATGTTCTACCATATCTTCTACAATTTGAGATGGATGAAAATGATCTCATGATTATGTGTCATTTTACAGCATGTTAATAGGCACCATTAATTTATGGTTTCATTATATGGTTCACTAATGAGTACAATAGATATCAACTTTGCCTACTGGGTAATTTTGCATATCTTTTTGGTCGTTTGCTGATTTTTTTTCCAAAATCAAATTTTTTGAAATATGATTTAAGGAATACCATCAGAGTGTCAATCAGTTTAGATCCAGAGATCAGGCCGGACATTTTTTGGGGCTATATTTTGAGGCTATAATTTTTGGCATGCTCAACTGAAATTTAAATTGAGCATGAAAATTGTCCTACTTGTAAATGTTAAAATGCTAACAATTGCATGATAAATACAACATCTGAGAGTTAGAAAAGTCTATTTTTCAGCGTTTAAGTTTTTATGAGAAATTCATGCTCAGTTGAGTTGAGCATGAACAAAGTTTATAAAATATTGGGGTCTGATAGCTATTATCAGCCCATCTTTTATCACTTACTTGTCTTTATGTTTCAATATATACTGTTCTAAGGCCTCAGGTTCATCAAATAACATCCTAGGAACCTCAAATCTGTGTGTATCGGATTTCTCATAACTGAAATGATACAACATATCCAAATAAATGGACAAACATTGAATATTGTGCATATACACAAAACTTAACCCTTAATGCGCCAATCGCAACAAAAGTCGTCTGTTTTTCTCGTCTGCTGAAATGTTTAAGAAGCCTCTATGGCAAACAGTGTGGATCCAGATCAGACTGCTCCTATAGGAGCAGTCTGTTCTGGGTCCACGCTGTTTGCTTCTATACTTAATTCTTCAGTATTGCCAGACAGTTATTTGCAGCATAGGACATCAGCAGACGACATTTTCAGAAGCATTTTTTTTGGGGCTTTAAGGGTTAAATACAAATCAGCTTCAACACAACGAAATGTCCCCTCATGGATAAAGAGTATTTCAGAGTCTGAGGATTGTTTTTATCTGAGCCAACAATACAATACACATCAATATATTTATTCAGCATTAAACATATAACGATGTTTATAGCCTACACATTAACAAATATATTAATGTAGTGAAAACAACAACAATTTTCCTGAGGAGCATCTAGCAAACAGTTAATATAGCTCACTTCTATCTATTTTCTACTAAAGAAGAAGTTTTCATGTATAGAACATATAGGGCAAGCCGTAACTCTTCCCCAAGACAAGGTTCCCACAGAAATTCAAAAACACAACTCCATGATTTTTCCACGATTTTTCATTATCAACAATGTAATTACTATGACTATTTAATGCACTGCCTCCAACCTCCCCTTTTAGCAGCATCTTCACCATGCTGAGCATAAATTCGGAATGCAGCAACAACAGCATGCTTGTAGACCATGCATGTATTTTGAAAAAATTAAAACTTGAATCCATCAGTAGCCAGAAAACTAGCTGTCAGACACTTGTGTGTCAGACAGCTAATTTTCTGGCTATTGGAGCACCAAGGGAGCAGTCTGATCTGGTTCAATATTGTTTGCAACATAGTATGCATAAGAGCATAAGCAGATGAGAAAGGCAGACAACAAAAGTAGTGATTGTGGGCCAAGGAATCACTATTTAAAACATTCTTCAGTGTGATGAAAGCAGCAACTGTCTGAATCTTTATCAATCATATGCTGATATTTACAAAATAAGCCAGTGCATATGATTTCCAACAATGTGGTATGTGCGACCAGCAAAGCCTCAGATCAGCCTGTGCATACGCACAGTCTGATCAGAGCCTTTGCTAGTCGCTTGAGTATTCTATGATTGTTAAGCTACTGACTGAACACCATTTGGAGTTTCTAAGCTTAAAAGGAGGCTGCAGAGGCTCGTCAGAGTCTACACTTGTCAAAATGTCAAATTGTTGGAAATCTCATGCCATGGCTCAAATTTAATATGATCAGCATCCATGAAAGTACATCTATTATGGAAACTGATCATTTTCAAAATTAACTCATTGCATGCTCCCTAATTCTGTATGCTTTTTAGTCCTTGCAGACTTTCTTTTTACATCACTCCTTTCAATAAAATCTTTCAGGAATACCATTAATTAGTCAAACAATTTGGATCCTAATCTGGCAATACATTTTATCGGGCCTGATCTGGGTGCAAACTTTTTGGGAAAATAGTTAAGCTGCATTTGCTAAGAACTGACTGATCTTTATAATTTGTTTGTTTGATTTGATTCTTTATGTCCCATCAAAGATCTTTCCTTTTAATGGAACGGGTCTTCCTGGGTTGAACCAGTACTATGCTAGGATTAATGTTCTTGCTCAAGGACACAACGCAGTGACACTGATGAGGCTCGAACCCGGGGCCCTTCGGTCTCAAACCAAGCACTCTACGACTGAGCCACTGCCCTCCCCTGATCTTTATAATACTGTATCTAGCAGTGGTTGTAGATGACTGCGTGACATACTTTGGAATAGCTTCTGTGTATTCTCCCTTAGCTTCTAGATGTTTAGCATAGTTGTAGTAGGTTGTCCGCAGATGAATCCTGTCATACATCTCTGCTGTTTCCATAGCCTGATCAGATAAAATATATTATCAGTTACCGCTCATATTAATTGCATCATTACACGTTGACCTGATAATGTTTTCGATCTCACGGCATGTGCCTTTATCAGGTCATCATAATATTACACTTTTTGAATGAAGTTGTCAATGACATTGAATCGATATGAAAATTGAAATTCATATTTTAAGCTTGCACTGGATGATGAAAAACATTAGCTATTTTAATGTCTGCGAAGCCCAAAGAGCTTCTCAGAAACATTAAAATAGATAATATTTTTCATCATCCAGTGCAAGCTTAAAACAAGAACTTCAATCCTTATATTTACATTCTATATTATCAATCAAATTTACAAATAAACTTCCACCCAACCCTGTCAGTTATCCTTAGAAAATAAAATATTTCATTTGTAACAGCGATATGCGGATGACCTCACACAAACGTTGATAAACAAGGAACGTTATTGGTTGACGTTGACGTTACTCTGCCTTGAGGTGCGGTCTAGATCACATGATATTTCAATGTTTTGCATCGAGAAATGCAAGCAGCCAGAAATGCTGGTTTCATCTAAGGCAACTACACTGAGAATGTAAATATTTATGTCATAAAAGCTAGTTTGAACAGTGAATCAACTTGAAAACTGATAAAATACTATGGTTACCAGTGAAAGTTCAGACGTGCCTGTACATCCATGAATTCTTGGCTGAGACTTCACTGCTAACATGCAGGAGGCATGTACGTAGATGAATGATCAGACCAGAAATTAGGTATCTACCTGTATTAGGGAGCACATGCCTGTTTATAGAGTGACTTTATACTTATACAATAGGTTCAATATCTCATTATGGGCAAGGTACTTATTAATGGTTACCGTCCAAGAAACTATTCTACAAAGGCCATAACTAGTTGACTTGGACCTCCAGCAATTACTCAAACAAAAGTGTCATATTAGGCTGGTCCATTTTATAAGCAGCAATGTAGCAATAAAAATCACAATAAAACCTTTCTAAAGAGGCCACTCAAAAATAGACAAAACAAAGGTCTTTAAGATGAATGGTAGCTTAATGAAGGTCCAAAGTATTGCAGAATGCTCATTTGGAGCATTCTGCAATACTTTTGACCTGCATTAAGCGATAATCGGTCTTGAAAACCAATTTTGGTCTTCTTTTTGAGTGCCCGCTTAAGACAGGTTTTACTGTACTGCAGACTGAGCTTGATATTATAACTATCATATAATGTTATCTTTTTCAACTTGGTGGTCAGTTTATTGCCGACTTTCAATGGGTATCATCTGTTATATACCAGCAATTCAAAATTACTTACAGTTGACTCTTACTAACTCAAAGCCCACAGGACCAAATTTTTCATTGTAAGTTATCACAGGACTTAGAGTGTGTAACAGAAAAATAATTTTCTTATTTCACAACCAAAACATATGTTGTGGGTACTCAAAAGAACGGTCTTGATGAGACGTTTTTTTTGAGCACCCAAATCATATGCTAAAAATTATGGGTAAGAAAATATTTTAACAATTTTATGCTGAATATTTTTGTTTATCTAAACCTGTGTTATCAGTAGTTTGATAAAGAGTTGGTTTGTAAATGGGTATTGTCTCTTGAAAATCTGTCTTAGGGGTTTCCGACCAAGTAAGACTCAAACCAACCTGCTCAGCTACAGAGACTACGGTAAATGTTCTAAAATTTCTAACACTCTAAAATTACGAACACCTAAAATTATCACCGAAAATAATCTTTAAAACATCCTAAAAAATCGAACACTGCCCTTTTTCGGAAAAGTGAATTTCTAAAATTACGAACACACGTTATTTTCGGCAGTCCGTTTATCTGTTTGTCCCATCTGTGTTCGGTATACTTCTACCGTACAGCACGTGAGCGGTATCGACATTTGGAAGGTTCCATTCTACTTAGATGGGTAATCTGGCACGTGACGTTCTATTTCGCATGCCAGCGCGCGACGTTCTACATTATTCAAGGTCACCAGCATTGACGAACTTGATGCACGGACAAGTTCCTGCAACGATTCTGAAACTGCTTTGACTAACCCTATTGAGTATATGTATCCACCCAAATGGCTGAGATCATTATTTATGACCAGAGGTCGCGATTCAGCTAATTGTACGTGAAATATGCACGTTGACACACGCATAGTGTGCTGTGACACGTACTCGTTTTTTTTCTAAAGAGAGAGAGTTGCGGAAAATGAGACGATCACTTAGGAGAATGAAATAAGTTGATGTATAGTGATTGCCGTGGACGTTTGGAACACAAGGGGTCATTCGGTTTCGTGCAAAATGCAGAGAAAATCGTGCAAGTCGCATGTTTTTTATCACCGAGACATCCAATGCGGAAAATAAAGCCATCGTACAGTATATTTGATCATATTTAATATATACCGACATGCCTGCAAGAACTCGAATGTGGTCATCATCTCATTTTTATTCACAGTACATTACCGTTAACTTACGGCTTAAATATGTGTGATTCTCAGGTTATCCGACGGACACGCCCTCCCCTCCCCTCCCCTCCCTTTTAAGCATTTTAAAGGATTTCCCAGTCCAGTAATATGTCCAAGCAGGGCACTTCTATCATTCTAATTCTATGCGTGTGCTCTTTTCTTGAACACAGCTTGGACCCAAGCATGAAATCAACTTGCGCGGAGCCCCATATGAGCTTGTAAAGACCCTGCTGGTACTTATGACAGATGTGATCAGCGAAGGCTCAGGAGAGCATGTGTGTTTGCACAATCTTGTCAGGGTCTCGCTCAGTAACAAAGTTTAAAGTGGATGAATACTAGCCAAATAAGAATTCAAGACATCTACGTACATTATCTTTAAACTACTTGTCAGCGGTTTTAATCAAATTCCTCAAAATGGAACGTTTTAACAAACTGTTGAGCCGATCGCGGCGTCTGTTTGTCCTCATGAAACTGCACAAGGAAGGTCCTACGAGTGCATTACCGGTATAATGTACGCACAGACGCACATACATGTACCAAGAAATAAATTGATTGTAGCATGATTCTGCATCTTGATGAATTTAATATTTACATATTTAATTTCATGAAATAAGCCAGCTATGCGAGCAGCGAAGGCTCAGATGAGCCTGCGCACCCACTGAAAACCGCCAGCGCCTTAACTGCCCACAAACACATAGAAGAAATGCATGCCGTGGCTGTGAATTTAAAATCAGTAAAGCCCTTGAGATGATGGGGACATCTCGGAATTCGCTTTGTTACCACACGTCTGTAGATGTATGTACCCCGACTTTGTTACATGCGAAGATCAGTCTGCGCACCGCACAGCCTTATCAGCACCTTTGTTTCTAGAACAAAACATTAAACATTTTGTCGGGCCAGATCTAGGCCCAACTGTCTGCTAAATTAGTTTGTCACAGCCTCTTTGGGGGGGAGGGGGGGGGGGGGGGCTGGGCCCGGTACTGCTAATAGTATCAGCCGCAGACAAAGGGACAGGGTAATGGTTCACGGACATGGTTTGAGATCAAAGAAGCCGACTATCAGAGCACCCGGTGGGAATTGGCGCACGAAAACGGACTTAGCACACAAACATAATTGCCTAGCTGTGTCTCCTTTTCATGGGTTTGCATGGAAAAAAAAACCCAATTACAATGAACTCGAGCATGAACGGCGCACTGCTTGCATGAAAAACTAGACTTGTGGTACTTGTCTGAATTTTTCCTTTTCTTTGAGATATGAAAGTACCCAGGGTATCGTACGCATCGGCTCGAAGCAAATATATCATAAATTGAGCCGCGACACAGTGTGGCATTCTGACGAGTGTAGACTCAGACGAGCCTGTGCAGCCTCCTTTTAAGCTCACAAACTCCAAACGATGTTCAGTCAGTAGCTTAACACTCATAGAATATTCAAGCGACTAGCAAAGGCTCTGATCAGACTGTGCATATGCGCAGGCTGATCTGGGGCTTTGCTGATTGTTGGAAATCTCATGTCACAGCTTAATTATATTCTTTCGAGGCATCGGACGCAAAGTCGGACATTAATTCTTGCTCGGACCCAGTATGTTTATTGGGTCCGAAATTCTTGCCCCTGATTTGGTTTGGCAAGACCTCGGAGATCTTCTGGATCCAAACTATTTTCAAACTTTGAAAGCAGAGAGAGAGAGAGAGAGAGAGAGAGAGAGAGAGAGAGAGAGAGAGAGAGAGAGACTAGCCCTTGCATACGAATCTCTTGTAATCCCGAAAAATATCATGAATGGGTGCTGAAAAGCTTCTCGTGCGCATTGGCTTTTGCACGACAAAGTCAGATATGCTTTGTATGCTTTCTATCGCATTCCCAAATGTTTAAATTGAGGAAACATTCTTTCCTGAATTCCATTCGGATCTGATCTGGATCCGAACTCTGACAACGTTTTTTTTCTTTTTTAAGGGAGAGAGGATCCAAATATCACTAAAAGCGGGCCAACATCAGCCCGCCAGCGAAATGGCGTTTCGCTGGCGTGCCGATGATGGCCCAACGTTGAATGCTGGCTTGGTTGTTCTGAGAATTTCAGGGGATTCGACCTAGTATTGCTAAGGGGTCAGGACCCCCTGTCCCCCCTCTGGATCCGCGCATGGGACCGGACAATGTATACACTTATTGAGATATACTGAAAATCCTTTTTATCGTGCGCATCGGCTTTTGTACGGCACTTTGCATACTTTCTATCGCATGCACAAATTTTTAAATTGACAAAACATTCTTTCTTGAATTCCATTCTCCAAACCGTTTTTGCAAATGTAAATAGAGAGAGAAAGAGAGAGAGACTGGTACATGCACATCATTTTGGGAAAATCAAAGTGCATCGACAGATCGACAAGTAGAGAGAGAGAGAGAGAGAGAGAGAGAGAGAGAGAGAGAGAGAGAAAGATGTGTTCTTTTTGAATTTTGTCATTTTTTTTAACTCTGAGAGCTCGTCTACGTATTTCAAAGCTTCGTGTATATCTTTGCAAAAGATTCTGATCGACGAGATGTCCTTGAGTGACTGTATTACATTATAAACGGCATTTGCGCAGAAGGAGAGCAAGCGAAAGCGTTTTTGTTTTCTGAAGGAAGAACGAAAGTGTAGCGATTCATCGGTAGTCCGAGGTTAAATAAGTGGACTTTTACGACTTGTAAGTAAATTGAGTGACATAACATGCACGTGCCTGGCTCTCGACTTGGCAATTACCGCACGTGCTGGACATTTTACTGACTCAGTCCGCGGTTGAAAAGAAAAAATGAGAAGATAGCGCAGACATATCGCCGTGTTTTCAACACGTAACCGTCGTTTCTACCATATTTTTACATGCATATATACCGTTTTTGCTCATGCTAAAGACCACATTCTAAAATTACGAACACAAGCACTTTTTTCTGAAACGTGATTTCTAAAATTACGAACAGCTGAAAAAAATAATTATTTTTTAGTGTTCGAAATTTTAGAACATTTACCGTAGCTAGAATATTGAAATTTTGCAAGAAGCATGTTAGTTTTCAATTAACAAATAACAAAGGCTATGACCAGACTGCGCAGATGCTTTTTTGTTCGCATACAACAAAGTCTTGCATCAAGACCTAAATAATATCTGCCCAAAAAGTAATTATTTTCCTTTCTAAATACAAGTTGTAGGTACTTATAGGAACCATCTCACTGAAATTGTCCTATTAAGTACCTAAAACATATATGAACCGCGACATGTGATTTCCAACAATGTTGCATTTTGACAAGTGTAGACTCAGACAAGCCTGTGCAGCCTCCTTTTAAGAGTAAACTCCAAATGATGTTCAGTCAGTAGCTTAACACTCAAAGAATATTCAAGCGACAAGAAAAGGCTCTGATCGGACTGCGCGTATGCGCAGGCTGATCTGAGGCTTTGATGGTCGCACTTGCCACATTGTTGGAAATCTCATGTCGCGGCTCATATTTATAGTATATCAAGCCTTGGTCATTCCCAAAGCTGTCACTGGACAGGAGAAGTAGGTTTTAGGGTCTTGTTATAGTGAGAAATAAACATAGAAAATTGAGTTACCTTTCCCCATTCCCCAGCATTCTGGTAAAAGTCATTCAAAAGATCATATCTCTTGCAGTTCTTTAATAATCTCTCTGCGTCGTCCTGTCAAAATAATTCAAACAGTGGTAACATATAATCAAACTAAAGCAGCTCTTGACCCCTTTCCTGCTCACTAACTTAAACTACAGTAAAACCTGTGTTGAAAGGCCACCAAAAAATAGACAAGAAAACAAGGATCTTAATGACGAATGGTAGCTTGATGACGTTCGAAAGTATTGCAGAATGCTTCGCTTGGATTATTCTGCAATACTTTTGACCTGCATTAAGCGATAATCGGTCTTAAAAACCATATTTAGATCTTTTTGAGAGTGGCTGTTTTACACAGGTTTTACTGTTCTATAGATCCAAGTCTTGTTTTCCAGCCAATTCAGAAATCAATTTCATTTATTACATTATAATTACAGGCTGCATGAACAGTGTTTATCCTGATCAGCTGGCTTCTGAAGAACTGGATCTAAACTGTTTTCCTCTATAGATCCAAGTCTTGTTTTCCAGCCAATTCAGAAATCAATTTCATTTATTACAATATAATTACAGGCTGCATGAACAGTGTTTATCCTGATCAGCTGGCTTCTGAAGAACTGGATCTAAACTGTTTTCCTCTATAGATCCAAGTCTTGTTTTCCAGCCAATTCAGAAATCAATTTCATTTATTACAATATAATTACAGGCTGCATGAACAGTGTTTATCCTGATCAGCTGGCTTCTGAAGAACTGGATCTAAACTGTTTTCCTCTAAAAAAAACCAGAGTTAGCAGGATAAGGGTAAATGCTACACTGTGGCTCAACTTAAGGTTTTCTTTAGCTCTGACTATCTGTGAGTCATGAGCCCTTTTCTTTGTTTCATCATGGTGTAGTAATTTGATTAGAGTGTTTCTCCATGCATTAGTTAGATGGCCTCCATGCGAGCTGAACATTTCTTGTACTTCAACAACAGCAGAATCTAGGGCGAAGATTTGGTACCAGTAAAATGCATTTAAGTGCCCCAGCTTAGGCTGCTGTCCGTTCTAAGGCGGTGGTTCTGTTGCTGTTGACTTTTTGTTTATTGTTACTCCCATTGTGGGAGTCTGTAATTGTTCTATGTTTTGTTGTACGTTACTTTATGTCCATTCTAGTATTGCAATCATCTTGATGGGGAAGAGAGAGCTGATTGCTTTGCTTAATTTGTCTTTCTGGTGTCTCGTGATGGTTGAGCGGCTCTTCCTTGCAGTGCCACGGGGTTGTCTGCGGTTTGTGATTGTGGTATTTCCTGATCATACTCACTTACTATTTTTATATTCCAATTCTTATAGTGTATTTCAAAATGCTGTTTCTTGTTGATGCTTTATGTCACAGTCAACATTTTTTTCAGTCATGTTGGGATGTTTGCCTATCTCCATGGGCTTAACCAGCACAAAGCTGGAAAGTGTCTTGCCCAAGGACACACCACAGTGCCTCCCATGAGTCTCCAACTATTGACCCTTCAATCCAAAGTCTAACACTTTACCAACTGAACCATTGCGCTCCTCAAAAAATGTTGTTTGCTGGGCTCAGTAATCAGTATTTGTTGACTGTGCAGACATATTTCCGTCTATACTGAGTGAGAACTAGAATAGAGAATTACACTTACAAAGAGCCCCAATTGTATTGCTAGCACAGCCACCTTGGCATCTAACTCGGGTTCTTTGAGAGCCTCCCTCAGCGTCTTAGCTCCACGAGCATGACCCATATTACCAAGACAAACACTGGCCACATCCAACCGCCGACTCTTCACACACATTTTAGCCATATTTTCCCATACTGATTCACTGGAAGAAAAAAAAATGTTGTTGGTTTTTACAATATTTAATTTCTTTATGCACATTACTTAAACAAAAACAGGATCAATGGACCAGAATCTAACAGTACATTAAAACCTGTGAAAAATGGCCACTCTCAAAAAGACCAAAAATTGGTTTTCAATACCAATTATCGCTTAATGCAGGTCAAAAGTATTGCAGAATGCTCCAAGGGGAACATTCTGCAATACTTTTGACCTTCATTAATCTACCATTTGTCGTCAAGATCTTTGTTTTGTCCATTTTTGAGTGGCCGTTTTACACAGGTTTACTGCATGTTAAAAGCTGGTAAAATATTTGTTGCTGTTGTTGGGAATTAATATTGCTTTCAAAAGATTTTCATTCAAATGATGTTGGACAGTTATCTTATCACACTGTTTGTAGGAAGGTTCCTCAGTGATTTACAATACTCAGTGTTTTTATACTTTTGTCAGTCACTGAGACATTGCCCAACTCAAAGGCAGGGTGAGTTCATTAACTGATCTCTTTATGTGACTTGACTGGGGCTCAAGCTCAGGACAGCACTATTGCAATCCATGGACGTCAGTAGATGTCACAAATCTGATCTGGGTCATAAGTATTTGCCATTTTATCAGAAGACTACCATTAGCACAGAATGAAAGTTTGTTGTGCCATATCAAGATGTACAAAATCAAATAAACTATTTATCTGAATAGTGTAGAGTACCTTTTAATTAATTTGATTGCCTTAAATGCTTCGTCCATATTTCCTATAGTAAGATAGTAGCTAAAGTTCAACATGGCTTCTCTGGTGACTTTATCACTCTTCTCCAGTCCCACAAAGTCCCTCATCGTGTGTCGGGCCACCAGTTTGGGGTACAGTACTGGAGCCCCTGTCTCTGGACGTTTGTACTGCTCATCTTCCTGCTGGGCTGAATCATCTCCCATCATCTCACTCTGAATAAAACATAATAGAATATTTGAGCAAGGTCATGAGGTTGGTACTTATTTACCCCTTTATATACTAATGGGTTCTTCCTTCTGGTTTGATACAATAAACTTTGGATAGTCCATTGTTCATATCTAGGGGTCAGGTTATAATTTTCAAAAAAATATTGCATTATTTCGTCTGAAGGTCTTTTTCATCTTTACAAACAGTGTAGACCCTGATGAAAAGCATAATGCTGCATTTAATCTGGGTCTTCACTGTTTGCAAAAGTACCCATTTGAGGGTTTCCCAAATACAAAGGGTTAAGGTGACCATTGAATGCTCAAATAAGCATGTACTTCAACAGTCTTGCAAGATACTTCAATGCTAACATACTCAAATATTCCAGCATCCATTGGATGCCATACCATCTAATCTTGGGTTCCACTAGTCTTTCACCATTCTTTTTGTATCACAGGTTTAAATGAACAAAAAATTTCAGCGTAAAAATGTAAGTAATTTCATACCCATCAGTTTTAACATGTTTCAGGTGCTAAAAAGAGTACCAACAACATATGTTTTGGTTGAGAAATAAGAAAATTAATTTTTTGTTACACACTCTTAATTAAAGGCCTGTATTTTATCCAATACTTTAACCCTTTACTCCATACAAGTGCCTTTGGATGCATTTGAAATGTAAGATTTTTTTTAAATATTATGAAAAAATAGAACATTCATTTTCCACAATTTTATCAAAACTATTGAAATGTAAAAAATATTTTCTAGAAAATATTTGAAAATTTGAATTATTTATAGAAAATGATGCAATGTTTCAAATATAGCTTAAGGGTTAACTCTTTCGCATGCAGGGTAATTGTTCACATTTTTTTTGCAACAAGTTTAATAAATTAACTTATACAGGAGCACGGATGTTAGATTCTATTATCACATGACATTAAAATTACTTTAAAATCACATTTTTGGCGCGAAAATGTCAAGATCTTGCCATCTTTTACGCAACATTAAAATGGACGTCACTATGTAACGTTACTAAATCTGTACACCAGATTTATTGCATGACGTTATATCAATCCCAAACATGACATCATATGATAAAAATAATGGCTACATCATTAATGGTAAATTTGGGCCCCTTGTCACACCCACTAAGGCCACTGAACAGGCATAACTTTTTTATGCCCTGAATATCATATGCATTGACATACTTTTGAAAAAGTTAAACCAGAAGTGTGAAGGTGTTTTATGATACATCTATAAGGTACATTTTGGTGCAACTGTTTTTCTAAATCAACTATTTACAACTTGACAACAGCTGCGGGTAAACATTTACAACAGCAGTGGAGTGACAACATGTACCGGTACTTAAAGTGAATAACTACCAGTAATGTTTACTGTTTAAAGCATGTGAATGATTTATTATTGTACATATCAACCTCTATAAGCTGTGGACTTGGATGTGTTGAATTCCTGTGTAAAACAGCCACACAAAAATAGACAAAACAAAGATCTTAATGGCAAATGGTAGCTTAATGAAAGTAGAAAGTATTGCAGAATGCTCCAAGGGGAGCATTCTGCAATACTTTTGACCTGCATTAAGTATTAATTGGTCTTGAAAACCAATTTTCAGTCTTTTTGAGAGTGGCCATTTTACACAGGTTTTACTGTACCATATCAGTTTATGTACAATCTCTTAGATACCATATCAATTTATGTTCATCTCTTAGATACCATACAAATTTATGTTCATCTCTTGGATATCATATCAATTTATGCTCATCTCTTGGATATCATATCAAACTATTGTGATTGGCAATTAAAATATTGGACCACCAAAAAAATATTTCTTTGGCCATAATTAGTGAATCAGCATTCTTAGAGAACCAATTTCTTGTAACAAGTCCTGTGTACACCATAGAAACGTGACAACTAACATATATACAGTTATATACCTTACAGCTATTGAAATCTCTCCACCTGAATGTGCCTGTTCTACTTAAAAGTGATCGTACACAATACTGGAAAAATAGAGATCACATTGTAATGGTATTGCCACCATTATCAATGCAAAATGGTTATGGTAAATGTTCTCAGATTTTTAAAACACTTTTCTCTTTCTGTTATCAAATAAATTATCAGGGCTGGAGTTCACAAAATGCAGGTCATAATAGCAAACAAGGAAGACCCTGATCAGACTGCTTCTTCAGAAGCAGTCTGATCTGAGTCTGCCTTGTTTGTCTAGGCCTATGGCAACTAGTGTTCAAAATTTTAGAACATTTACCATAAAGGTTTGTGGAAGTACAGACTTATTTTTTAAATATTGCTCTCAGAGTGTGACATACTGAATAGCAGGGGAAGTGTAATAACATAATGAAAGATGGGTAAAAAGACATTTACATAACAGGGAAGGGGTTCAAAAGATACAAACACTTTTCATTCTGATGAACTATCCCATACCTATTGATACAGTATGTATGGATAATGGAATTGTCCAATTTTGTATTTTAAGGGGTTGCCTGACACAATTTCTTTAAAATGATGTATTTCTATCCATAGAGAGTGTTTTTATCTTAGCAAACAGTGCAGACTCTGATGAAATGCCACATTATGCGGTATTTCATCCCGTTCTTCACTATTTGTCCCTGTTTACGTGTATCCAGAATGAAAAGGATAAATATTACAGAGTAAGGGGTAGGGATGATACACCATTTATATCTCAGATTAACTAATAATTCTTAAACAGCAATCACATATCTCTTTAATAGTTAACTTCAGAAATATATGCAGTGTATAGAAAAAGAACAGCTAGGGGCAACTTTTGTCATCTGCTGGCAGTCTGGACCCAGATCAGGACTGACATTCTGTCGGTCCTACAGAATGTTGGTTCTGATCTGAATCCAAACAATTTAACACTGATAGTGTTACTGGAAGAAAATTTTGAAAAGTTGATTGTGAAAAAAGTCAGCATGCAAGGAGTAAAACATTCAGTGCATACACAGAAAACTGCGATAACCACAGAATTTCAAAATATCTGACTCTTCAGGAATTTTAAATCTCCCTGATCTTTTAATGAAAATCCCTGACTTTTTACTGACCTTGATTTGAGCAGTCTGATCAGGGTTCATAGTGATTGCTTCCATGATAAAATCTTGCCTGAAGTGAACCCGAGTATTTGCAACATATGTAAAAAGCAGACGAGAAAGGGTTCCCACCGAAATTCAAAAACACAATTCAATGATTTTTCCATGATTATCCATGTTCAACAATGTAATTTCTATGACTGTTTAATGCATGGCTTCCAACCTCCCCTTATAGCGCCATCTTCACCAGGCTGAGCATTAATACAGAATGCAGCAACAGTACTGTATTTAAATAAGCATGCTTGTAGACCATGCATGCATTTTGAAATAATTATAAAAACTTGAAACAATCAGTAGCCAGAAAACTAGCTGTCAGACACACAAGTTTTGTGTGTCTGACAGCTAGTTTGAAATTTCTGGCTACTGGTGGTTTCATTAAATTATTTCACAAAATTCCATGATTTTTCCATGATTATTCAGTTTTTTTTCCAATTCCATGATTTGTCCATGCATGGAACTTTTTTTGGTGAATTACCAGGTTTTCCATGATTTCCAGAGCTTGTGGGAACCCTGACAAGATTTTCAGGACAAAAATATAATGGCGGAATAAGGGTTAAATAACAGTAAGAAGACATACCTTTCTAACAAAGTAGTGATAGGGAACCTCTATACCAAGAAGACAGTTGTACTCATCTGAGAGTGGTGAGCTGTCCTGTATTAATATACCATTCTCTGGTGTACAGAATAGTGAAACCACCATAACTTCAACCTGCAAAATAGTACAAACACACAATCTTTAATTCTTTCCTTGCTAGAGGCGACTTTTGTTGTCTGCTGATAACATTTGCAAACAGTTTGGACCCATATCAGGATCAACAGAATGTCTGTCCTGATTTGGATCTAACTTGTTTGACACCCTGATAATGTTCCTGAAAGAAATTTTTTGAAAAAGTTAATTTTGAAAAAAGTCAGCAGACTACAACAAAAGCATAAAAAATTACCCAGTATACAGAATTTACCCTTACAAATGTAATGTGAGAATTACTTACTAGTGAATGTAGCTTTTGGCACTAATATTGAATAACTTTTAATTCCATGCAATGTTAATTATCGTGTTAAGCAATCAATTCCCTATGCCTATACATCATGAATCTTTATATTAAAACAGAAGAACATTTACCTATTTGGTTATTCTAATGTTTACTTGTAATAGCCTGACCTTTGGTCTCTTGACCCTGACCATATCCAAGGGAACTGGGGAGACAGTAAAGGCATTTTTTGCTTGCATAATTTTTGGTTTGGTTTGGTTTGATGCTTAACGCCCCAGTCAACAGCTATGGTCATGTCAGGACGGTCAGTTCACCTAACCACACTTTCTTTAATGCCTTGAGTTTGATATACATGACCTCTTTCTGAAAAAGTTACATTTTGGTTTTGTTTGAATTAATTGGTTACGTCCAAGTTAACAATTTTTCAGTTGTCAGGACGAATCTTCCTGGGTTGAACCAGTACTAAGCTAGAATTAATGTGTCTTGCACAAGGACACAACACAGTGATGCTGGTGAGGCTCGAGCACCCAACCTCTCAATCTCTAGTCAAGCACTCTACGACTGAGCCTCTGTGCTCCCTTTGTTTGTTACATTTTGGCCCATGGTAACATGTTACTCTATTCTTTGTAGACTAAAATATTATCTTAACTTATGTACTTCAACTTATGTACTTCAATATTTATAACATATTAGGCAATCTTCAGATCACATGCAGAAGGATATCTGTGCTACAAAAGAGCTCACTACTAACTAACTATTGTCATGCAGGACTTATGTTGAGCCTGGGCATATCCTGTTTTGAAAATTTTCACATCAGTTCTTTCCCCTATCCCAACAAGATATAACCATACAAATTTGGTAAATATCTCCACATGTGGAAAAATCCACTGATTCTGTTAAAATGGTAGAGATCTATGTTAAGAGAATTTTTGTTTCATTTTGAAAGCATCTTGTTCCCCAAAAAATTAAACTATTATTGTTTTCAAAAAACAGATTTCCCCTACCACACACACTCAAATTTGACTTATTTAGCACTGCTGTGACCTTGAAACTTAGGGCAAGGTCACCAAAACTTAATAAGGTATTCATCATGTCCAAATGTTACATTCATGTAAATTTGGATACAATCAACCCACTAACTCATGTGATAAAGTTGCACACAAGAAAGCCCCACCCCAAAGTTGAAGGTATCTATACCAAAAACAATATGTAACCATCCCTGCTAGTGGAGACTTGTCGTCTGTTGGTAACATTTGCAAACAGATTGGACCCAGATCAGGAAATGTATCAGGATCTGTTTGACAAAATTGTTTGAAAAGGTTATTAGCAGAGGGCAATAGATATCACTGGCAGTTACAGAGTTAATGGCGAAACTGCTTTACAACTGAGAATAAACTTTGTACATGCTGGCAAGAGGTAGCCCTTTGTATACTAGTTGACTCTTCTATCTAGTATCATCATACACAGGTTAGACTTTTCAAATTATGATTTACATTTATCTGTATCCCTGAAGATTGTTTTACCTTTGCAAACAGTACAGACCAGGTTGAAATGTCATGTTCTACAGCATTTCATCTGGGTCTTCACTGTTTTCCAAAGTTTCCATTTACAAATTTCCCCCATGTAAAAAATTCAAGAAATATACGTAGTTGCAGCAAACTATATGGATGTCAAACATGCTGAAATTATAACTATAACAAAATTAACTCTTTCCTTGCTGGCAGTGACATTTGTAATCTGCTGATAACATGTGCAAACAGTTTGGAGCCAGATCAGGAATGTCGGTCCTAATCTGGATCCAAAATGTTTGATACTCTAATAGTGTTCCTGAAAGAATTTTTTGACGAATTTAATTTTGAAAAAAAAATCAGATGACAACAAAAGCTTAAAAAATTACCCAGCATGCAAAAAGTAACACTTTGTAAGCCATGACATGAGAAAACGAGCATTCAAGTAATTATCAGATACCTATCAATGATACAATGCTTGAGTTTGCGATTTTCCTATAGCATCACATGTTTAGATAATCAAAATTTTGGAGCATGAAACTGTGAATATTTTCTTTCCCATCAGTTTTAACATGTTTTAGGTGCTCAAAAGAACTGTCTCATTCAGACGGTTCTTTTAAGTATCCATAACATACATTTTGGTTGAGAAATAAGAAAATTAATTTTCTGTTACATACTCTAAACTAAAGGTCTGTAGCAAATACAGAATTCCATATCAAATCTGTGACTAATATCTGAATGAAATTTTGTTTGTTTGATTTGTGGTTTAACATACCAGTCAACAGCTATGGTCATGTCGAGACGGACAGTTAACCTAGCCACACTTTTTTTTACTAGTCAGGCTTAGACTAAGCAGTTAACAGTACTCAGTGCACATACTTTCGCTTGTAACTGACTACAGCCTGTCTTGAATCTTTGTTTGTTTGATTTGATTCTTTACGTCCCATCTACAATCTTTCAGTTATAAAGGGACGAGTCTTCCTGGGTTGAACCAGTACTAAGCTAGGATTAATGTTCTTGCTCAAGGACATAACGCAGTGACGCCAGAGAGGCTCAAACCCACGTCCCTTCGGTCTTGAGTCAAGCACTCTACCAATTTTCAGTGTATCCTGGTCTACTGCTCATCCCCTTTAATTTGATATGCCACATGACCATGTTCATAAAATTAAGACAGACATGCTTAAATTCAGGTTAATAATAATAATAATAATAATAATAATAATGATAATAATAATAATAATAATGATAATGATTATGATATTTCACGATCAATCTCTACGAAAGTATGGGGCCGGGCTGTGATAGAATTCACAACCCCTTGATCAGCAATCAGAAAAGCTTCTATATGAAATATTTTTTTACAATATTCATCAAAATTAGGACTGAAGAGGTATATAATAAAAAATTTGAGTACAAAATTAGCTTATATATCATGCATACAACAAAAGCAGATTTTCTCATGCTGTGGTTCATATTGAAATTTTCATAGAATTAGCAATTCATAATAATAACCATATGATCTGGTTGTACACTATATTTAACCCTTTCCTTCATGAATATTCATGCCAGGCTCCACCCACTATGAATAATTATATAAATAAATTTTCATGTTGGTACATAGAACAAAGAAATTACTGTCAGATCCACTAGTGTAGGATCATATTTCCATAAGCAAACAGAATACATCCTGATCAGGCAGCTCTTGAAAGAGCTGCCTTATCAGAGTCTACTCTGTTTGTATATGGAAATATGATCAGATATGATCCTACGCTAGTGGACCTAACAAGTAATTTCTTTGTTTTATGTACAAACGTGTAAGTTTATTTATCTAATTATTCATAGTGGGTGGAGCTTAGCATAAATATTCATGAAGGAAAGGGCTAAAAAAGAAAATATATGGGCTTAGCAGGTTGAATGCTGAGGGCTCAGATGTTTGTTTGATTCTTTACATCCTATCAACAATCTTTTATTTATATAGGGACGGGTCTTCCTGGGTTGAACCAGTACTAAGCTAGGATTAATGTTCTTGCTCAAGGACACAACACAGTGAAGCCGGTTAGGCTCGAACCAGCGGCCTCTCGGTCTCAAGTCAAGCACTCTACCACTGGGCTCCCCAGGGCTCAGATGTAAAAGTGTTCTATAGTGATATTATTTTCATATGATATTGTTTTGTTTTCATACAATATACATGTATATTAATACACAGAAATCATTTGAGGTGTGTATGTGTGGAGGGGTAGGAGTCGTGGTGTAGTGGGAGGCCTCACACAAAATAATACCAACCAGCACATAAGATTTTGGTATTATCACATATTCACAAAAACTTCCTTTAAATACCTATGCTGATGTGTCCAGCTAGGCTAGAGGTCTGAATTTTAATCTGAGTCTTCATCTGCATCCATACTTATTGTATGACAGCAGCCGAGGCTCTGGTGAGTCTGCACAATTGCGCAGACTCACCAGAGCCTTGGCTGCTCACCCCTGGGATAAGTACCAAAGTTTCATGTGCAGGCCTGTACAAATTCACTTCGTGAACAAATGCATGTTACATACACAAAATAGAGGTACTGACAGGGAATACCAACTCTTGACACAAAACAATCATGGACATCACATACACATCACAAAACATTTACATTTATTGGACAGCATTAACAGCCTTAGTCTAGATTTAATCAGTCGGAATTTTTTTTCACAAACTGGATTTGACTTGACCATGCATCATTCAACATAGAGTAGGAGGACGGATTCATGCAATCAGCTTTTATATCATTTGAATGGAGGACAGTGTGGATAGACATACACTATGCCATTCAGCTGTCTTAGATTAACCATTTTCCCTGCTATTCACGACAAATACCATCTGTTCTTTCACCTGCTTTACCCTTAAAGCGCCAATCACGACTGCAGCAGACGACAAATTTACATCTTTCCTAATTTTCGAAAAAAATAAGGTATGAAATTTCATGAGAATCCTCTGCCAGCAGACGATTCTCATGAAATATCATACCTTATTTGTTATTTTGAAAAAGCGACAAAATTTGAAATTGTTGTCTGCTGCAAATTATAGGTGATGCTTTATGGGTTAAGTTCTTTGATAGCTTATATTGCAAACAATACAGACCGAGATCAGACTGATCCCTAAAGGAGAAATCTGATCAGTGTTCATATAATGTTTGCTTCCATGATAAAAGCTTTCTGGAGCGCATTTTAATATATGCAGCAGATGCATTAAGCAGACTTATTCTTATGACAAATGTAAAGGCAGGATAAGGTTTAATGCAATATCTTATTCCTCTGATTAAGTATCATGCGTTCAAGGGTGACCACTTTCCAAAAATATTTTACTTTGGATTGACTTTCAGATTTCCCTCATTTTCTTACTAACAAAATCTTTGTTTCATCTCAAATTAAAGCAATGCAAGCTGTGTAAAACTACACATCATCCGATGAAAATGTCATAAATGAGGACACAAAATTTTGACTTTCTATTAGCCAATCAATATTCAAAAGTAGTGGATTTTTATTGCTATCCAATCAGAAATCAGGTTACATCAGCAAGTGCATCAAAATTATTATTCTGTCCCAGTTTGCTTTCCATTGCTTTCCATTGGGTAACCATACTTAGTGTATTCATACTTTTGTCAGTTACTGACAACTGCCCTATTTGAGTGAGAGGCATACCTCTCACTCAAAAAGGGCAGTTGTCAGTAACTGACAAAAGGGAATATAATCTCAATGAAAGTATGTGTCAGTACAAATCCATGCCCTAAAGTCCATACAAGTCAGACTAGCAACTGTGCTATGCAGACAAGCCATAACAATAATAAGTACCAAAATCAAATATGGAAAATGGTCACCTTGACAATTGTCCACTTTACCTTTTTTTTCAAAAGCTCAAAGTTAATTACGTTATTATATATTTAGGAGAGGGATTCAATCAGCTTACCCATCGCTACAAATAATATATAAAAAACAAAGAAATGAACACATACTAATAAGTATAAGCAAATTCATTATTCAAAAACCTATATAAAAATCTACTACTTTTTTCAAAGGGCAATAACTAATAAAATTGAAATCCAGAGTTATGATTATTGTACTTTGTGTGCTATCTTATCATGCTTTACATTTCTTTTAAGTTTCATGAAAATATCTGAAATGGTTTGTGAGCTATAATGCTTACACAACAATATTGTTATTTTATCTATCTTTCATTTTCAAAGTGCCACAGCCTCCAAAATACTTAAGGGACCACTCAAAAATAGACAAAACAAAGTTGTTAATGACAAATGGTAGCTTAATGAAGGTCTAAAGTATTGCAGAATGCTCCCTTGGAGCATTCTGCAATACTTTTGACCTGCATTAAGCTATATTCGGTATTGAAAACCAATTTTGGTCTTCTTTTTCGATGGTCAATTAAGACAGGTTTTACTGTATGCATTAAAGAGTTAGGGTTCTTACATGTTGCATGTAATCCCATGTAACTTAACATTTGTGTAAAGTTTCATGAGAATATCTTAAATAGTTTTCAAGTTACAGAGCAGACACAAGTAAAATTCAGAAACCGCTTTTTTCAATGTTCAGGGGCTATAAAAGAATGTAAACCAGAATTACAGGTCTTTAGTATTACACACAGTTTCATAGTGCTTTATAACATTTTACACTGCTTTTGAGTTACAGAGCAGAAAGAATAATTCATAAAAGTTTGCATATGTATTTAACAATAGCAGACTCTGTCACGACAAAAAATGGCAAGAAAAGGACTCAAGCAAGTTTCATCTTGTAATCTGATATATCCACAAATCTTTCACTATTAACCCTTAAAGCGACAATCACAACTGCAGCAGCAGCAAATTTTGAGACATCTTACCCAATTTTCGACAAAAATAAGGTATGATATCAATGAGAATCATCTGCCAGCAGACGATTCTCATGAAATAAATCAGCCTTATTTGTTATTTTTGAAAAAAACGGCAAAAATTTTAATTGTCTTCTGCTGCAAATTATAGGTGGCGCTTTAAGGGTTAAGGCAATTTTGTCTGCTAATTTGTAAGTGTTCTTCTGTAAGTACTCACCGGTCCTTCCTCTATAGCTTTAGTTAAGGAGGCCCTGGGTTTCACCTTGTCATCCTTTAGTTCAGCCTTGGGTAAAATATGTGCCTCACACACAACCAGTTTAGGATCATGGGAGTCCCAGTAGTGAGAGATAGGGTAGCGACCAGCAATATCCTTAGCTGCCTGATCCTTACCTCTAGAATAGAATACACAAACAAAATCACTTAACTTTACTTAACAATGTGCCTCATAGAAATGTCTCTTGATAACTAAAACCCAGGATTTCCAAAATTTATGTGCTTTTGATTTCAATGCTGTTAATCTTCTGAATTAAATTTTTTATGGAAACCCAAGATGTACGAACACAAAGATGTCTCCTTACCACAAAATGCTCAAATTTGACCTATTTGCTCCAATATGACCTTGAAAATTAAGACAAGGTCCCCTAAATCTTATCAAGTCTTCATCCAATGTTATATTCTTGCAAATTTGGTTCCAATCCACCAACCAAATAAGTTCATGAGATATCTTGCACACAAGAAAACATCACACTGATACCAACATCAACAAGATTCCCCACCCATTGCACCACTAGATTGACAGGAAAAGGTAGTGTTGTGTAAACATCCCATGATTAAGTTCTCACAGAGCATAAATATGAGCATATGCACTTAAAAGGCTGAATATGGTAATATTTATGCTTTCTAGACCTACCTATCAGCATCACTCATTTCTATGGCACTGCCCTGGTTCATTCCTTCCATCTGTTCTGGTGGGTAGTCATCTTGCTCCCCCTTCCCTGTGTCAAAGTTGAAGTAAGACAGTGAGTCTACCTACCTATCAGCATCACTCATTTCTATGGCACTGCCCTGGTTCATTCCTTCCATCTGTTCTGGTGGATAGTCATCTTGCTCCCCCTTCCCTGTGTCAAAGTTGAAGTAAGACAGTGAGTCTGTCTACCTATCAGCATCACTCATTTCTATGGCACTGCCCTGGTTCATTCCTTCCATCTGTTCTGGTGGGTAGTCATCTTGCTCCCCCTTCCCCGTGTCAAAGTTGAAGTAAGACAGTGAGTCTATCTACCTATCAGCATCACTCATTTCTATGGCACTGCCCTGGTTCATTCCCTCCATCTGTTCTGGTGGGTAGTCATCCTGCTCCCCCTTCCCTGTGTCAAAGTTGAAGTAAGACAGTGAGTCTACCTACCTATCAGCATCACTCATTTCTATGGCACTGCCCTGGTTCATTCCTTCCATCTGTTCTGGTGGGTAGTCATCTTGCTCCCCCTTCCCCGTGTCAAAGTTGAAGTAAGACAGTGAGTCTATCTACCTATCAGCATCACTCATTTCTATGGCACTGCCCTGGTTCATTCCTTCCATCTGTTCTGGTGGGTAGTCATCTTGCTCCGCCTTCCCCGAGTCAAAGTTGAAGTAAGACAGTGAGTCTACCTACCTATCAGCATCACTCATTTCTATGGCTCTGCCCTGGTTCATTCCTTCCATCTGTTCTGGTGGGTAGTCATCTTGCTCCGCCTTCCCCGAGTCAAAGTTGAAGTAAGTCAGTGAGTCTACCTACCTATCAGCATCACTCATTTCTATGGCACTGCCCTGGTTCATTCCTTCCATCTGTTCTGGTGGGTAGTCATCTTGCTCCCCCTTCCCCGTGTCAAAGTTGAAGTGAGTCTACCTACCTATCAGCATCACTCATTTCTATGGCACTGCCCTGGTTCATTCCTTCCATCTGTTCTGGTGGGTAGTCATCTTGCTCCCCCTTCCCCGTGTCAAAGTTGAAGTGAGTCTATCTACCTATCAGCATCACTCATTTCTATGGCACTGCCCTGGTTCATTCCCTCCATCTGTTCTGGTGGGTAGTCATCTTGCTCCCCCTTCCCTGTGTCAAAGTTGAAGTAAGACAGTGAGTCTATCTACCTATCAGCATCACTCATTTCTATGGCACTGCCCTGGTTCATTCCTTCCATCTGTTCTGGTGGGTAGTCATCTTGCTCCCCCTTCCCCGTGTCAAAGTTGAAGTAAGACAGTGAGTCTACCTACCTATCAGCATCACTCATTTCTATGGCACTGCCCTGGTTCATTCCTTCCATCTGTTCTGGTGGATAGTCATCTTGCTCCCCCTTCCCAGTGTCAAAGTTGAAGTCAGACAGTGAGTCTACCTACCTATCAGCATCACTCATTTCTATGGCACTGCCCTGGTTCATTCCTTCCATCTGTTCTGGTGGGTAGTCATCTTGCCCCCCCTTCCCCTTGTCAAAGTTGAAGTAAGACAGTGAGTCTACCTACCTATCAGCATCACTCATTTCTATGGCACTGCCCTGGTTCATTCCTTCCATCTGTTCTGGTGGGTAGTCATCTTGCTCCCCCTTCCCCGTGTCAAAGTTGAAGTGAGTCTATCTACCTATCAGCATCACTCATTTCTATGGCACTGCCCTGGTTCATTCCTTCCATCTGTTCTGGTGGGTAGTCATCTTGCTCCCCCTTCCCTGTGTCAAAGTTGAAGTAAGACAGTGAGTCTACCTACCTATCAGCATCACTCATTTCTATGGCACTGCCCTGGTTCATTCCTTCCATCTGTTCTGGTGGGTAGTCATCTTGCTCCCCCTTCCCTGTGTCAAAGTTGAAGTAAGACAGTGAGTCTGTCTCTATGTCCCAGAAATAAAACTTTGGATCTGTACTGTTGCTACCATGCTAGAAACAAGGAAAAATATATTCAAAATAGTTGTAAGATAAAACTGAGATCAATTTTGATGGACTACTTGGTTGAACAAGAGAGCCATAATGGCTCTGGAGCACACACCTGAGCCTTCTGGCTTGATTTCAAAATGCAAATTGTCTAAGCAAGGCCAGCCTGTTGAGGCAGTGTTGTGCCTAGGTCAAGATTTCTGGCTAAATTTCAAGGGGGCATTTAAAAATTCTGGTGAACACACTAACTCTATCGCAATTTTAACTGCTAATTGGACTACAGCTGCCAGTCATTATTTCCTTTTTTCACTTGATTTTAAATTCTTTAAAATCTCTAAGATTTGGGATGGTAATAGTATTGTGATCTTAGACCCTCAATAGTCATAGAATCTGAAAGATTTATTTCTCCAAAAGTGATAGTAACTTGATAGTTAAAATTGGGATATCATAACCCGTTGTAGACTGGAAACCCTATAAATGGGTACTTGGGCAACTAGTGAAGACCCAGATAAACGTTATGTGGCATTCCATAAGAGCCTGCACTGGTAACTTAAACAAAATTGATCTTCAGAGAAACAAATACTATTTCTTTTTAACTTTCAATCTGTGACCTCTCCATTTATATTGACTTTACACACTAATAAACCTCCAAACCCTGGGATTAACTAGAGTTAATCTATGATATAGCAATATAAATACCTGTTTGACAGCTGCACTAACTTTAGTACCATTACAATTGCCTTTACACCCTAATAAACCTCCAAACCCTAGGATTAACCTATGATATAGTAATACACATACCTGTTTGACAGCTGCACTAACTTTAGTACCATTACAATTGACTTTACACGCTAATAAACCTCCAAATCCTGGGATTAACTCGTGTAAATTTTTAGGATGACTGTGTGGTTTAGCCTCTCTGGAAGAAATAAAATAAACGAGGGTTGTTCAATGAGCATTTGGAAATATTGAACCATGTAACTAAGAAAATGATTGCTTTGATATTCAACAGGACATTCCATATATAAGCAGATTCATAATATAAGTTAATCTGTTTTGCTGTCTGGTCTGGGAGTGATATAAGGCCATGTGTCAAAATTGATAAACCACTAGTGGTTTAAATATTTATAAATGATATGTAAAGGCATCTATAGATAACATCCCATAAATATGGCAAAATCTTGACTTTTTTTCTGCAAAAAAAAACAACATGATTTCAAAGTACTTCTAGTGTCATATGATAAGTAAAATGTAACATTCGTGCTTCTGCATTATTGAATTAATTAAACTTGTTGCAAAAAATCGATACAATGCTCGGCAAGCTACGTATTTTTTTGATTTTCCTCAATTAGATCAATAAATTCATTATGAAAAAAGTCAATAAGCAATGCTTATTAGATACCCCCCGCACAGTAAGAGTCAGTGAAAAAATTTGGCAAGTTATAGTTCAAAGCAGCAGAACTTAGTTTTGAAAAGAATATTTCAGTAGAATCTATGAAACAAAAATTATAAACTCCTTCATGCATATGTTCAATGTGTCTACATTGTGGAAAAGTATCAAATTGTTCCATAAAAAGGTGTGGTAGGATTTGATCGGCCCATAAAGGCACTATCCATGCATATACGAAAGCCATATAAGGGAATAATTGTCTAAGTTCTCATACTGATAGCTGTCATTTTGTCAAAAATTATTTTTTCTAAACCAAACTCCTTCATGCATATGTTCAAAGTGTCTACTTTGTATAGGCAAAGTATCAAATTGTTCCGTAAAAAGCTGTGGTAGGAGTTGATCGGCCCATGAAGGCACCATCTATGCATATACAAACACCTTATTAGGGAAATATTGTCTAAGTTCTCACAGCTGTCATTTTGTCAAAAATTATTTTTTCTGAGCCAAACTCCTTCATGCATATATTCAATGTGTCTACATTGTATCGGCAAAGTATCAAATTGTTCCATAAAAAGCTGTGGCAGGAGTTGATCGGCCCATGAAGGCACCATCTATGCATATACAAACACCTTATTAGGGAAAAATTGTCTAAGCTCTCACTTCTGTCATTATGTCAAAATTTTTTTTTTCTAAACCAAACTCCTTCATGCATATGTTCAATGTGTCTACATTGTATAGGCAAAGTATCAAAGTGTTCCATCAAAAGGTGTGGTAGGAGTTGATCGGCCCATGAAGGCACCATCTATGCATATACAAACACCTTATTAGGGAAAAATTGTCTAAGTTCTCACAGCTGTCATTTTGTCAAAAATTATTTTTTCTGAACCAAACTCCTTCATGCATATGTGCAATGTGTCTACATTGCATCAGCAAAGTATCAAATTGTTCCATAAAAAGCTGTGGTAGGAGTTGATCGGCCCATGAAGGCACCATCTATGCATATACAAACACCTTATTAGGGAAAATTGTCTAAGTTCTCACTGCTGTCATTATGTCAAAAATTATTTTTTCTGAACCAAACTCCTTTATGCATATGTTCAATGTGTCTACATTGTATAGGCAAAGTATCAAATTGCTCCATCAAAAGCTGTGGTAGGAGTTGATCAGCCCATGAAGGCACCATCTATGCATATACAAACACCTTATTAGGGAAAAATTGTCTAAGTTCTCACTGCTGTCATTTTGTCAAAAATTATTTTTTCTGAACCAAACTCCTTCATGCATATGTTCAATGTGTTTACATTGTATAGGCAAAGTATCAAATTGCTCCATCAAAAGCTGTGGTAGAAGTTGATCGGCCCATGAAGGCACCATCTATGCATATACAAAAGCCCTATTAGGGAAAAATTGTCTAAATTCTCACTGCTGTCATTTTGTCAAAAATTATTTTTTCTGAACCAATTTCCTTCATGCATATGTTCGATGTGTCTACATTGTACAGGAAAAGTATTAAATTGTTCCATCAAAAGCTGTGGTAGGAGTTGATCGGCCTGTGTATGGCCTATAATAGCATAAGCATTAAACCCTTTATTAAAAGCCATTTAGAACTACAAAGGGAAATAACTCTAATATAATTGGCCCCTAGCACTTACTTTTTTGTCTAAAGTATTTGTCTTGCATATATTAACATGTTTGCAAGGTTTGATGAAAATCCAGCAATGACTCTTCAAGATAATAAGGAAACAAAACGTTACGGACGGACGGATGCACGGACGGACGGACGCATGCACGGACGGACGTGAAAACAGTATACCCTCCACAAACAAAGTTTACCGGGCCGCGTAGCGCAGTCGGTAATGTGTCTGGCTACAGATGCGTATCTGACTGCAGATCCAGGGGTCGCGAGTTCGATCCCGGCCCAGTCCCATACTTTCGTGGAGATTGATCATGTAATAATTTCTACGGTCATTCTTCTCCCTTCGGCTGATTCATTCAAGAAGGGTTGTTGTCAGTTACAAGCGAAAGTATGTGCATGAATTACTGGTTAACCGCTTGTTCAAGCCTGCCCAGGAAAAAGTGTGATTAGGTGAACTGACCGTCCCGCAATGACCATAGCTGTTGACTTGGGACGTAAAGCAACAAAACAAACAAACAAACAAAGTTTGCGGGGGGTATAAAAACATGAGCACTCATGATAGATCCTCTATGTTAACAATAATTATATAGATCTGTCTGCACACCTGTGTAGTTTGATCAGTAAGATTGTGATTTGTGGCCGACATAAATACTTTTGCAACATACAAATCGAGGTGAGAACAGTCTGAAATTCTTAATCTGTACTTTTTTAATTTCACAGGTTTTGATATCTCATTATGGTCTGCATGGTCTTGTATCAAAAATAGAAATATTTTTTAATGACAAGAACAAAATGTAATATGGCATTTCTAACCCTTGACCCTGTATAATATGGGCCTCGCCGCGAGAAAACCTGTCTTCGTGATGTCCGACAAAGCGAGTTTCAAACCAGTCTCCTCAGCTACAGAGACTAGCTAGAAAATTGAAATTTCACCTGTAGCAAGTTTACATATACGAGGGTCAGTCAAAAATAACTGAGAGTAGGTTAATATCTATTAACTGGGTAGGCAGTTTTGGCTGGAACTTTATACACATATAGAATGAACCATCCAGCTTCATCACATATAGAAGTTGACGTCTTATCATATTCAATACGCTGTTGCTAGGCAACCGAAGACTGTCCCTAAGCGATGTGCATTCGCGCTGACGACACTTCTGACTAAGCAACCATGAATTTAAAATCATTTCAAATCTAAAACAGTATAATAACGGACATTTTATCTTTCAAATTGTATCAAACAATGTTTTAGCAAAGTTTTGAAGAAGTGTAATAGAGGGTAAATACAATACATGCAATGTTCGTTGCCTAGCAACCAAAATCAATGGATATTACAATTTTAACTAAAAGACCAGATTTTGTTGCTATGGCAATCGTTTTTTCCTGGAAAAATTCAAAATATGCATTCAGATGTCAAAACCAATACCTAAATACAATGAAATGGTCATATGATATGATACTTAGTTGATAATGTTGCTCATGAATGAACCGTAACTGGTGGGTGGGGTATATTTTGGGGTGAAATTTTTGAAAATTTAGTTAATTTTCCTCTTAATTATGTTATAAAATTCCAACGCCTCAATCTCATTTGTTGCATTTCACAAAATAAATTCACATAATGTATTTGCAACAAATGCACAAGTTGATGTAACTTAAATTTTGTATAATGTTTCCTTGACAACGCTATGTTCCAGCGTGAACGCATGACATTATTTCACATTCTTTGGTTGCTAAGCAACAACAATCTATACTTTGCATGGTCTTAAATATTGCATATTCTGACGCAGGACAGTTCATTGCACGCATGTGCCAAATTTCACTAGTGTACGTTAGCCTACGTAAGAGATATGAATCAACTCTCAGTTATTTTTGACTGACCCTCCTATTACTTTCCAATAAGCGAATAACAAAGACGCTGATCAGACTGCCCGGATGAGCAGACTGGTCTGCATCTGTGTTGTTTGCAAACCCCCGAAGACATGTTTTCTTGTGTTAAGGCCCATATATAAATGGACCATCTATCGATCAAAACTGGATGGAATATTCCATCAGTCAAGAATGGGTGAACACTTGTTCTGCTGAATAAATTAAAACGTCCCATCATTTTCTGGCTGTGGCCAGCACTATTGCACATTTCCATTTATTACCCACGATTCACTGACTGCATGGAAATCTTTATGGTTCTTGATAAAAAAGCCACCTGATCTAGACCTACAATATTTTCAAAAGGATATAATTTTTATCGCACAACAGATCGGGATTTCCATTGTTTTTACCCATGTGAGTTAGAATATGAGATAATTCTATCTCACATACCCATACCAACCCATGGAAAAGATAAGAAACAGCCGCACCTCGGCCACATGCTGTCCGCACTTCTATCTGTGTTGCATTTTGACTTAAAAATTATGTCACCATGTCACATCTCAGCCTATTTAAGCTCTTCTTGAAGTCTTTTTCATGTTTTCCAATATAAAAAGAGGTATTTAGTGGTGAGCAAGATAAAGAATCCATTATTCATGTGAGGGTGCGTTAGAAAGATCCTTCCCTCGGGATCACCGTTTGTCATCACTAGGCAAGCCTCGTGATACCAATCGGTGACCCAGGAAGGATTTTTCTATCCCACCCTCACACTCATGATGGATTCTTTTAATCCAAAGCTGGGCATGATAAGGCCTTAAAGATAAGAAAACCAGCAAATGAAAAGGTGAAAACAGACATACCTTCTAGAGAGATCAAATACTTTGAGTATTCCTAGATCCGTCCCTATTAACAAGTAGTGACCACAGACGTCTAAACATACAGGTTGACCCTCAATTTCACTAAAGTTGATCACCTGTTTCACTGTTCCCTATATGAAGAAATTCACAGAAGATAAGAGTGTGTAGCAAAAAAAATGTATGTTGTGGGTATTCAAAAGAACTGTCTCAATCAGATGATTCTTTTGAAGACCCACAACAAATGTTGAAATTTATCGATAAGAAAAAAAAAATCACAATTCTATGCTTTTTTAAATTCAAAACTATGTATCATCTTGATAGTAGACTAGGAAACAAGAAAACCAACAGATTTAAAAGCGAAATTCCACGTATATTGCTGATTTTTTATTTTTTTTTTAACTTTTGATGGTGTAATTAACTTTTGAATGCTAGTGTTGTCTGCTGATAACCTTTGCAAACAGTTTGTACCCCGATTAGTGAGTGAATGAGTTTGTGTTTAACATCCCACTAACAGCTAATGTCCTAATCAAGATGGTTTGTATCCAGATTAGGCCTGACAAAATGTCTATCCTGATCTGGATTCAAACTGCCATTCATGTGGTATCCCTGGAAGAAATTTTGAAAAAAAAAATCTAATCAGACTTCACTGCCTACATGAAGGAAGCTTGGCCTCTTCATTAGCCTTTCAATGCACAGCAAATTCTGATCAAATTGGCCCTAGATTATAAAACTTTTTTTTCATGCTCAACTCAGCTGAGCACGAAATTTATCCTGCTCATAAATGTTAAAATGCCAACAACTGTTGGCATTTTAACATTTATTAGCATGATAAATACAACATCTGAGACTTAAAGCAAGTAACTTCTTTATTTGTCGGTATTTTAGTTTTTATGGAAAGTTGTAATTTCGTGCTCAGCTGAGTTGAGCATGAAAAAAGTTTCATAACCTCGGGGCCAGATCTGCTTCCTAAGCTGATCTGGATTTTCTCTGGGAATAACTGTCACTATTGGTTTCATCTTGCTATGGCTCATCAAAAGACTTCAGAAAAAGGTAAACTATTGAAAATGAATCCAAATGAGAACATTACTTTTGTTAATCTTCACAAATTCTGTTACTCTCAAATTCTAACTCAATGCTAACTCATAACAGGATGCATTTTGGCATGATACTGCATAAGTGCATCCTCTTTATTTGTCTACGTATTGCAGTTTCAAACCTTTCAGTTCTGTATTGTATGCATTAAAAAGTAGTAATACACACATTTTTTTCTATACATACCCAGAAAAAATGTTTCCACAAACAAACCAATATAATGAGTTGCTGAGTACTTTACAGGACTTTAGAGTGTGTAACAAAAATTTAATTTTCTTATTTCTCAACCATAACATATGTTGTGGGTACTCAAAAGATCCGGATAATGTGACGGTTCTTTTGAGCACCCAAAACATATGTTAAAACTGATGGGTAAGAAAATATTTAAATTTTTACGCTGAAAATTTTTGTTTAAACCTGTGCTTTAAAAAGGAAGGGTTTTCTGATGCAGTATGAGTTTAGAGTCACATAGAAATGCAAAGACATGTTTCTATTTTTCTAACCCCTATCATGCTTGATCTGGACAAATCCTATTTCAAAATCAATTATAGATACAGATAAGCTGGCTTCAGAGAAGTCAGCTGATCAAAATTCACTGTTTTCTACTCTGCTTTTAAATACCTGTTAATAACTGGACTCCAGTGAACGTTGAATAAAAATTGAGGAGTAATGTTATAGAGAATACTAGGTGAGTGCCTTTTGATATCAAGTTTACCAGGCAAGGCTTTGAGAACGCATGTTGACATTGCGAGGCTTGCCGATCGATTCAACATGCGTTCTCAAAGCCGAGCCTGGTAAACTTGATATCAAAAGACCCGAACCTGGTATTATATTTATCAGTTTACCCATTGTTGAACACTCTTTAAACTAGCGATTATGACGTAATTTTTTATTTTTGTGTTGATTCAGTGTCATCAGCGATGTCATTCAAAAAGTGCAACATCATCATGACCTGATAAAGGTAACATGCCGTGAGATAGGAAACGTTTATTAGGTTATGTTGAAATAATTCAGTTAATATTAGGGGTGACTGATAAAATAAAATATCCAGCATGATAGTTTACAAATTTCTCCTACCTGAAAAGTTCTGACTTGCACCTTCCCCGGTTCTATACAATATAAGTTTTGTTCATATAAGCATATCACCATAGAATCTGTTGTAAATGATCCTGAAATATGGATGTTAATATTGGGATCAAACATGGGTTTTCATGCATTAACCTATCAAATGCCAAGAAAAGAATGCATCTGAAAATGTTGTCTGCTAAAGTAGTCTGCTGCAAATAATTGCCTAGCATTACTGACTAATTAAGTATAGAAGCAAACAATGGGGACCCAGAACAGACTGCTCCTATAGGGGCAGTCTGATCTAGGTCTACACTGATTGCCATAGAGGCTTCTTAAACATTTCAGCAGACGAGAAAAGCAGACGACTTTTGTTGCGATTGGCGCATTGATGGTTAACTGTCACCAGGTCCAGAGGGAGATGTTAAAAACTGAGGGCCAAGCCAGATGTTTCAATGTCTTCCGAGGGCATGCGTGAGAGTTCAAATTTCAAAATTCTGAACTTTAGAAATTCAAATCTTGAATCAATGTGCCTACAAGATATTAGCAATTACAAGCTTAAATGGTCAATTGTCTTTAGATAACTTGAATACAAGAAAAGAAGCTATTATAATCCTCCAAATTCAGGATTTTGAGGCTGACTTTCCGTGGAGTCAGCCTCAAAATCCTGAATTCAGGAATAATCCTGAAAACTTTCTCCCGTGGGAAGGACCTGGAAAATGTTAATGTATTGAAAAACATACAATGAATTAAGTCGGTTGAAACATGACTGTTAAAAGTCATGCAATAATCGGTATTACTGAGAAACATAACACATACATAGCTTTAAGCGCCAGGAATCACAAATGAATATAGCATATTTAATTTATTAATCTAATTTATTTAGTAAAACAAGAGTTTGAAGGTCTATTCCAGTTCTAACCTGGAGTGACCCACTGATAAAGTGATCAAAAGGACCTTACCTGAAGCTTTTATAGTAGACTTGTCTTCAGCATATTCATAAATAATCACCCTTCTACCATTCCATACAGCCAAAGAATCCTGCAACAAAATCACATATAGTTAGCTGTAACATAGGTGTACATAAACAAAATTATTGAGAAAAAATTATGAATACTTTCTTATCCATCAATTTTAACATTTTATTTGGGGTGCTCCATTGAGACAGTTCTTTGGCCCACAACATATGTTAAAATTAATGGATATAGAAATACGGTAAATGTTCTAAAATTTCAAACACTAGTTGCCTGTATAAAAGGACTAGAGACACAGGGCAGACCCCAATGAGACTGCTTCTGAAGAAGCAGTCTGATCAGGTTCTTCCCTGTTTGCTATTCTGTCATGCAGTTTGTGAATTCCAGCCCTGAAAGCCAAAATTCAGAACAGAAAACTAAAAGTTTTTGAAATTTTAGAACCGTTTCCGTAATATTTTTAATCACACACTCCAATCTAGATGCCTGTGTAAGAAAGACCATGAAAATGAAACCTTTGCTTGATACAGATCTATCTTATTTTCTTCAAGATAAGATTTGGAAATTGTTGTTTTCCTGGTACCAGGCGCTGAGGTTATAAAACTTTTTCCATGCTCAACTCAGCTGAGCAGGAAATTTATCTTGCTCATAAATGTTAAAATGCCAACAATTATTAGCATGATAAATACACCTGAGAGACTTACAGCTAGAAACTTCTTTATTTGTCGGTATTTTAGTTTTTCTGAGCAGTGGAAATTTCGTACTCAGTTGAGTTGAGCATGAAAAAAGTTTTATACAGGGTTGCCACTCAAAATCGTTTTCAAAATTCCCTGACTTATCACTGACTTTTCCCTGACTTTCAACCGTTTTCCAGACCGTTTTGGAAGGTCAATTTTAGCCATTTTCATCCATCAACAATTAGAAAATTTTGTACAAATATTTATACGTTCTGATTTAATCTTTAAAGAAAAATCTCAAACCATAAATATTAGAAAAGGAATTTTTCTGAACATAAACTTCTTGCAATTTATGTTAGGAAACATTCCTTCTCTAATATTGCTTGCAATTTATGGAAAACCAGAAGCCAGTTAACTAGCAATTTTTTTGAAATTTTTGAAATTCCCTGACTTTTCCATGACTTTTTTCATTTTTTCTAAATTTCCCTGACTGAAAATGAAATTCCCTGACTTTTCCCTGACCTGGAACATTTTTCATTTTCCAGAACTTTTTTCCCTGACCGTGGCAACCCTGTTATAACCTCGGGGCCTGGTCAACCTTGTACATATTCTGTAATAAAAGGGATTCTCATCCCTCTGCTTAAACATGGTTTAGTTTCTCAAAGGAGCCTCTTTATCTTTGAATACACACAACATTTATACTGGTTGAGTACGAGAATATCAGTATCACCCCTTCTTTTTGAAGACCTACTTAACTTCAGAAAGAAATAAAGTTCACCTACCTTTGTTGTGTAAATTCCTTTAACTTGTATATCAGTTTTTAAATCATGATGAGTACCATTACCATACAGCTCTATAGATAAGGAACTTGGACCAAACTGTACAACTGCCGTCTGGAGTAAAAGAAACAAAAAAACTTGATTTTATATTGCTAGCATGTGATATACTGTAAGGATTTGGAACAGAGAAATTTAATACTTCCACATTTTAGATCAAATAAGTATTTAATACCTAAAATACTAGGTTAGACTCGAAAGATATTTTTGAACAATAAACCACAGGACTGGTACGGAAAAACAAATATTTTGAAAGTAAAACTTTGATTATTTTCTTATCAATCAGACCATTTCAATCACAAATCTGATCTCGGACAAAGCAGTCTGAACAATGTTTGTAACTTTCAAATGAAATGCAGCAATTTTCAAAACAATATTTTAAATCCAAGAATCTGAAATCTGCCAAAATCTTGAGCAGTGTCCAGCTTAGTTCTGACATAATAATGTATTCAAGGGTGGTGTTTGGATGTCATTGCAGCAAAGGTATTCTGATCCTTCAATTTAGCTAAAAGTTCAAATCAAGAATGCACTTTGTCTAAAATAATTTAAGTCAACTCATTTACTCTCAATTAACTCTTTGCATGCTGCATAATTTTGCGTGCTTTTTTTATCTCCATATATTCTTTAACATTAATTTTTCAAAAAATATCTTTAAGGAAGGTCATCAGTGTGTCAAACAGTTTGACTCCACATCAGGCCTGACATGAGGGTTCAAACGGTTTGCAGAATGTTATCAATAGACAATAAAAGTTGTCAATAGCGGGTCAAGATTTATATAGAGCCGTGCTATAAAAGATCTGCACCATATGAAAGTTGCCATTTGTGGGTAAAGGATCTATAAAATCCCACTATAAAGGATCTGCACCATAGGGAAGTTGCCATTAGTGGGTACAGGCTCTATCAAATCCCACTTTAAAGGATATATGCACTGTGAGAAGTCCTTGGTTTCTACTGTAAATTACCTGATCTCGGAAGCTAGCACTCATCACATGTTCATTCAACATGAACATATTAGCTATTGTGTTGACAGCTAAGAGGTCTTTGTTTGAACCCCACTGAAAAAACAACAACCACAAAACAAAATGAATAACATGTATTGACCCATTATACTTTGCAGGGCCTTTTCCAGCAATTTTGGGAAAAAGGCCCCTGGCCAAAATTGGGAAAAAAAGATCAACTTAACATAAAAACTGGGAGAAATTAACGACATAGAACATTACAAGGGTAGCAAAATATATACTCAAAATCAAGTTATTTTAGATTGTATTATGCCAAGCATACCACTTAGTTAAGCACTAGTGTTTAAGTATCACTCTGATATGGGTCAGTGTTTTTCATAAGTAGTATTGGTCTCTAAAAAAAAAAAAAAAAAAGAAAATATATATATATTTTTTTTTACTTTTCTTAATTGGGAAAATCAGAAGTGGTATTGGGAAAAAGGTGGCTATTTTTGACTGGGAATGGGGCTGAAATTCGGCCCCTAGAGATGAGCAGAAAAGGCCCTGCTTTAAAGTCCACAATAATTATTTTCTATGGAAAAAAAATGGTGATAAGCATGCCTCCTAATACTCATACCGTGCACATAAGGTTTTCAAAATTCTAAACCTCTGAGAGAAAACAGTGTAGATCTTGATCAGCTGGATTCTGATGAAGCCAACTGATCAGGATCCACAGCTTTTCATCCACACAATGAATCCATATTAACAAAATGAAATTGCACCACCAGATTGACTGAAAACAAGGAGGTAAAATAGAATAAGCAACACAAAAAAGTACCCTATAAGTGCAAGAGAAAAGCATGTGTGGTTGTTAATTGAAATCAAAATATGGTATTTCTATCCATGGAAAGATTTGATGCCATACTCTTTATGCAATGAGTTAGGGAGCAAAAACTGTGATTATTTTGTGTGGGACAATCAGCATTAACAAGACATGAGTACTCAAACCATCTCATGAGACAGTTCTTTTGAGTACTACAACACAATGTCACTTCAGTGCTATAGTATTCTGAGTTACATTTTGGTCAAAATTGAGTTATGCATATTGTTGGAATCAGAATTAAATGTTCTATGGTAAAGGTTTCATTTGCCTATCTCCTCCCAGTAAGCTTAAGTTCCCTAAAAATTGCATTTCTTTCTCTGAGTATCGATTTAGTATTAGCAAACAGTGAAGACACTGATGAAATGCCACATTATGCAACTGACCTGGCTGGTAAACTGAATTGATTGTGTCATATTAATTTAAGCTATTCAGCATGACAAGGGTAAAAACTCTTTGGCTTCTGGGTAATTTTGCATGCTTTTTTGCTGTTTGCTGATTTTTTTCAAAATCAATCTTTTCGAAATATTCTTTCAGGAATACCATCAGTGTCAAACAGTTAGGAACCAGATCAGGCCCGACATTTGTCGGGCCTGATCTGGGTTCAAACTGTTTGCAAAGGTTTTTAGCAGATGACACCAGTATACAAATGGTTAACTGACCACAACTTGTCTAACAGGTCCCTCGACAGTGGCAGGAGTCTGTAGTTTCCACTTCTGTTCACCATCCACTTTCTTCTTGCCACCAGGTGGCGCATACTTCCATAATGCTATATTTCCCATGTTGGTGCCACCAGCCAATGTTGCTGAAAGGTGCATATAATATATATCAGCAGTAACAAGGGACTGATTGAGAGTTAATATGAATATAATCTTAAACAAATTCTTTTAGGAATTCAAATACTTTAACCCTTTTAATGCTTATGCAAACAGACCAGACCCAGATCAGGATCTATTCTGTTTGCTATTGAAATATGATATATCTGATCCTCATAAGTGGACCTTACAAGTAATTTCTTTGTTCTATGTACCAACTTGAAAGTTTATTTGTATAATTATTTATTGTGTGTGGAGCCAGCATGATTATTCATGAAGGAAAGGGTTAAAGGATTTTATTTATCAAATCCTGAAAAAGTTTTATTACATAGAACTTTTCAGATGCTTTTGTCATTGTCTGCAGATGTGCATGTGATTTTGATTATATGTCGATATCAATTAATATTTGTCACTCTTTCAACTTTGTGAGTTTATGTCTTGAATTCTATATATGTCTATAGAGACAGTAGGTACCTTGTGTTAGAGGGACAGAACCATGCACCAGGGGGAGCTGAGAACTATGTCCCCTCACTTTTTACTAAATAGACAGGGAATAAAAATATATATTGGCCATTGCACAAGATTGCATCAGTGAATAGCAAAGGTTCAGGCAAGTCTGCTAATATGCAGACTCACATAGCTAACACAAAATATGGATCTAGATGAAGGCTCAGACCAAAAATTGGACCTCTAGCCCACTGGATACATCAGCATGGGTGTTTATTAGCCACATTGCACATAAACTATAAATACCAAAGTCTCCTGTGCTGGCCCATATATTCAATATGCACTTCAGATTTAACACCGCTAATCATCTGAATTACCATTATTTTGGAATACAGGGTATAGTAGAAGATATTTCATGAGGCTACAGTGTAAAAACAGCAAATAAATGAATTGAGTATTTTATGAACACAGTAAGTGGGGAGTTGTAGTGGTGAGATATGAGATAGCAGGATATAACATGTCAATTCATAATGCAGTCACCAATCATAGATCCAGTACAACACACTATAACAACACTCCAGTGTTTTAGAACTCTAGCCCCACTGGATCTACCAGTGTGTGTAGACTGGAAATCCCAAAATGTTAAATTTTGCAAACAGTGAGGGCCCAGATAAATTGCCACAGAATGCCAGGCTACAACAAAATCGATCTTCAGACAAGGAAATACAATATTTCTTTTTAAATATTATAACCTATCACTATATACAATGGACCACCAGCAGCCTAGATAAGCAGCGTATTTAGCAGCGTATTTGCGTAAATACGCAATTAAAATCATCAAAAAAGCAATAAAAATTAAATGTGTGCGTACCAAAAAGCAATTCTGTTGATCGGTATGCAATTACAGGTGGTGTCATTGCGTACCATATGGTCCATTTCATTTCCGTTTGTGTAATATACAAATGCCAGTCGGGTATTGATTTTATTTTACTAGCGAGCGCACAGTATATTCCAATTTTATGAATAAAATATCGGCGCCAGTCAAGTATTTTAGGGGAAAATGAAACTTTGCAAAGTGGATGCGAGAAACTTATGTCGACAAGGCGATGAGATTTGCTTCAGGTACAATCAAAATCTGCTAGTTTGATACTCAGAAAGGCAGAGGATGAGAGTAAATAGGTAGGCACATTCACGATGGCTTAATTCAATAAGAAAATGTAAGTAATCACTTCCAAAAACGTGGCATAAAAAAATATAAAAAATACGCAATTGTTTTTGCAAGTACGCAATTTAAGGATAACCAGGTTGCATAAATACCCAATTGACCCAAAAGCTTATCTCGGGCGCTGGACCATCCTGACTTAACTGTATCATCAAACTCTATGGAAAAGTAATTGGTCTAGGGACTTAGTGACTATTACCTTTGGCCCATTTCGGTTTTAGCCTTTAAAATATTTATACATGAATTTCTTACCTTTCTTTTCACAGAAGTGTATACAGGAAATGGTTTCATTCGAGTCATAGCCACTGTGACCATCGAGAGTTAAAACATAATTCTCTTCATTCTCCAGATCACACATGAATTTCTTACCTTTCTTTTCACAGAAGTGTTTACAGGTGATAGTTTCATTTGAGTCGTAGCCACTGTGACCATCTAGTGTTAAAATATAATTCTCTACATTCTTTAATCACACATGAATTTCCTACCTTTCTTCTCACAGAAGTGTATACAGGTAATGGTTTCATTCGAGTCATAGCCACTGTGACCATCGAGAGTTAAAATATAATTCTCTTCATTCTCAAGATCACACATGAATTTCCTACCTTTCTTTTCACAGAAGTGTATACAGGTAATGGTTTTATTTGAGTCATAGCCACTGTGACCATCTAGTGTTAAAATATAATTCTCTTCATTCTTTATTCACACATGAATTTCTTACCTTTCTTTTCACAGAAGTGAATACAGGTAATGGTTTCATTCCAGTCATAGCCACTGTGACCATCTAGTGTTAAAATATAATTCTCTTCATTCTTTATTCACACATGAATTTCTTACCTTTCTTTTCACAGAAGTGTATACAGGTAATGGTTTCATTGGAGTCATAGCCACTGTGACCATCTAGTGTTAAAATATAATTCTCTTCATTCTCCAGATCCCACATCCTGTCAATAAATACACAACAATCAGATCTGTTTTCTAGAGTTACATAACCAGTCATTTATTTAATCAAACCTTCAAATTTTAACAAGAATTCTAAAGAAAATTGTTGATCTTTTCTTAGTAACTTTGCTTGGTTAAATAAGAGCCTCAGCCAATGAATGAAAACGCCCTGGATGAATCATCATATTCAAGTGTACACCATGTTCTATAACTTCTTATGTAGCCAGCTGATCAAAATCTACAATGTGTTTCATCCACACTATGTATCCACATTGATTAAGAAATAGAACCACTGGAATGAATGAAAATCAAAAGTTCATATAGAGCAAACAACACATAAAGTACTCAGTGTGTGCTAATGGGAGCATGTAAGCTTATTCAGACATGTTAAGATTAACGGATCTCCCATGTCCCTAACGGAAAACTCGTTTCGTTTCAGCAAAACAGATTTTAAAAAAAATCACGGATTTTCAAAAATTTGCTCATAGTCTTACTGTTTTTTTTTGTTAAAAGCCATTTTTTGTGATAATTTGGCGGAAGTCGCCGAGAAAAATCAATATCGATATCGTAAGGAAGCTTGGTAGTTTCAAAAAGCTGTCAGGTAAAGCATCTCAAAGTCACTGAAAAATCGATATCAATTAAGGGCTTGAATGTTAACGGAATAATACAGGTAAAAATAATCCAAGAGGCTGTATAACTTGATAAACCCAACAAAGATGGCGAAACGTGAATCATCGCCAGGGATTAGCCCAGCAAAAAAACGAATATGGTATAGAAGCGGGTCAAATTTTAATGCAGAATATACAAGAACGTTTGACTGGGTTATGGCCAGCGACCGGGGCAAGCAGCGGGCGTGCTGCAAGGTTTGCAGTAAGCATTTCAGCTTTTCTCACGGCGGGATTGACGACGTCCGTAGACATGGGGAAGGCAAAAAGCAATTAGAACTGTTCAACACTAGAAAGAGCACTAACCAAGTGACAAAGTATTACGTTTCATCAAATTCTAGCTCACTGGATGAGAATGTTATCAAAGCTGAGACACTGATAAGCCTTGCAATGGCAAAACACAATGTGCCACTTGCTTTATGCATATTTTGGCAAATCGCGCACGCGCAAAATTTGAGGTAAAAAACAAGTCGTTCCACGCATTGTCCCGCATTTTTTTTTCAGAAACTTAACATGTCTGGCTTATTAGGCAAAACGTGGTGTATTGGAAATTATTCTAACTACTAATTAACCTTCTGTAGACTGTAAATCCCTAAATGGATACTTTCGCAGATAGACTAGTGAAGACCCAGATGAAACATCACAGAATGCAGCATTTCATCAAGGTCTGTACTGTTTGAGAAGACAAAATGGTATTTCAGAGAAATACTTTTTTCAGAAATTTTGACCTGTGACCGCTCAATTTATACAATGGCCCATCCTGACCAGGGAAAAAAAATTCCATTTGTCCGCTCATAATTACGAGTGAAATCTAGAAAGGACGAGTAATTCTTCAAAAAGAATTACTTGAGGAAGTCATATTACTCCCTTGCGTTCTTTATTGCATACGCTTTTAAAGGACAAGTGCATGTGTTTGCAGGATGAGTAAAAATTGTAAGTCACTCGTCCTGCAGGACAAGTGCAATATTGAAATATTTTGTCCCCTGCTGACTAAACTGTATCAAACTTTTAGAAAAGTCGTGGTCTACAAAGGATTAACCCCAGACCCTGTATTTACCTTATCATTGCTTCACCAGTAGCAGTGGCCAGTATTCCTTTACCTGCCCAATTAACTACAGGTTTATCACCACGCCCACTTAGTTTTACCTGGAAATAGGATAGAAAAAGATGGGTTAGTAAGGGAAAATGTATCTAAAATTTGAGTAATCACGAGTGCAGCAAACAACATAGTTTGTGACATATCAGCCGTGACATGTGATTTCCAACAATATTGTATTTTGACAAGTGTAGACTCAGACGAGCCTGTGCAGTCTCCTTTTAAGCTTAGAATCTCCAAATGATGTTCAGTCAGTAGCTAAACACTCATAAAATATGCAAACGACTAGCAAAGAATCTGATCAGACTGCGCGTATGCGCAGGCTGATCTGAGGTTTTGCTGGTCACACATAACACATTGTTGGAAATCTCATGCCACGGCTCATATTTCATTTTCATGGAAAGTAAGGCTTGATATTTAATGTGAATCATCTGCTGGCATAAACAAGTTTTTAAAAAGGTCACCTGCTGCAAATCTTTGGTGGTACTTTTAAGAGTTAATACAAAGCTAGCTAGAAGAGTTTAAAGCAGGAGAGGTCAGACCTTTGCTGCTCACATGGACACATACACAAAGTATGAAGTAGATGAACATTCAGCCCATTATTAAGACCTCTAGCACCTCTGGATATGTCAGAATAGCATCACAGGTTTAGATAAACAAAATTTTTGAGCGTAAAAATTGTAAATATTTTCTTACCCATCAGTTTCAACATATGTTTTGGGTGCTCAAAAGAACAGCCTCATTGAGACGGTTCTTTTGAGTACCCACAACATATGTTTTGGTTGAGAAATAAGAAAATTAATTTTTTGGTATGCACTCTTAACTAAAGTCCTGAACATGTTGACATTATATGCACAAGCCTCTTTTAAGCACCCATTCTGTCATATCCAGCGCAGCTTTATATACGATCTTGTATGATGACCAATATGTCTTACTTTCATCATCTCTTTAGTTTCTCCTTCTGGCATCACAGCATGTTGAGTGAGAGCCAGGCTCTCTGTGACAGTTATCAGAACATTCTTCTCCTCATAGTACAGGAGTTTCATCACAGGTCCATCTGTAGTGAATGACTGAGTACACTGTCCCGCTTCACTCACATAGTATACCCCTCCTTAAAAAACAACACAAGAAATGGACAAAGGATAAAATCATATTATTAAGATACAATGTATCTAAGTCTGACCTGTAAATCTGTTTTCTAAGAACCCATATCATGCCAAACAGTGATTTTATTTTGCCTATTTTACAGCCGAATATAGGCCTGTATTTTCCCAATTTTGGGGATTTTTTTCCCAACCTGAGGATTATATTGGGATTTATTCCCAAATTCAAATGGTACAGGCTATATCCTTAAAAGGCAATAAAATCACTGCCAAAGGTCAGTCTCTTTTAAAATTAACTCCAATCCAATAAACATTTCAATTTCCTGAACAATGATGTATCAAAAAATCCGAATGAACTTCCAACAAATAAATTTGAAGGAAATAACTTTTTCTATTACTTTAATATTCATTTACACCAGAAGATCAAAGATGAGAATACAAACGGTAGACACTTAGCTTCATAGGGCCAGTTAAGCAAAACATTTCAGTGTAAAATTGCGATTATTTTCTTACCCATCAGTTTAAACATATGTTTTTGGTGCTCAAAAGAACCGTCTCATCGAGACCGTTCTTTTGAGTACCCACAACATATGTTTTGTTGAGAAATAAGAAAATTAAATTTTTGTTACGCACTGTTAACTACAGTCCTGCTTAGTTTACCAAGTAAACAATCCCATTTTAGATGTCACAATAGCTGTCATTGTACCATGTGGAATTGTACATAAATGTACTAGTGGTGACATTTTTTCACCTTCTCACGGGTAGGAAACTTCATAAACAGGACCGCCTATACATATATTCAGTCTCAAATACCAATTTCATTTTACTTCATACTATAATGTCTTCAATCCTCTTCAACCCTCTCTAATAGCACTGGCATTCTTCAGCCTTAGAGAACTAAAGTTATTCATGAAGTGAAATATTTTTATAAATATCTTTAAAATAAAAAAATATATATATAAGAAGGAGACTTGCATGAGTCTAAGAACCAGACTTGGGGTCAATTACTTTGAAAAAGTAATTAATTACATACAATTACATTGGAAATTGCTCAATTTAATTACAATTACAATTATATGGCGTTTGAGCAAAGTAATTAATTACATACAATTACTTTGTCAAATGTAATTAATTACATTACAATTACATTTCACTGCCACTTAGATAGCTTCAACAGATTTTAATTTCTGAGTTAAAACTTCGTAAAAAGTCTGAGTAACCTTGGCATTCTAAATTCAATATATGTCTTTTAGATTGATTTTATTTTGAGGACTTCTACTATTATTGTCAAGTGATGCAACTTAAAAGAAATGAAATGTACAAAATCAGTTTTTTTTTCTTTCTGGTTGCTGACATGAGATGATGAGAACACAATGAGAAAATACAGATTTTTTTTATTTTTTTTTTGTGGGGGAGTGGGAGGACGGTATATTTGTAAATTGCCGGTGTTGTCAAAAACTAGCTGTTAACTGCAGAACAAAGTTCAGGAATACACATTGGTCTGACAAAAGTCTTACAATTGTGGAAGATAAACCATGGAAATGATTTTGTAAAACTAGTTTAAATGCCAGAGAATAACTGTTCTCAAAAAGTGTTGATAAAAAATCTGTTTGACCCTATGAGACATTTAAGTTGGCAAAAAAGTACAAAAAGGAATATCAGATAGTGATGAACTAAAATATTACTTGTGTGTGAAATGCTGGCATTGCTAGTTCTGTTCCAACTGGAACATTTATTTTATTTTATTTTGTCTTTTTTTGTTATTATATCAACAATGATAGGCCCCAGGTTCACTGAAGGAGTGAAATCCAATTTGATGTTCTGAATCACATTATTCAGTGATTTTGTTACCTGTGCATCCTGCATCTTTTGCGCATAAGTTTTTATTTCTGCGAGTCCCGACGAGTCCCGGGATGCAATAGTATTGCAGACTTGTCATTAAAAATTGTGTTTTGGACTCATAAGTTTGCAGTTGGGACTCATTGATATTGGAAACAGCGAGTCCCAGGACCCATAAGCCCAAATTGTAAATGAATCACTGATTATTATTATCATTATTATTATTATTATTATTATTATTATTGAAGATGACAAATAAGCAGTTTAAAGATTTAAAATAATGTAGTGGATAGATTGGGTCATGCACCTTAGCATACGAGTGTGTTGATCCTAGGTATAAAAATTTAACAATTAGCCTTCAAGAAGTCAATTCACTATAAGTCTATTGTCTGAGTAAAACAATTGTTGAGATTTTCACACCTTCTTTGTTTTTGTATTGTTTGGTGAATTAACTATTAAAGGTTGATTGTCACAAAGCCATATCTTTTATAGGCAGATGAACAAACAATATATAATTTGCTAAAAAAGAAGCTTACAAAAGAGTTACATACAGTCTGTGTCAGTGGTAAAATTGTTAAAAACTATACTAGCATGACTAGTTCCAATTCTCATTTGTTCCATGTTGCACTCAACTTTTCATATATTGAGTAATGCTTTGATATATGCATTTACAAAGACCAATAGCAGCAATCTATGATTATCATCTAAAGGTAACTGAATTTCATATGATAACTGATCTGAAAAGTAATTCAAAAGTAATTGAAAGTAATTGTTAAATACTCCCATTTTTGACCAAGTAATTAATTACATTCAATTACTGTAATTAAAGAAATGTCTTAATTACAATTACATGCAATTACTTTAGAAAATGTAATTAAATTACAATTAGTTACAATTACAATTTTAATTACCCCAACTCTGCTAAGAACCACCTAAAAATACAAGTTTTTCATTCAGTGCTTTTATAGTGTAAAATAGCAAAAAAAGGAGAATGTAGTGCTTTGCTCTGGTCTTTCAACTTCTAATCCAAGCTGCAAATTGTGAACGTTTTATCTGAATCGTTTGTCATGAGGTCAACAACATCCATTTACCCTCACAACAAAAAAGGATTCACACAAAACCGTACACAATTTGCAGCTAGCTTCAGCTTAGATAATAAGTTAAAAGGCCAGAGGGGAACACTACATTCTCCTTTTTTATTATTTTACAGTCACATAAAAGCACTATATAAAAACTTACGGTTTGATGCCATTTTTTCCAGCCTCCATATATACATAATCAGAGCCGACGGTTCTGTTAATGAAATTTCCTACCCATAATTCTGGTCCTTCAGGATTATGGCTTACTAGCAGAAAACGGAATAATGCTTGAGCCAGTGCTAGGGGGTGTGAGTGTTCTCCCACTTTCCATTTATTTTCATGAGTCAATGAAACCCAGTCTGCTGTTTTCAAATGGTGTAAGTTCTCTCTATATCTGATGATTGATCTGTTTTTCCAGATTATATAAAATTAACAAGCCTAAGCCAAAGGTTATAACAGGACTTCAGTTAAGAGTGTGTATCGCAAATTTAATTTTCTTATTTTTCAACCAAAACATATGTTGTGGGTATTCAAAAGAACCGTCTCAATGAGACGGTTCTTTTGAGCACCCAAAACATATGTTAAAACCGGTTGGTAAGAAAATATTTACAATTTTACGCTGAAATTTTTTGTTTATCTAAACCTTTGTTATAGGCATAAATATGTTTCTGAGTAATGAGTTAATTCCAACAAAGCACACTCAGCAACTTGCTAGGAAAAGTTCCAACACTCATAATGAGTTAACCTAGCAGATCCTACTTTTTATCACCAATTTAGGTCTTTAACCCATTATATTCTGGAAACCCCTAAACAGTTACTTTGGCAAATGAAACAGATGAAATGCTGCAATTTGCAACATTCCATCAGGGTCTACACTGCTTGTTAAGGTAAAAACAACCCTCAGGAACAGAAACACATCAAAATTTGGAAATTCAAACCTTTGATCCCTTGTAAAATTTAAATATAACGGAAAAATGCATCCTTGTTGTATCAATATATAAGAAACTCCATCAGAATGAAATGGGTTATGCTATCGAGATAACTGAATATTCAAGATAACTGAATATCTAAATACTTACCACTAGCCCCGCCAACAAAGAAAGAGAGTGACTCGGCTGGTGCAAATGAGTTAGTCATTTTAACATTGCCCTTGCCCTTTTTCCAACTAAACATATCTAATGCTGATTCATCACCGCTCACTGCTGCCTTCGCCAACTGAGATATATCACTGGAAAATAAAGACAATAAATGGTGAAAAAAATGAACGGGATATTGTAATTTGCCTCTGTCTATCTGTCGGTCGGTCTGTCCGTTATGCTATCTCCTCCTAAACCATTGGATGAAATCCAACCAAATTTGGTGTGTGAGATGCTGACAAGAATGGAGTGTGCAACAGCAAAAAAAATTTGGCTCCAACCCCAGGGGCCCTGCGGAGGGGCAAAAGGTCAAATATCATTAAAATACAATAACAAAGTCAATTTCAAAGATTTTTTATACCAAACTATGTGTATGTTCTTACAAATACATGTAAGATATATAAAACATATCGAACAGGATTTTTGTTCTAATGCCTGGGTCATGCCTCAGGGGTGGGACTTGGGGGTGCCGGGCATGCCCAGGGGGTCAAAAGTTTATTTTTTTCAAACATGGTCATGTAGCATATGAAATTGACGGGAATGATGAGAGGAACAGAATACAATTAAAATTTTCACCCAAGGGTCAAACTGGTGACCTTGGGCTGAGGTCAAAAGGTTAAATATCCTTAAATGTCCATTACAAAGTCAATTTCAAAGATTTTTATACCAAACAGTGTGTGTGTTCCCACAAATAAAAGATATAAAACATATCCAATGGAATTTTCATTCTGTTGCCTGGGTCATGCCCCAGGGGTGGGACTTGGAGGTGCTGGGGGGGGGGGGGGGGTGGGTAAAAAACTTGAGCGTTGGGATTTGCAATGGTGCCCCATCGACTGTGCATTCTAGTTTAACATTGCCCTTGCTCTTCTTTCAACTGAACATATTTAATGCTGATTCATCTAAACCCACTGATGCCTTCGCCAACTGAGATATATCACTGGAAGATAAAGACAATAAATTGTAAATATTTTCTATCAGTTTAATGTATGTTTTGGGTCCTCAAAAAAACTGCCTCATTGAGGCGGTTCTATTGAGTACCCACAACATATGTTTTGATTGAGAAATAAGAAAATTAATTTTTGATTGCAAAAACCAACTTGCATCTTTTTTGGCCTGGAAGATATCTAACGTTTTGAAGCAAATTCCAACAGTATTTAATTGAGTGTGGTTAAATGTCTAATTTTCATGAGCACAGAGCATGCTTGAAAATTCTTAAGTTTTCAACACACACACATACCAGATATATTTGGTATCACTACATAAATAGTAAATTTTATTTTATACTTTTTTCAAATTAACAGGCTTAGGGTAATAGGGGGTAAGTATTGACTATAATTTAACCCTTTGAATATTGGAAACCAGCAACAGGGTACTATGGCAAACAGTGAAGACCCAGATGAAATGCTGCAGAATGTGACATTTCATCCTGGGGTTTGCACTGTTTGCTTAGACAAAAATAATCTACAGGGTCTGAAGTACACCTTAACCCTTAAAGCGCCACCTATAATTTGCATCAGACGACAATTTCAAATTTTGCTATTTTTTCAAAAAATAGCAAATAAGGCATGATATTTCATGAGAGTCGTCTGCTGGCAGACGATTCTTATGTAATATGCTTTATTTTTTTTTGAAAATTAGAAAAGATGTCGCAAGATTTGTCATCTGCTGCAGTCCTGATTGGCGCTTTAAGGGTTAATTTGGAATTTCTAACTGGTAATTTTTTAACAGTTCTGTAATCTTATCAAGACACTATTTTTAAGTTTTTGTCAAACAAACAACAATCCTATCCTATCTAGAGGCCTGCTTGAGCAAACTTACGTGGAAGGGTCTGATGGAGGAAGTGGTCGGAATAATATTTGTGTGAGTGGCTCCTGACAATGATGCTGATGTAGCGGATTCTGTTGTAATCTTCCTTTACCATCTGCCTTCCATACCATCACCACACCAGACTGAAACAAACATACAAGATTACCATGTAGGTGAAATTATGTTTGAGTTCACCACACTTTATCCATTTGTTCACAGATTTAGTCAATATTCATTAATTGGAAGGTGACCCATATTTTCACCTTAAAAGGGTGGGTTTTCCGTCTAGAAAGCTAATATTGGATTATTGTATATTTGGAATCATGTCGCTATCATTGAGGCATGTTTTGCATGAATTTCATATAAAAGGATTCAATGAAACGTAATTTATACTTCGAAAAGTAAAGGCATACAAAACATTGTTTGCACAGTTCCTTGGCAATGTCGCGGACACATGACGTTATTAAAGTTATGCTGACGTCACAGGTGTTACATTTTTCAAAATCCGACTTAATGTTTGGAGACTAATTATATCTCAGAGCAACAGATACAGATTTGGGTCAATTAGTTTTCACTACAAGATTTTTTTTGCAAATAGTTTTTTCAGGGTTCCTAAGTTTTAATTAGTTTTTTCTAGCCGCTTATTATATATCGTTTAAAACTTACTGGACTCTTACCCATCTGCCATTCATATGATAATTCTTCTGCCTTTCAACTGTTCTTTTGTCTGTCTGTCTGTTTTCAACTTTCACCGATTTTTCTGATTCATCTATGACTTTGGAAATCAGATCAGCAAGGATCTTACTAACAATAGTTTTTTGCTGTAGGTTCCTGACGGGTAACAAACCCAATAATGCTTTGGGAGCTTGTAGTTGTAACTTTTTGTTTCTGAATGCGCCCACGTTTAGCAGTCGACATTTTGGAAGTGAAAGCGGAAACGGAAACTTTGATCAGCAGTTACTACTAAAACACGGAATGGTACCGGAATTCAGTCAAACTCCCCGACAGTGGCAACCTTCCGTTCCGCTGAAATTGCCTTTTGGGAAGTCTACCACTATTGGGGAATTTTGAATTTGATACCGGTACTGGTATGCATTTTAGTAGTAACCGTTAACCATTGTTTCCATTTCTAAAAAAATGATCGCAAATCAAGGAAAAATATTCAAACTACGAGCTCCTCTAGCATTCACAGGTTTGTAAACCATCAGGTAACGATAAAAAAACACTAGCACCACAGGACTTGGGTCATCAAAACAATCAGATGATCGATCATAATTAGTTTTATCCTTTTGCAATTCCTTTTTATACGATGGTTTTTTAATTTCAATTCGTTTTTCTGTAAAAATAATTCGTAAAAACGATAAAACGACCTTTATCTGTTGCTCTGATATCTTCAATTATTTCAGCTGAATATCAGGAAGAAATATCTAGAAATAGATAAGGCAGGGTATTAGTTCACGAAATTATTGATGGGCCCTCATAATTATGGCAATATTAACTAAACTGTACCTTGTCTCCAGAGACTAGCCTGGTTCCATTGGAGCTCCAGTGTAGGACTGTAATAGCATGTTTATGCAGTGGAAGACCCTCAAACAACTCATGGTCCATTGCATTCCAGATGAGTAGCTCTCCGTTCTCCCAGCCCACTGCTATTATCTTCTTGGTCGGGTGCCATGACGATGATGTTGCCTGGCAATTTCTCTGTAGTTTCACATTTAACAGTCTCTCTCCCTGAAACATAATGAATGTGTAACATTTAATGAAAATGAATAAATATATTTTTACCGTCAAAATAAATACTGAAGTTAATGCACAGAAAAAAACAACAACAAAATTACAGTAAATGTATTTTCCCCACCTTTATTTTCTTTAAAGTTTAAACGAAAGGTTTTGCATCAAACTAGTTTCTTCTTGTAAACACTGTATCAGTGTAACAAAATCTTGAAAATGAGGATATTGTAAGCATATTTTTTCCTCTTTCAAGGGAGGGCAGGTCCCCTAGCAGACTCTAATAAAATTAAAGTTTTTTTATAAAGGCTATTTTAGGCAAAATAAAGGTTGTTTCATTGAAATTCTAACAAAAATAAAGAGCAAATTAACTATAAATTTTCTTGTATTTTTATTGGATCCTGATCTTTAAATCGATGTTATGTCGTCTGATGAAGTCGTCTGCTGCAAATAATTGCCTAGCATTACTGACAAATTAAGTATAGAAGCAAACAGTGTGGACCCAAAACAGACTGCTCCTATAGGAGCAGTCTGATCTGGGTCCATACTGTTTGCCATAGAGGCTTCTTAAACATTTCAACAGATGAGAGAAGCAGACGACTTTTGTTGCGATTGGCACATTAAAGGTTAAATTACCTCATCAAGAAAGAGATTGACTGACCCTCCACTCTCATCACTGTATGACGTCACTGCCAATAGTGGTGACCCGCTGTACCAGGAGACATCAGTGTTTATTCCAGACCTCTCTGTGTCTAAACGGTGGTCAAAATAAACAGCCATGCCAAAACCAGTAGCTCACACTGGCGTATCTGTAAGATACAAAGAGAAAATAAATACATTATTGGCCCTAATAACTGCACATGCTCATAGAAGTACAAACTGGGTATTTTTGAGTTGTTAAACAGTTGAACATGCGGAATCAGCTGCCTTTAAAAGAGCTCAAACTGCATAAGCAGGGGTGTGGATATAGCAAAATTTTATACTTGCTTTGGGACAAGTAAATGCCCACAATGTACTTGTCCAAAGAAAAGTGTACTAAACTCAATTGAAAACAGTATGAATGTAGATAAAGACTCAATTTAAAACAGTGTAGATCCAGATCAGCTGGCTTCTGCAGAAGCCAGCTGATCAGGATCCACACTATTTTTCAAACAACATGCAAGTTCAAAATAATTCATCAAATATTAAATACAGAATTGCATTAACTTTCTTTATACTTGTCCCAGGACAAGTAAAAATAAACTTCTAACTTGTCCTGAATGAAATAACACCAGGTCTGACAAGTCGGGCATGGTATTTCCACACAACTGGCATAAGAGAGTCAGTTTGAAATATTTCCAGTTATTTTCAGTATCTATTACCTCTGCATAAGACAGCCACCAGCAGCCAGTAAAATCATTCTGATGTTGTAAAAGCTATATTAATGATAGTGTCTTTCTTTCTTTCTCTATATACTGCCAGACCCTCTTGCGAGTATTATCGGCAGGTGTACTTTGTACACTCCAGGTTACAGGATGAAAGCCTACAAGTATTAGAAACCATTATCTAAATCTTCTCCTGTACATTGGAGAAGATTGTACCAAAAGGCCTGATACGGAATACGGAAAAACAGACTGATAGAAGCACACATGCATATGTACAAATAATCTTGGTGCGAGTTGTCTGTACTTCGTTAAAAAAATAAAGTTGATTAATGAATTTGGGTCTAATAAACTTGGGCCGAGTTGACTTGGGCCAAGTTGGTTTTGGGCTGAGTTGTCCGTAATTGGAACCTGGGACCTCTAACACCAGAGGCAAGTGTGCTCACCACTGAGCTACCACATCTGCTCCCTAAAATATTTTTTTAAAAGATTGTGCATAATTTCATGGAATGTCTGGTAATTTTTCTTTCTTTATTATACTGCCTGATCCCCTCACAAGCTGCGGAGCTTTATCGGCCAGTGGTCTAGGGCTGGCTAATCGAAGCCACAATGCTAATCGATAATCGGTCCTTGCATTTCGATATATAACCAAATAGGAATCGTTCAAACTTGACAGAGGGTCTCGGAACGTTTTGACAACTCTTGCATGGTCAATGACATTGATTTCCCCATCATTTCGCTGAACAACACTAATTAGCACATGTTATATATTCAAAAGATAATAGGTTTTATATAAAAGGTGGCACCTTTGCTCAAAACAAGTCGTAATCCACGCTGTTGGAAGAAAATTGACATGCTAATTGGCAAAGTCGGTAATTAAACTCGCAGTCGGCCATTGTAGTTGTTAATTTCATGTTGCGTGACGTCATACAAAAGGAAGTAAAGTATGCATGACACGAACAACTTTGTGTAAAATAAGACCCGCTGTAAATGTTTGTAAAATTGAAAGCTTCTACAGTAGTTTCAAAGATGCATAGTGGTGAGGTGATTCTATTTTTCTTATAAACAGGTAAAGCATGACTATTCACTGCCACACACATATACAGTATATGTGGTAGGTGCGTTATTACTGTAAACTGAGGCAACCTGCACGCCCAAAATCATGGTTCGCCAGTGTTTGATTACAACGATTCTCATCGATCTTTGAATCCACTTTTAACTGGAATTTAACCGCGGAGAAAACAACTTTTATGCTAGATTTTTCATCTGATGAATATTTTGTGATTTTGTACTACTTTAAAACAGAGATGCGCAAGCAAAACTTTTTCTAATGTAATTAGTTGTTGAGTTAGCCTGCAGAGTACAATGTTTTACTACTTTGTTACAGCAATTTATACACATCTACTGCTTACGAAAATGCACTTCAGGGCACTTCCGGGCTAAACCAAAAATAACACGAGGCAATTAAGCTTGGATTTTAATTTAAGAAATAGACAGAATGTCGATTAAAAGTAACCGATTTTTGAATTTTCATATCGATAATCGTTTTTCTTTTGTATATCGACCGATTAAACAATATTTCGATTAATCGTGCCAGCCCTGCTTACCACTGTACCATACATTTATTACTGTCCACTTGTATGTCACTTCTGCAGCAAAGCAAATACAGAAAAAACTTGAAAAGTTAGAGTATAGAGCATTAAGAATTGTCTTTAGTGATTTTACATCAAGCTATGCCTCCCTGCTGGAGAAAGCCGAGCTCTCAACTCTTCATTTAAATAGACTCAGGTGCATTGCTGCAGAGACATACAAGTGTCTAAACAATCTAACACCAGCAGAGCTCTTGGAAACGCAGAATTACGCGTATTGGTACGCAGGTTTTTTACCTGGGACGCATGTTTTTCGCTAGTCGGGAGTTCCGCGTACGCATGTTTTTTTAGTCGGCACGCGCTAAAAATCCAGTAGCTGGCAGATAAATAAACACCGGGAGATCAAAAGCCCTTTGATATTATCGATCCCGACACGCTTTTCGAGCGCGGGAGACGTGATCAGTGTCCTGTCTCTGTTGACCAATCGTATGACTCGGATTGCAGTGTAGCAATTCTGACAGGTGATTGACAGGATTACCGATGCGGGACAGTGTGATTATTATGAGGTGATTATTAAAGTAATTAAGCAAGGATTATCAGATAATTGTTTGAAACAGATGCACTACCGATTTACCGTTAATTAAAGGGAGAAAAACTAACAGGGTATTGTAAACAACATCGAACTACCGACTTCCGAATTCGACTGATTATGGATGAAAGAGAAAAATATTTAATTGCACTCGTTTGCGATTTGAGCAACATAAACATGGAGAAAAAATTAATAAGTTTACAGATTTGTATTTCGTCATTCGTTCATTGCTACGGCAAACAAAAGAGTCTGAGAATTGTTGAAAAAAAAAAACGGTACAGCGGTAAGCCGTATACGGTAACGTCCGACTGACAAAAGTTCGAAATGAAGCTACTCTACAAGCCGTGCGATGAAATATATCATCCGTTCAAGTCGATTGTCTTGATGAATAAACACAAACAATCACTTTCAGCAAGTAAAATCGTTCATTCTAAATGTTAAATGGCTAAGTAATGTCAGTCTATTCATTGCAATCTCTGTAGAAACTAGCGAGATGCGTTTTTATAAGAAAAAAAAAATCCATCTGCATAAGATTATACAAAACAGAGGACTGCTGTCTGTCTGCCTTCCTGTCTGTCTGTCTGTCTGTCTGTCTGTCTTGTTAAAGAATAAAACAAGTACCAACAGGCAACAGTTTAATCTTTTATTTTGATAAGGCCAAACAAAAAATGTGTGTTGAGGTTACATGAAAAAAATATAGCAAAATATTTTGCTTTGTTAAGTAGGAACAATCCATCAATGCTTAAAGGGTTAAAATCAGTCAATCTAAAAATTATTCAAATGTATCACTTCCGGCTAAAATGGAAAAGATATACGGTATGCACAAATCAGTGGGACTCCAACTTTTTTTGAGTGGGACTCGCACTTTTTCCAGTGGGACTCCTACTTTTTGCCAGATGGGAGTCCTGAACTCCTGTTTTCAAAATCCTAGTGAGAGCTCTGACCAGAATACATAAGGGACCTTCTACAAAAAACCTCTTCTTATTCTTTCAGGTATGAAAATACTGTCAAGGTTCCAACAGTCCGAACCGTCACATATGGCCAATGCTCATTCAGGTTCGAGTCTGCCCGGGTGTGGAACTCCCTTCCAAATGACATGAGGAAAGTGACAGAATTTGCCGAATTTCGGCGCTAAATTCGCACCTGGACAGGCCCCGGACAGGCCCGAGCTGCAGATGTGCCATCTGTCGCGGTTCGGGAGGTTGGCCAACATGTGTCATGGTATTTTTAGTTAGAACGAATGTTATTTTAAAATTGCAGTTTATTTTGCTTTATTTTTTCTTTGCTGCAGGATCAGCATTTTACCTATTTTAGTCTACAGACATGTCTCAATCAGTAACTAAAGTTCATAGCTTAATTTTATGCAACATGCTAGGTGTCTTATTTTTTCGCTTGCAACGGGGAATAGATCAGGGCTTCTGTGTCTTTCGCTTTTCGCATATAAGGCCATTAGCATGATAGCATCCTCCATCTGAAAGATACCATGATCTTTAAGAATATACCATCACTTTAGATGCAGTGTTTTTAGTCTTTGACATTAAAGGGAGACTTTTATTTCTATCTAGCAGTGCATCGTAAAAAATTTCAAATCTTAACAGGGGACAAAAATATTTCAATATTGCACTCACCCTGCAGGACGAGTGACTTACAATTTTCACTCGTCCTGCAAACACATGCCCTCGTCCTTAAAAATTGTATGCAATAAAGAAAATGGGGGGGGGGGGGGGGGGGGGGGATTTGATGTTTTTGAAGTTCCTTATATCACTGCTAAAATAATATTTACCCACTGCAGTCTGTTTCATAACTGCATCCCATACACTGACAAAAAGAGTTTTACATTCAAAACTCAGTCTCATGTTGCGACTTTCTTTTCTCAAAATCACGTTTACTTTCCACTTTTTCTGCAGGAGACATTTTAGCAGAATTACGACCGTCTAGAAGAAAATTCAATAATTACTGCAATACAGCCTGTCAAACCTATTTCATTGATGAAAATGCGCTCCGAAAAAAATCAATATTTACTTCGATACAGTCTACCACACTACCGCGCATTATACTGCGCAGCTTTTATTCGCCATTTGCAATCTCAACATCCGGTTTCTACTTTCGGAATTGAAAAGGTATTTGGCTCCATGAAAACGCTTTCTGCCATTCAGAAAATGCTAGTTTCATCCGCAGATTTTAGCACCAGACCTGGGGCCAAATACATTGAAAAGTATTCAAATACATTACAATTACTTTCACTGATCAATGATTACAATTACATTACAATTACAGGACCTGTAGAAATGTAATGATTACAATTACAATTACTTTAGAAATGTAATCAAATAATTACCGATTACTTTGAAATTTTCGTATAAAATTATAATGCTATATATAGTACTCACTTTTAAAGTTATAAAGAGAGTAGGCTCTTTGCAGTTTTATACATATATAATGATATGTCCTATACTGCTCTTTCTTAATAAATGAAAAATAACTGACTATGAAGTTTTATTCACATTCTTATAAAAGTTTAAAAAATATATAGTATGTAATACTCAGTTTTCAATTTTTTTTATTCATCATACATCAGATCTGACTTCATACTTTATAGATGATGAGCATGCCACATAGTAAGATACAGTAGAATGGAAATTGTCTTTGCTCGGTCAGCTATTTTTAAATTGTTAACAGATTTTACTTTAAATCATCATAAGTTTTTCAAAAGTGTCATATTTGAGGGAACATAATTCAAAATAGCTTAAAACTAGTGCTACCATTGCACACACATTGATTTAGAAATTTTAGTGATCTGATTATAATAAACACTTGTAACTCATTATAATTTGGCCATTCCACAAAAAATGTATTTTTGTGTCATAATCTTAATCAAGCTAAATTGTACACATATACAGGTAACTATTTAGAGGGTCATAAGTCCTATTTCACATGTCCTAGCAATATTATATAACAAAATATTTTAAAACCTTAGAGATGTCTTCTTTTTATGGTCTGAATTGGAGAATTCACCTGTGAAATCAGCTAAGCATGCCAACTAATGAAAGGAGATATAAAAATGCTGTCAGAGTGAATTACAGCAGAAAAATGTACCTCATACCATGTTACAAAATCTATTGAAGGATTTCAAAAATCATTTTAATTGAATAATGCATGTTAATCTCAAACATCTGAATAAAATTTATGTTGATTCTGAAAGTAACTAAATCTTTAAAGTTTGCTTATATTAATTTACCGCCACATAAGGCAATATTTGCTTATGTATTAATATATCCACAGTATACCTTTTCCCAATCATTTGAATTAAAATAATACCACAAGTCATCACTAATCAGTCAGTTTCTAGTGGTGAGCAAATTTTCTTTAATAAATAGCCAAAAATATTTAAAAAGTATTTGAAAGTAATTATAATTACAGCAAAAAATATTTTCAGTAATGATTACAATTACATTACATGTATTTGAGCCAAACCATGATTACAATTACATATGATTACTTTGAAAATTGTATTTAATTACAGATAATTACAATTACTGATTACGATTACCCCAGGTCTGTTTAGCACTCGTCCCGAAGGACGAGCGCTTTGGGAAGAATCACTTGTCCCTAGGGCTGGCTAATCGAAGCCACAATGCTAATCGATAATGGGTCCTTGCATTTTGATATCTAACCGATTAGTAATCGCTCAAACTTGACAGAGGGTCTTGGAACGTTTTGACAACTCTTGCATGGTCAACGACATTGATTTTCCAATCATTTCGCAAAACAACACTAAGTAGGACGTGTTATAGATTCAAAACAAGTTGTCATTCACTCTGTTGGAAGAAAATTGAAAGAAAGTCGGTAATTGAACTCACAGTCCGCCATTGTTTGTTGTTAATTTCGGCACGTTGCGTGACGTCATACAAAAGGAAGCCAAGTATGCATGAAACGAACAACTTTGTGTAAAATAAGACCCACTGTAAACGTCGGTAAAATTGAAAGCTTCTTAACTCGAATTTAACCGCGGAGAAAAACAACTTTCATGCTAGATTATTCATCTGATGAATTTTCTTGATTTTGTACTACTTTATTTAAAACAGAGGAGCGTAGGTATAACTTTTTCTAACAATCAGTTGTTGAGTTAGCCTGCAGAGTACAACGTTTTACTACTTCGTTACAGCAATTTATACGCATCTACTGTTTACGACAATGCACTTTACGGCACTTCCGGTTTAAATAGAAAATAAAAGGAGGCAATTACGCTTGGATTTTAATTGAATAAATAGACAGAACATACATTAAAAGTTACCGATTTTTGAATTTTCATATCGATAATCGTTTTTCTTTTGTATATCGACCGATTAACCGATATTTCGATTAATCGTGCCAGCCCTACTTGTCCCTTCTAAAATCCACTTGTAAATACGAGCGGATGAGTGGAATTTTTGTCCCCTGCTTAACCCTTAAACCGCCGACAAAAATGCAGCAGAGAGTGTCTTCTGCTAAAGTCGTCTGCTGCATATGATTTCCTGACGTTGCTGACATATTTTGGGTGTAGGGGGGCAAACGTCGTGCACCCAGATCAGGCTGCTCCAAAAGGAGCAGTCTAATCTGGGTCTATGCTGTTTGTCAATGAGTCTTCAAAACATTTCTGCAGACGAGAAAAGCAGACGACATTTTTGTTGTGATCGGTGCTTTAAGGGTTAACTCAGACAATGCATGATGTATTTATAACCAAACCTGTAAATATGTGCTTATAGCTTTTTAAATGTGTTTTATGCATGCAATTCAAAATCAAAATCCTTGCCAAAGCTTTAAAATAATATGTATGTAATCTGCTCTTAGGTGATAACCAATTCCTCTCTTTTAGCAGCTGCTTTTACATATTAATTTTTACATCTGTTATGTCGTAAAAATAGCTCTTGTAGCTAATGTTATTTGTTGTACTATAACCAACAGAAAATATAGTTTTTTGTATCTTGTATCTCATCGACACACTCCACGTTGCAGGATTTCTGTATTTCAGGCCAGAAGCCCTAATTTTCCTCGCTGGTATTTTCTTATCGCCGGTAAACTGTACTGTATTAACTCGCAGTATATTGGTGGTGCGCGGCTATTGACTTAACTCTCGTGATTAGTTTCACTCACATAGATTTCTAGCTCTGCTAGGATTAAGCTTCTCCATTCTTTGATGAAAGCCTACAAGTAACCATATCTAAATTAACCGTTTTAGCCACTCGAATATGGTATAATGTGTCATAAGCATGAATTAACTGCAAATGGAAATTCCTGACTGGTAGATTTGCTTTTTTCAAGGGAAATTAGCTTCTAAAATTACTTCAGAACATTCTGACAAGTGCTTTGACAATGTTCCAGTGTTTGTTTTGCTTGGAAACGATAGTTTTATTGTATGCTGCAGTGCGTAAATTGCATTGAAAATCAAACTGTATCATTGATTTTTAAGCCTGCCAAATATCAAACCTTTTCTCAGCTGCTTTTAGGCGTATTTTCGTAAATAAGTGTGTTTAATTCATGGAAACATTTCTCATCTCCACCATTTTCAAACTATTTCACCGGAAACGGAAATGATTGGTGGGTAAATATCAGAAATAATCAGAAATAATAGATAAAAAAAGAAAATTAATTATGCTCACAGCATCAACTAAATTCATAATTGATATTTAATTCAATGATTTGTAAAATATTTATTGTTAAAAAATAGAATAATTTTCTTCATCGCTACATGAAAGGGCGTAGACAAATATTTATGCATGCCGTACTTGCTGGCGTTGACTTATCTGCGCACTCCTCACCCAGGGACACGATACAAGATTCGGATTGAAGATTCGGTAGTACTAAACTTCAATGGAAAGAGTAAAATGCTTAAAATGCATAAGATAGGTCTAGTTTTCAATCACAATAGCTGGGAATGAAAGTGTTAAAGGTGAACAGTTTACATAGTTTGTACATTTTACGGTCTCTAGTCAACTCGTATCTAAGTGAACTGGTACCTAAGTCAGCTCGTATCCATTTTTGGTCAACTCGTACCTGACCTTTGGTCAACTTGTACCTACCCCAAGTCAACTCCTACCTGAGTCCCCCCCCCCCCAAAAAAAAATGGGGCAGGGTAGAGCATGATTAACGGAGAGTTGGTAAGTCTAGGTACTAGCAAGCCTTTTCAAACTCTAAAACATCATAATTTACTAACTGTGCTGAGGTTAGGCTCGGGCCAGCCTGTTCAAAGATCCTAAATGCACAGTTTATGCTCATAGGTGGCCAATCACGTGGTCTGCCTGATTGTGTTCACGGACTTACAAATCAGTAATCGGACATCACAGGCAAGGGAAATCGTTTATAACGTTCGTTATACTTAGTCAAATTCATTCGATAAAGTGCAAACAAATCCTCATATTTTTCTGCACAAGACTGTGTAACGTTTCTCCTTTGTTCACTGCAGATTTCCAGACGACTTTGAACAACTGAAGAAAAAACCCGGAAAATTCTCCACAATGGGGTACACACCAAATTCATAAAAATAGCAAAACACGTTTTGTGAGTACAGTGAACGTTTTTAAATGACGTGGGCATGCTTTCTAGCCATACAGACAAGACTTTCAATTTCCCATTTTTAGATGGTGATGTTCCTCGTTCTACATCCTATGGAGTCTATATCTCTCAACTCATTCGTTTTGCTAGAGCATCTAGCTATGTTACTGGCTTCAACACTCGCAATAAATTGTTAACTCAGAAACTTCTTAAACAGGGCTATCGGTATCATAAACTTCGCAAAACATTTTCAAAATTTTATAGACGATACTATGATTTGATTTCTAAATTCCAAGTTGGACTTAAATCTCTCTTGCGCCAAGGACTTTCGGAACCTGATTTCTATGGTGACTTGGTGTATAAGTTGAAGAAGATTGTTGGCTCTAATAATTTTTCAGCGCAGTTCATTAAAATAATTTCCCATTATAAAAAGATTGGCTATAACATTAATGTATTGCAACAGACTGCATGCTTGGTAGTCAACCCAATCACAGTTGGCAACTTTGCTTTCCTCTTTAATTGCACGCCGGTGGGTCGGACTTCAGACTCTATGATGGTTCCGACTTAAAGACTTATCTATTGATGAGATGGTAGGGGCCTGATGCTTTGGCTGTTTGTCGGGCCCACCGGGGTTTACCTGTTGGATTTCTTTTGCTCCCGTATTCAGTTTAATTTACTGTTGAGTCCTTATCCTTGCTTTATCTCCTTGTTATATCTTGATTTATATGTTTTAGTAGATGATGCATTGATAAGTTAGGGGTCTTTCATGCAAACCAAATATTTATGTGTCTTGATCCACATCTGAATTAAGGGTGAGGTTGGCGCCGTTAAACCGGTTTTAGCCCTCCAGTAAAATATTTTACTGACCGTTCCAAGGCGGTACTTCTTTTGTGGATCTTTTATGTTTTTGTTCTGTCTTGTGTTTGCTATGTTTTGTGCGCGTCTGTTTATATGTGCTTTGTGGTCACCTGCTGGGAAAGGGCTGACCTCTTGGCTCTCGTTTGTGGTGTCTTCTGTGAGTTTGTCACTTTCCCATTGGTATCCTGGGTCAGGTGTGGTACTTGATTGTATCGATTCCTGATCTTTGCAACCTTATTACTTTCAGTCATTTTTTGCAAAATATGTCATCTACAATCGAGTTACTAGTTGTAATTGAAACACGATAGGGTGCACATGACAGGATTCACACCTGGAAAGAACGTTCTAAGTTGTAAATAATTTTAATTGTTTTATATACAGCACACTTTGTATATATGTTGTTACAGATTCATATATATATGAGCGCCGATCTGACAAAAGGGTCCTTCGGGCATTTTAGCTGTTTTTGTGTAATCAAAATTTCAAAAACGTCTTAATTTTCACGATTTTGCATGTTCTAACAATAGAGTCAAATTGCTACTAACATGTAATACAATCAAAGGCGCAAACACTTCTGATAAAATTTAGCGATACGTATAATGTATGTTGCCATGGCAACAGCTGTGCATATGGATGGACTACACACTTCCTTTAAACCAGGGTACCTCATTTCAAATGCTTTTGTAAACTCGGGATGTGCCTATGTGGGCTATTTGTGCAGCTATGCAATTGCATACACGTCACATTAACAGAAACATGGAGCATTCTTGAAATATTGCTCCTAGCGTCTTTGTATTAGCGTCATATATTAACACAATGGTCTTGACGTCAGAACGTCATTAACAACGTTAAGTGACGTCATGTTTAAAGCGCATTATATCTACGAGTTTAAACGCTCATATATTTGTTATTTGTAAAGATAATCTCTTCAAATTTTCTGTAATTGTTCAGAACAGCTAGGTCTTCCTTTCACTGTAAATATCTCACCTTTGACTTTTATTGCCAGAGGGTCCCTTTTGTCAGATCTTGGCTCATATATGACAAAACATGTGCCATTTTGCTAACAACTTCTTATTTGTTTTAACTAGGCTAAGATGTTGATAATTAACCTTCTGATATAAACCTTCTGAACCAATATTTGTCATGATTGAGATACAAAAGTCGACTGTTCGATCGTGATACATGTTGATACAAATCTTTGAAATACAATGAGATAAAGCTTGTTAGTGGCTATACCCATTGGCTTAAGAATTTAGAGGTTATACTAGGCATTTGATACAGTAATATCACTGGGTTCATATAAAAACTGGCCAGGAAATACCACAATCATATATTGCAGACCAACCCATGGCACTCCTTTAAATTCGCCTTACATAGAATAAATTTATGTGTAGTACCGTATATGTAATTTGTTTGTTTGATTTGATTCTTTACGTCCCATCAACAATCTTTCAGGGACGGGTATTCATGGATTTGAACCAGTACTAAGCTAGAATTAATGGTTTTGCTCTAGCACACAATTCAGTGGTGCCAGTGAGGCTCGAACCCGGGGTCCCTCGGTCTCGAGTCAAGCACTCTACCACTGAGCCACTGCGCTCCCACCGTATATGTAAGCGAATAGTGGAGAGCAGACCCAAATTTTATCTGAGCCTAACAATTTACTATATTTATTCATTTTGCAAGGCACCTTATTAAGATATGCGCAGCAGGGACCTCTGACGGTGGTTATGGGAGTCACAGTGTATCGCTGCCTATAATTTTGATAAAGATTAAAGTCAATCAAGTGCTTCCATCTTCATATATACTAGCTCGCTGTTGGTCTCTATTTTATGATTTTATATTTGATTTCCTATTTCCACGAATGTCTGGCTTTATTTTAGGGCTAAATGGTCACTTTTTGTATCATACATATAGGAAATAGAAACATATTTTTAAAAATCATCCCCGAGCCCCAACTTATCCTTTTGCAGGTAAGTGTGTTCTCACATTTTACATAATATACATGAAAGGCTAGATGGGACTCGGAGTGTGGGGGGGGGGGAGATATCCCACAGCCCAAAATGTGGCTTCCTGGCGAGCCAGAACATTCTCATTTGGATTTTTGGTGTGCTCTCTAGTAAACCTTTTTCCCCAGTATAATGAAATAACTAGTACAAGTAAAAGTAAGTAATGGTGCAAAGATCAGGAATCGATACAATCAAGTACCACACCTGACCCAGGATACCAATGGGAAAGTGACAAACTCACAGAAGACACCACAAACGAGAGCCAAGAGGTCAGCCCTTTCCCAGCAGGAAATATTACAACGTATTCAGCATATTTTTCTTAAGATTATGAAAATTGTCCTTTTACTAAATACAGTTGGTAGATTATTTTGCACATGTACTGTATCTATCCAATACACATACGCTACATGACCCTTGTGCATTGACTATGTGTACTTTACGCATGGATGAAAGGTTATAATACATTGCTGCATAATATTACTCCAGGTAAATGTTGAATAAGGACTACAGTTGCACTTCAAAATATTTCTTAACAAATCAGATAGAAAGACAAAACAACAAAAAATCATTAAAATGTTAATGATTATAGACTTTAAAATAATAATAATAATAATGATAATAATAATAATAATAATAATAATAATAATAATAATAATAATAATAATAATAATCTTTATTTTCAGAGGGTAACACATTTAGCAAAAAAAAGCTAATCTTCCATGAGGCGCTCGTTCACTGTGATTTGTAATCGAGTATTGATGATATAATACCCTTATACGTGAAGATATTTGATTTCTAAATGTGTTGGTGGAATTAAATTTTGCAACCCCTACCCCCTTTGATAGCATCCTGTTTTGTGGTAGGGGTCTGCCTGGCTAGTTATAATATTAATTCGTTCCTAATACATCAAGCGTTTTATTCAAAAGCATAATATCTTAGGCATAGGAAAGTTTTGGGGAAGCATCTGAAATATAGGCAGATACCTTATCAAATTGTCATTATAATTTGATTTCATTATGACAGAGATTTTACCAATACCAATGCAATGTAAATAATTAGAAAAATGAATCTGTAAGCAGTTATGCATCACATGTTAAAGCCGGTACAAATTACATGTTAATTAGCATATTTAGATATTTTTTTTCACTACACTTTATTGCCAGTTAAAAGTTATAACCAACTTCGATTATATGAAAATGGACCTTTTCAATTAGAATATAGTTTTATATCATATATATTTCAGGTCAGAGAGATTGGTTTATTCTAATACATGTATGTAATTTGTAAACTTTCATTATTTGCAATTTATTATAAAATGTAAAATAAGTTTTGTTGACGAGCAGAAATACATACCACAGATGATCTGCAATTGATACTTATGTATTGTGCTTAAACTGTTTCACTTATAATAATAAATCATTAGCCTTGTATTTTGTGTACTGCTATTTTCAAAGTCAGTAGCGTTACACGGGTCGAAACTACCATATACTGTATTCGGGCTTTTTATTAATGCCGTGTGGTCACCTGCCGTGAAAGGGCTGACCTCTCGGTTCTCGTTTGTGATGTCTAATTGTGAAGTTGTCACTTCCCATTGGTATCATGGGTCAGGTGTGGTGCTTGATTGTATCGATTCCTGATCTTTGCCCTCTTTCTTACTTTTCAATAAGATAAAACCATTCAAACCAACCTGCTCACCGAAAGAGGTGAGCTAGAATCTAAAACATTTTGATTATACTTATAATACTTTCTGCATGGGTAGCAGGTAACTATGACACTGACCAGAATGCTATATTCGTGTGCTAGTTTGCGCCTTTTATAGTCGCATACAACCTTAACAACTTCAACGGCTAGACTTTATAATCTGTCATGTTCATTGGGAGAAAGTGCTTGAACATATGGTACATGGAAGTGATGCAAACCATTATACATCCATGATGATGTTAGGGTTAGGTTTATATCTAGAAGTCTTTTATGAAGGGCCACATGGTAGAATAGCCGATAGGCTAAATTTACAGGAATTTTGAAGTATTTATGCAGATAACGAAACGTTTTGTATCGTCCTACTGGCTAGTCGAGTGGTTATGAAACAGAGTTTACAACCAAAAGGTCGTGAGTTCGAGTCCACGTGTGTTCTTTTTTATTTCTTTTTTTTTTACCTTTAATCGATTCGTTTAATTTCATTTATTATAGATGTACCACGACCTTTGATGAATGAAACTTTGGATCATTCTATTTCAAAAGGCTGATGCTTAACGCGTAAAATGAGCCAGTCTGTCCGAAACATCTTCAGAGATTCACGTGAAAATATTGTTTCGTATTATAACCAAAACATACGGTTGAAATTATTCACTAAACATGTTGTTTGAACTTAAGTTCAGTGGGAAAACGTCTGAAGAAAAGTGTGTAGCAAGTCTTGGCACTAAGGCAAAGCAGATATTTTTTTTAATATCTGCGATTACTTTAAAAATATGTCAAAAGCACAGAGATTCAATTTCACATATCGAGCGTACGGTAAACGTTCTCGGTGAGGATTCTACAAAAATAACAATAACAAATGCAAGTATAGATAAACAAATAACTTTGAAGCAAAATTGAAAATACAGATCTAGAAAAAGGGTTTTCAGGCGTTTAATTACGTATACTATTTTATTTTGAAGCATGTAGATGTTCCAGACAGACTTGCTCGGTGTATGCGTTACGCATCAACCTTTTGAATATAATGATCCAAAGGCCATTACTCAGAGGTCGTGGTACATCTACAATAAATGAAGTTAAACGAATCGAATAAAGGTGAAAATACAAAACAAAGAAAAACAAAAACAAGAACATACGTGGCCTCGAACTCACGACCATTTGGTTGTAAACTATGTATCATAACCACTTGACTAGTCAGTAGGACAGTGCAAAACGTTTCATTATCTCATTAGTACTTGCAAAATTCCTGTAAAACTTACGGTAAATACCGAAAGTCAACGGAAGGTAAAAATATCTTGTGCACTTATCGTGAAATTATGCACCTGTGTCAGGTTAATAAAATCGAACAATAACATACCTACATACCTATATTCATTGTAGCAATGGAAAGAATGGGCCAGATTAGCTCTTAAAGCGCCAATCACGACTGCAGCAGACGACAAATTTTGCGACATTTTTCCCAATTTTCGACAAAATAAGGTGTGATATTTCATGAGAATCGTCTGCTGGCATTCTCAGGAAATATCATGCCATATTTGTTATTTTAGAAAAAGCAGTAAAATTTCAAATTGTCGTCTGCTGCAAATTGTAGGTGGCGCTTGAAGGGTTAAGCGGCAGACAGATTGAATAGCAGCAGCAGCAGCAGCAGCAGCAGCAGCAGCAGCAGCAGCAGCAGCAGCAGCAGCAGCAGCAGCAGCAGCAGCAGCAGCAGCAGCAGCAGCAGCAGCAACAACAACAACATTCTTTTTAAAAGTAACTTGATGCATTTGTAATACTAACCCAAATCTCACGTATACTAGCCAAATAACACAGCCAGCACACAGTATCGGGTCACCATCGGCCCGCCAACGAAACGCCATTTAAATGACGTTTCGTTGGCTGGCCGATAGTGGCCCACATTTAGATGTTTACTGTAAAGGATAAGAAAAATAAATTAAAACGCTAACAAAAATATAGCAAAAACAAAGCAACATGTCTTACCGATCTCGACGCCTAATGTGATGATGACACACAATAGTACATGTATAGTAAATATTTCTTTATCGTTAAGTTCATCTTTTGCCCTCGATCCTGAAATGGATCATCGGCTACAGATGGTGAAATTGAAAATAGTGCAAAAAATGAGTTTAACCCATAAAGCGCCACCTATGATATGCAGCAGACGACAATTTAAAATTTTGCTGCTTTTTCAAAAAAACCCAAATAAGGCATGGTATTTCATGAGAATCGTCTGCTGGCAGACGATTCTAATGAAATATCATGCCTTATTTTCTTCGAGAATTAGGAAAGATGTTGCCAAATAATTGTCGTCTGGCGCTTTAAGGGTTAACACGAGCGAAGACCCATTTGAGCACATACAAATAACATGATCACTGTAAAAATAAGCGTGAGTTAACACCAAAAAGAGGTGGCAGCTGAGCCGCCACCCATTTTGCTCATTTTGATGTTAACATACACCTGATTTGAGGCCAACATTTCGCCAGTGATAGATATAAAACATTTCTACCTGCTATTGTTATAGTTAGTATCAGGATCATTAAATCGAACAAAACATAATTTCAAAAGCAGTAGAAACGCACACAAAGATCAGTGGCAGTTAAGTTGCCACAACATTTGAAGTAAAATTATATTTAATGCATAGAGGTGTATGGGTTAATTCTATATTTTACCCTCACCATGCTGCTGTTTAAACTTTTTATGCCTTATGGAATTTGCCAACCTTATCATATGGACTAAAAACAGTACGAATGTTCCCATCATTTAAAAGCTGAAAGCAGTACGAATGTTCCTATATATCATTTTAAAGCTGAAAGCAGTACGAAAGTTCCTGTATATCATTTTAAAGCTGCATAGTCAGTAACTTTTGATCTTCTAATTTTAGAAATAAACTTTCTATTTTCAAGAATACAGTAAGGGCTGTTTCACATATACACCGAGTCGGCACCGAAACCGAACCGAAACCGTATCGGCCACCGAGTTGTATCGTTTCGTTTTCGGCAGACCTTTCACATATGAACCGAATCCGTGGACGAAATCTAAGGAAATGCCTGTACAATTTGGACTAATTTCCCTCTCAGATAGCAGAAATACCTTTACAATAAAGTTGTTCCATGTCATTGCATTAAGTTCGTGGTCTTTATAGTCACTCTGGGTATTGTTCCACAAAAGTCTGTAGTCAATAGTATTGTGCTTGTAAAAAATCGCACAATTGTCTCGCTGGAAAATCCATCATTACTAAGTTTTTACAACGCACGTGGTTGTGTATGTGCAGATTTTAGTAAAATTACCTGTCGTGTTTGCTGAAATTCGGCCACCGAAACCGAGAAAAATAAAATCAAAATCGTGCACGTTTTCGGTTCGGCGTTCGGTTTCGGTTCGGTTTCGGCGCATATGTGAAAGCGCTCATAGGGTTTAAGGCATTTTATTTTTGCGGTTCGGTCTCGGTTGGGTTTCGGTGTATATGCGAAAAGGCCTTAAAATACTCAAATTCAGGTAAACATTTTACCATTTTCGTAAGTCTTAACAAATTATCACTATCAAAACAACAGCATTTATGTAAAAATTAACTGTCTAGAATTATTGGAGGGACATAAATAATTACAAACTAGAGAAAAACACCTGTTTTTAAAAGATAATTCACTTTTCCATGCAGTTTTCAGCTGTACTGAACATATTTATTGTGAAAACATAACTTAATTCTATTTTTACAAATGATTTAAAAAGAAAAGATTTTTTTTTCGAAAAAAGTTCATAGTTAGAGACCTAGTCTCTTTAAAACTGAAAGCAGTTCGAACGTTCCTGCACATCAGCAGTTCAAATGTTCCTACATATCATTTAAAGGCTGAAAGCAGTACGAAGGTTCCTATATGTCATTTTAAAGCTGAAATCAATTCGACGCTTCCTATATATCATTTTAAAGCTGAAAGCAGCACGAATGTTCCTATAATCATTGTAAAGCTGAAAGCAGTTCGAATGTTCCTACATATCATTTAAGAGCTAAAAGCATGCTGAATACGATGCAAAATGTTCTCAAGCTGTAAACACGTGCAGTTTATTTTTTAAACATGCAAATGGAGATGTATGCCAAGCAAAAAGGTTTCCACACATTGTGTACAGAAATTCTAGATAAGCTCAAATATTTTCTTTTCGATAAAAATAAAGACACTTACCAAACATTTTCATCGAAAATTCAAGAATTTTGGAAAATATAATTATGTGCCAAAATCTATGTGCATAGCTGATCCAGCGAAATCCAGCTCGCATTAAATAAAATGCTAACACAGAGACACCCAGAGGGTGAAACTGTCATCAGTATCACAATTACATGTACCTCACGTAAGTTAAGGGCGATTCGGAAATGACCAAACGCATGTTTCCTCTTTTTCTTGTTCTAAAACAAAGCGTCCAAACCGTTTCTGGAAATATTATGTCTGACACTCATTACGTATGTCAGAAAGATGAATTTAATTTGACAAATAATATACCAGGATCAAATGTACCCTGTAAATCATTTGTCCATGCTACGTAATGGCCTGTTATATACTATGCAAAATAAATTTAGCAATTGTTTTGTATGGGTGAGCCCATCCACATCAGATAAGTTTCATTTTTCTTGTCATGAAGATACAAGCACCGATCATCTAACAAACATTTCCATTAAAATACACTGCCATTAACATCTAAACTGTGCAGCGAGGATGTTGCTTGATCTTTTGAAAGCACCCGGCTTATGCATGGTATGTTATGGTAATGTATCTAGCATGCGACAAATTTATGGAAAATCATTTGACAACACTAGACAGCACATTTTTCTTAAAACTGATGCCAGAAAATCAAGGTCACAGTGGTCGCTTAACTGTATATGTACAGACTCCGTGACCCCAAGATGTGTTCACAAACCAAATTTGGAATTCCTAGGATTTATGCTCGTGACACGATTTTCTAGATCTGATGGCAGTGGTAAAGGTGTGTGACGCTCCATGACCCTAAATGCATTAAGACACGAATTGTGGCATTCCTACCCAAAATAATACAGGAGATATACTCCAGATATGATATGGACACTCAAACACTTAGGACACTAAGGACAGGCAGTTTGATTACTATCTGTTTGTCATGACCGTCTTAAGACAGTGCCTGAATTCATAGTAATTATATGTGATCAGATGTGGATGACAATCATATAAGTACGTTTACTGATGTTAAGTTCGCTCGCACTCTTTGCCAATCAAGGACGTTTTGGCTTTGGGACGTTTTGCTTTCGCCAGTTTTTTTGAAAAGCTAATACTTATTGCGTTTATTAAGCGGCAGGGCAAATTGACGCCTTCTTTGTGAAAATTAAATTCGCAAACGATCTTGCCTTGCGCTATAGGTAGCCCTACAGAATTCACGGACAGTTTACTTCGCGCTGTAGGTCAACCCACGATATTTGGTACCCCACTCGTTGTTCGGCAGCGAATAAAATATAGCCTGAGCACGGCATAAAGGTTTGGTAGAAACCTGAATTTGATGTGTGTTTTGATTGAAGTTTATAAAAGCGGCCGGCCATGGCCGACCGCAATAACAGTGTGATCACTTTTCCAGTGGACACCACATCTAATAACATTCATTTCAATAACAAAGTGATCCTTTTTCCAGTGTATGCACTAATTTGAATAACATATACTTTGCTGTAAATTGCAATTTGATGTATCTATGATATTGATCTAGTAAAATATGTGAAAATGGTTCATCATCATCATCATCATCATCATCATCATCATCATCATCATCATCATCATCATCATCATCATCATCATCATCACCTTCTTCTTCTTCTTCTTTCTTCTTCTTCTTCTTCTTTTTTTTCTTCTTCTTCTTCTTCTTCTTCTTCTTCTTCTTCTTTTTCTTCTTCTTCTTCTTCTTCTTCTTCTTCTTCTTCTTCTTCTTCTTCTTCTTCTTCTTCTTCTTCTTCTTCTTCTTCTACTACTACTACTACCCGGAATGGACACACGCTGCCGTATGGAATGTACATTGTCCAGCGGGAGTGTATGGGACAGCCACTCTCGGCAGGTTTAATTAGCAATTAACCCTTAAAGCGCCAATCACGACTGCAGCAGACGACACTTTTTGCATCATCTTTTCTAACTTTCGAAAAAATAAGTATGAAAATTTATGAGAATTGTCTGCAAGCAGACAATTCTCATGAAATATCATGCCTTATTTGTTATATTTGAAAAAAACAGCAAAATTTGAAATTGTCGTCTGCTGCAAAATGTAGGTGGCGCTTTAAGGGTTAAAAGTATGTAGACGTCACGGTTCATCTAGTACACTGCGGTGGAGGGGAGGGCTGCTGTAGTCATCACAACTTTGAACTCTTCCAGAGATGTCCAGTCTGTGACGGCTGTTGGTAGGCTGTTCCAGTCTTAGGAAGGTAAACATGTACCCATTCTGTACTGCTGGTATTAGGTAGCGTCTGTATATTAGGTAGCGTCTGTATGCTCTTCTTGTTCTATTATCGCTGGGGCGTAAGATATTGAAATGACCTAGGTCTACTCTGCAGTGTTGTATCTTTCGAGTATATAGCATAATTAGGCTTAGGTGGCAACTCCTTGTGGTCAGAGGGATCCATCATAGACTGTTAAGCATGGCTGTGACACATCCAGTTGTTATATCAGTGTAGCTGTTGCACACAAACCATGCACCTCTGCGCTGGACTAAATCAACTATTTATGTCCTCCTTGGTGTGAAGGTCCCAGGTAGTGCATGTATAGTCGATTGGTGGCTGAAACTTGGCGCTATAGGCAGACGACCAACTTCTTTGCTGCAATATCTACGGTTACGCCATAAGAAGCCTAGAGTTCTAGAAGCTTTTTCAGATCCTCACTGATATAGAGGCTAAGGTACTTATTGCAGTCAACGACGTCCAGGCCCTGAGGTTATATAACTTGAGTACAGTCTCAAACTCAAAATAAAGCGCAATGATTGGCTGCGTGCGCAAGCAACCAATCATTGTGCTTTATTTTGAGTTTGAGAATGAACTTGAGTTTATAACCTCGGGACTAGGACATGGTGATGTAGCTTGTATGAGGTGTTCCTCCTCAGACGTTTGTTTGTGCAGACTCTGATGAATTTGCATTTTTCTGGGTGGAAACGCATCTGTCACTTGGTTTCCCAGTCCTCAAGTACAGAAAGGTCAGTCTGAAGGTCAGCTGACATGTGCGGATCTAGAGGGGGGGGGGGCTCTTTTGGAGCATTCTGCAATACTTTTGACCTGCATAAGCAATAATTGGTCTTGAAACAAATTTTGGTCTTCTTTTGAATGGCCGTTTAAGGGGACATATCTTTCAAAAACTCTTACTTGCATTGAAGTTTTCCTGTATAAACAAAAAATATTCTTTTTATCAAGGAGACGGATACCTTTGGCCACATTGTTGTTACAACAACTTATACATCTCACATAGATCACTTTAAGCCCCAACACACAGTTTTTGAGCAATCGGCAGCATGCTTATTAGTCTTTTTATTGTTACTTCCTGGTTTAAAATTGTGAGACGCTGGGTGAACTTTAGAGAAAACCATTTGCATGAACATGAACTACAATATCTGTCTACAATATTTAGAAGTATTTTCGACCAAATTCTGGTATTATTAACAATGTTCTTATTTTGACATTGAAAAGTTCATAAGCAAAAATTGTAAATATATATTTTTCTACCAGAAATTTGTACATTTTTGGCTAAACTACTTCTAAATATTCAGATAATTGTAGTTTATGTTCATGCAACTGTTTTTTTTTTCTAAAGTCCACACAGTGTGTACAATATTGCAAACGGTATCAAACCAGGAAGTGACTCTAAAAAGACCGATGAGTATGTTTGCTTAAAAGCCGTATGTTAGGGCGTTAAGTGATCTATGTGAGATGTATTAATTGTTCATACAACCATGTACCCCAAAGGTATCCGTCTCCTTGATAAAAAGCATTTTTGTTTATACAGGAAAAAATTCATACAAGTAAGAGCTTTTGAAAGATATATCCCCTTAAGACAGGTTTACTGTACTACCATTTTAATTATTTCGTCTTTTACTCATGCAGTTTCAATATAGATTGTTTCAAATTGAAAGAAAAGTACCATGAACATTTTATAATGCTGAAACTTCAGAGTTCATACGTTGTATGTTATCACAGCTCCTAAGCCACTAAAATCGTAATATAAATGTGATAAGGATAAATCTGTTGACACTCCATTGACTAACGTTTTGTGTTTTTACTATTCGAAACTTACATGTATTTGCTAAATTAATTTCTTTATAATTATCAGCTCCCTATGGAAATGATGCCACTTTGCTTGCTGGCATGTAAACTGGTCGTCTTTTGAATTACAAGAATATGTACTGTGTGTTTTGGTCATAAATTATTCGGATGCTTTGTCATTACCAAAATGAGCTGTGCTTTAAATAATCTGGTTATTTAGATTAACTGATCTTTGATCTTCGATAGGCGTGTCCTTTAATACATTTCTTATATATTTTGATTCTGAAATCTTTATTAAACATATTTTGTGATAGTCAGTTGATGATTTGTACCGTCTATATGTAATAGATATAAGCAAATATACAATATGGTGGCCATATATTACAAATTATTGATCTTGAATAAACCTGTACAGGGCCGTAGGAATAGGGGGGGGGCACGGGGGGGGGGGCGTGCCCCCCAATAATTTGCACAAATATGCCCCCCCCGTACTTCAAGGCATAGTGCTTGGGCCTGTACTGTTTTGACTATACAAAAACGAAGAAATTAAATCAGAAATCCGCCTATTTGCAGTTGACTGTGTCTGTCCTAGGGAAATTCATAGTGAAAATGACAGGAAAACTCAACAAAATGATATAGATACTAGGCAAATGGGCCCATATGGGGTATGAGATTCAAAATTACATATGCCAGAACCGAATGCTATAAAACAGTTTTATTCCTAACACGATCGGGGATTGGAACAACCTTCCTGCTCTGGTCATCGCCTCAGCCGAATCAGCTAAGGACAAGGTCAACACATTCGTATTAAAGGTTAAATCAGATTGATTTCCCCTATAAACAACTGCGCGGTGCATTATTGTCTTTGATGTTGCACCTTACTCAATCTGAATCACAAAGGTCTGTCATTTTAAAAAAAAATTATGTGTGCCCCCCCCCCCCCCCCCCCCCCCCCCCCAATCTGTAATTGCTTCCTACGGGCCTGCTGTATAAGGCATTATTCAGATGTACTGGTACCACGTATTTACACAAAACCACCCATTATTACCAGCAATTAGACTGCCTTATAATAAAGTTATAATAAAGCCATTTTGTTGTTACCATGTAATCTATATCATAACGTTACACTTACAAAAAAGAGACTATATACATTTGAATAAATAGGAAATGCGATATGAACGATTAGTCTTTCTGTACAGTACATTATACTATAATGAGGCTTTATGAGTCTTTATTCATATTTTGGTAATAGGTTTAGCCATACATCATAGAATTACAGAAGTGCAATTAAGATCTTTTGCAAATGAAGAGCTATTTTGAATTGGAATTCAGTATTGCATAGTATAAATGTAAACTGAATTGAACATCACACTTATGTAGTGAAATTTAAATTGTACTTATGTAGAACCTGCAACACCAAATAATGTATTACTGTACACTTGATATTGTAACGTATGCAACATTATGTTACCAATTTCTTCTCTGAGCTAAATGATTAATATAGGGATCACACATGTTTTTTCATGCATTAACATTTGCCGGATCCCGAGGATGCTGTTTGAACACGAGGCCGATAGGCCGAGTGTTCAACATCATCCGAGGAAACCGGCAAGTGTTAATGCAAAGAAACAAACATGTGTGATCGTTATTCTTGCATATATTACCTTATTCCAGCTCAATTCGCACTGAAAACGCTGCTAAAACACTAAATTGTCCATTTTCTCACATTGGATTTCTCTAAACAAAATGGCGTCGGCTGTGTACTTTCGAACGTCATTACGTCATAACCGTACGCAACGTTTACGCGAACAAAAACATCGGCGAAATGATCAGTCTGGTCCGCAATGCGTTCCGTATATACGTGGGTCATCCAATAAGTTCTGACATTCGTCCCATATCTCAGAAACTATTATTAATATCAGAATTATGTTACACATTACATGTAGTCTTCGATGTTGACTACACATGTTTGAAATATGGAGTTTTTATCATAACCTGATCCGATGCTATACAAATTTGTATACAACACTGTGAGAGCCCATGGCCGCGGAAATTCACGTTTTTCACTATTTTTTGCTGGGGGTAGAGTTAGTTAAATATGAAGTATGTTTCTTTGGAAAGTTTTATTAGTGGTTGGTGATGTTGTCTGAATACACATTTGACCCATAATCGCAAATACCCCAATGACATTAACGCAGTTGCTTTGAACGTCATTGGTTGCTAGGCAACAACAGAAAATTAAATATTTGCCTCACTTTAAGCGTTAATTCGAATATAGTATATTTTGAATACTTATATAAGCCATTGCGATCAATTTGCATATTAATAGACACATATTTTGATAAAATCTGTTCTATAGTCTTCTAAGCACATAGAAAATGATAACTTTCAATAAATGCTTTATACCAAATATAATGCATTATTAATACAACCCATTTTCAAGGAAAATATTTCTTGCAAAATCTGTGATATATCATTATGAAAACCCTGCTAACACCACAGTGGCAAACATAACCATTATCTAAGCCGTTTAAATTCAACATACATAATGTCTTTATTTATCTATATAAAACGTTTCTAAAAGGAGTTTGTAATTTCTTAGAAATTTGGGCATGTAAATTGCATATAGTGTCTCGTCCATGGCCCTTTACCTTGCATTCTTTGATTGCCTAGCAACCATCGCGATAGCAACATGGGAAATATTTGAACCTGTCATCCACTTCCTTATTTTCTAAATAATATCAGTGTGAAGATTATTAAAACGCATCCTAGAGAAAAAGGTTTTGTTTTATGGGATCATTGTCAGAACATATTGGATGACCCTCGTAACGTCATGCAAATAATGCAGGGCTCATTTTAAGTATTTTCAAGTTCAGACCCATGTTCAAACAGCACGTGAATCTCCTGATTTGAACATGGATTTTCGTTCATTTGACAATGGGTGTAAACAGCTATACGAATAGATATCTATGCAAGAATAATAATTTTCTTTTGCGTTGTTACAGTAAGATCCTAAAATAAAAATGATTTATGTTGAAAATTAAAAAAATAAGTAGCATGCGGATACCTGCATTTTTAACATGAAAACAACTAATATGTGGACATCTGCTGTTAAAACATATGAAAATTAAATAAAGTTGTGAATTATGATAATTCGGTTAATAAATTATCATATATCAATCGATTTCAGATAATCGTTAAAAGATGAAGTAACCATACCTAATTATTCGTACCCAAAACCATGAACAGTGCATATATTGACATTGCACACGTATATACACGTGGAAAAAGGTTAAGGAACACTTGAAGCCCTAATTTTAATTCTTAAATATCCGAATTACCTGCGGGCCTGCGATTCTGGATTTTTGATAGGTCACTTTGGAAAGCATTGCCAACTTACAGCTTGAATTGCTGAAGTTCACTGAATTTCGTTTTTGTGCTACGGAGGATACAATATGCTGCACGTGAATATTCTCAATTTTCCTGAATACACGTTTGCCTTTTAGTTCCTGCACACTATAGAAGACCATTTTGGAAAGCTAAAACAGCATAAAATGAAAGAATTGAGAAAATCTAATGAATAAATGACTTTGGTTTTGAAAAAGAGCGTATCAGCTTTGAGTAACATAACCGCATACGATCTGCATTTTTCACTAGTTCCTATGGAAACCGATATTCTGAGATAATTTCCAAAATAAACGAAATTCGAATTCTTCTGCTGTGACTTTATGATAAGAATGTATGAATTGAAAGTCCCTAACGGTCATATTCAAAAAAATCTGGCTGAATCATAACAACCTGCAAAATGTATAGACAAAGAAGGACATGTGGCATAGAATCTTGCCATTGGTAAAGTATGCTTCCTCCTCCAAGAAAAGGCCAGTAAAGTAAAAGGTTATGATCTAAGTTCGTCACACAGACTATCTGCTTTTTGCTTACGAAAATAGAGTACATTCAGACTTCATGGAAGGAATTTATCGCAAGAATCATCAATAGGGTCCTAAAATCAGAAATTAAAAGTCTGTATCCAAAATGGCCGCTTCCAGCCTGATACTCATCATTTTCACTTTGAAGCAACTTTAGTTAATACAGATGTTGATTATCTGAAGAGTTATGTCAATACATTTTAAGAATGTAGGAAAATGTTAGTCCAAATTTAAGTTAAGCCTCGTAATACAAGACCTTTGAATAATCGGGGACAACATTCGTTCTAAATATACTGGTCAATACAAATTAAGTCCCACCGGAAATTTTCCCATTTAATGTTAATACATTCGGGTTTGACTTAATATCATAACAATTTATTAAATAAAGATTTATCCATACACTTTTCAGCGAAGTAGCAGCAATGTTTCCTACCAATATGTGCTAGGTTTTACTTTTATTGATAAAGTTTCTATTCCAATAAATGTCCCATTTCGTTTTCTATCATTCCTTTAGTAAAGTTGGCAAACATTTGGATACTCTTGGAACATAATAGAAACTTTTGTGTAATTACACCTAAGATACTGTAGTCCAACTTGAGTGAAGTTAGAAATTTCAAATACCTTCGATATGTTTGAAATAAACAACTAAACTTTGGGAATTTAACATTATGGCTACGGAAAAAGTGACATGGGGCTTAAACTTATTTTGACCAGTTTATATAAGGGTAAATACATGTCATAGTGACTTTTTCTCAATCTATCTTATGCAGTATTATCAAACATAAATATACGGCATTTACAAATTGAACACTTTAACTGCTAGATTTCTAAAATGGAATATTTCTGGTGACGATCTAGAATAAACTATCTTAGGTAACAATAAACAATTTGCTGGAGAAAGCAAACAAATAGTTCCTGATCAGGCCCTGAGGTTATAAAACTTTTTTCATGCTCAACTAAACTAAGCACTAAATTTCAACTGCTTATAAAAACTAAAGTACCGACAATTAAATAAGTTTCTTGCTTTAAGTCTCCCAGATGTTGTTTTTATCATGCTAATAAATGTTAAAATGCCAACAATTGTTGGCATTTTAACATTTATGAGCATGATAAATGTCATGCTCAAGTGAGTTGAGTATGAAAAAAGTTTTATAACCTCGGGCCCAGACTGTAGGTGCAGTCTGATCAGGGACTTTTTAGTTTGTACATGCTTTTTCTGTTCACGTAATTTGGTCCTCGCACTCAAAATTGCCAGCAAACACATTATGTTGGAACATTGCGTCGCATCGACGTGGAAACGACGTTGTTTTAACATTACATGTATATGTTTACTGAGAAAAAATTACCGTGCTTGCTTGAGGAATATTACGAACCTGAAAATTCTGCATCTCGAGATATTTGAGGTTAAAGATTGGAAGTCCCATGATAGGTATCGAACAATAGCGGGCTTGAGAACGCAGATAATGAACCATTATTGTAGCAGAGAGCATCCGATTATTTGTGATAAAAGCGGTAAACCGGGTTCCGGTTATCTATAAAAGTTGCGCACCGTAGTGTCAATACTATTTTGTCGCGAAACCTCTCTATTGATTCAACAAACCTGTATCTTATATTTTATTCATATTTACTTCCTCTGTAACTCTGAACGCTTTTTAATATTGTATTTTTTATAAATGAAGTTATTGTAATACCATATATTGAATACTGATATGGATGAACGCAAGGATAAGAAGCGGTTAAAGCTGATAAGTGAATTTCGCAAATTGCACAAGAGCGCTAGAGACAAAGGATTATCGCCTGAGACTATCAGGGCGGCGCTATTAGATAGAGAAACACCTGATCTTAATTCAAACTTGTTGAAAACTGGTGATAGTAGGAAATATAGGAGAAAATGGAGAGTAAGAATGACTATTATCATAGTACTATTTGCTATTTTCTGTGGTGGTGCTGCGGTGTTTTATGATATTAATAGTCTTGATGATTTAAAGAGCTTTCTTTTTTACGAATCTCCGTGTGTGATGTCCAACAATGGATTTTTGATAGAAATAGCACGGCCGCTCACGAACTGTTCAATGTGCCAAAACCTGAGAGTAATACCAGTGGAAGAAAATCTCACAACTGAGAAATTCATTGAGAAATATGCCTACTCGGCGGTTCCTGTCTTAGTGAAAAATGCCACTTTCAACTGGACAGCCATGTCAACGTTTAGCTTTCATTATTTCAAGGAATTATACACGGGGCTAGCAGGGGCTCTGGCATCAGTCGAGGAGGAGTGCCAGTTCTTTCCATATAAGACGGAGTTTGAAACCCTAGCAGATGCGCTTAATATCTCAGATGCACGTGCGAACTTCAGTGAGGGAGAAAAACCTTGGTATATAGGATGGTAAGTGATTTTGTTCACTAGTATCATGTATAAAGAACAGCCAGTGTAGCAGCGCATTCTGATAAATGTCATGTCTTGAAAATGTATTTTGATATACAGCACTGAAAAATGTCGAGCAAAGCTTCGGATCAGCCTGCACATCACCGTCGATGTTGTTTGTTACTATAATTGAGCCAGTGCATGGGATTTCCAACAATGTGGTATGTGCGACCAGCAAAGCCTCAGATCAGCCTGCGCATACGCGCAGTCTGATCAGAGCCTTTGCTAGTCGTTTGAGTATTCTATGATTGTTACATCATTTAGAGTTTCTAAGCTTAAAAGGAGGTTGCAGAGGCTCGTCCGAGTGTACATATGTCAAAATGCCATATTGTTGGAAATCTCATGCAATGGCTCATATGTCTGATAGTCCGGACTCGCTAACAATTGCGCTACGGTGCCCGGCATCAAATAACTCTAGATATATAATTGGATCAAATGACTTAGATTTATAATTGGATTTACTTTTGTGTTTCGGAGTCTATTGATTAAGTTTGGTTCAACTATATCAATATACGATCATAAAGTAATAAAAATAACTTAGAATTGAAATTTGATGGTACATGGAGAAGACATTAACGAACCACGTCACGACATTACCTGTCTTCGTGGTTCACGACCAGAAAGGACACAAACATACAGGTGCTTTAATAAGAATGTAGAATATACCACTATCGTTCTATTCAGGCACGCGAATGCACGGACTGGTCTGCACTGTTGCTGTTCGCATAAATATGCAGTATGTGGAACGCAGTGGCTCAGTACTGGACTTGATAACGAGGGGTCGCTGGTTCGATCCTCACTGGAGGCAATGTGTTGTGTCCTTCGGCAAGACACCGTGTCCCCTGTTTAGTATTGGTGTCCCAACATGGTTGATACAGTGTTTACTGGGGCGTAAAGCATCGGCCCAAACAAAGGTTGCTTATCAGACTGATCTGCACCGTTGCTATTCGCATATAACTGTCACACGTTTTCTCAAGGTCTTGTCCATATGGGCCCTGACGCGAGAAAACCTGTCTATGAGGGTTTGCGAACAACAAAGGCGCAGACCAGCCTGCGCATCCGCGCAGACTGATCAGCGCCTTTGTTATTCACTTGTTTTTGGAAAGTTTGATATCTAAACTTGCTACTAGCGAAATTTCAATTTTCTTGCTAGTCTCTGTAGCTGGGGAGACTGGTTAGATTCTCGCTGTGTCGGAAACCCCGAAGACAGGTTTTGTCGCGTCGTGGCCCAAATTAGACCAAGCAAACACGTTAACAATAATTCTTGTATTTCTAGATCTGGGTTACTTGGCCTATCGTTCAATGGAAAGTCAGTCTCAAGGCTGTGCAATACCTTTATCAACATTGTAAAGTTCTTTTGTATTTTTTGTGAACAGCGTGATAATTTAACTTCTTTTCAAACTTGCATTGTAAAATGTTCCTTTCATTTTTCATCCATTCAAAACTGTTCTGTTTGCCTTTTTTTCTTCAATAGCTTAATTATGCTTTTCAAACAATTTACGCTGTTCGATAATTAACCAGAATTTTACAAATATAAATATATGGCCATGTTATGAGAAACCCTGATATTGTTGTATGCGAACATCGAAGTCGCAGATCAGCATGCACTTAAGCGCAGTCTGATCAGCGCTTAATTTAACTTGCTAATTGCGAAATTTTAATAATACAGCCGTTCAGCCGAGTAGGTTGGACTGAGCCTAAACTGATCGTAATGCCCATATGTGACAGCTCATATAAAAATGATATATTATGTAGGATTTTTAACATTTGTCAACAGTCAATATTTACCCATCTGTACAGCTTGTACCATTAATGTACAATCATCGTCTAGTTTTCAACATTATTCAGCAGTCGGTACAGATTTTATAATTATTATTAAAATAAGCGATCTGTGGAGGTATAATTCGCTTTTTGTTTACTGTCGTGAGTTGGCTCCCGGTACCGTTAGTTTGACAACAGTAATCAATACGCGTATTGTAGTGTAACATTTTCAACAGTCAATATTTTCCTATCTCTATATCTTGTATAGATGTACCATGACCTCTGAGTAATGGCCTTTGGATCATACCATTTCAAAAGGTTGACGCGAAACGCGTAAAATGACCCATTTGGGCTGAAACATCCGTGTATGTAGTAAATGTAAGTAAACGTTTGGAGCCTCTATTTCTAGATCTGTATTTTCAAAATTGTAAATACAGTCACGCCTTTTTCAAAGGTCATTAATCAGAGTTCGTGGTACATCTATTGAAGTCAATATTTATCTTTGTTATATGACTGGAGAGAATCCTGTCTCCTGATTGGCCCAATTTGTCTTCATAAATCTCTATGTCTACCTCAAAACTGGTCTAAACTGGCTCAGAAGGTGATATAGGATAAATTCCAGCTCAAACTAGTTTCCAGAAGTTAATATTTTTGACACTTCTGCAATATCACCCTCTAGAGAGCTAAAAATAGCATGATGAGTATAAAACTAGCATGTGCTGCATGAGATTGACATGATTTGCTGTTTTACATCCCAACAGGTAAACTAAAGACTTTCATGAATTTTAACAACTGTTTTGTTATGTTTTGTTTGTTCATTTATCTTTGTTTGAGTAAACAAAATGTAACAAAAAGATTTATGATTAAATTTTACATTCCACATTGAGAGAATTATTATACATTTCAAATTGCAAAATACTGCATTAAAATATTTTAATAACAGTTGACAAAACTTGTTAGAAAGTCCTTAGGTTGAAGGTTGACTTCAGCAACAAAAGTGAAAGTAGAACATTTTCATTCTAAGTTGATAACTCATATAACAAAACAATTATTGACTTCAATTTCGGTAGACATGAGGATTTATCTTCCCTTAAAAGTGATATTCACCTCGGCCCCCTCGGCCTAGCGGCCTCGGTGAATTATCACTTTTTCGGGTAGATATATCCTTATGTCTACCTCATTGAAGTCAATAATTGTATAATCTATACAGATTATTTCATTATAATAAGCGATAGGCGTTTAACCATGTGTAGATAGTGTAACAATATTTGCCCATCTGCATAGCTTGTAATCTTAATGTAACCATTTGTAGTAGTTTCATCATTATTCAACAGTTAATATTTACCGATCTGTACAGCTTTTTTCATTATTATAAGCGATCGGCGTTTAACCATGTGTAGATAGTGTATTAATGTTTTATAAAGCTCGTGGATGACCTCCCCGTACAGACGCACAAACCAAACCATACACTAACTTACACTTATCACATGACGTCGCGTCTGGGAGTGAAATAACGCCATGCAATAAAATCGATGAATATAGGGATCACACATGTTTTTTCATGCATTAACATTTGCTGGGTCCCGAGGATGCTGTTTGAACACGAGGCCGATAGGCCGAGTGTTCAACATCATCCGAGGGACCCGGCAAGTGTTAATGCAATGAAACAAACATGTGTGATCGTTATTCTTGCATATTTTACCTTATTCCAGCCCAATTCGCACTGAAAACGCTGCTAAAACATTAAATTGTCCATTTCTTACACTGGATTTCTCTAAAGAAAATGGCGTCGGCTGTGTACTTTCGAATGTCATAACGTCGTCATAACGTCATAACCTTACGCAACGTTTTCGCGAACAAAAACATCGGCGAAATGATCAGTCTGGTCCGCAATGTTTTCCGTTATAACGTCATGCAAATAATGCAGGGCTCATTTGAAGTATTTTCAAGTACAGAACCATGTTCAAACAGCACGAGAATCTCCTGATTTGAACATGGATTTTCGTTCATTTGACAATGGGTGTAAACAGCTATACGAATAGAAATCTATGCAAGAAACACTATTCTAATGCACTTGCAAATGCAACCGCGACGTCTGATTGGATAGCGTCATAAATTTGCAACAGTATATCCTGCGATATACTGTCGCAAACCCGACGTCATTACGTAACGTCGCTTTTCATTGGTTGGCAAGTGAATATATGCAGCTGGCAAGCGGTTTTATGCAGCTAACAGCCGCTGGACGTATATGCGCAACAAAGTAAATTTTCACTGTCGTTTTGAAGGAAAATATTATAGTGCATTAGAATGGGGATAACAATATTCAAAATTTTTCATTTGGGGAAGTATATCGTCGGATATACGTTCGGAAATCACGTTTTACGGCTCCGCTTACGCGTCGCCATAAAACTAAATTTCCGACCGTATATCCGACGATATACCTCCCCAAATGCAAATTTTGAATACAGTTATCCCCTAAGTGTAGTATAGATTTACGGGAAACGTTATGACGCCCATAACAACGATGGACATAAGACGTCCATAACAACGATGCGTACGTAATGACAAAATTAAATACGTTTTACGCCAGAAATGAGATTTAAAAGTAATCTAAATGTCATATGATAAACTCGTTGCGAAAAAGAGATAAAACGCTCGGCAAACCTCGCATTTTATCTCTTCCTCAACTCGTTTAATAAATTCAATAAAACATGAGCACTCATGTAAGATCCTCTATTTATTCAACAGTCAATATTTAGCCATCTGCACAGTGTATAACAGTAATGAATAGCTGTGTCTAACCATGGGAAATGCAACAGTCAGCCGAAATTAATAGAGTAGACCCTGTAACTTCATCCAATATTCAGTTCAACCAAATAGGGTAAAATTATCAACATCACTCAACAAATGTTACCTAATAAGTAGAACTTGAAATGCCACTCAACAGTTAGTTCAAACAAATGGGTATAAATTGCAGCACTATTCAACAGTCAGTTGTCACCAATGGTAGAAATTGTAACATTTTTTCAAGTCAGTCGCAACCAACAGAGTAGAACCTTGTTACACCATTCAACAGTCAGTCCGAACAAATGGATATAACTTGAAACATCATCCAAGAGTCAGTTTCAACCAACTCGTAACATTGTTCACAGTAAGTTCCAGCCAATGGATAATTATACTTGTACCATCATCCAACGGTTAATTTCAGCCATCGAATAAATTTGTAACATTGTTCACAAGTCTGTTCCAGCTAATGGGTAGACTTATAAGATCATTCACAAGTCAGTTACAGCCAATGGCTAGGCAAACAACATCATTAACAAGTCAATTCCAGCCAATGGGTAAACTTGTTTCATTATTCACAAGTCAGTTACAGCCAATGGTTAGGCATCCAACATCATTAACAAGTCAATTTCAGCCAGTGGGGAAACGTGTTACATCATTCCATGTCAGTTCTAGTCAATGGGTAGGCATATAACATCAATCACAAATCAGTTCCAGTTAATGAGTTGGCATATAGCATCATTAACAAGTCGATTCCAGCCAGTTGAATACACTTGTTACATCATTCAAAAATCATTTCCAGTCAATGGGTAGGCATACAACATCATTAACAAGTGAGTTCTAGTCAATATGTAGGCCTACAACATCATTCCATGTCAGTTCTAGCCAATGGGTAGGCATATAACATCATTCACAAGTGAGTTATAGTCAATGGGTAGGCATACAGCATCATTTCATGTCAGTACTAGCCAATAGGTAGGCATATAACATCATTAACAAGTCAGTTCTAGCCAAATGAATACACTTGTTACATCATTCACAAATCATTTCCAGTCAATGGGTTGGCATATAACATCACTAACAAGTCAGTTCTAGCCAAATGAATACACTTGTTACATCATTCACAAATCATTTCAAGTCAATGGGTAGGGATACAACATCATACACAATTGAATTCCAACCAAATGGATAAATTTGTTACATCATTCACAGGTCAGATCTAGTCATTGGGTAGGCATACAACATCATACACAAGTGAATTCCAACCAAATGGATAAATTTGTTACATCATTAACAAGTCAGTTCCAGACAATGGATAAACTTGTCACATAATTCACAAGTCAGTTGTAGTCATTGGGTAGGCATATGACATCGTTAACAAGTCAGTTCTAGCCAAATGGATAAACTTGTCACATCATTCACAAGTCAATCCAGCCAATGGGTAGGCTTGTCACATAATTCACAAGTCAGTTGTAGTCATTGGGTAGGCATAAAACACCATTAACAAGTCAGTTCCAGACAATGGGTAGGCTTGTCACATAATTCACAAGTCAGTTGTAGTCATTGGGTATGCATATAACATCATTAACAAGTCAGATCCAGACAAATGGATAAACTTGTTACGTCATTCACATGTCAGTTCTACGAAATGGATAGGCATATAACATCATTAATAAGTCAGTTCCAGACAAATGGATAAACTTGTTACATCATTCACAAATCAATTCCAGTCAGTTCCAGCCAATGGGTACACCTGTAACATTATTTACAAGTCAGTTTCAATCAACGTGTAGACTTATAATGACATTCATCAGTCAGTTCTAGTAGACATGTAAGGTCATTCACACATCAGTTACAGACAATGGGATAACTTGACACATCATTCAACGGTCAGTCCATGAGTAGACTTGTATCATCATTCACAAGTCAGTCACAGCCAATGAGTAGACTTATAAAATCATTCAACAATCAATTCCCGCCTATGGGTTAACTTTTAACATCATTCAAAATTAAGCTCCAGATAAACACGAGGTAGACTTGTAGCATTATTCATATATCAGTTCCAGCCAATAGATATGCTTGTTAATTATTCAACAGCCAGTCTCAACCAATGAATATAACTTGAAACATTATTCGGCACAAACTTCAACCAATAGCTGTAACTTGAAGTTAGTAAGGGTGCAAAGATCAGGAATTGATATAATCAAGTACCACACCTTGCCCAGGATACCAATGGGAAAGTAACAAACTAACAGTAAGGTGTGTCAACAGTATGTCAGGTGTGTAGCCGTAGAACTTAAAACCTTATGTAACAGAAACGGAGGCGTAAACTTGTAACATTATTCAATAGACAGTTGCCCTAATATGCACAATTTGTACTATTATTCACCAGTCAGTGTCTACCCAGGTATAGAAATTGAACCATTATTGAATAGCGATTTGCAACAAATGGGTATAATTTGTAACACACATACTCGATGCAAAAAATATAACGTTATTTTTTGTTTGTTTCGTTTGATGCTTTACGCCCCAGTCAACAGCCATGGTTATGTCGGGACGGACAGTTCACCTAACCATACTTTTTCATTGGCAAACTTGACTAAGCTGTAAACACATTCATTCGCTCGATCGTAACTGACAACAGTCCTTCTTGAATCAGCGGAAGGGAGGAGAATGGCCGTATAAATAATTTCATGATCAATCTCCACGAAAATATGGGACCGGGCTGATATAGAATTCGCGACCCCTGGATATGCAGTCAGACATGTATCTGCTGTTACCGAAGTTGCAGTGATACGGTACATGTAATAAAATTTCGAACACTTTTCTTGATCTGTACTCGCATAAAAGATTGGGTTTCAGGGCTTGAATTTACAAAATGCTCGTCAGAATAACAAACTGAGAGGATCTTGATCAGCCTGCTTCTTCAGATTCAGAAACAGTATGATCTGAGTCTGTGCTGATTGTCTTGTATTCGAAATATTAAAACAAACATAACAGTAATCAGCAGCTAGATCAGCAGCTAGAGTCCAGACAGATTAACGATATTCTGCTCAAATATAGATTATAGGTACTTGTTGGAGCCACCCAATTGAGTGAGAAGATGGAATATATGAGTTCCAGCACAGATAGTTGAGCCGCGACATGTGATTTCTAACAATGTTGCATTTTACAGGAATAGACTCAGACGACTCTGCGCAGCCTCCACTTAAGTGCAGCCTCCACTTAAACTTAGAAACTCCAATGATGCTCGGTCAGTAGCTTGACAGTCATAGAAAATTCAAGCGACTAGCAAAGGTCCTGACCAGACTGCGCGTATGATGGAAACCTCATGTCGTGGCCCAATTTTATTGATTTTAACTTTAATGATTAAAGAACTGATTTTGCCCAATTCAGGATTAAAATGGATTTTTTCTGCTTGAGAATCGCGGACTGATTTTATTTCTGATATACGGTACAGTTTCGTTTAAAGTCAACAGGATTATTGAAACTAACGGTCTAACAAATGCCTCTTAATCTTCGATTTTCGAAATGTAACGTTTCATAAATTTCACATAATAACAGTTTTGTCGTTGATTATAAGTCGATTGAACAAATTCTGATTTCACACTCGATTCACATGCTGCTGATGCAAACAAAACACAAGGCTCCAGATGAGACGTCAGCATGGGCGTAAAGAGGAGGATTTTGCGCATGTGCGATAAGAAGCTGGCCCATGTGCATTTCATAACTGTCACCGGTCCCTAACGGTCATGTTTTTGAACGGATCAATACATAAAACCTGTGTAATACGGCCACTCAAAAATTGACAAAACAACTATCTTATTGACAAATGTTGCTTAATGAAGATAGAAAGTATTGCAGAATGCTCCCATTGGAGCATTCTGCAATACTTTTGATCTGCATTAAGCGATAATGAAAACCAAATTTTGGTATTTTTGAGAGTGGCCGTTTTACACAGGTTTTACTGAATAACAATGTGACCCATCCTGGTAGAGAATCACACAAGGCCCATTTGTGCAAACTGTTTTCAAATTGGCCGGGGAGCTTTTGACTTGAAGATTATCATAGCTTGAACTATGAGAGGGAACAATCCAAGGGTCTTACGGTATGTAAATTGTAATTTTATACCAAAACGAGGTGGTAGCTTCCACCCCTTTTGGTGTAAACTTACACTTATTTTCCTTTAGAAACAGCTTGAGACCAACATTTCTCCGGTGATACATGTTTCAACATTTCTACCTGTTATTGTTGTGGGTATTCGCCTGGCAATTCAATCGAACAGGACATAGTTTATAAATCAGTCGATAAAGTTACACAAAGATTTACAGTGTATGTGATATATAACACAGATGCAAATAAAATCACTTGGCAGATCGAATGGAGAACGTCCAACAGTATTTTTGTCTGTGTGTGACTCTCATATGCAATATAAAGAAGCATCGATTGCAAAAAAAGTTGGTACAAGCAACATATGTTTATGCTTTATTCTTAAACAGCGAGTGCATGAAGTGGTTTAATCAGACATAAAATGAACTGTTCCACTAAAACAACATGTTATCTCTAGGACTTGCGACTGAATGAGCTTGAGCTACTGAGAAAAGCTAGAATATGGATTATGCTTTGGCTATGAGTATAACTGAAATAGCATCGGGACCGAACGACTCAGATGATTCTATTGAGCGTATGCAACCTTCAATGCTGATTGAAGTAATCTTGAGTTGAAGTTCAATCCATGCAAGCTCATCTCCCGAGATGGAATATTTTGAAATAAATACAATTTGATTGTTATTTGTTCTAAAGCTAAAATTTGTACCAGATGCAACTGGTATCTACTGCCACCATTGCTATTGGTTTTCTTGTATTCTCTTGTTGTTTACCTATGTTGTAAACCTGAGACTAGTTGAAATAAACTTGAAAATTTGAAAATAATTGTTTAGACTATACTCAGAAAAACAATTGAAGGGTATTTAGGTTCAGTCTTATTTCTAACATCCAATACAATAAAAACTTAACTAATTATACATGCATAACATAGTTCCAGACATCTGCAATCAAAATGGATGCTTTATTTCAGTCACGCTTCAATGGTTTAAGTACAGTACAAATTCAAATGGTTAAACCCTCTATACTGAAAAATCACAAACGTTCAAAAATGATTGAAACCATTTTTTATCGTTTGTATTCCATAATGACTGGCTCCAAAATCATCGCTGGCTCTGCCTCCAAAAATTGGCACCTAATTTTGAAGCTGTTGTCAGTGTTTTACTGCCAATTTTTTGTCAAATATGCCGGGGTATGCCATATCCATGTATTTTTGTTGAAGAAGTTGTCCCATTGTTAGGGACAATGACTGATAAATTGGTGTTAACTTTTGTCTGTGGTCAGAATTAGAACAGAAGCAATGACCTGGTAAAGGTTGCTGCAAAAATTGTAAGCGCTAAATTGTTTGCTTGTGAACTTTGGGTAGAGAGGGTCGGTACATTTGGTGTGGTACTGTATCGTAACCAATGACCCGTATATTTTAATTTGCATTTTAGCGAATTGCATAGTGATAGTTCTATCATTGACAAAAATACTTTGTTTGAAAATTATAGTTTTTTAGTTAGTTTAATATCCTTCAATTGTTTTTCTGAGTATAATTAGTTGGCGATACACACTGGCGCTGGTCAGATTGCTCTAAATGTTTTCTCATAATATCTAGAAAAAAACGTCAAATGGAATAAGAGTTGGCTGATTAAAATTTGAATGTAAATATATATCGTTTCCAGCAGAATAGCAAATATATTGCATAATGAAAAGTGTCCGAATCAAAGATTGTGACGAACGGAAAATTTATTTCGGCCCCGAGGTTATGAAACTTGTTTTATGCACAACTTCTGAACATGAAATTTCATCTGCTCATGCATAAGAACTAAAATACTGAAAAATAAAGGGTTCCCCTGCTGAATACACTCAAATAGGGTATTATACTGCTAATAAATGTTAAAATGCCAACAGTTGTTGTTGGCATTTTAACGTTTATGAGCGGGACAAATTTCATCATTACGTTAGTTGTGCATGATTAATGTTTTATAACCTTGGGATGTGGTGTGGTGAGATACTAAATAGCATTATTTGGGTGGTAGTAGATATGCTACGTGACTTTTCACTTTGCGAAGATTCCCTTGGTATAGAAGCTCGTCAGGACCACAGAAAAAGAAATGTCCAAAGACACAAGAAATCCAAGATTGCCTCACCAATAACGATAACTAATACCCCCGTCTCTCTTAACTCTTACCATGCTGGCCCCCAAGGTTAAAAACCTTTTTTCATGCTCAACTCAGCTGAGCACGAAATTTCAACTGCTCATAATAACTAAAATAACGACAAATAGAGAAGTTTCTAACTTTAAGTCTCTCAGATGTTGTATTTATCATACTGATTAATGTTAAAACGCCAACAATTGTTGGCGTTTTAACATTTATGAGCAGGATAAATATCGTGCTCAGCTGAGTTGAGCATGAAAAAAGTTTTATAACCTCGAGGCCAGGATATTTCTCATGTACTTCACTTCTCCTCTTTTTTTATAAATTAACTGTATGGTGTTACGATTACAGTTATTAACATGAAAATGCAATAAGGGTGTAAACAGTGTGAGTTCTGATCAGCGAACTGCACTCTGAAGCAAGCTTCTTGATAAGCTGATTTGGATCTACACCATGCGCGGATCCAGAACGTTTTGCCAGAGGGGTACAACTTTGACATTCTTTAGAGGGGAGAGAGAATCCACATAAATACCACTTTGAGCGGACCATCATCGGCCCGCCAGCGAAACGCCATTTAAATGGCGATTATGGCCCAAAATTGAATGCTGGCGTGGTTGACTTTGTGATTTTTTTTCAGGGGATCCAGACCAGTATTGCTAAGAAACCCTATATTTTGTGATTTTCATGGAGGGTCCGGACCTCCTGCCCCCCCTCTGGATCCGCCAATCTTCTCTGCTTTCATAAAAGGATATATCCGGGTTCATAATGGAACGGATTTATATTTCACCATTTCTTAAATCCTCTAAAATACTGAATAGGACGCAATAAAATTTATGTTCATAAAGAGCAATAGCAGTGTCATGTGACACGGATATGAACAACCACTGCAACCCAAATCTTCCATTGAAGGATGAATAAAATGAATGGGATTAGCTTAAATTACCGGATCTCTACGATATAAAAGTTATTAATTATTACATTTCATAATCATACTGGTTATCAGGAAACAACTAAAACTGCGTGCTTCACCTAATACCCAGGTCACACATTCACGGATTGGACGCCGGATTAGCCACGGATGTACATTCGTGGCAATCCGTATTGGTCCGTAGCTTTCCGTATTGCATCCGTTATCAACGTAGTAGTACTTAATTATACGTATAAAGTGCTATATCGGACTACGGTAATGGCATTTCCGGTGTCATCCGTGAGATTTAATCCGTAGTAGAACCGGCAAGGTGATCCGTGAATGTGTGACCTGGGCATAACATAGATTTATGACCATTCCCGCACTGTAAAATAAGTGTAACTTTGCACAGAATTTGGTGGCAGCTGAACGGCCACTGATTTTGGTAAAAAACCTTTTAACTACTTTAAAAGCTATATTATGTTTGATTATATTGATCCGGGGAATAAGTAGGCCTACAATGATAACAGGTATAAATGTTTTGACATTTCACTTGAGAAATGTTGGCATCAAGTTTGACGTGTAATTTAACACCAGAAGGGTTTGAATATATGCAGCAGTCGTAAAAATTAAACGACATTTTCAGGGGAAAAATGGTGGGATAAAGGTTAATACGCATAGATCCTGAAATATAAGCTTTTAAAATCAAACGTGGTACTGGTTAAAATAGACATTCTTGCATAGACACCTATTCGTATAGCTGTTTAAACCCATTGTCAAATGAACGAAAATCCATGTTCAAATCAGGAGAATCACTTACTGTTTGAACATGTAGGGTTTGAACGTGAAAATACTTTAAATGAGCCCTGCATTATTTGCATGACCTTATATACGGAACGCGTTGCAGCTAAGACTGATGTCGAGTGGATATAAGACCACACCATTGGATCATCCTCGTCTTCTGGCACATGCGCGGATCCAGAAAGTTTTGTCAGAGGGGGTCCAACTTTGACAACGTTTTTTTTTTTTTTTTTTTTTTTTTTTTTTTTTTTTTTTTAGTTTGATGAGGGGAGGAAGGATCTAAATACCACTATTAGCGGGCCTTCAACTGCCCGCCCGCGAAACGCCATTTAAATGGCGTTTCGTTGGCGGGCCGATGACGGCCCAACATTGAATGCTGGATTGGTAGCTTTGTGATTTTAAGGGGATCCGGACCAGTATTGCTATGGAACCCTATATTTTTGTATTTTTCCCGGGGGGGGGGGGGTCCGGACCCCCTGTACCCCCCTCTGGATCCGCAGATAGGCAGGACAGTACCTCTGTGTACCATTTCCACTGACTGTCTGATTTATCAACAACAGAAACAAAAGCTTCAAGTAAATATTGTAATTCATATAATTTAATCACAACAGTTGATAAGAGTATGTGCCTTGATATCACACAGATCAGCATGCACATTAACAAACCGCATTTAGAAAGCATTATGATCTTATGGGGTTCACATATTGAAGCAAAACCTATTCCATGAACTTTGCGCACTCTCTCAGAGGTATCAGAATTTTGCTCTTAAAGCGCTACCAAAACGATCAAACTTTGTTAACATGAAATGTGATTCAACTCACATCAGTTCTTGTATATATTTTTGTATCAAGCCATATTTTATTTTATAACATACTTTTTCGTCTGCTACAGTCGTGAGTGCCGCTTTCTGGGCAATGCTTGATAACTTATTAAAAAAAAAAAAAAAAAAAAAACTTTCAGGAATACTATCAGGGTGCCAAACGATTTCAATCCAGACCATGGCCAACATTCTGTCGGTCCTGATCTGGGTTTAAGCTGTTTATCAGCAGATGACAAGGACGCCGCTAGCAAATTAAGAGCTAATGATTAAATATAATTCGAAGGTTGCATGCTTTGCTTAGAATCCAAAAAAAATGCTATAAAGCTACAGAGGAGGGATATTAATATATTATGTGGATTACATGTTGTTCAAAGTCTTAACATGGTTGGAATTCTCGGGGAGTTTGAACTCCAGAGAAATGTAGGCTCTACGTTTCAAACAGGTAGCGTTCAGCCCATACAATGGCATGGTTTGATACGACATAAGAAGTTACACCGGCGTAGCAATGTTTTACGTAGTATGTTCGTTGCTTACCTCTGTAAAGTGCAACAAGGTAACATAAGAAGCCCCATCAGACTGGTGCAAGAAAAGGACAGGTATACTAGAGGACTTTGAAAACGCATCACCATATTTTTGCACTTTTCTTGCAAACCGTATATGCGATTGAAAAGTTACTCGCAGGATCTAATGTGCAACCCAGAATTGGTATGAGTCAGTCATTAATTTGACTGCACTATCACAGACGCTGCTGATGACGTCACATGGGTACATACAGCATCCAGCACGTTTCTGCACAAATAAATGAAGCTTTTTGATTATTTTTAATTTTATACTGTGGCGTATATGATGACATGTTACCAAAAGAGTTTATAGACTTTTTCTAATTAAAAGTAATTGATAACTTCAAAATTTCGAAAATAAACGTCAAATTTGAACATCAATTTATAGCTCCTTTTTAGAAACATCTCCATTAGTAACCTTTATGCACGGTTTCATTACTGATATTGATTACATACACTGACAAGCATGTGGGGAAGACCTTTTGATGTAAATCGTTGCGGGAGATCTGCTGTCATATGAATGAGAACGTCTTAGAATTTTACGTTAACGTCACTTGCACAATACAAAAGACACGTGATACAAGCGTAATTTATGAATACTCTGTCAGTTGCGTATGCCCTTTGCCTCTCCCAATAATACCGGACGTAAGAAATCGAAACTTTGAAAGGCCCAAGACGTTGAATTTTATTACTAGACTATAGTAATCAGGGTGGGTGGGGTATGTCGTTCATTTTAAAGGGGTGTAATTTTGAGCATACCAAACTGTCAATTCATTTCTAATCCTTCAATGATGAATGTGCAATCGTGAAAGAAGCAAAGGACGCAAATTCGTTGAGTCTGGAATCAAAACTAACGCGTGTTAAAGTGCAGATGAATTTTGTGTCCTTCAAAATCGACCACCCCTGTCTTAAAATGGATACTTTTTCAATACCTTAAAGTAAATTATCAACCATGAAATTTCTAGGACACACTACAAGATGGACAGACTATGATATGCAATAATAATTATTTCGCTGACATTCTCAGGGTTTGTGAAATAAAGGATTTAATCTGGGTGATGCGTTTTCAAAGTCCTTTAGTATATTACATGGAATGCAGCTCGCTAAAGTAAAAATTGCCAACAGTCCGCCCTGTACTTGTAGTGATATTGAAAGTGCTTGTCACTTCTTCCTTAAATACCCATTCTTGCATAGATATCTATTCGTATAGCTGTTTACACCCATTGTCAAATGAACGAAAATCCATGTTCAAATCAGGAGATTCGCGTGCTGTTTGAACATGGGTCTGAACTTGAAAATACTTAAAATGAGCCCTGCATTATTTGCATGACGTTATATACGGAGAAGCGGTGCGGACCAGACTGATCATTTCGCAGATGTTTTTGTTCGCGAAAACGTTACGTACGGTTAAGACGTTGTGACGACGTTATGACGTTCGAAAGTACACAGCCGACGCCATTTTGTTTAGAGAAATCCAGTGTAAGAAAATGAACAATTTAATTTTTTAGCAGCGTTTTCAGTGCGAATTTGTTTGGAATAAGGTAAACTATGCAAGAATAACGATCACACATGTTTGTTTCATTGCATCAACATTTGCCGGGTCCCTCGGAAGATGTTTGAACACTCGGCCTATCGGCCTCGTGTTCAAACAGCATCCTCGGGACCCAGCAAATGTTAATGCATGAAAAAACATGTGTGATCCCTATATTCTTGCGTGGGAATTCGTTACCCGAAGCTGTTTGAAGCCACATAATCCAAGTTCAAATCATGAGATTCACGTGCTGTTTGAACATAACTTTTACTTGAAAAAGCCTAAACTGGGCCCTGATTTGTATGCATGACGTTACACGGGATAGTGCTTCGGCCATGACTGATTATTTTGCAGATGCTTTCGTTCGCAAAAACATAGCACGCATATATATGACGTTATGCCAACGTAATGACGTTCGAAAGTTCGACGCTGACGCCATTTTATTTTAAGAAATAAAGTGTAAGAAAAGGGATATTTAACGTTTTAGCGACGTTTTCAGCGCAGTTTGTGCTGAAATCGGGTAAAATAATACAAGAATAACGATCACACATGTTTGTTTCATTGCATTAACACTTGCCAGGTCCCTCGGACGATGTTTGAACACTCGGCTTAATGGCCTCGTGTTCAAACAGGATCCTCCGGACCCGACAAATGTTAAAGTATGAAAAAACATGTGTGATCCCTATAATATATAGCATACGTGGATCCAGAAAGGGGAGAAAGAGGGCACAGTGTAAGTCGTGCAAGCAGTGATCGCATATTACATAATTTAATAATGAAAAAAAGTTGGCACCAAATCGTTAATTTGTCAAACCATGATTGTAAATAAGGTATAAAATAGCTGCTGGTTTCGTATGAGAGTGTTCATAATAGTTGTGAATTGCCTTTGGGGGTTTACAATGTTTGTGAATGCTTGGTTTGGATAAGACACAGGTGCGGTGTTGACATCTGTGAATGACATGTTTACGTTTTTATAGGGAATTCTGACACCAGTTTGTTATTGTTTCTCAAATGTCATATTTATAAGCCTGTCAGTTCTGATGGGATGTTTTAACACTTTCAAAAGGTCATGTCAACAGATGTTACTTAGTTTAGTAAAATTACATAAGCCCAATAAATAGATCATGTCAATTCTGACATTGATTGGCAGGATTGCGCAATACATTTAGTCATATGAACTTTGGGGAATTGCGCAACTGGTGTGACTACGAGTCACTTTTGTATCTTCTGATTGGTTGATATAAATGGAAGCTCACCTACGTAGAGGGCGCTTTATAGTAAACTTGAAATATGATTGGTTAGTAATGATTTCATTAGGTGGCGCTGTGGTCAGCTTCTATCACGTGACTTCATGGTATATAAGATGAAACCCAGTGGCAGAGCTTCAGATTTGGAACTTTGGGTTATAGATAGTTTCTAGAAGTATTTTAGTCGGACTTAAGAAGATTTAATAAAATTATAAAATTGTGAAAGTTTTTACTAGACTTAGAAATTATAAAGAGACTTTGAAAACACAACGCGAACTTGAAGATAAGAATCAACTACTACGTTACAAAGGTCCCCAATTTTCCTCGTTTTTTACAAATATTTTCTTAAAATTTCAGCCAGTGTATAAACCCTACTCATTTTGAGCATGCGCTGCACGTGCACGCCGAGTGTTTTTTCGACAAAAATTAAACCATCAAGTAGCTGTTGAATTCTAGTTTCCAAAAATATTTTATTTGTCAGCATTTTATAACGCATTTTTGAGTTATGATGCAATGCTAAGAACTTTTCAAATGCCCCTCGTATGATATGTTAAGTTCAGTGGAATGTTGTTTAGACAATTTTCAAACAATTCGATTTTTTATGATGAATTTTAATCCTAATAAGTAAAGACGACTTGCAAATCACGTTAGAGCTAAACACTAAATTAATATGTTCAACTATAAGAATAAAGATGAGCCGTGACATGAGATTCCAACAATGTGGTATGTGCGACCAGCAAAGCCTCAGATCAGCCTCAGATATGCGCAGGCTTATCAGAGCCTTTGCTTGTCGATTGAATATTCTATGACTGTTAAGCTACTGACCGAACAGCATATGGAGTTTCTAAGCTTAAAAGGAGGCTGAACAGGCTCGTATGAGTCTACACTTGTCAAAATGCCACATTGTAGGAAATCACATGTCACGGCTCCAAATTTTATCATGTATTATGGATTTAATGCGTTTTCTCTATTATCTCACGAGTAAAATTCTATTAAACTGCAGATAAGGAAGGGCATCGAAGCCATTAAAACTATGAACTAATGATCTCACTGGAGGACAACTATTAGGGCAAGTCCATTTCACAATGGTGCTTAGCAGATAATATTATCTGATGTGCACAGCTGAGGCCCGGGTTAATGTGAATAGTAAAGGCTCTGACGAAAATACGCTGATAGAATCGTTGCTGACTGCCTGTGTGACACTGAGCTGACTGATTTGTTTGATTACGTATATGCTTAAAGACACAGAGGAGTAAAACCAGTGCCCAAAATTACAATGCCTCTCTAAAGCTAAGTACTACCTTAGTTAAAAATTGCTTTTTTAGGATACGAACAATAACATTTGAAAGTTTATGAAATCAAAATTGTTTAATGTATTCTTTAGATCACAACGACACCACATGTACTGCACCGAGCCTGGCAATTTATTAAACATTTGAAAATCAATACATAGCTAGGGTATTTCCTTAACTTTGTGTACACCTATTATGCGTTTTATTAGCTCACCTGAGCCCAAGGCTCAATGTGAGTCTTTGTCGGGCGTCCGTCTTCCGTCGTCCGTAAACTCGACATCTCCTCCGGAACCACTGGTATAAATTTCATATGAATTCACATGAATGTTCCCCATGATGCACTCTTTCAAAATTGCATAAATGGTTTTGCTCCACTGAACAGGAGGGCCGTCAGGGCTCCAGATAAGAAATATTTTAAACGACATCTCCTCCTGAATCACTTTTCCAAATTAAACATAATTTCACAGAATTGTTCCTCTTGATACCCTCTACCAAAATTGCACAAATGATTTCTGCTTCGCTGAACAAAAGCGCCGCCAGAGCTCCAGATAAGAAATATCTTAAAAGGCATCTCCTCCTGAACCACTGGTCTAAATTCAAAATCATTTCACAGAGTTGTTCCTCATAATGCCCTCTACCAAAATTGCACAAATGGTTTCGCTCTGCTGAGCAGCAAAAGAGCAGCCAGAGCTCCAGATAAGAAATGCCTTTAAAAGGCATCTCCTAATGAACCTGAACCACTGGTCCAAATTCAAAATAATTCCACAGAATTGTTCCTCATAATATCCTATACCAAAATTACACAAATGATTCCGCTCCGCTGTGCAAAAGACCGCCAGAGCTTCAGATAAGAAATACCTTTAAATGACACCTCCTTCTGAACCACTGGTCAAAATTCATAATTATTTCACAGAATTGTTCCTTATGATGTCGTCTACCAAAATTGCACAAATGGCTCTGCTCCATCGAACAAAGGGGCTGACAGAGTTCTAGATAAGAAACGCCTTTTAATGACATTTCCTCCTGAACCACAGGTTTAAATTCAGAATAATTTCACAGAATTGTTCCTCATGATGGCTTCTTCCAAAATTGCACAAACAGTTTCGCTATGCTTGATACAGAGGTCTCCAGAGCTCTACATGAGAAGTGTCTTTATATGGCGTCTATTCCTGAACCACTGGTAAAAAATTAAATAATTACACAGAAATGGTCCTCACGTTGCCCTCTACCCAAAGAAGATCAGAAGGTTTAGCTTGGCTAAACAACATGGCTAACAGAGCTAAAACTAGAAATATCTTTTGAATCATATATCTCCTTAGCCATAGTTATAAGAGAAAAAGCCTATTATATGGATATCACACGACAGTCTGAATATTTTCTCTTTAATTACACGGCCTGACCTAAAACTTTCAGGTGGTCGATGCTTTCTTTTTGCTTGGCCCATCGTGGCTCAACTAGCGGCAGCTCACTCTCTCTCTCTCTCTCTCTCTCTCTCTCTCTCTCTCTCTCTAAGTTACGAGCCATTTTCTTTGATTCCTCACAGTTGATTTGATGTTTTTCTGTCGTGGTACATATGGTACACTAGGCAACAACGCATTTTGTGTTTTAACAAGATATTTGACCAGTTAAATATACAGTACAGCCACTACCCCCTCTGTGGCTGCGGCTAATATCAGTTCTGATATGGTATTTGTTTAACAAATCGGCTCAGACCAAATAATATTATGTGCAGACTCGCATGCGTCTTCAGTGTTCACTGATGCGATGAGTACCAAAATCTCGTGTATTGCCCATTTCCACTTTATATGAAGTGAAGGCTGTATTGTATTTATAGCCACAACGCATATTGGCACCTGAGCTTTCGCTGTTGATACCCAGTAACTGCTCCATTTCCACTTTTACTGGGAGGGAGTGCTCCGTATTAGCATTAACGCAAAGGAATCATTAATAAAGTGATGACAGATCTTTCTGACATCTTACATTACAGAAGATTGTCTTTCTTTGAAAGTTCAATAAAGCAAGAATTTGTCTTGTTGTTTCTCTGTAACTGATATCTAATCCTAATTTATTGCACCAGCTTTCAGTGTTGCCAATAAGCTCTAAGAGTTTTTACAGACCCTACTGTACCGATGGGAAAAGAGAATTCATTGTTAGACTGTAAGGGAATGACAAGTACAATGTATGACACGTGGAGCAGGGTGAATGAGAATGGCCAGGGAATGACGGGGGAATATGCTAAGGATACCTCAAGGCTGAGCAAAGGATAGAAAAATCCGTTTATCGGGATCATGCGCGGATCCAGAAAGTTTTCTTAGAGGGGGTCTAACTTTGACTACTATTTCTGTTTCATTTTTTTAGTTGATAATGGGAGAGAGGATCAAAATACCACTATAAACGGTCCACAATCGGCCCGCCAGCAAAACGCCATTTAAATGGCGTTTTGCTGGCGGGCCGATGATGGCCCAACATTGAATGCTGGCTTGGTAACTTAATGATTTTACAGGGGATCAGGACCAGTATTGCTATGAAACCCTATATTTTTGTGATTTTTTAGAGGGGGGTCCGTACCCCCTGTTCCCCCCATCTGGATCCGCACATGGGATCACCGTTTGTCATCACTCGACTAGATTGAACAAACCTTCCCGAGATTCACCGTTTGGCATCACGAGGCATGTTATTGCAACCAGTTTGGACCCTGGCCCGACAAAACATAGGCCTGGAAACAAAAATCAGCAGATGACGAAAAAGAGGAATGTACAATTACACAGTATGCAAACAGTCCAGATAAACAGAGGGAGACTATGAAACCGGGTTTAGGTTTCCTACTAGGTTCCGTCACCTAGAATAGTCTGCATCACATGCACAATTCCGCCACGCTATTATGCGAACCATCAATGACACAGTAGCGCTCTGATCAGTTTTTCCCACTGTAGATGCAGTCTGATAGCTATACTTTTTACGAGTTTGTAGTTGAGGTTTCAACCCCGGAAGTTAGGATTTCCCGTGGCTTAGCTCAGCTTCTTTTGTATCTTTGCTCGTGACATCTCGGTGTAAAAGATATTTTCATAAAAATATTCTTATTCTCTGGTGTCAAGTTACCTCTTCGGCTTCTTATCGCGACTAAATGTCATCAGCTACGTGTCGTCTGTTGGTCATTTTAGAACGCATCTGTAGCAAGCAGTGTGGATCCAGATCAGACCGCTTCTCGGACCAGGGTCAACACTGTGTGTCTGTATAATGAAAGAAGTCTGTGATGTTAGCAACAAGATGCAGCAGAGGACCTTGGCAGGCGACACTTTCATATGTATCGTTTCGTAGCAGACAGAGGGTTAACGTTTGGATCTGTAGGCGTTTTAAAGTAACTTCACAAGAATAAATTTTATAGATTTCCATGCAAGTCATATATATCAAGTTTCATAGATACATGCACGCCACAGTATACACCAACGCGCGTTCAAATGGAGTAAATACAACATGCAAGCAACATTAATTAATCAATAAAAATATTAATTACTAAATTAATTAATTTTAGTGTGACTCTATGAACCGTTTGAAAAATATTATAAAATCAAAGTTAAAATCATAGTTTGAAAATGTCCATTATTAAGCAGACACGCCATGTAAATTTTCTTTCCTTTCTTCTGATAAATGTAGATCCCGTTGGCACACAATATACACATAGTGATAGCAACAAAGTGGGGCCTTTGTGAGATCAACTGACTGTCCAATCTTTTCTTGGTTTGATGGTACATATATTGTTAGTGCTTGCTATTCATAAACAAAAACGAATTTAGCAGATTTTATTGCTTTTTCAAACAAACTAGAGTCTTTCATTTAAAAGTATAAATACACATTGTAAAAAAGCAGTACAGATACCTAGAAATAAACTAAAATACCTGATATTTCAACATATTCTTTGAAAATATGAAAAAAAAATGCCAGGGTCTTTTTGTATATCAGAGACTTAAATGTGGTCTACAGGATTATATTAAACAATTTTTCATGGTTTCAAATGACATTCTTTGTGTTAACTTTGGAAATTGTTAATTCAAGGGGCATTTGTACCTTCTCATTAATTGCACAGTGGTGAGTCCAGCCTCAGACTCAATGACTACCATGAATAAAACATTCAATGCTAGGTTGGTGCCAGCTGGGCCAACTTTGACTGAAACTGTAAAACCTTAGTAAAAAGGCCACTCAAAAATAAACAAAACAAAGACCTTAATGACAAATGGTATCTTAATGAAGGTCGAAAGTATTGCAGAATGCTCCCCTTGGAGCATTCTGCAATACTTTTGACCAGCATTTATTAATAATTCGTCTGGTAAACCCAACTTTCTGTCTTTTTGAGAGTGGCCGTTTTACACAGGTTTTACTGTACATTGGATACGTTAGCGTTTACGCGAGAGTGTATGCTAAAATCATGAGGTTAGTCCGAGTTCAGACATTAGTTGAGTAGATAAACTGAATTTTTCAATGGAATCATTGCGGTGAGTGTTTGTATAGCCTACACAAGGATCTTCTGAGTAGCTATTTAAAAATCAAACAGACCAACATATGATATTTTGGTACCAGGTAACCTTGCATTGGCGAGCAGGGACAGCTCAGACGTGCCTGCGAATATACGCCGACTCACCAAAGCCTTCGTTGTTTGCATACACAGTATGTATGATATAAACCCACACCAAATAAATTATAGATACATGTACCAACAAATCAGACAATTTATCGGGCTTAGTACTTTTACACATGACGAGTTATATTTTTGCACAAAGCATCTGACTTACCGAATCCAAGATGACATCATAACAGTAAACCATGGAGGACCACAATGTAGAATAGCCGATAAGCTAAATGTGTTTACCCTCTGAAAACACTATTAACAAATAAATAAATAAATAGAATATATATAGAGTAATTTTAGAGGGAGAGTGCCAATGTTATTCATATATCTTGCTGACCATATTACACCATGAACATCCGGATTGCAGATAAATTCATGTTAGCTCACCAGTTGTGTATTGTATTTCTATAAGCATTTTTTTATCCAATACTTTTTACCTTTGTAAAAGCTAAAACGCAGGTCCCAAATTTATGATCTTTTTTATGTGCAGTTCAACTGAGCATGGACCTTCAACTATTCATAAAACTTAAATTCTGACAAATAAAGACTTTTCATGCTTCCAAACTCTCAGATGTTGTATTTATCAAGGTTATAAATGTTAAAATGCCAATTGTTGGCATTTTAACATTTATGAGCATGATTAATTTTATGGTCAGTTGAGCTGATCATTAAAAAGTTGTATAAACTCAGGGTTAGATGTCCGAAATACTAATCAAATGTGACTGTCCTTGCTGTCTTTCAAAAAACAAATTGTAATAAGTAAGAAGCCACTCAGACTAAATACATTTTTGCCAAGTGCACTTCACGATTATTATCAATTGGGACAGTCTACTCCGATGTTTAGCTCACCTGAGCCGAAGGCTGATGGGTGAGCTAATAGTATACCAGCAACTGCGGCGTCCGTCCGTCCGTCGTCCGTCCGTCAACATTTTCAAACATCTTCTCCTCTGAAACCACTGGGCCAATTAAATTCAAATTTCATATAAAGACTTTTTAGGACGCGGGAACAAAAGTTTGTTCAAATGGTCCTGGTCACATGACCAAGATGGCCGCCATGCCCATATATGGTAAAATCCCTTTAAAAATCTCCTTCTCTAGAGCCAGAAGGCCGATGTCCTTGGGGCTTGGTATGTAGCATTGGGGATGTGGGGCCTACCAAGTTTGTTCAAACAATGATCCTAGGTTGACCTTGACTTACTTAACGTCAAGGTCAAATTTGCTTCCTAATGCATATAAATGGGATTTTTTTTGAAAAGTTGATTTTTTAATACTGTTCAGCCAAAGTGATTATTCTTACTTGATATGTTAAAACTAATGAGACAATGGCTATAAATAAGTTTCAAAGGTCAAGGTTGTCCTTTGCCCTTTCAGCCAAGGTCGCTCGTATTGTGGTCTCATCTATATATTAAAAAAATAGTTTTCTCACAAACCATTGGCCCAATTGATCTCAAATTTCATGTGAAGACTCCTTATGATAAGTAAGCTAAAATCTTTTACAAAATATTTTGGTCACATGACAAAGATGGCCGCCACGCCCATATATATGGTAAAAACCTTTTAAAAATCTTCTTCTCCAGAACCAGAAGGCAAGTGACCTTGAGACTTGGTATGTAGCATTGGGGATGTGGGGCCTACCAGGTTTGTTCAACTGATGATCCTGGGTTGACCTTGACCTACTCAACGTCAAGGTCAAGGTTGCTGCCTGATGCATTTGAATGAGAAATTTTTGTAAAAGTTGAATTTTTGAATACTGTGGAAGCCAAAGGCAATTTTCACACTTAATGTGTTCAATCTAGTGTCTATAAATAAGTTTCAAAGGTCAAGGTCGACCTTTGACCTTTCAGCCAAGATCGCTCATATTGGAGTCCCATCAACATGTTAAAACATAGTTTTCTCAGAAACCACTTGGCCAGTTGAAACCAAATTTCATATGACAATTCCTTATGATTGGTTAGCCAAAATTTTTACAAATCGTTATGGTCACATGACTAACATGGCCACCACGCCCATATATGGTAGCAACTCTTAAAATTTCTTCTTCTCTGGAACCAAAATGCCATTGGGCTTGGGACCTGGTATGTAGCATTGTGGATGTGGGCCCTACCAGGTTTGCACAAATGATGAATCTAGGTTGACCTTGACCTACTTTACGACAAGGTCAAATTTGATTCCTAATGCATTTATATGGAGAAAATCTTAAAATGTTCATTTTTCTATAACTTTTTAAGCCAAATTCATACCAGTTAAACCTTTGAGACAATGGTTTTATATTAAGTACCAAATGTCAAGCTGACCTGTGACCTTTTATCCAAAGCCACTCATTTGGACTGCCACAAACCTATCTATCTAAACATTTTTTTCTCAGAAATCACTGGGCTGTTTGATGGATTATTCATTAGATTGTTTAGGTCACTTGACCAAAATGGCTGCAGCCCCCATGTATGGTAAAACAAAATTTGTTCCATTATAAGCTGTAGTTGACCTTGACCTATTTTAACATTATAAAGGAGATCAGGTGAGCGCATCAGGACCTTCAGGTCCTCTAGTTAGGGTTGTTAAGTTCAATTATTCATTTATTTTCAAATTTCAATAGATTATCATGTAAGCTTATAGTGAAGACGCTGATCAGACGTCACGGTCTGTGACATCTGATCTGGGTCTGCATTGGTTACCTATGTTTAATTAAAGAACGCTAGGCTTATGTGACCCATTGCAAGGAATTTTGGTACTTATCGCCCCGCTGAGCAGCGATTTTTCAGGCGAATCTTTGCATATTCGCAGTTTCACCAGAGCATTTTATATTCGTATAGACACAGTATGTATATATATATAGAGAGAGATAAAGGCTCATCATAAGCCTATGTATAAGAAAAAACATAAAACAATCCATATGACCAGGCGCCTCTACATTTATAATATAGCACCACCTCGTTAATGAATAATAAATTAATAAATACCAAGTTTGCTCAAATGATGGTCCATGATCCATAAAATGTCCCGCCCCCAGGGGATCACATGTTTGCTTACATAGGGAAATATTAAAAAGCCCCAAACCAATAACCTTAATATTTAGCAGCACCAATTCTACAACTTTTGTAGAGGTAAATACTGCCAAAATGCAACGTAAACTGCACGTATTACCTCTACTATAACCTCGCTGGATGTTTCTACTGCAACTGTTAGTACTTCAGCTTCTGCTGGTGTAACTTTTCCAGTACTCTGTTGATGTTACCTTTACAAAATTACTACTACTACTACTACTACTACTACTACTACTAGACACAACAGTACTATAAAACTAGTAATCAGATGTAATTGTTTCCCATTAGTAGAATGTCTCCACAATCAATTAATTCCATTACTCTGAACAATTAAGAGATTAGCTAAAAACATTAAACATGGCACGAAACTCTACCAAACATCAGCATGTTGAATATTAATTTCCGTTTGGATGGTGCTTGAAACGTCTGAATCTAAAAATTGCATGACAGAAAAAGTTAGCAATTCGTATTTATTAGAAAAAGGTTCGTGCCAAATAGACAATTTATCCGCGACATTTGATTTCTAACAATGTGGTGTGTGCGACGAGCAAAGGCTCAGATCAGCCTGCGCATACGCGCAGTCTGATCAGAGCCTTTGCTCGTCGCTTGAATATTCTTTGACTGTTAAGGTACTGACTTAATATTTTTTGGCGTTTCTAAGCTTAAAAAGAGGCTGCACAGGCTCGTCTGAGTCTATTCATGTTAAAATGCCACATTGTTGGATATCACATGCCACGGCTCAATTATCGTACTATCGCATAAGCCTAAACTCGCTCTTAAAACATGCATGCGCAGCTATATAGTATGCCCAAAGGTCTAATTATCGGTCTGATTCTTGATTTTATACCGTGGATTGTGACCGTGTCGAGACTATGCGTTTGCAAAGATTCGCATGAACACTTGCCGTTCGCATATGCGATATGTATCGAAAACTCATGTGTTGGCTCAAAATTATAGGTCAGTGAGCTATAAGTCGAGAAAACTACCCTTCGACCGTTGATAGATGACAATGACAGCTCAAATCAGCCAACAAAGTACAGTCTCATAAATTCGAGCCATTAATTGTTTGAATGAATGTCTCATAAAAACTAAACTACTGATCTTTTGAAAATAAAGATTTTGTGGAATGACGAATTCATCCTACTTATAAATATTAAAATGCAAAAAAATTGTTAGCATTTTAACATTTATTAGCGGAATAAATAAATGCTAGGTTGATTTGGGCATGCTTTGTATAACCTCGAGACCTTGTTCACTCATGGAAGGGCTCCTACACTCTGTCACATTGCGTACGCAAGAATATGAGACAATCTGAAAATACGGTCTCCATTTAGAACTTTATCTGCACAAATCAAGATATATAATGGGTTTATAGACTTTTAATTGTCGCTTACTGCATCCGGAAACAAGCAAAACGCCTTTACCTGTCTTGTAATATCAATTTCAGAAAGTCTCCGACATATTGCAGATAGTAGCTGCTATGAATTCACTGTAAACGTTAAAAGTATACAACTACAATACCCTCTACATCGTGTGAAGTTGCTGATGCATTTACAAGAAAATACATTATTTGACCATTGACATCCATCTTGGGGTCAAGGTCACACAAAATGTTGCTCAGTACATCTACATCATGTGACCTATTCAGCTACAAAGATTGAAGTTGCTACGTCTAACGGTTTAGGAGGAGATGCATTTACAAGAAATGTGACGGACGGACACACGGACTTAGGTACGAAATTAAAGTACCCTTTTTTCTAAAAAGCGGGTATAATTAGATGTTTAGAATCTAACAACATGAATGGTATGCTTAATTGAAAAATGAAAAAGTAATAACATTATATACTAGCCAAAAGTTCTAACCGGCAACCTGTATTTTATTAATTTTCTTCAAAACGTATAACGACATGACTACTCTTTTTGCATCTTGAAATTGACAGACGTGTCATGTACCCTTGGCAGCGAAGAGATTAACAAAATGTTCAACAATACACGCAGGATGCTAACTTGAATAGTGGTACCCCCATTTTCAAAATTCGCATTTCGGCACAATTTGCGAGTCATGACTTTTTGAAATAACCGCATTTCACACGCAAAACGTTTTCATTTCAAAAGCCAAACACTTTGAACACTAAAGTGCTGAAATGAACACTCCATCTGCACGAAACTGGTTGCTTTTGGCTAAAATGTCAAAAATTACCCCACCATTCAATGCAAATTCTTGTGAATTTTGAAACTGAGGGTAAGTGTATTCGGCAAAGCCTCCCGGATACACTTTAACGAGTTTTGCTTAGCCGTTTTCTGTTATCGATGACTGACAGGCTGGCATATTCGGGAATGCAAATGAAATTGATATAGTCCTTATAGATTTGTCAAAAATCGGTAAAAACACACTAGGCCGGTTAGAACTTTTGACTATATAGTATATAAGGTTTTAGTCTGGAATCAGTCTTTGCTTTCAAAGGATACCCTTTTAAGAACATATTTACATATGGTCATCGCATTGAACAGCTTATAATTAACGTCAGATTGTATTAACATGCAAATTGCAGTTTTGAAAGAGTCAGCAAATGGTCTTTTAAGCACATGTCATCATGGAGTAAAATACTTGTTAAAAATGTGCCAACTGAGGCTTGTATAGGGGGGGGGGGTACTAGTATCATATATCCCTGGAAGTAAACAGGAAAGTATCCCATACCCCTTTAAATAAATTGGAAAATATCCCCTTAATTAAATTTCCTAAATATGCTATATCCCTGGAAGTAAACAAAAATATCCATGAAATTACCAACACAAAATAAACCTACGAGTACAGGAACATTTTGTCAAGTACATACTTCATGTTCTATAACTTTGCGCAAACTAATTGCTATTGAGTGTTCTATGCACCGCCTAAACATTTCCTGAAAGAATTGTGGCACTTTCTAAATATGAATTTATACTTATTATATTTATGAGATAAGATAAAGTGGTGACTATTTACAGAAAATTTTGGTTTTATAAGTACATTGTATTAATGTTAACGAGTAGGTATGGCAAATGTATACTTATTCACTGTCCCATACTGGCATTTTCATATCACTACGAGATGAAAATTGTAGAGTGTCGTAATGTTACAAAACCAAATTAATTATCTGTCTGTAAATTTCAGATGAATATCTTAGCTAGAACAAAAGCTATGAAGGTGTAAAGAATGGCAGATTATATTGTGAAAACGCAAAAAAAATATAAACATGTGATTAACTATCTCTGTATCTGGCAATATACCCGGAGTTCGCCCGATCCCTTTGGCAATTTTCTGGAAAAATAAGTCAAGTTTATTTTCCCGTTAATTGGAACTCAAAGAAAGCACTTTGGGGTCCCATATGAGGATTTTAAGGGTATACTCCCAAAAGTGGGGGTTAGCGCAAAGAGAACACCGTTGAATCTTCATGAGACCTAAAACTTCTATATCTGTTGTATTGCTTACACATTAACGCTACCACTCTCAGAGGGCTAACATCTTTCATTTTGTGGTTATATAATGCAGTAACAGGAAATTATAGTCTCCCAAATTCCACTCTGTGGGGAGGGGGTCTATAGCCAACGCAAGGCCTATTAGTGGCACACTTACACAATTTCTGACTGCGTATTAGTTATGCATGGAACATGCATTCTCAGTTTGAACATGGCTGTGACCTCGACTTTAGACATATTACCTTAGATCTCTTATATAGCACATTATCTTATTATGGTGGACATTTTTGCCAGAAAAACGTTGTCTATCTCACGGCATGTGCTTTTATCAGGTCATGACGGCGTTGCATTTTTTGAAAGACGTTGCCAATGACACTGAATCGACACAAAAATAAAACATTTACATCATAATCGCTAGAATGAAGAGTGAAACTATGGGTAAACTGATAAATAGAATACCAGGTTCGTGTCTTTTGATATCAAGTTTACCAGGCTCGGCTTTGAGAACGCGTATTGAATCGTCGGCAAACCTCGCGATGTCAACACGCGTTCTTAAAGCCTTACCTGATATTCGATATCAAATGAAACTCCCCTAGTATACTCTATTATCATTTCTTAAGCCTTGGTACTCAGCTATTATTTGTGGCGATCATTGTCCTCTTGTATGAATTTCTGTCTAATAACCCAGCCAGCCACGATTGGGGCACTAGCAAAACGTCATTTAAATGGCGTTTCGCTGGTGGGCCGATGGTAGCCCTCTTGTGTATATGCACACTGGAGCATTCCATGCATAATACACAACTTAAAAGGGTATTAAAAATGATTTCGCTTTTTCAAAATGAGATAATACCATACCCATTATTAGAGTATGTAGATAAGCATTGCATGCAAGCTCAGGCTGAACTTTATCTTTGCTAACCACGTGAACCGATTGACAATTGCAATACGCAGCAATACACGTCTATTTTGAATTTATTCCCTTGAGTCCTTTTTGCATCTTCTTTTTCAAGTATGTCTGAGTGCCATCCGCGGCTTTTGTCACAGTGGACATGGCCGAAAAACTAGTTATAAATTTGCATTCGAGTCAGCACACGAGCCTCTGGTACTTATCGCCTATAGCGACTAGCGAAGACAAAGACGAGTCAGCCTTGAGCACACTCTCCCAAAGAACCTTCAATGCTTGCACTCTCAAATTAGGTTTCAGTCAAATGTTGGATCGCTTGTCGTCAAAGACGTGTAAAGTAGAGTTTAGCGCAAAGTTGACAAGTCCATGTGCCTTTGAACCTCTATCGATATCTGCAATATCAACAGACTGATCAAATTAGATTCTTTGACCAAAAGATATTCCTGTGAAATGAGACCGTATCGCATGATGGAAAAAGCGTCGATGATAGCCCTGTGGATCGGCGCATCCGATCAGAGCCAAACTCAACCCCCTACACACTTTATGCCAACTCGTGTGACGAAGAGTTTATTACAATCACAGTCTTTTGGAGTCTGTGTCTAAATTTTATGGCATTTAAACAATTGATTTAGAATTCTAGAAACTATTGGTTTTTGCAATATCTTTTATGCAATTAAGTACAACTGACATAAGTGCGCTCAACAACTGCAAACGGTATACATTACAAGTGCCAGTTATTGTATTGTTTTTGCGTATGCATAGGAAGATAATCCTCGAACTTTAGCGAGTGGATTATCTACAGTTATCTACAGTTGCTGACCCCTTCAAAACCATACATGCGAGACATCGGTTTATCAATAAAAGGTGCAATAACCAATAAGCATATTTAAGAAGCACATGTGCGGATCCAGAGGGGGGGGGGACCCCCCCCCTGAAAAATCACAAAAATATAGGGTTTCTCAGCAATTCTGGTCCAGATCCCTTAAAAATAAGAAAGCTACCGAGCCAGCAATCAATGTTGGGCCATCATGAGCACGCCAGCGAAACACCATTTAAATGGCGTTTCGCTGGTGGACCGATGATGGCCCGCTTATAGTGGTTTTTGGATCCTCCCACCCTCATCAACTAAAAAAAAAAAAAAAAAAGAAAACGCTATCAAAATTGGACCTCCTATGACAAAATTTTCTGGATCCGCGCATGAAACATGACTTTCAACATACACATTAAACACAATTCATCTGTTTTTTCAAGGCAACCACCGCAAGATTCTTTCACACAGCTCTGACAAGTCACAATTGTGATAATTTGAAAACTCGAGGGAAATGACGTTTCTTCTTGAATTTAGCGATAATGAGGCTGGTCACTATATATGATCTGGTTATCCTACCAAGTCTGACGAAAAGATCTCGTATATGTATGACTACATAACAATAAAACATTTTACGATATATACATCACGCTAGAGAACCACCGTACTCGAACAGCGCAGTTATCGCGTGGTGGTTGCAGTCGACGAGTGCACAAACTAGAGTACCTAGCTATTAATAAAGGTAATAGGTTGGTCATTTTTTTTACTTCTGAAAATATTCATCGCGAATTATTTTCACTTATAAATCCACTTCTGTACCTGCTTAACATTTTTTGTGGGTTGAGTGATAGGCGCTACAGCGCCAGAGTTATGCCAAAAATGTGTTTTTGTTTTTTTCCTGAAAAGAAGATGAAAGAAATTGTTGCTTATGTTCTGGAATTTATGCTTACGTTCGATAAAATGCAAAATACCAATCCTTCAATGTGCACATAGTATGATTCTGGTGTCAGAGCATTTTGGTAGTTATTCAAGCTTTCATACTGTACGCATAGTTCTGTATATCGGGTGTTCTGGCCCAGTAATCGAGTGTCTAAATAAAATCAATATGAAACAGTCAACGACCCGACCACTGGGCCAGAACACCCAATATACAGAACTATGCGTACAGTATGAAAAGCTTGAATAGTTTTCAAAATGCTCTAGGCTCAGTTTTCGAAGTTTTTCACATTTAAGTACTGTCATCTTGCATTTTAAGTAAGCATAGATACCAGAACATAAGCAGATATTTCTTTCATCCACTTTTTCAGGCAAAAATCACATTTTTGGCATAACTCTGGCGCTGTAGCGACTATCACTCAACCCACAAAAAATTTGTTAAGCAGTTACACAGGTGGATTTATAAGTGATAATAATTCGCGATGAATATTTTCAAAAGTAAAAAAAAATGACTTGGCAGCCGCGTGTGTGCTTATTGTCCTTGTTTAAAACGACTAAGCAAATGCGATACTGAGTATTTACATGGTTTACCGCATTATTCCTACATATACGGACAGTGAAAACTGAGCAAACTTGGCCCATTTCAGACACTTCCTAGACATATTCTAATCACGATCATCATTGTCAGCGATTGCATCATAATATCGGTCCCGACGCGAAAAAACCTGTCTCCAGGGTTTCCGACCCAGTAAGGCTCAAACCGGCCTGTTCATCTACAGAGACTAGTCAGAATATTGAAATTCTGCGTGAAACATACATGCATTCTTCGGTTATGATGTCGGTGTGCCGCGGTCCCTTCGCACTAGGCATATACAGCACCCACGGCACACCCAGTTTTATGCACCCACTTTGGCTTCAAAAAAGGAATTCGGACTGTTTCCCGTCCTTATCCTACGCCTATTTGCGTTCAGTAAAGGTGTGGGACATTAATTAGTTTGAATTTTGGAATTGCTCTAAAACAGGTTTCAATCTTGTGGGGGTCGACGTGACAATTTCGTCTGCACAGTGTCACCCCCACTGTTCCTGAAAGTGTAAGTTTTTTTTATTCCGCCTGGAAGGGCAAGGAGTTTTGTTATTGTTTGCTTATGTTTTCCGCTCCCCCTAATGGTGAGCTGTATTCTGCGTGAAACAAATTAAGATAAATGTATTATACGTTGCAGGGACAAGGAGGGTGGGACACGTGGTTTGTGACGTCATCGTACGTCATTGTTTCAACATTGTAGCCGCGGGCATATTGCAGCGTGTATCCAATTAGACCCAATTAAATTGTATCCAATTTTCGTCAAAAAATGATTAGTGCATTTTGCAGTTGTGTTGGTAACAAATGCACTGTGGGTTCTGTAATCTGGTAAAAGTAAAAGGTTAGACACAGAAAAATGCCGTTTTGACAGTTGACACAATGGACAAATTAAAAATCTCGTGTCTACGAGTAGCGTGTGGTCCCAAAAGTTATTGCTTAATTTTACAACTCTAGTCTTATAGAGATATAAGCAAAAAACTTACCACATATGGGTACAATTTCCAATATGGCTGCGTTCTTTCTGTAACAAGTGTGACGTCACCATGCACGTGTTCCCTACTTTGAGGGAGCGAAGAACAAAGGCCCTGATCAGACCGTACGATGTGCAAGCTGATCTTCGCCTCTGTTGTTTGCATGCACAAATTTGTTTTTCGTGATGAGGCTTTTATTATTAGAAACATCATGTCTGGTACTCAAATGGTTTCGAATTGAGGACTTGTTTTGTAGTAAAAATGTACTATATTTTATAGGAGTAACTGCCACAGACTTGTAGCGAAGAAACTACGACAGCACTATCAACGACCCTATTTTTTACCCAGCGATTCCGAGTCAAGCACTCTTGATTGGATCTTCATGGGTGGTACCGGTCTTGGAGCCTTCATACATGTAAGTTTAAAAAATAAGTGGTTAAGATCAGAAACTGCCACAATCGCAGACCACAGACAGACCCATAACATTGCGATGAAGAAACAAAGAAAACTGACACCCACACCATGCATTTAACCCATTTAAGCCGAATGGAATTTCCCACCGTTATCGATTGAAACAGTCTATTTCTGTTTCAAGGGATGTTGGGTGTTATTTTTCATTTTTATTCAATTTTTAATAGAATATTATGTAAGTAAACAGTGGAGACCCTGATCAGACGCCGCGTTCTGTTGCGTCTGGTCTGGGTCGGCTCTATTTACCAACACCCCAAAAGAAGGACGCTAGGCATTATGGGTTAAGCAAGGAATCAGCCCTCTCTTTCTCAGCGAGGTGATTACACTAAGGACCACATTATCTTAACAAGGACCAAACACAATGATCCAACGACTATAGAATGATCGCCTAAATAAACTTTAGGCCTACGAGAATACGAGAATGTATTCCTACACCGGACAGGCGGTGAATTATTTTCGCGTGAGTTAAAGCTGACAACAAGCAGAAGAAAAAGCGTTTTCAATTCAACAGTGTCTTCATTTTGCAATAAAATATCGGTCAATATGCTCAATGGGCAGTGTTCATCGACCCTCATTAAGATTTCGATTGTCACCATCGCGGAGATTTGGGGAATTTGATAAAACTCGTCAGCATTGCTCGGCAGTTTTCCAATTTTTCTTTGCCATTGACATCTTTATATTGTATGCTTACTGGTATTCACATTTGACGTTGGTATTAATCTATAAAGCTGTGTAAGTGTGGATCCAGAAAATTCCTTCAGGGGTGGGGGTCCTGAAAACTTTTTTTTTTAAAATATCTCCGCCGAGAAGGTATTTACCAGATTAATTAAAGAAACCTATATCCAATTGTGATTTTCCAGGGCGAGGAGGAGTAGATCAGGACCCCGTCCCTCATCTGGATCCGTCAATCATGTGGCAATGACTTACGTGGGTGAAGTTAGCAGTAGCGCAGTAGCGCAGTAAGATAATTTTGTGAAGTTGGCAGTAGCGCAGTAGCGCAGTAAGATAAATTTGTGAAGTTGGCAGTAGCGCAGTAGCGCAGTAGCACATCAGCAGTAGAACAAATTGTGAAGTTGGCAGTAGCGCAGTAACGCAGTTACTGTAGCAGTAGAACAGATTGTGAAGTTGGCAGTAGCGCAGTAACGCAGTTACTGTAGCAGTAGAAGATATTGTGAAGTTAGCAGTAGAACAAATTTTGAAATTGGCAGTAGCGCAGTAGCAGTGGAACGCAATAGCGCAGTATACCATTTGAGAGTAATTCGTGTTCCTGTGCTCTTTATTTGAATAAATTAAATTAATTGATTACCTCTACCACCCCCTCCACACCCACCCTGCCCCACAATATATTTCAAAGTTTCCAAAGTGTGTCTTTGTTCCCCTGTCCCTTTAACAATAAATTAGGCAGCTGTTCATAAGTTCCTATTTCCCCTTAAATACATTGAACTGCTCGATTCTCCCCCCCCCTACACCCACTAACCCGCTATACCTTCTAATGTCCACTGTTCTCCAGATTTGTCGTTGTTACTCTTACTGTAACAATAAATTTAGCAATTGTTCCTAAGTTCCGCATAAATAATTTCCTTTTTTTCCTAGCTAAGCTTGATAATGTTGGTGACGGCAATCGAAAGTGCCGTTACAACTATGAATATATTCAAGCAAGAGTTATAAAACTTATATAATTCTTATACCAATGAGTTTCGTATTTGGGGGTGGACGATTTATTAACCATAATAAAATAAACTTCAAAAATGAAATGATTAGTGTCAACAATTCTTAAAAGCAAAAGATCTTAATTTTGAAACAGATTCGTCAACGATTTTTTTAGGATTCGAAGGTTTCACACTCCAAATTTATACCAGTTATGAATTTTCGAGCATACAGGGTGTGGTGAGCCCCATGGGGAGGTAGGTCCGGGTGTCCTGCCCACTGCCTAGTAGGTGTACCCCCGTCGGGTTGGGCTTTTAGGGCTTAAAAATGGCGATGTAGTGGGGCCCGGTAGCCAGTAATGGGTATACTATATACAGGGATATATGCAAAGTTCAGGTGCGCAGCCTGGGAATAATCGAGCATACAGGGTGTGGTGAGCCCCATGGGTAGGTAGGCCCAGGTGTCCTGCCCACTGCCTAGTAGGTGTACCCCCGTCGGGTTGGGCTTTAAGGGCTTAGAAATGGCGATGAAGTGGGGCAGGGTAGATGCTATAGGGGGATATATGTGAAGTTCCGGTGCGCAGCCTTGGAATTTTCGAGCATACAGGGTGTGGTGAGCCCCATGGGGAGGTAGGTCCGGGTGTCCTGCCCACTGCCTAGTAGGTGTACCCCCGTCGGGTTGGGCTTTTAGGGCTTAAAAATGGCGATGTAGTGGGGCCCAGTAGCCAGTAATGGGTATACTATATACAGGGATATATGCAAAGTTCAGGTGCGCAGCCTGGGAATAATCGAGCATACAGGGTGTGGTGAGCCCCATGGGTAGGTAGGCCCAGGTGTCCTGCCCACTGCCTAGTAGGTGTACCCCCGTCGGGTTGGGCTTTAAGGGCTTAGAAATGGCGATGAAGTGGGGCAGGGTAGATGCTATAGGGGGATATATGTGAAGTTCCGGTGCGCAGCCTTGGAATTTTCGAGCATACAGGGTGTGGTGAGCCCCATGGGGAAATAGGTCCAGGTGTCCCGCCCACTGCCTAGTAGGTGTAACCCCGTCGGGTTGGGCTTTAAGGGCTTAAAAATGGCGATGTAGTGGGGCCCGGTAGCCAGTAATGGGTATACTATATACAGGGATATATGCAAAGTTCAGGTGCGCAGCCTGGGAATAATCGAGCATACAGGGTGTGGTGAGCCCCATGGGTAGGTAGGCCCAGGTGTCCTGCCCACTGCCTAGTAGGTGTACCCCCGTCGGGTTGGGCTTTAAGGGCTTAGAAATGGCGATGAAGTGGGGCAGGGTAGATGCTATAGGGGGATATATGTGAAGTTCCGGTGCGCAGCCTTGGAATTTTTGAGCATACAGGGTGTGGTGAGCCCCATGGGGAGGTAGGTCCGGGTGTCCTGCCCACTGCCTAGTAGGTGTACCCCCGTCGGGTTGGGCTTTTAGGGCTTAAAAATGGTGATATAGTGGGGCCCGGTAGCCAGTAATGGGTATACTATATACAGGGATATATACAAAGTTCAGGTGCGCAGCCTGGGAATAATCGAGCATACAGGGTGTGGTGAGCCCCATGGGTAGGTAGGCCCAGGTGTCTTGCCCACTGCCTAGTAGGTGTACCCCCGTCGGGTTGGGATTTAAGGGCTTAGAAATGGCGATGAAGTGGGGCAGGGTAGATGCTATAGGGGGATATATGTGAAGTTCCGGTGCGCAGCCTTGGAATTTTCGAGCATACAGGGTGTGGTGAGCCCCATGGGGAGGTAGGTCCGGGTGTCCTGCCCACTGCCTAGTAGGTGTACCCCCGTCGGGTTGGGCTTTTAGGGCTTAAAAATGGCGATGTAGTGGGGCCCGGTAGCCAGTAATGGGTATACTATATACAGGGATATATGCAAAGTTGAGGTGCGCAGCCTGGGAATAATCGAGCATACAGGGTGTAGTGAGCCCCATGGGTAGGTAGGCCCAGGTGTCCTGCCCACTGCCTAGTAGGTGTACCCCCGTCGGGTTGGGCTTTAAGGGCTTAGAAATGGCGATGAAGTGGGGCAGGGTAGATGCTATAGGGGGATATATGTGAAGTTCCGGTGCGCAGCCTTGGAATTTTCGAGCATACAGGGTGTGGTGAGCCCCATGGGGAGGTAGGTCCGGGTGTCCTGCCCACTGCCTAGTAGGTGTACCCCCGTCGGGTTGGGCTTTAAGGGCTTAAAAATGGCGATGTAGTGGGGCCCGGTAGCCAGTAATGGGTATACTATATACAGGGATATATGCAAAGTTCAGGTGCGCAGCCTGGGAATAATCGAGCATACAGGGTGTGGTGAGCCCCATGGGTAGGTAGGCCCAGGTGTCCTGCCCACTGCCTAGTAGGTGTACCCCCGTCGGGTTGGGCTTTAAGGGCTTAGAAATGGCGATGAAGTGGGGCAGGGTAGATGCTATAGGGGGATATATGTGAAGTTCCGGTGCGCAGCCTTGGAATTTTCGAGCATACAGGGTGTGGTGAGCCCCATGGGGAGGTAGGTCCGGGTGTCCTGCCCACTGCCTAGTAGGTGTACCCCCGTCGGGTTGGGCTTTTAGGGCTTAAAAATGGCGATGTAGTGGGGCCCGGTAGCCAGTAATGGGTATACTATATACAGGGATATATGCAAAGTTCAGGTGCGCAGCCTGGGAATAATCGAGCATACAGGGTGTGGTGAGCCCCATGGGTAGGTAGGCCCAGGTGTCCTGCCCACTGCCTAGTAGGTGTACCCCCGTCGGGTTGGGCTTTAAGGGCTTAGAAATGGCGATGAAGTGGGGCAGGGTAGATGCTATAGGGGGATATATGTGAAGTTCCGGTGCGCAGCCTTGGAATTTTCGAGCATACAGGGTGTGGTGAGCCCCATGGGGAGGTAGGTCCGGGTGTCCTGCCCACTGCCTAGTAGGTGTACCCCCGTCGGGTTGGGCTTTTAGGGCTTAAAAATGGCGATGTAGTGGGGCCCAGTAGCCAGTAATGGGTATACTATATACAGGGATATATGCAAAGTTCAGGTGCGCAGCCTGGGAATAATCGAGCATACAGGGTGTGGTGAGCCCCATGGGTAGGTAGGCCCAGGTGTCCTGCCCACTGCCTAGTAGGTGTACCCCCGTCGGGTTGGGCTTTAAGGGCTTAGAAATGGCGATGAAGTGGGGCAGGGTAGATGCTATAGGGGGATATATGTGAAGTTCCGGTGCGCAGCCTTGGAATTTTCGAGCATACAGGGTGTGGTGAGCCCCATGGGGAAATAGGTCCAGGTGTCCCGCCCACTGCCTAGTAGGTGTACCCCCGTCGGGTTGGGCTTTAAGGGCTTAAAAATGGCGATGTAGTGGGGCCCGGTAGCCAGTAATGGGTATACTATATACAGGGATATATGCAAAGTTCAGGTGCGCAGCCTGGGAATAATCGAGCATACAGGGTGTGGTGAGCCCCATGGGTAGGTAGGCCCAGGTGTCCTGCCCACTGCCTAGTAGGTGTACCCCCGTCGGGTTGGGCTTTAAGGGCTTAGAAATGGCGATGAAGTGGGGCAGGGTAGATGCTATAGGGGGATATATGTGAAGTTCCGGTGCGCAGCCTTGGAATTTTTGAGCATACAGGGTGTGGTGAGCCCCATGGGGAGGTAGGTCCGGGTGTCCTGCCCACTGCCTAGTAGGTGTACCCCCGTCGGGTTGGGCTTTTAGGGCTTAAAAATGGTGATATAGTGGGGCCCGGTAGCCAGTAATGGGTATACTATATACAGGGATATATACAAAGTTCAGGTGCGCAGCCTGGGAATAATCGAGCATACAGGGTGTGGTGAGCCCCATGGGTAGGTAGGCCCAGGTGTCTTGCCCACTGCCTAGTAGGTGTACCCCCGTCGGGTTGGGCTTTAAGGGCTTAGAAATGGCGATGAAGTGGGGCAGGGTAGATGCTATAGGGGGATATATGTGAAGTTCCGGTGCGCAGCCTTGGAATTTTCGAGCATACAGGGTGTGGTGAGCCCCATGGGGAGGTAGGTCCGGGTGTCCTGCCCACTGCCTAGTAGGTGTACCCCCGTCGGGTTGGGCTTTTAGGGCTTAAAAATGGCGATGTAGTGGGGCCCGGTAGCCAGTAATGGGTATACTATATACAGGGATATATGCAAAGTTCAGGTGCGCAGCCTGGGAATAATCGAGCATACAGGGTGTGGTGAGCCCCATGGGTAGGTAGGCCCAGGTGTCCTGCCCACTGCCTAGTAGGTGTACCCCCGTCGGGTTGGGCTTTAAGGGCTTAGAAATGGCGATGAAGTGGGGCAGGGTAGATGCTATAGGGGGATATATGTGAAGTTCCGGTGCGCAGCCTTGGAATTTTCGAGCATACAGGGTGTGGTGAGCCCCATGGGGAGGTAGGTCCGGGTGTCCTACCCACTGCCTAGTAGGTGTACCCCCGTCGGGTTGGGCTTTTAGGGCTTAAAAATGGCGATGTAGTGGGGCCCAGTAGCCAGTAATGGGTATACTATATACAGGGATATATGCAAAGTTCAGGTGCGCAGCCTGGGAATAATCGAGCATACAGGGTGTGGTGAGCCCCATGGGTAGGTAGGCCCAGGTGTCCTGCCCACTGCCTAGTAGGTGTACCCCCGTCGGGTTGGGCTTTAAGGGCTTAGAAATGGCGATGAAGTGGGGCAGGGTAGATGCTATAGGGGGATATATGTGAAGTTCCGGTGCGCAGCCTTGGAATTTTCGAGCATACAGGGTGTGGTGAGCCCCATGGGGAAAAAGGTCCAGGTGTCCCGCCCACTGCCTAGTAGGTGTAACCCCGTCGGGTTGGGCTTTAAGGGCTTAAAAATGGCGATGTAGTGGGGCCCGGTAGCCAGTAATGGGTATACTATATACAGGGATATATGCAAAGTTCAGGTGCGCAGCCTGGGAATAATCGAGCATACAGGGTGTGGTGAGCCCCATGGGTAGGTAGGCCCAGGTGTCCTGCCCACTGCCTAGTAGGTGTACCCCCGTCGGGTTGGGCTTTAAGGGCTTAGAAATGGCGATGAAGTGGGGCAGGGTAGATGCTATAGGGGGATATATGTGAAGTTCCGGTGCGCAGCCTTGGAATTTTTGAGCATACAGGGTGTGGTGAGCCCCATGGGGAGGTAGGTCCGGGTGTCCTGCCCACTGCCTAGTAGGTGTACCCCCGTCGGGTTGGGCTTTTAGGGCTTAAAAATGGTGATATAGTGGGGCCCGGTAGCCAGTAATGGGTATACTATATACAGGGATATATACAAAGTTCAGGTGCGCAGCCTGGGAATAATCGAGCATACAGGGTGTGGTGAGCCCCATGGGTAGGTAGGCCCAGGTGTCTTGCCCACTGCCTAGTAGGTGTACCCCCGTCGGGTTGGGCTTTAAGGGCTTAGAAATGGCGATGAAGTGGGGCAGGGTAGATGCTATAGGGGGATATATGTGAAGTTCCGGTGCGCAGCCTTGGAATTTTCGAGCATACAGGGTGTGGTGAGCCCCATGGGGAGGTAGGTCCGGGTGTCCTGCCCACTGCCTAGTAGGTGTACCCCCGTCGGGTTGGGCTTTTAGGGCTTAAAAATGGCGATGTAGTGGGGCCCGGTAGCCAGTAATGGGTATACTATATACAGGGATATATGCAAAGTTGAGGTGCGCAGCCTGGGAATAATCGAGCATACAGGGTGTAGTGAGCCCCATGGGTAGGTAGGCCCAGGTGTCCTGCCCACTGCCTAGTAGGTGTACCCCCGTCGGGTTGGGCTTTAAGGGCTTAGAAATGGCGATGAAGTGGGGCAGGGTAGATGCTATAGGGGGATATATGTGAAGTTCCGGTGCGCAGCCTTGGAATTTTCGAGCATACAGGGTGTGGTGAGCCCCATGGGGAGGTAGGTCCGGGTGTCCTGCCCACTGCCTAGTAGGTGTACCCCCGTCGGGTTGGGCTTTAAGGGCTTAAAAATGGCGATGTAGTGGGGCCCGGTAGCCAGTAATGGGTATACTATATACAGGGATATATGCAAAGTTCAGGTGCGCAGCCTGGGAATAATCGAGCATACAGGGTGTGGTGAGCCCCATGGGTAGGTAGGCCCAGGTGTCCTGCCCACTGCCTAGTAGGTGTACCCCCGTCGGGTTGGGCTTTAAGGGCTTAGAAATGGCGATGAAGTGGGGCAGGGTAGATGCTATAGGGGGATATATGTGAAGTTCCGGTGCGCAGCCTTGGAATTTTCGAGCATACAGGGTGTGGTGAGCCCCATGGGGAGGTAGGTCCGGGTGTCCTGCCCACTGCCTAGTAGGTGTACCCCCGTCGGGTTGGGCTTTTAGGGCTTAAAAATGGCGATGTAGTGGGGCCCGGTAGCCAGTAATGGGTATACTATATACAGGGATATATGCAAAGTTCAGGTGCGCAGCCTGGGAATAATCGAGCATACAGGGTGTGGTGAGCCCCATGGGTAGGTAGGCCCAGGTGTCCTGCCCACTGCCTAGTAGGTGTACCCCCGTCGGGTTGGGCTTTAAGGGCTTAGAAATGGCGATGAAGTGGGGCAGGGTAGATGCTATAGGGGGATATATGTGAAGTTCCGGTGCGCAGCCTTGGAATTTTCGAGCATACAGGGTGTGGTGAGCCCCATGGGGAGGTAGGTCCGGGTGTCCTGCCCATTGCCTAGTAGGTGTACCCCCGTCGGGTTGGGCTTTTAGGGCTTAAAAATGGCGATGTAGTGGGGCCCAGTAGCCAGTAATGGGTATACTATATACAGGGATATATGCAAAGTTCAGGTGCGCAGCCTGGGAATAATCGAGCATACAGGGTGTGGTGAGCCCCTTGGGTAGGTAGGCCCAGGTGTCCTGCCCACTGCCTAGTAGGTGTACCCCCGTCGGGTTGGGCTTTAAGGGCTTAGAAATGGCGATGAAGTGGGGCAGGGTAGATGCTATAGGGGGATATATGTGAAGTTCCGGTGCGCAGCCTTGGAATTTTCGAGCATACAGGGTGTGGTGAGCCCCATGGGGAAATAGGTCCAGGTGTCCCGCCTACTGCCTAGTAGGTGTACCCCCGTCGGGTTGGGCTTTAAGGGCTTAAAAATGGCGATGTAGTGGGGCCCGGTAGCCAGTAATGGGTATACTATATACAGGGATATATGCAAAGTTCAGGTGCGCAGCCTGGGAATAATCGAGCATACAGGGTGTGGTGAGCCCCATGGGTAGGTAGGCCCAGGTGTCCTGCCCACTGCCTAGTAGGTGTACCCCCGTCGGGTTGGGCTTTAAGGGCTTAGAAATGGCGATGAAGTGGGGCAGGGTAGATGCTATAGGGGGATATATGTGAAGTTCCGGTGCGCAGCCTTGGAATTTTTGAGCATACAGGGTGTGGTGAGCCCCATGGGGAGGTAGGTCCGGGTGTCCTGCCCACTGCCTAGTAGGTGTACCCCCGTCGGGTTGGGCTTTTAGGGCTTAAAAATGGTGATATAGTGGGGCCCGGTAGCCAGTAATGGGTATACTATATACAGGGATATATACAAAGTTCAGGTGCGCAGCCTGGGAATAATCGAGCATACAGGGTGTGGTGAGCCCCATGGGTAGGTAGGCCCAGGTGTCTTGCCCACTGCCTAGTAGGTGTACCCCCGTCGGGTTGGGCTTTAAGGGCTTAGAAATCGCGATGAAGTGGGGCAGGGTAGATGCTATAGGGGGATATATGTGAAGTTCCGGTGCGCAGCCTTGGAATTTTCGAGCATACAGGGTGTGGTGAGCCCCATGGGGAGGTAGGTCCGGGTGTCCTGCCCACTGCCTAGTAGGTGTACCCCCGTCGGGTTGGGCTTTTAGGGCTTAAAAATGGCGATGTAGTGGGGCCCGGTAGCCAGTAATGGGTATACTATATACAGGGATATATGCAAAGTTGAGGTGCGCAGCCTGGGAATAATCGAGCATACAGGGTGTAGTGAGCCCCATGGGTAGGTAGGCCCAGGTGTCCTGCCCACTGCCTAGTAGGTGTACCCCCGTCGGGTTGGGCTTTAAGGGCTTAGAAATGGCGATGAAGTGGGGCAGGGTAGATGCTATAGGGGGATATATGTGAAGTTCCGGTGCGCAGCCTTGGAATTTTCGAGCATACAGGGTGTGGTGAGCCCCATGGGGAGGTAGGTCCGGGTGTCCTGCCCACTGCCTAGTAGGTGTACCCCCGTCGGGTTGGGCTTTAAGGGCTTAAAAATGGCGATGTAGTGGGGCCCGGTAGCCAGTAATGGGTATACTATATACAGGGATATATGCAAAGTTCAGGTGCGCAGCCTGGGAATAATCGAGCATACAGGGTGTGGTGAGCCCCATGGGTAGGTAGGCCCAGGTGTCCTGCCCACTGCCTAGTAGGTGTACCCCCGTCGGGTTGGGCTTTAAGGGCTTAGAAATGGCGATGAAGTGGGGCAGGGTAGATGCTATAGGGGGATATATGTGAAGTTCCGGTGCGCAGCCTTGGAATTTTCGAGCATACAGGGTGTGGTGAGCCCCATGGGGAGGTAGGTCCGGGTGTCCTGCCCACTGCCTAGTAGGTGTACCCCCGTCGGGTTGGGCTTTTAGGGCTTAAAAATGGCGATGTAGTGGGGCCCGGTAGCCAGTAATGGGTATACTATATACAGGGATATATGCAAAGTTCAGGTGCGCAGCCTGGGAATTTTCGAGCATACAGAGTGTGGTGAGCCCCATGGGGAGGTAGGTCCGGGTGTCCTGCCCACTGCCTAGTAGGTGTACCCCCGTCGGGTTGGGCTTTTAGGGCTTAAAAATGGCGATGTAGTGGGGCCCGGTAGCCAGTAATGGGTATACTATATACAGGGCTATATGCAAAGTTCAGGTGGGCAGCCTGGGAATTTTCGAGCATACAGAGTGTGGTGAGCCCCATGGGTAGGTAGGCCCGGGTGTCCTGCCCACTGCCTAGTAGGTGTACCCCCGTCGGGTTGGGCTTTAAGGGCTTAGAAATGGCGATGTATTGGGGCAGGGTAGATGCTATAGGGGGATATATGTGAAGTTCCGGTGCGCAGCCTTGGAATTTTCGAGCATACAGGGTGTAGTGAGCCCCATGGGAAGGTAGGTCCAGGTGTCCTGCCCACTGCCTAGTAGGTGTACCCCCGTCGGGTTGGGCTTTTAGGGCTTAAAAATGGCGATGTAGTGGGGCCCGGTAGCCAGTAATGGGTATACTATATACAGGGCTATATGCAAAGTTCAGGTGGGCAGCCTGGGAATTTTCGAGCATACAGAGTGTGGTGAGCCCCATGGGTAGGTAGGCCCGGGTGTCCTGCCCACTGCCTAGTAGGTGTACCCCCGTCGGGTTGGGCTTTAAGGGCTTAGAAATGGCGATGTATTGGGGCAGGGTAGATGCTATAGGGGGATATATGTGAAGTTCCGGTGCGCAGCCTTGGAATTTTCGAGCATACAGGGTGTAGTGAGCCCCATGGGAAGGTAGGTCCAGGTGTCCTGCCCACTGCCTAGTAGGTGTACCCCCGTCGGGTTGGGCTTTTAGGGCTTAAAAATGGCGATGTAGTGGGGCCCAGTAGCCAGTAATGGGTATACTATATACAGGGCTATATGCAAAGTTCAGGTGGGCAGCCTGGGAATTTTCGAGCATACAGAGTGTGGTGAGCCCCATGGGTAGGTAGGCCCGGGTGTCCTGCCCACTGCCTAGTAGGTGTACCCCCGTCGGGTTGGGCTTTAAGGGCTTAGAAATGGCGATGTATTGGGGCAGGGTAGATGCTATACGGGGATATATGTGAAGTTCCGGTGCGCAGCCTTGGAATTTTCGAGCATACAGGGTGTAGTGAGCCCCATGGGAAGGTAGGTCCAGGTGTCCTGCCCACTGCCTAGTAGGTGTACCCCCGTCGGGTTGGGCTTTTAGGGCTTAAAAATGGCGATGTAGTGGGGCCCGGTAGCCAGTAATGGGTATACTATATACAGGGCTATATGCAAAGTTCAGGTGGGCAGCCTGGGAATTTTCGAGCATACAGAGTGTGATGAGCCCCATGGGTAGGTAGGCCCGGGTGTCCTGCCCACTGCCTAGTAGGTGTACCCCCGTCGGGTTGGGCTTTAAGGGCTTAGAAATGGCGATGTATTGGGGCAGGGTAGATGCTATAGGGGGATATATGTGAAGTTCCGGTGCGCAGCCTTGGAATTTTCGAGCATACAGGGTGTAGTGAGCCCCATGGGAAGGTAGGTCCAGGTGTCCTGCCCACTGCCTAGTAGGTGTACCCCCGTCGGGTTGGGCTTTTAGGGCTTAAAAATGGCGATGTAGTGGGGCCCGGTAGCCAGTAATGGGTATACTATATACAGGGCTATATGCAAAGTTCAGGTGGGCAGCCTGGGAATTTTCGAGCATACAGAGTGTGGTGAGCCCCATGGGTAGGTAGGCCCGGGTGTCCTGCCCACTGCCTAGTAGGTGTACCCCGTCGGGTTGGGCTTTAAGGGCTTAGAAATGGCGATGTATTGGGGCAGGGTAGATGCTATAGGGGGATATATGTGAAGTTCCGGTGCGCAGCCTTGGAATTTTCGAGCATACAGGGTGTAGTGAGCCCCATGGGAAGGTAGGTCCAGGTGTCCTGCCCACTGCCTAGTAGGTGTACCCCCGTCGGGTTGGGCTTTTAGGGCTTAAAAATGGCGATGTAGTGGGGCCCGGTAGCCAGTAATGGGTATACTATATACAGGGCTATATGCAAAGTTCAGGTGGGCAGCCTGGGAATTTTCGAGCATACAGAGTGTGATGAGCCCCATGGGTAGGTAGGCCCGGGTGTCCTGCCCACTGCCTAGTAGGTGTATCCCCGTCGGGTTGGGCTTTTAGGGCTTAAAAATGGCGATGTAGTGGGGCCCGGTAGCCAGTAATGGGTATACTATATACAGGGCTATATGCAAAGTTCAGGTGGGCAGCCTGGCAATTTTCGAGCATACAGAGTGTGGTGAGCCCCATGGGTAGGTAGGCCCGGGTGTCCTGCCCACTGCCTAGTAGGTGTACCCCCGTCGGGTTGGGCTTTAAGGGCTTAGAAATGGCGATGTATTGGGGCAGGGTAGATGCTATAGGGTGCGCAGCCTTGGAATTTTCGAGCATACAGGGTGTGGTGAGCCCCATGGGTAGGTAGGCCCGGGTGTCCTGCCTACTGCCTAGTAGGTATACCCCCGTCGGCTAGGGCTTTTAGGGATTAGAATGGGCGTTGTAGTAGGGCCCTGCCCACTTCTCACTATACCAACCCCGAATTCATCCTAGCAGTTGCACCCCTATATCGATGTAATGGCATAATCCACCTTATGGTTGTTTTGAGCAAAGGTAGTGAATGAACAGTTAGACTGTTTTGCTGTTAAATCAATGTTTTTGTTGCTCTATTGTTTGTGGGGATTTGGTGTTGGGTCTTGCTTTGTTTTGCAGTAAGTTGTGTCCTTTCTAGTTCTGCTATCATCTTGTTAGGCAAGAGAGAGCTTGTTGCTTTACTTTTGTTGTGTTCTGAATGTCATGTCGCTGTTATTGTTCGTGGATTTTTCCTTAGACACTTTCTCGCGGTGCTCTGTGCTGTTCTATAGTATGTGATTGTGGTAGTTCCTGGTCATATTCACTTTTTGCCCATTATTCAATTCTTTTTTTTACTAAACTTAAGGAATAAAGAAACGCAACAAACACTCCGATTCATTGAAAGCAAACAATATGATGCAAGTTTTAGTGCAAATGATATAAATTCATGGAAGCAGCATGTATTCGTCAAATTACAGCAGGTTCAGAGTAATTATTGATTACGTAATTGTGTTGTTATGCAAGTAACCAGCCTGATCCTGGTAGTAAACTGTTGAAACATGGTAAAGAAAAGCAAAATCTGAATCAACAACCGGTTTGTTGTTTTGAAAAGTCTTTGCTTAGATTGCGGATTATGGAAATCGCCAGCTGGCCACCTTCAAATAGGATTCTGAAACGACTTAACGTCAACTCTGAATACTGCTTTAAACGCGTAAATTTTCTTTTCTGCTTGAACTTTATTCAATACATTTTCTTCGAGATTTATGCTTGGAGATCCTCAGACATCAAAAACGTCAATGCTGACGTCAATATTCGACATCCTACATTTAGTGGTTTCCATAATATTTATGATTTTTTCTAATGAGAAAATGGTCCAGTGACAAAGTTTAGGCTACAGTTAGTTAGCGTTATTTTTTGGGATCTACTCAGGGTTTTCACTAGCATTATGCCGTGCTTTGTTTCGCTAACATCAATATAAACAGACAGCCATTTCTACGGAATCTGAAAAGTCCGGTTTTCAAAAAAAACAAAACAAAACATTCTGATGTCTCTAGATTTAATTTAACGCATGATCTATTTTCCTTGTTTAATCACCCTTTTTGTTAAGCGGAGGCATTAACTGTATCCTACTCTCTATCATCTAAAGTTTTGGTGACTTATTTAAGTCTGGGTACATATAGACATTTGGGTATATAATAATTTTTGAGGCTAAACTTCATATTTGGGTACCTCTTGTATGACAGTTAGTATATTAATCCAAATCCTTGTAAAGTTAGATTTTCTTTTATAGGCACTTTTACTTAAAAGATAACTCCTATCCTTTAAGACCATTTTCACTCATAAGATCAATCTAATATATGACTGTTCAACTTTTTCTCTATATGTAACACTTATTTTATAGATATATCTAATATATTAATGTATAATGTTTCAGCTTTGCCTGTATAAGGTTTCACCTTTACCTGTATAAGGTTTCACCCTTGCCTGTGGAAGGTTTTTCCTTGGTCTGTATAAGGTTTCACGTATGCCTGAACATACATCTTTCGTAAGTTCACCCTTGTGTTTCACCCTTGTGTGCAGAAGCTTGTATGAATAAGGTTTCACCTTTGCCTGAACATACATGTAGGTGTAACGTCTCACCCCTGCATATATTTGCATAATTTATAGTTAATTAAGTTATTACCTCAGTATTATATCATGTCTAATACAACATGTCTGATAGTGTCTTAAGATATTAATATATGCTTTGAATTGATGATCTAAATAAATTGAGAAACTAACATAATATTTTCATTTTAAGCCCTCTTACACTACCATTGCCATCGACCCAGGCGAACCCACAATCATAGACCATTGTAACACCGCCTTAAAAATGCTGGCTTGCATGTTTACCCGGCCAGATGCAGCTTACTTGAGTACAGTTATCAACAATCTTCTTCAATTTATACACCAAGTCACCATAGAAATCAGGTTCCTAAAGTCCTTGGCGCAAGAGAGATTTAAGTCTAACTTGGAATTTAGAAATCAAATCATAGTATCGTCTATAAAATTTTGAAATGTTTTGCGAAGTTTATGATACCGATAGCCTTGCTTAAGGAGTTTCTGAGTTAACAATTTATTGCGAGTGTTGAAGTCTGCAACATAGCTGGATGCTCTAGCAAAACGAATGAGTAAAGAGAGATATAGACTCCATAGGATGTAGAACGAGGAACATGACCATCTAAAAATGGGAAATTGACAATTTCAAAATCAAAGTCGTCACGTTTATCATAAATTTTGGTAGAAACAACATCATTAGAAATTGACAAATGCAAGTCTAAAAATGCAGATTTGGTATCAGAGGTATTGACTTTATTCAGTTGGAGCTCTGAAGGGTTTATTTGACTAACCATATTGTCAAAATAAACATTATTAATTTTTGAAATATCGTCCAAATATCTGGATGTAGTGTTAAACGCATCAATAACATCAGCCTGCTTATCATCAGAAAGAGACATCATAAAGTCCCTCTCTATCAACAAAACAGGAATAAATCTACAACCAGGGGAGCACAATAAGTGCCCATATGAATCCCAACTACTTGACTATACAGCTTGGTGCCAAATCGAATAAAAATGTTGTCCAACAAAAACGTCAGCGCATCACAAACATTTTGACACGACCATGCATGAAATTTTTAGGTTTTTCTGAAGTAAAAATGCATTTTTGTCATTACATGCAAGGTAAGGAGAGCCTTCTCCCTGGAAGGTTCTTTCATAAGATCAATAAGCTTATCTTTAATAGAATTATGAGGTAAAGCAGTGTAAAGAGTAGAAAAATCATAAGTAGACAAACTGGTCGCATTGGAATCTCTAGCTTTAAGTTTATTTAAAATATCACCTGAATTTTTAATAGACGATTGCAAAATAGGTTTTTACCGGATCTCTCATATACCTTTTCACAATACTTGATAACATGTTTTTTTAACAGCTGTAAGACACGAGGTTAAGAATTTAGAAAGTTCTGTTGACGTACAAGAACTAGAATTAGCAATAAATCTTGCTTTAAAGGGTTTTTAAGGAGTTTAGGTAACCAGTACAACGTAGGAACTTTGTCTGGATTTTCTTTCTATTAGCTTTGACACCAAAATGTAGGGCTGTATGACAACCATGCCCATCAACAATCACCCTCTCACTTTAAGAAGGCTGCAGTTTATAGGCATTAGTGTCAACAAGCTCACGCTTAAGAGTATTAATATAATACAATCGTCAAACAACTACAACATTGTTAGCAGCTTTATCTGCTGGAACCGAAACATAGTTAATATGAAAATCCTGGATACCTCTTTTAAGATGACGAAAGAAGATTTAGGTTTAGGGGGTAAATGATGTGTATTACGAGAGTCAAATGAAATACGAGTATCAATAAATTAAAAAATGTTAATCTCCCATTCCTTCAAGGCATCAGGTTCAACATTTTCCTGTTTGCACCAACGATTCCTATAGTCATTTAAAGAAGCAGCGATCTCTCTACGACATTTAGAGAAATCAATATTAGAGGAATATATAAAGGACCTTTAGAAATAATATTGCGAACTCTAGCGTCAGGAATGACATCTAGATTACCTGTAATAACATGTCCTGCAGAGGGGTATAAATAATTAGAATTTTGACAATCTCAGGAGGCAGGAGTATTGGAATCTATACTAATTATTATAATAGTAACTTGATCTGGCATACTGTATCACGTCGAGTGGATGAGGTCATATCATCGGATCACCCAAGACGCGAAGCGTTGAGGGTGATCCATTGCTATGGCCTCATCCATGAGACGTGATACTGTACGCCAGATCAAATTACTTTTATAATAATATGTTTATTATATACCTTTTTCTGACATTATTTTGATTTTAAAAATTGTTTTGGTCTTCAATCCAGAAAAAATGCGGGAACGTTTGCCATTACATTTTGTCACGTCATATTCACGTCATACAATATGACGTTACATCATCATGTTTTCCGTCTCCAGTTCCATGCTTGAAATTTACTCTACGTTACGTCGCCGCAAAAGCAGGTAACCGACGTTAGCCTACTTTTAAAGGATAGTGATATGGATTCAGAAAACCTCAGTTCGTTGATCCGGCTTCCTGTATCAGATGGCCAGAAAACAGACAGCTCTAAAGTCGTATCATTTATAGGTATATAATAAATATCTATATCATTTACAATTTTATTAAAGTTAAATATAGTAGACCTAATTGGTTTGTTATATTTATAACAAATGATAGTAGTTTCAGAATTATTAAAGTAATTTTGGAATAGATGAAATCACTAAATTATCCTTGAAGATACTATGTAAATCAATAAACTCAATACCTTTGTTAATGAATGGAATTTTGATAAAATTTCGTTTATGGTTGACCTCAGAATCGATATAAGGACTAAGGAAATGTTGAACATAACACCTAAAGACTTATCTATTGATGAGATGGTAGGGACCTGATGCTTTGGCTGTTTGTCGGGCCCACCGTGGTTTACCTGTTGGATTTCTTTTGCTCTTGTATTCAGTTTTATTTACTGTTGAGTCCTTATTTTTGCTTTATCTCCTTGTTATATCTTGATTTATATGTTCTAGGAGATAATGCATTGATAAGTTAGGGGTATTTAATGCAAACCAAATATCTATATGTCTTGTTCCACATGTGAATTAAGGGTGAGGTTTGCGCGCTGTGAAACCGGTTATAGCCCTCCAGTAAAATATTTTGCTGACCCTTCCAAGGCGGTACTTCTTTTGTGGATCATTTATGTTTTTCTGTCTAGAAGTTGCTATGTCGTTGTGCACGTCTGTTTATATGTGCCTTGTGGTCACCTGCTGGGAAAGGGCTGACCTCTTGGCTCTCGTTTGTGGTGTCTAACTGTGAGTTTGTCACTTTCCCATTGGTATCCTTGGTCAGGTGTGGTACTTGATTGTAATGATTTCTGATCTTTGCACTCTTACTTTGTCGTAGGCGATTTGTAAACATCCTTATTCATAGCAGAGCTCACTAATGCCACTTGCAGCATCAGAATTCTCAGATGAATTGTTTAATGCAGCTAGTTTGCAAAAATTTCCATAGTACAGTAGTCTAAGACCAATGGTAGGTATCATATTTCTTAGTATACTGAGGGACTTTAAAAACGCACCATTTTACATTCTCTGTCTCTTCCACACGATTAATTTGAGGATGTTTTCTTGTTCATTTTTTTATCCTCTTGTAAAATGGACCATGAATTGCCATGATTTCGATTTGCTTATGCTGATCATTCTGACGTAATATCGACGTAAGTGTTTTTCAACAATTGTCGTCTGACAAATTTGAATTTGATTCAATTTGAAAACAAACACTTTTAGGTGGTAGCCAGATGTCTTAACAAATGGAAAAACACAAAAGTTTTCATAAAAAATCGTTTTATTAAACTCCCACGCGCAGCGTTTCTTAGCTAACGTCAGTCTTAAATTTTCAAACATCAATAACAGACGGATGACGTCCGCGCATGTCGCGATACTTTTGTCTTTTATGCAACTGATACAGGAGTATCTGTTGGCAACAAAAACAATTTGATTATTCCTGATTCTTCGGATATAAACGGTCAATTACGTCAAAAATCAATGACGTCATGTAGACGTAATGAACGTTGCCAGAGGCCTAAAACTTCATGATTTGATTTCGTCTTTCCTTTTGCTTTCAAAAACAAATATCGGTTTGAAAACTTTTTTTCGTTTATTATGGAAGGTATGGGTACTCTGTTACTTTTTGAATTTGAGTTGTCTCAGAATTATCGCGACGGCAATCATAAGCCACAGCGTTTCGATTTTCTTATTGAATGCAAGCTAAATGACGGAACTTGTCAATTTTATTATTCACATAATGAAAATACCCAATTTTCGACATAAATTAGCATTTAAACAGGTGGTGTGTTTTTAAAGTCCCTCAGTATAGAATTGGCTAATGCAAATAGCTTTTATATGAAGGGATAGTTGAGTTTGTCTAAGGCCATTTGTAGACATAGAAATTCATAGTAGAGCTAACAAATGCCACTTCTTGGCATCAGAATTCTAAACATAATTGCTTACTGCAGCTGGATTGCATAAATTTTAATAATAGAGTTATCTAAGACCACATGTTGGTATCATATTTCTTAGTATAACTGTTTAATGCAAAAAGCTATTATATGAATTGACAGGATAGTTGTCCAAGGCCATTTCTAGACACACAAATTTATAGTAGAGCTTACTTATATCACTTGTAGGCATTGCATTTGTTGAGTGCAGCTATTGTGCATAACTGCCTATAGTAGAGTTGTCTAAGACCACTCTTTGGTATCATATTTCTTAGATGTATTGTCTAATGCAAATAGCTGTAATATGAATTGATAGTTCATTTGTCTTAGGCCATTTGTAGACATGCAAAGTGATAGTAGAGCTTACTTATGCCACTTGTTGGCATCAGAACTCTTAAAAGCTTTGTTTAATGCAGCTATTGTGCATAAATTTTCAATGTAGAGTTGTCGAAGACCACTTGTAGGTATTATATTACTTAGTAGAACTGACTAATGCAAAGAGTTGTTATATAAATTGATAGTGTTGTCTAAGGCCATTTGTAGGCATCAAACATCTTAGTAGAGCTTTCTAATGTCACTTGTTCGAATCTGAATTCTTAGTTAAATTACTTAATGCAGCTTTTTGTGCATAAATGTCCATAGAGCTGTCTTAGACCATATTTCTTAGTAGAACTGTCTAATGCAAATAGTTGTTATATGAATTGATAGTCACGTTATCTAAGACCATTTTAGATATAAACATTAATAGTATGACTTACTAAAGCCACTCGTTGGCATCAAAATTCTTAGTATAATTGTTTAATGCATCTAGACTGCATAATTACCATAGTAGAGTTTTCTAAGTAAGAAGGACAGCAAGGATCAGGAATCGATACAACCAAGTACCACACCCATCCCAGGAAACCAAATGGTAAGGTAACAAATTCACAATAAACATCACAAACAAGAACGGATAGGTCAGCCCTTTCCCTACAGGTGATCACAAGGCAGCAATGAACAGATGCAAAAGCATGACAAACACGAGACAAAAATAACACAGTTAATCCACAAAAGAAGTATCACCTTGAAATTGTCAACAAAAACATTTACTGGAGGGCTTAAACTGGTTTCACGGTGCGCTAACCTCACCCTTAGTTCAGGTGTGGAACTAGACACGTAGATGTTCGGTGTGCATAGAAGACACCTAACGTATCCATGCATCATTTCCTAGAACATATAAATCAAGATATAAAAAGGAGATGAAGCAAAGACAAGGACTCCACGGTACATGAACCTGAATAACGGTGCAGAAGAAATCCAATAGGTGGACCTGACAAAAGCCAAAGCATCAGGTCCCTACCATCTCATCAATAGATAAGTCTTTAAGTTGGAACCGTCATAGAGTCTGAAGTCCTACCCATCGGCAGGTAATTAAAGAGGAAAGCAAAGTTGCCAACCATAATTGGGTTGACCACCAAGCATGCCGCCTGTTGCAATACATTAATGTTTTGACCAATCTTTTTATTATGGGAAATTATTTTAATAAACTGCGCTGAAAAATTATGAGAGCCAACAATCCTCTTCAATTTATACACCAAGTCACAAAGAATTCATGTTCAGAAAGTCCTTGACGCAAGAGAGATTTAAGTCCAACTTGGAATTTAGATATCAAATCAAAATCGTCTTTAAAATTTAGAAAATATTTTGCGAAGTTTATGATACCAGTAGCCTTGTTTAAGAAATTTCTGAGTTAACAATTTATTGCGATTGTAGAAGACGGGAACAAGGTTGTTGGTATCATATTTCTTAGTAAAATTGTCTAATGCAAATTGCTGTGATATTATTTCATAGTAGAGTTGTCTAGAGCCATTTGTAGTCATAGGAATTTATAGAAGAGCTTACTAATGCCACTTGTAGGCTTCAGACTTTTTAGTAAAATCGCTTAATACAGCTTTTGTGCATATATTTCCATAATAGAGTTGTCTAAGACCGCTTGTAGGTATCATAAGGTGTTGACATATAAATTCATAGAAGAGCTCACTAATGCCACGTGTACGCATCAGAATTATTAGTGGAACTGTTTAATGTAGCTAGTATGCATACATTTTCACAGTAGAGTTGTCTTAGAACACTTGCTGGTATCATATTTCTTAATAGAATTGTCTAATGCAAATAGTTGTTATAAGAATTGATATTGGAGTTCTCTAAGGCCATTTGTAGACATCAAAGAGCATGGTAGATCTAAATAATAAGGCCACTGCTTGGTATCATAATTCTAATAATAATTGTTTAATGCTGCTAGTTTGCAAAAAATACATATAGATTATAACACGGTGTTTTTGATCCCAGCCCTGATCTCAGCCCGAGTAGACCGTATCAGCCTGAGCCCGAAGGCCGAGGGCTGATACTGTCCGAGGGCTGAGATCAGAGCTGGAATCAAAAACACCGTGTAATAATATCTTTATCATATACTTATGCGTGTGACAAAGCTGTGAAATAATATATTAGTTTTTTTATTTTGAAGCACACTAATTAACAATCACTAAATTAAGTGACTTTATCAGCCTCAACACACAAAGCGGCCTTGACTGATCATTTCTCTGGTCCTTTTGTTCGCAAAAACGTTGCGCACCTCTTTGACATTGTTGTGACGTCATGACGTTCGAAAGTTTGACGCTGACGCCATTTTGTATAGAGATACTCAGTGTAAAAAATGGATATTTCAATGTTTTTAGCGGTGTTTTCAGTGCGATTTTGGTTGGAATCAGGTAAAATGTGCAAGAATAAGTACACTTTCTTTATTTTTACAATTGTTTTGCAGATATTCCCTGTTTTTTTCTCCAGGGCGAGATCAACTCCTGGGGAGGGCGGGACAGGAAAATATCAGCCCCTGTATCAGCCCTCGTATCAGCCCTCTACATGAGTTTTGGATCGCAGGGCTGGACAGCTCTACTTGAATTGCTTGATACGGCTGGGCCAAAAGTCTAGTATCAAGGGCAATACTAGTATAAGTATGTGATAAATAGCAGGAGGTGTCTAAGACCACTTGCTGGTATCATATTTCTTAGTAGATTTGTCTCATGCAAATATTGGTTATAAGAATTGATAGTCAAGTTATCTAAGGCCATTTGTAGACATCCACATTCATAGTAAAGCTTACTAATGCAACATGTACCCATCAGAATTATTAGTTGAACTGTTTAATTATGTATGCAGTTAGTATGCATACAGTTCCATAGTAGAGTTGTCTTAGACCACTTGTTTGTATCATATATCTTAATAGAATTGTCTAATGCAAATAGTTGTAGTAAGAATTGATAATGCAGTTGTCTAAGAAGACATCCATATTCCTAGTATAGCTTACTTATGCCACTTGTAGGCATCACTTTTCTTAGAAGAAGTGTTCAATGTAGCTAGTGCGTATAAATGTCCATAGTAGAGTTATCTAAGACTAATTGTAGGTATCATATTTCTTAGTAGATTAGTCTTATGCAAAAACTGTTATAAGAATTGATAGAGTTGACAAATGTAATTTGTAGTCTACGATTTTATAAAAAGCTCACTAAAATCACTTGTAGGCATTGGAATTCTGATTACAAGTGTTTAATGCAGTTGGTTGCCATTACTTTCTATAGAATAGTTGTCTAAGACCGCGTGCAAGTATCAAATTTCTTAGTAGAATAGACTGATGCCAATAGCTGTTTTAACAATTCACAGTGGAGTTGTCTAAGGCTATTTGTAGACATACAAATTACTAAAATAACTTACTAATGTCACTTGTAGGCATCAGAATTCTTAGTAAAATTGGTTAATGCAGATTGTTTGCATAAATGTCCATAGTAGAGTTGTCTAAGAACAATTGTTGGTATCACATTTCTAAGCAGAATTGTCTTATGCAAAAAATATGTTATATAAATTGATAGTGGATTTTTCTAAGGACGTTTGTAGACATATAAAGTCAAAGTAGGGCTTACTAATGGCAGTTGTTGGAAACAAAATTCTTAGAAGAATTGTTAATGCAAATAGCTATTTTAAGAATTCATAGTGGAGTTGTCTTAAACCATTTGTAGACATACAATATAATAATAGAACTTGTTAGAACAATTATCAGTTGAAAAACTTGAATGCAGATAGTTTCTATAATTGTCCATAGTAGTGTTGTTTAAGATGGCTTGTTGGTATCATATTTCTTAGGAGAATTATCTAATGCAAATAGCTGTTATACAGATTGATAGTGGATACGTCTAAGGACATATGTAGACATCAAAAAGCATAGTCTAGCTTATTAATGCCATCTCTTGGCATCATTATTCTTCGAAAAATGTTTAATGCAGCTAGTTTGCAGACAATGTCATAGTGAAGTTGTCTAAGAGTACTTGTTGGTATCATATTTCTTAGTAGAATTTGCTAATGCTTATATCTGTTAAAGGAATTGATAGTGGAGTTGTCCCGGGCCATTTGTAGATATACAAAATTTTAGTAGAACTTACTAATGCCACCTATAGGCATCTGAATTCTTAGTAAAATTGTTTCATGCAGCTAGCTTGCATAAACGTTCAAAGTACATGTAGAGTTGTCTAAGGTCACTTGCAGGTATCTTGTTTCTTAGTAGAAATGTTCAATGCAATAAGCTGTTATAAGAATTGATAGTGGAGTTGTCAAAGACCATTTGCAGACATCCATATTCATAGTAGAGATTATGAATGCCCATGACTGCATCCGGATTCTGACTAAAAGTGTTTAATGCAGCTAGTTGTCATAAATATCCATAGTAGAGATGTCTATGACCACTTGAAGGTATCAAACTTCTTAGTAGAATAATTGTCTAATGCAAATAGTTGTTTTAAGAATTCATCGTGGAGTTGTCTAAGGCCATTTGTATACATACAAATAAATAATAGAAAAACTTACTAATGTCACTTGAGGGCATTATAATTCTTAGTAGAGTCGATGAATGCAGCTTGTATTCACAAATGTTTATAGTTGAGATGTCTAAGAACAATTGTTGGTATCATATTTCTGAGCAGAATTGTCTTATGCAAAAATATGCTATAAGAATTGCTTGTGGAATTTTCTAAGGACGTTTGTAGACATATAAATTCATAGTAGAACTTACCTATGTGACTTGTTGGCATTATAATTCTTAAAAGAATTGTTAAATGCAAATAAGTATTTTAAGAATTCATAGTGGAGTTGTCTAAAGCCATTTGGAGACATACACATTAATAATAGAACTTACTAATTTCACTTGTGGGCATCAGAATTCTTAGTAGAATTGTTACATGTAGCTTGTTTTCAAACTGTCCATAGTAGAGTTGTCTAAGACCAATTGAAGGTATCATATTACTAACAGAATTGTCTAATGCAAACATATGTTATATGAATTGATAGTGGAGTTTTCTAAGGCCATATAAATTCATAGTAGAACATACTAATGCCACTTGTTGGCATCAAATTATTAGTAGAATGTTTTTTGCGGCTAGTTTGCATAAATGACCATAGAAGAGTTGATAAAGACGACTTGTTGGTATCATATTTCTTTGTAGAATTATCTAATGCAAATAGCTGTTATACGAATTGATAGTTGAGATTTCTAAGGACATATGTAGCAATCAAATATCATATTAGAGCTTACGAATGCCACCTATTGGCATTAGAATTCTAAAAATAATTGTTAAATGCAGCTAGTTTGCAGAAAATGTTATAGAGGAGTTATCGAAGACTACCTGTTGGTCTCATATTTCTTAGTAGAATTGTTTAATGCATATATCTGTTAAAGGCATTGAAAGTGAGATTGTCTAGGGACATTTGTAGGTATACAAATTTATAGTAGAGTTACCTAATCCCACCTGTATGCATCTGAATTCTAAGTACAATTGTTTAATGCAGCTTGTTTGTATATACGTCTTAATTAGAGTTGTCTAAGCCCACTTGTAGGTATCACATTTCTAAGTAGGAATATCTAATGCAAATAACTGCTAAAAGAACTGACAGTGAAGTTGTCTAAGTTGAACTGACGAATGCCTATTGAAAACATCAGGATACTGATTTCTGATTAAAAATGTTGAGTGCAGCTAGTTTTCATAAATATCCATAGTAGAGTTGTCGAAGACCACTTGTAGGTATCAAATTACTTAGTAGAATTCTCAAATGCAAAAAGCTGTTTTAAGAATTCATAGTCGAGCTGTATAAGGCAATTCGCTATTTATTTTTTGTCCTTTGGGATCATGGGGCTCATTGTGGAACTTTGAAACTATTAGAGGGTCACTGATGACGCCTAAATGGCAGAAACTAGCTAGTCTGGCCCAGGAGATATGCACACTCTAGTTTCAGTTCTTTCGTGCAGTCCTTGCTTCCAAAGGATACCAATTTAAGAACATATTTGAAGACATACACCATAATAATAGAACTTATTAATGTCACTTGTGAGCATCAGAATTCCAAGTAGAGTTGTTTAATGCAGCATGTTAGCATAAATGTCCATAGTAGAGTTTTCTGAGACCAATTGTTGGTATCATATTTCTTAGTAGAATTGTCTAATGCAAACATCTGTTATAAGACTTGATAGTGGAGATGTCTAAGGCCATATGTAGACATCAAATATCATATTAATTCTTACTAATGCCACCTGTTGGCATCAGAATATCTAGAAGAATTGTTTAATGCAGCTAGTTTGCATAACTTGCCCTAGTTGAGTTATCTACGACTACATGTTGGTATCATATTTCTTAGTAAAATTGTCTAATGCTTATATCTGCTATAGAAATTGATAGTGGGATTGTCTAGGACCAATTGAGTTATACAATTTTTTAGTAGAACCTACCAATGCCACCTCTAGGCATCTGAATTCTAAGTAAAATTGTTTCACGCAGCTAGTTTGCAGAAACGTCCAAAGTAGAGTTGTCTTAGACCACTTGTAGGTCATAGTAGAGCTTACTTTTACCCCTTGTTGGAATCAAGAATTATTAGTAGAATTGTTTGTTGCAGCTAGTTAACATAAATGTCCATAGTAGAGTTGGCTAAGGCGACTTGTTGGTATCATATTTCTTAGTAGAATTGTCTATTGCAAATAACTTTTTAAGATATGATAGTGGAGATGTCTAAGGCCATATGAAGACATCAAATATCATATTAGATCTTACTAATAACACCCGTTGGCATCAGAGTTCTTAGAAGTATTATTTAATGTAGCTAGTTTGCAGGAATTGCAAGAGTAGAGCTATCTAGGACTACTTGTTGGTAACATATTTCTTAGAAGAATTGGCTAATGCTAATATCTGTTAAAGGAATTGATAGTGGGGTTGTCTAGGACCATTTGTAGATATACAAATTTATAGTAGAGCTTACTAATGCCACCTGTAGGCATCTGGATTCTAAGCAAAAATGTTTCATGCAGCTAGTTTGCATAAACATCCAAAGTAGAGTTGTCTAAGACCTATTGTAGATATCATTTTTCTAAGTAGAAATGTCTGATGCAAATTGCTCTAATAAGAACTGATAGTGGAGTTGTCTAAGACCTTTTATAGACATCCTTATCCGTAGAAAAGCTTATAATGCCCCTTGAAGGCCTCAGGATTCTGATAAAAAGTGTTTAATGCAGCTAGTTTTCATAAATGCCCGTAGTAGAGTTGTCTACGACCACTTGTAGGGATCAAATTTCTAAGTAGAATCGTCTAATGCAAATAGCTCTTTTAAGAATTCAGAGTTGATTTGTCTTAAGCCATTTGTAGACACACATATTAATAAATGAACTTACTTACGTCACTTGCGGGCATCAGTATTCTTAGTAGAATTGTTAAATGCAGCTTGTTTGCATAAATGTCCACAGAAGAGCTATCTTATACCAATAGTTGGTATCAATTTTCTTAGTAGAATAGTCTAATGCAAAACTATGTTATATGAATTGATACTGGAGTTTTCTAAGGTCGTTTGTAGACATATAAATCCATAGTAAGTCTTACTTATATCACTTATTGGCATCAGAATTATTAGTAAAATTGTTTAATGCAGCTTGTTTGCATAAATGTCTATAGTAGAGTTGGCTTAGGCGATTGGTATCATATTTCTTAGTAGTATTATCTAATGCAAATAGCTGTTATAGGAATTGATATTAGAGATGTCTAAGCACATATGTAGACATCAAATATCGTATTAGCGCATACTAGTGCAACCTGTTGGCATAAGAATTCTAAGAATAATCAAAATGCAGCTAGTTTGCAGAAAATGTCATAGTACAGTTATCTGAGACTACTAGTTGGTATCATATTTCTCAGTAGAATTGTCTAATGCTAATATCTATTATAAGCATTGATAATGGGGTTGTCTAGGGCAATTTATAAATGTACAAAGTTATCATAGTAGAGCTAACTAATGCCACAAGTAGGCATCTGAATTCTAAGAAAAAATGTTTCATGCAGCTTGTTTGCATAAATGTCCAAAGTAGAGTTGTCTAAGACCAATTGTTGGTATCATATTTCTTAACAGAAATGTCTAATACAAAAATATGATATTTGAATTGATAGAGGAGTTTTCCAAGGAAGTTTGTAGACATATACATTCTTAATAGAGCTTACTAAAGCCACTTGTAGGCATCAGAACTATTAGCAGAATTGCTTAAAGCAGCTAGTTTGCAGAAATATTCACAGTACAGTTTTCTAAGATGACTTGTTGGTATCAGAATTATTAGTTGTATTATCTAATGCAAATAGCTGTTATCACATAATGACATTGTGAGCTTTTGGTTTTGAGGCTATGGGGTGATTTAAGGATCGAACTTCAAGCTCCTGTGATATAATAAACACAAATGTCTTCATCCTCCTTTTCAGGAAAACGTCATATTTTTGGGCACAACTCTGTCGCTGTATCGACTATCACTCAACTCACATAAATATTGTTTAGCAGATACACAGCTGGATAAATAAGAGACAATAATTAGCGAAGAGTACTCTCAGAAGCAAAAAAATGACCAAAATATTAACCTTTTTAACAGCTAGGTACTCTATTATGTGCCCTCGTCGACTGCAACCAACCCGCGATGCTTGCGCTGTTCCAGTACAGTGGTTTTCTAGTGTTGTATTGACAGAATCGTTTAACCCATTTAAGCCGAATGAAATTTACCATTATTATCAATTGGACCGGTCCATTTCCTCTTGAAGGGTTGTTAGGTTGTGGTTTTCATTTTTATCTAAATTCTAATAGAACTTTCTGTAATCCAAGAGTGGAGACCCTGATCGGACGTCGCGTCTGTGGCATCTGGTCTGAGTCTGCACTGTTTGTCTTTGTCCAACAAAAAGGACGCTAGGCTTAAATGGGTTAATGCAACTAGTTGACATATTTTTTTTATGTATCATATATTACTATGTAGAATTGAAAAATGATAATAGCTATATTTTAGACAGAAACTGTTAAATTTAAGACCCAAAATGGCTAAACGTTATTTTGGGGGCTAAAGAGCGCTTATTTATATAGCATATGGCCCGAAACCGCAAAACAGATACACTCATTGCAACCAGACCCTCATAGTTATGTCGCCTTAGTCAACTTGTAGGCATCAGAATTCTATCTGATTTGTCTAAGTCAACGTGTTAGCAAGCAGCATGCATCACCTACCATGCTACCCATACGCTTGTCTGCAATCCCACAAACATGCGTCCCCCTTGCTAAAAATAGTAGCCGCCATGATGTAGTGGATAAACACCTCGTCTTGTATCCAGGGGTTCCTTGTTTCGATCCTGAAGTCAATCAGATGAAATTCGAAGCCTAATAACCTAACATGTTTGGTGGAACGTTACACAAACTAACTAACTCACTGTTCAATAAGGAAATAATTTCATGTATACTTAGCTTACGCCAAGCTCCCTCACTAAAATTAATTTGGGGCTCGATGCGAGTAAACCTATCTCCGGGGATTCACAGGTGAAGACCAGCTTGCGCATCCAAGCAGTCTGATCAACTGGGGCTTATTAGATTTTGTTGTATCTAGACTTGCTACGTGCGAAATTTCGATTTTCTAGATCGTCTCTGCAGCTGAGCAGGCTGGTTTGAATCTCACGTTGTCAAAAACCCCCGATGACAGGCTTCTCGTGTCGAGGCCCATTTTATATCCCTAGCGTAGACCAAGTTTTTTAAAAAAGCTTATACTTATATTTACCTTTTAAATAAGTATGTTTGCTTATTTTAACGGATTGATTTGATAATATTTATTATTTATAATAAAAATTATAGATCTAATATAATTATTCTTGCATGTATTATTATTTTCATGTTTTTCTCAATATAACTTTGGTTTAATATGCGTTGACATGGAAAGGTGGGGGTTAACGCCAGTGGGCGGAAGCATATAAGAAAGTTGATACGCTGTTGACATGATTTATCGTTTTTATTTAAAGTTACACCGGAAATAATCAATGTTGCAGAGACGTCCGTAAGTCAAGACGCCCCATACAAAGATGTTATGGTGGGTTGGACTACCCGGGGTAACTCAGGTGATTATATTAAATGCCTTTTAAATAGTGTTCAGTGGGCTGTGAAAACGCGACTTGTACAGAATCACAATTTTGCATTATTTTGTTGCATGTGATATGTGCATAAAACTCCCGCCAATACTTAGACTACGTCGCATTCGTTTACGTGCTTTTGTAACGTCTTTCAATTGTGAAACGACGTCACACCGTCTAACGCCATGAATGACGTCATTTCCAGTAACAAATGACGTCAGCTAGCACGTCTTTTCCTCATGCTTTGTAAACTGTGAATTATTGTTTGATATATCACACTTTTTAGCATTGATTCTGTCTAGAGGCGAGGTGTGTTAGAATTGGGGCCCCCAGGGGTTTTGGGGATCTGGGGAGAATGGCTATTTATTCTCGGGGAGCTGGGGAGCACTTGTAATTATTTAAGGGGTGGTAGGGAGCAAATTCATAACTTTGTGGATTAAGAGAGCCTTGCCAAAAAGCAAAAAAAAAGAAGGAAAAGCCTCCATTTTGTTTGATTTTTTAAAAAATTCTTCTGCCCCCCAGACCCCCCTTGTAAATTCTTAATGTATTTATTTTTTCGTACTAACATGCTCCTCTTGATTGAGCTGAGAGAGAAATATGGCAATTCAGTTTTCTGTTGATTTTTCCCTTAAAATTGTTTATTTTTAGGCTGGTATTAACATACATTGGGACGCCCCAGATCACACCATTTTTGTCAAAATATTTACCGGGGGAGCATGCCCCCGGACCCCCCTAGCAACAGTGTGACTACACAATGGTACGGGGCCACGAACACACTTCCTTTGGTATTCTCTTTTTAGGTAATTAGCCCTTTTTAAAGGATTTTCGAAGGATGTTTATCAGATATATACTTAATTGATTTAACTGAAGTTAAACAAGCATATATCGGCACTAATAGCAATTGTAGAAAATACTTTTTTTAGTTAAATGCTTTCACTAAAGTGTCTAGAAAAATCTGGACCAACTACAACGCCATTTCTAAGCCCTTAAAGCCCAACCGAATGGAGGTACATCTAGGAGGTAGTAGGCAGGACACTAAGGCCTACTTACCGAGGAGCTTCATTACGCCCTGTATGCTCAAAAATACCAAGGCTGCGCATCTCAACTTCACATATATCCCCTATAGCATCCCTATTAATCTCTACCAAGCCCCATTACAACGCCATTTCTAAGCCATAAAATCTCTCTAATTTTCTACACCCTGTATGCTCGTAAATTCCAAGGATGCGCCCCTGAACTTTGTATATCCATGTATATATTGTACCCATTACTGACTACAAGGCCGCTCTACATCGACATTTTAATCCGTTAAAGCCCAACTAAACGACATTATACCTACTAGGCAGTAAGCAGGGCACACAGGCCTAATTACCAATGTGCTTCACTACGCCCTGTATGCTCAAATTCTGAGGCTGAGCATTTGAACTTCACATATATCCCCCTAAAGCATCCCCATTACTCTCTACCAAGCCCCACTACAACGCTTTTTCTAAGGCTTTAAAGCCCAACCCAACACGGGTACACCTATTAGTTAGTAAACAGGATGACCAGGCCTCGAGGTTATAAAGCTTGAGTACAGTCTCAGACTCAAAATAAACCTCAATGATTGGCTGCTTGCGGACACGTGTCCACAAGCAGCCAATCATTGAGCTATCAAAATAAAGCACAATGATTGGCTGCTTGCGGACACGTGTCCACAAGCAGCCAATCATTGAGCTTTATTTTGAGTCTGAGAATGAATTCAAGCTTTATAACCTCAAGCCAGGCCTGCCTACATTGGGCTTCACTATGCCCTGTTTGCTCAAAAATTCCCAGGCTGCGCACCAGAACTTTGCATTTATCCCTGAATATTCTATACCCATTACTTGCTACCAAGCCCCACTACAACGCCATTTCTAAGCCGTCAAAGCCCAACCCCAAGGGGTACATCAAGCAGGCATTAGGCAAGACACCCATGCCTACCTATTTATGGGCTTCACTACGCACTGTCCGCTCGAAAATTCCAAGGCTGCTCGACTTAGCTTTACATTTATCACTGTATATAGTATACCCATTAAGGCTACCACACCCTACTACATCGCCATTTCTAAGCCCTTAAAGCCCTACCCAACAGGAGTACACCTAGAAGCAGAAGGCAGGACACCCAGGACTAACTTTCCACTAAACTTCATATTGAGCCCCCTATAACATACCAATTACTGGCTGCCAGGCCCCTGTACAACGCCATTCCTAAGTCCTTAAAGCCCAACCAAACGGGTGAACATCTAGTAGGCATTAGGCAGGACACCCAGGTCTACCTTCTCATGGGCTTCATTAGGCCATGTTTGCTCAAAACTGCCCAGGCTGCGTATCTATACTTCACATATAGCCCCATATAGCATCCCTGCTATTGACTACTGGGTCCCACTACTACGCCATATCTAAGCCCTTAAAGCCCAACCCAACGGCAGTACATCTAGCAGGCAGTAGGAAGGACGCCATGGCCTAGTTACCAATTTAAACACTATGTCCTGTATACTGGAAAATTCCAGGCTGCGCATCTGAACTTCACATATAGCCCCCTATAGCATCACCATTACTCTCTATCAGACCCCACTACAACGACATATCTAAGCCCTTAAAGCCCAACCCAATGGGAGTACATCTAGGTGGCAGTAGGCAGGACATCCAGGCATACCTACCTATGGGTTTTACTACGCCCTGTAGGTTCTAAAATTTCCAGGCTGCGCATTTGAAATTTGCATATATCTTTGTATATAGTATACCCAATACTGGCTACTAGGCCCATTCTGAGCCCTTGAAGCCAAACCCATCGGAGTTCACCTAGTAGGCAGTAGGTAGGACACCCAGGCCTAACTATCCATGGGCTTCTCTACGCCCTGTATGCTCGAAATTCCAAGGCTGCACATCTGAACTTCATATACGTATGTAGCCCCCTATAGCGTCCCAAATACTCCCTACAGGGCCCCACTACAACGCCATTTCTAAGCCCTTAAAGCCCAACCCAACAGGAGTAAATCTAGTAGGCAGTATGCCAGACACACAGGCCTAACTACCCATGAGCTTCACTACGCCCTGCATGCTCGAAAATTCCCAGGCTGTCCATCTGAACTTTGCATATATCCCTGTATATAGTATACCCATTACTGGCTACCAGGCCCCACTACATCGCCATTTCTAAGCACTAAAAGCCAAACAAAATGGTGATACACCTAGTAGGCAGTGAGCAAGACACCCAGGTCTAACTACCAATGGGCTTCACTACACCCTGTATGCTCGAAAATTCCAAGGCTGTGCATCTGAACTTCACATATAGCCCCCTAAAGGATCCCAGTACTGGCTGCTTGGTCCCACTACAACGCCATTTCCAAGCTCTTAAAACCCAACCCATCCGGTGTACATATAGAAGGCAGTAGGCAGAACACCCAGGCCTACCAACATATGGGCTTTAATACGCCATGTATACTAGAATATACAAAGGCTGCGCACCTGAACTTGGCATATATTGCTGTATACAATATACTTATTACTGGCTAACAGGCCCCACTACATCATCATTTCCTCGTCATTAAATCCCAATCCAACGGGGGTACACATACTAGGTAGTAGGCAAAACACACAGGCCTGACTACCCATGGACTTCACTACGCTCCAAATGCGCGAAAATTCAAAGGTTGTGCATCTGAATACCACATATATCCCCTGTAGCATCCCCATTACTCTCTACTGGGCGCCACTGCAACGTAATTTCTATGTCCTTAAAACTCAACGCAACGAGGTACACCTACTAGATAGTAAATATGACACCCAGGTCTAACTACCTATGGGGACACTACGATCTGTATGCTGGATAATTCCAAGGCTGTGCAACTGAAATTCACATATATTCCCCTGTAGCATCCCCATTATTCTCTCCTGGGCCCCACTTCAACGTCATTTCTAAGCCCTTAAAGACCAACCCAACGGGAATAAACCTAGTAGGAAGTAGGTAGGACACCCAGGCCTACCTACCCATGGCTTAACTACGCCTTGTATTATCGAAAATTTCCAGGCATATATTTCCCTTTAACATCCCTATTTCTCAATACCGGCCCGCATTGCAACGCCATTTGTAAGCCCTTAAAGCTCAACCCAACGGAGGCACATCTAGAAGGCTGTAAACAGGACACACAGACCTACCTACCTACCAATGAGCTTCACTACACCATGTGTGCACGAAATTTGCCAGGTTGCGAACAAAAACTTTGCAAACATGTATATCCCTCTATAAAGTATTGTTATTGTAGTATATTCTAGGACACCAATGCCTAACTACCCATGGGCATCTTTTTGCTTGGTTTGCTCGAAAATTCCAAGGCTGCGCATGTGAACTTCACATATAGCCTCCTACAGCAACCCTTTGCTCTCTACCATACACCACTACAACACTATTTCTAAGCCCCTTAAAGCCCAACCCAACGGGAGTACACCTAGAAGGGAGTAGGCAGGACAACCTCACCTGCACTTCACACAAATCCCCCTTTAGCATCATCATTACTCTCTACTGTGCCCACTACATCGCCATTTCTAAGCCCTAAAAGCCCAACCCAACGGGGATAGTAGGCAGGGCACCCAGGCCTAACTATACATGGGGTTCACCACGCTCTGTATGCTCGAAAATACCCAGGCTGCGCACCTGAACTTTGCATATAATCCTGTATAGTATATTCATTACTAGACACAGGGCCCCACTGCATCACCATTAGTCATTACAATTCTGAAGCTTATTTTACTATGGTTTATATATCGTCACCTAAGTTTGCTTGATATAAGAATTAAATATGCTTGCCCATATATGCATAGTTGCAAAGACCCTTTCAATTGCTGTCACCAACTTTATCAATCCTCACTATTGGGAAAATGGGAAAGTATTTAAGCGGAACTTATGATGGCAACGACACATTTGGGGAGCAGTGGACATTAGAAAATATGGAGGGTTGGTGGGTGTAGGGGTGGGTAGAAACAAGGGAGAGAGGGGTAAAGGTAATCAATTCAATTTATTTAAATGGCAAAGGAACAAGAAATACTCTCGAATATGATCCATTGCACTACTGCGCTATTGCCATCTTTAGAAAACGTTCTACTACTACTACGCTACTGCCTTCTTTAGAATGCGTTCTACTGCTACTGCTACTGCGCTATTGCCATCTTTATTTTAGAAAATGCTCTACTGCTACTGCACTACTGACATCTTAAGAATGGGTTGTACTGCTACTGCGCTATTCTCATCTTTAGATAACGTTCTACTGCTACTGCGCTACTGCCATCTTTAGAATGCGTTCTACTGCTACTGCGCTATTGCCATCTTTAGGAAACGTTCTACTGCTACTGCGCTACTGCTATCTTAAGAATGGGTTGTACTGCTACTGCGCTATTGCCATCTTTAGAAAACGTTCTACTGCTACTGCGCTACTGCTATCTTAAGAATGTGTTCTACTGCTAGTGCGCTTCTGCTACTGCGCTATTGCCATCTTTAGAAAACGTTCTACTGCTACCGCGCTACTGCTATCTTAAGAATGTGTTCTACTGCTACTGCCCTACTGCCAAGTTCTCATTTATCTCTACTGCTACTGCGTTACTGCCAACTTCACATTCAGCTCTACTGGTACTGCACTACTGCCAACTTCACAATTCGTTTTACTACTACTGCGCTACTGCTAACTTTGCTAACGATTTGCTCTACTGCTGCAGTAACTGCGTTACTGCGCAACTGTCAACTTTACATTTTGTTTTACTGCTACAGTAACTGCGTTACTGCTACAGTAACAGCGTTACTGCGCTACTGCCAACTTCACAATTTGTTCTACTGCTGAATTGCTACTGTGCTACTGCGCTACTGCCAACTTCACAAATTTATCTTACTGCGCTACTGCGCTACTGCTAACTTCACAAATTTATCTTACTGCGCTACTGCGCTACTGCTAACTTCACCCACGTCAATGACTTATGTTTTCACATTCAATGTTATTTCTTGATGACGCAATGTTAAATATATCATACGGCTCGTTATGTTTCCTCGGTGATTGTAAGCTGATTGTTCGTGTTATTTGTCTGATTTTTCCACATAATGACAAACGTTCTCGTAGATCTTATTCTAAGCTGAGTCACTTAAACATCACAGAACCATCACACGAGACTTTGGTACTTATCGCATATGTGCAAAAGCCTCCTTTAAACGCCCATGTTGGCTAGAGGTCAAATTTTGGTCTGAGTCGCCCTCTAGCCGATACCACACCGGATAGGCGGCACTCGAAAACGTTAATACTATTAACAAACGTAGATAAAAAATCGTTAGAGACAATGTTTTCGATTGCGATTAATTATTTTGTCGCCCGAATGGCGACAAATGGCAATCGCAAACACTGTTTCTAGCGATTTTTGATCCGTGTTCGTCGATTGTTAAGAGCGTTTTCGATTTCAGCCTATCCAGTGTCGATACGATAAGTGCCAAAATCTCGTGTACTAATCCATTTCCTTGGTAGACCAAACACTGCATTGATGGAATCACGAACCCCTTACTAAACATCCCATACAATTTATATAAATGTACCAACATCAGCAAATTCCTTCAATCAATCATCAAAGGGCTGTCATCTAAAAAGTTACTTGTCAGAACCACTTTTTGACATTCTTGTTATTTCCCTTATACCGCGCTATGTATTCTTTTCATCCAATCAGTGCTTAAAAAGTGCTTTAACTTGGGTTTGTTTTTCAGTTGGATTACGTTCAGAGACCTTCTTGGCAGGCGCAAATCTCTGGGAGGAAGACTTGGGAGCTTATACCTGTTCCAGAGTGCGAGTCTGTGTGTCATTCAATGAATGTCACAGTAGAAAAGGGAGATATCTGTAAGTTTATGATCATTTAGTACGCAAGTTTTTGCGTGTGACCACTGCAATACTAACTTTAAAGAATAGTGGCGTGGAGGAGCATGGTAGACTGTTAGACTTGAGATCGAAGGGTCGCTGGTTGGAGACTCACCGGAGGCAATACGTGGATACTAAGTCTTATCCTCTGTTGCAATTTGGTTCAACCCAGGAAGACAATACATTTTCCCAACATTACATGCTGAAAAAGTGTTGGCTGTGGCGTAAAGCGTCAAAACACTCAAAGAATAGAAGAACCTCAATCTACACAGAGAATATGATAAAATTGCTGAAACCTACTCGTACGAAAAATAAATAAGTGGTTAAAACAACGGACCACCCCCTAAATTTGTTGGGGGAAGAGTCGAGTTGCAGCATTAATTCTAACTACCGCAACAATGGTTTGAATATTTTACTAAAACCAATAACACCATTTCTAGAGCATTTCCACTAGATAGCATTCTACAGAAAGCTATATGTTGTCCAAAAATCATAAAGGTGTTCGGAAGAGGCAGGAATCAAACTGTATAATTTTAAAGAAGATGTGACAGACTATTGCGATATTTGTGATTTTGGTCACTTTCAATAGCTCTACTGTCCTGTCAGCCGAGAGTGACAGTGACGTCATGCTTTGTTTACAACTGTTAAGTAAAACAATAACTTTTACACTCCACTTGAGTCCATGCGAATCGATAGATCACATTTGGATAGGATTAATACACAAGTGATCTATCGATTCTAGTGCATGATAACGTTGTAAACAAAACATGACGTCACTGTCACTCTTGGCTGGCAGGACAGTAGTTGTTTATTATTGTTGATGTGTTAATGACACTGACAAGTGAGTTTATCTTTTATTTTTCAGTTGTCATCGACTCTAACCAATGGTATCACGCCACGTACATACATCCTGGAGAGATCAGCATTACGATTGGCTCAGAATTTGACTGATGTTTTATTTGTTGAGTTTTTGTTTTATTTTTCAGTTGTCATCGACTCTAACCAATGGTATTACGCCACGTACATACATCCTGGAGAGATCAGCATTACGATTGGCTCAGAATTTGACTGATGTTTTATTTGTCGAGTTTATGTTTTATTTTTCAGTTGTCAACGACTCTAACCAATGGTGTCACGCCAAATATATACATCCTGGAGAGATCAGCATTACGATTGGCTCAGAATTTGCCCGATGTTTTATTTGTTAAGTTTATGTTTCATTTTTCAGTTGTCATCGACTCTAACCAATGGTATCACGCCACGTACATAATTCCTGGAGAGATCAGCATTACGATTGGCTCAGAATTTGCCTGATGTTTTATTTGTTAATTTTATGTTTCATTTTTCAGTTGTCATCGACTCTAACCAATGGTATCACGGCACGTACATACATCCTGTAGATATCAGCATTACGATTGGCTCAGAATTTGTCTGATGTTTTATTTGTTAAAGTAAGTTAGGGTGCAAAGATCAGGAATCGATACAATCAAGTACCACACCTGACCCAGGATACCAAAGGGAAAGTGACAAACTAACAGCAGACATCACAAACGAGAGCCAAGAGGTCAGCCCTTTCCCAGCAGGTGACCACAAAGCACATATAAACAGACGCGCACAAAGACATAGCAAATACAATACAGAACAAAAACATAAAAGATCCACAAAAGAAGTACCACCTTGGAACGGTCAGTAAAATATTTTACTGGAGGGCTTAAACCGGTTTAACGGCGCCAACCTCACCCTTAATTCAGATGTGGATCAAGACACATAGATATTTGGTTTGCATGAAAGACCCCTTACTTATCAATGCATCATCTCCTAAAACATATAAATCAAGATATAACAAGGAGATAAAGCAAAGATAAGGACTCAACAGTAAATAAAACTGAATACCGGAGCAAAAGTTTATGTTTTATTTTTCAGTTGTCATCGACTATAACCAATGGTATCACGCCATGTACATACATTCTGGTTGGCTCAGAATTTGACTGATATTTTTGTTGCTGAGTTTCTGTTTTATTTTTCAGTTGTAATCAACTCTAACCAATGGTATCATGCCACTTACATACATCCTGGAGAGATCAGCATTACGATTGGCTCAGAATTTGACTGATGTTTTTATTTGTTAATTCTATGTTTCATTTTCTAGTTGTCATCGACTCTAACCAATGGTATCACGCCACGCACATACATCCTGAAGAGATCAGCATTACGATTGGCTCAGAATTTGACTGATGTTTTATTTGCTGAGTTTATGTTTTATTTTTCAGTTGTCATCGACTCTAACCAATGGTATCACGCCACGTTCATACATCCTGGAGAGATCAGCATTACGATCGGCTCAGAATTTGACTGATGATTTTTGTTGATGGAGAGAATTACCGGAGAAAACAAATTTTGTGCCATTGATACGAAGAACTATCTATCAATAACATACACTATGGGCCTCCTTGTGAGAAAAGCCTGTTTTCAGGGTTTCGGATCAAGTAATTTTGGAATGTCCGGTACAATTCGAGAATCGAATCGAGCCTTGGTGCATTGCGCGTAATACTATGTACGAAAAAGCTCCTTTTGTTAGCGAGAAAAGGCGTAAGGAAAATTAGTTTTTTAGCATGTGAGTTCCGCCCTATTAAAATCCATTTTTCTGATTACCCGAAAAGTTTAATCAGCAGAATAAATGACGTTACTTGTATTTTTCAATAAAATATCGCTATAGTGATATTTTATTGAAAAAAAAACAAAACATAAACATCATTTATAACCATTTGTTTTGCTGCAATCACACGTGTTATTGTTTAACAATGGTTTCTGTGACGTCAACGTTACGTTGTATAACATCAGCGTCACGTTATAATCCACGTTATCATGGTAGATCCTCGATGTACATCCGAGGTCTGATTCCACGGAATTTTGCAGAATTTGCCAAGGCTGTTCCCATTGGGACCAAGTAAGATACAAACCACTGTGTTTGCTATAGAGACAATCTAGAATATTTATTTTTTTACTTGTAGCAAGTTAAGCCTTTGTACGTGTCAGAAAGTGAATACTAAAAGTAAGAAAAGGGGCAAAGATCAGGAATCGATACAATTAAGCATCACATCTGACCCAGGATACCAATGGGAAAGTGGCATCTTCACAATTATACACCACAAACGAGAGCCAAGAGGTCACACCTTTCCCAGCAGGTGACCACAAGGCATCAATAATCAGACACGCACGGAAGCATAACAAAAACAAGACAGAAATAACATAAATGATCTACAAAAGTAGCACCGCTTTGAAACGGTCAGTAAAAATATTTTACTGGAGGGCTTAAACCGGTTTCACAGCATTCCAACATCACCCTTAGTTCAGCTATGAATCAAGACACATAGATGTTTGGTTTTCATGAAAGAGCCCTAACTTATCAATGCATCATCTCCTAGAACATATAAATCAAGATCTAAAAAGATAAAGAGATAAAGCAAAGATAAGGACTCAACAGTAAATAAAACTGAATACTGGAGCAAAAGAAATCCAACAGGAAAAGCGGATTCAACAGTAAATAAAACTGAATACCAGAGCAAAAGCAATCCAACAGGTAAACCCCGACAGGCCTGACAACAGCCAAAGCATCAGGCCCCTACCATCTCATCAATAGATAAGTCTTTAAGTCAGAACCGTCAAAGAGTCTGAAGTCCGACCCACTAGGGGCACGCCGGTCCTGGCCTTTGTTAGTCACTTGAAACAAACTCTGCTTTTCTCACTTCGAGGCCCATATATCTGGTGTATCTGTCCTCGTAACAAGCATTTGGAAGAGATATTGATCGAAGGCAGATACATGATTTTTAAAATTATACCATACTTAAAACTCTTAAGTGCCCCCATCATATCTTTTGAAATGATATCCTGGAAACAATTACTTTTTTAAAGTATTTTCTATCTATAGACCACTTGATCTTTTCTTTGATGACTGATATTTCAAGGTGAAAACTATGGACTCGAGTCAAGGAGATTAGAATGTGTGTTTGTCCCATGGCTTCAAACACGAAGTGAGACTGTATGTTACATTGCTTTAAACAGAAAGTGAAGCAAACAGGCATTAAATTATACGTACATTACATGCCCACCCCAAAAATGACAAAGAACATTATAACTTTTTTGTGTTAAAATTGACTGCACTTGTAGAGCTCTTGCTAAATGAAAGTTTGGCTTGAGGACAATCTCGTTCGATTTGCTTACACACCACAAGTGAAAGCTGATGTGCTGACTATTTTGGTGTAAACTTGTACGTTTTATACATCTACAATAGAAACGAAACAACATTATATTCAATAAAAAATAATCATTCAAATGGCGTAAGTCTTTCTTTATTCACCCTTTAAACATACAAAAAACACATTTAATAACAAGTGACACTTGCATTGAGAACATTTACGGTTTTTCAAAGCAATCACATTCGCTAGGTCGCTAGGGAGATGTTTAACCCCTGGGGCGAATACCTATAGGTGAGTGTCTTTTGATATCAAGTTTACCTAGAAGGTCTTCGGGAATGCTTGCTGAGTCACAAGACTCTGTCGTCAATTATTTAATGTCTATGTACGTGATGAAACCTTTGTCCACATACTATGAATCTTAGACATACGGATGAATCTTAACTGTTGAAAAGGGACAACATGTATAAATGATACTATGTCGCCTTCTAGGCCAAGAAATACCACTATTAAGAAAGCTTTTCCCCACACTATTCGGAAATGTTTAGTTGATGTATTACTTGAATTTTCGCTTACTGTAAAGGCGGCGCCTCATGCATGCGTAATTAGGACTGGTCAACCTTAGGCATAGGTAAAAGCTAAAAATGAGGCGTGGCTTTATTCAAAAGTAACTGTATCATCTTGTGCCACCACCTCAGTCATTATTTAGTCCTTAAAACGCCAGCAAAATAACTGCATCTGAAAATGTCTATTTAACACAAGCAGGGAGGCAAACATTGTGGACCCAGATCAGACTGCTCATATAGGAGCAGTCTGATCTGGGTCCACACTGTTTATCTATGAGGCCTGGAATAGTTTAGTGGACGACAAAAACATACATTTTGTGATTATGCGCTTTAAGGGTTAATAAATGTGAGTTAAGACAGTATACTGTTAGGATTTTCATGAAATGCATGCACATTTGCGCGGCTCAAAAAGCTTATTAACTCTTTACCAAATTATAAATAAAACCTGATTTCCCTTCATTAGCAGATGAAATAGCCGGAGCACACCCAGATATGAATATTAAAGTTGCCGCCTTTACAGTAAGCGAAAAGTCAATTAATATATCATACTATAGCCTAACCTTTCTAAATTAAAGGTGGAACAATCATGGATGCAAATATCCACTACATTATCACAATTGGTGATTCAATGTCGACACCGCACAGGATTAACACAATAGTTATCAGCATCACTTGCTGTCATATGTGCAAACAAAATACTAGCAGCAAGATAACCAGTACTTTCTTTAGATGAGGTTCATAAGACTTAGGAAGTATACTCAGTATGTAGCAGCCTGAATCTACCAAACTCTGGAGCAGACAGTCAAGTGTTCAAAGAACTTGCTTCTCTGTAATGTATCCGATCCTTCACTAGACGGCCTGTCTTAGAGGGAAACAAATTGTAAGTGAGTATAATCAGGAAATACCACAATTATACACTTTAGACCAGCCCACGGTACCTTGAGGAATAGCCAAAGATCACTAAGTAACAGTCACAAGACATCAGGAAGACATATAAAGCAAAGCAACCAGCTCTCTCTTCCTCATCAAGGTGACAACAAAACTAGAAAGGGCACAAAGAAATGCAAAACAAGACTAACACAGAACACCCACAAAAACATGAGGTACATAACACAAGTTTGTTTTATATAAAAGTAATATGATATGCCATTCCGTATTTATCCATAATTCAAAGAAAAATATCAGGAATACGATAAGCTTTCTGAGATGCACTGTTAAGCATGAAAAACCTAGACGTCTGTAGAAGCCTTCATGTGCCCAACAGATTCTGATATTTCTGCAAAAGTGTCCAAAGAAAAATAGAGGATCTTACATGAGTGCTCATGTTTTATTGAATTTATTAAACGAGTTGGGGAAAAGAGATAAAATGCGAGGCTTGCCGAGCATTTTATCTCTTTTTCGCAACGAGTTTAATAAATTCAATAATACAAGAGCACGAATGTTAGATTCTATTTATCATATGATATTAAGATTACTTTGAAATATCATTTCTGCCGTCACAACGTTATATTTTTGTCATTATGAAAGCAACGTTGTTATGGACGTCATAATGTTTCCCGTAAATCTATAAACCACTAGTGGTTTATCGATTTTATTGCATGGCGTTATTTCACTCCCAGACGCGACGTCATATGATAGTTAGCTTTCTAAAATCTGGTTGTGACTTAACATCAGTGCATGTTCTTATGCTATATCATTGCATATATTTTGCACAAACCTATGCGCCCTTTCTAGCAACAGTAAATCAGTTGCACATTGAAAAGCAAGTTTCACATCCATAGAGGAATTTTGACAAACCAACAGACTCATGATGTGTGTAAAATATCTGAATGTCTTAAACCACAGCTTACTGAACTAAAAAAAGTACAAATTAGCTTGTTTGCTGTTTTTTAACATTGGTGCTAATACTAAAATTATTACAATTGACACCCAAGTGTTTGAAATTTACGTCTTCGTCCAGATCGCCTTTGACTTTCATATGAAAATTAGGTTTTATTAAAAAGGTTTTTATTAAAAACAAGCAAAGAACATTTAACTGGAACATATTCAAAGCGTAATTTACATGAGTAATTATAACATATGACTAAATTCATCAGCATAGCAAGATCATTCTTTGAGAGAAAAAACAGCACCATGCTATGGCTAGTGCACTAAGCAGTAAAGCTAGTAGCATAAATAAATAGAAGATCTTACATGAGTGCTCATGTTTTATTGAATTTATTAAACAAGTTGTGGAAAAGAGATAAAATGCGAGGCTTGCTGAGCATTTTATCTTTTTTTCGCAACGAGTTTAATAAATTCAATAATACGAGAGCACGAATTTTAGATTCTATTTATCATATGACAGATACTTTGAAATCTCATTTCTGGCGTAAAACGTTATAATTTTTTCATTGTGTACGCAACGCTGTTATGGACGTCATAACGTTTCCCGTAAATCTATTAACCACTAGTGGTTTATCGATTTTATTGCATGGCGTTATTTCACTCCCAAACGCGACGTCATATGATAAACATTCTTACATCTACACGGTTCATTGATTAAATCCCCACTGTAGTAAAGCTGCATAAAGGGGAAACAACAATACCAGGCATCTTGCAATATCGAGAACCATACTGAAGAGTGGCCATTATGTTTTTTCCGTTCAATTCTGCCAAACATAATTTTTTATATGTCATACTATCTGAGAACGGCGACACTTATTTACTTTAATGAATAAGACACCTACTAATATTGTGTATGTTGTGGCATGCATAGATTGGAGCGTATCCAGCTTTATTAAATACAGTCTTACAAAACAATCTAATATCTTCCATTTTTATGAGATTCACTAATATCCACTAAGTAGAAGTAAGTGGCGAGTCCAATGTTTCTTAACATATACTTGATATATTTGAAGTAACTCTATCCAATGCTTTTAGAATTAACTTCTAGAGCAGTCCTTAGTCCAGAACCCACCACTAACACAGCACAATAGCACCCAGATAACCAATCTATATGAGCCGTGGCATGGAATTTCCAACAATGTGGTATGTGCGACCAGCAAAGCCTCAGATCAGCCTGCGCATACGCGCAGTCTGATCAGAGCATTTTCTAGTCGCTTGACTATTCTATGGGTGTTAAGCTACTGATTGAATATAATTTGGGGTTTCTAAGCTTAAAAAGAGGCTACACAGACTCGTCTGAGGCTACACTTGTCAAACTGCCACATTGTTGGAAATCACATGTCGCGGCTCATAAGGCAATAGTGTAGAACATAATCAGATACCAAATAGCACAAACTGGTTCCTTAACTTGGCCTATCCTGATTTCTGAACAGTCACATCTTGATATTCAGCTTTCTCTTACTGTATTTATGTAGAGGGAAACGGTGAAAGAACCGAAGGGTTCCATCTATTAATATTAAAGAGAAATAAATATAGCAAAAAGTGAGCAAAGCTCACATACCCCCCGGCGGTAGCCATCAGAGGTTGTAACACTTTCAGAGAAAAGACAAAATTGTTAAAGATTTAATAATCCTTAATCAAGTAGTTTCTGAGAAAACTTTGATGAAAAATGTCCATATGTGTTATATACGAGTGACAAAAGGAAAAAATTGAAAATTTGAAAAAAGAAGGCAAAATGAGGATTAGCATCTTAATTTTCTTTTACACAATACACTTTGCCTACCTGAAGGTGTACACAAAATTTGAAAACACTGGAGAAATCTGTGGGAGAAATTTTCATTGGAGAGAAAGAAAAATGAACAAATAAAGGGACTGATATGCTTGAGCTTTATGTGGTTGTTTTTCTTTTGTTACACAATACAACTAATTACTAACAAGCTTTGTACTAAATTTCAGAATCCTAAGTCAAGAAGTTGCTGAGAAGTCTATGACAGAAAAAAATGTCCATATGAATTATATAAGTGACAGAAGGAAAAAAATGAAAAATTAAAAAAGAAGGCAAAATGAGGATGAGCATCTTTATTTTCATTTACACAATACGCTTTGCCTACCTGAAGGTGTACACAAAATTTGAAAAAGCTGGCTCCAATAGGAGTTGAGAAATCTGTGTCAGAATTTCCATTGGAGAGAAAGAAAAATAAACAAATAAAGAGACTGATAAGCAAAATGTGGCTTTTGTTTTGCTACACAATACAATTTATCACTATCAAGCTTTGTACCAAATTTCAGAGCCCTAAGACGAGTAGTTGCTGAGTAATCTCAAACAGAAAAAAAAGTTTACTGACAAACAAACAAATGAACAAACAAACAAACATAATTATAGTAAAGGCAAAAAACTATATACCCCCTATATACTTTCTACCGGGGGTATAATCAGCAAAATAGGTAACTATTCTATGAATGTTATTCATTAAATTAAACTTAAATTTAGTACTTTATATGAAATTAATGAAGACCATGAACAGACACCGAAGCATAGTGCGATATCTATCTTGGCATAGTTTGCTTTTTGAACAGATACATCTCAATATTCAACCATTGCAGTGTAAAATCCCTAATGAAACAAATCAATTAAATAAATGTTTTCCTTACCCAATGGGTTGGAGGGGCGGGAAAGAAATCAAGCACACTGTCAATTGACATTTTCGTACTCTATATATCTAAAGTGAAACATGAATTACGAACCCTCAATATAACTTTCTCTACCATAAAATAGCATAACAACACGGATTTATACCATACATACTATAGAAGACGAAACGTCTCAAATCTCTATACAGATCTCAAGATAATATTAGTACCCTATATTAAATACATTTATGAAAGTAAGGAAGAAGGCAAATATCAGGAATCGATACAATTAAGTAACACAAAAGACCCAGGATACCACATGGGGAAGTGACAAAAACACAAGCAAACACCACACACAAGAGAGCCAAGAGGTCAGCTTTTCCCCAGCAGGTGACCACAAGGCTGCCACGAACAGCCAAGACAGCATGACAGACACGAAACAAAAATAACAAAAAGGATCCACAAAAGAAGCACCACCTTGGAACGGTCAGTCTACTGGAGGGCTTAATCTAGTTTTTATGGTACCAACCTCACCACATTACTGGTCATCCTTTATGTGATGATACTCAGAAGCAGATCTTCTTGGATATTACTTGACTTTTTGCTTTCTGTAAAGGCGGCAACTTTAATATTCATATCTGGGCGTGGTTGGGCTAGTTCATCTGCTAAGGGAGGGAAATTGGGTTTTATTAAGAGTTAATTAGCTTGTTGGTCCTCGCAAACGTGTGTGCATTTCATGAAAATTCTAACCGTATACACACTGAACTCACATTTATAAACCCTTAAAGCGCATAATCACAAAATGTATGTTTTTGTCGTCCACTAAAATATTTGAAACCTAACAGACAAACAAAGTGGACCCAGATCAGACTGCTCCCGTAGGAGCAGTCTGATCTGGGTCCACAATGTTTGCATCTATCCTTATGTTAAATAGACATTGTCAGAGGCAGTTATTTTGCTTGCGTTTTAGGGACTAAATAATGTGTTTTGCGTCTTTACTGAGGTAATGACGAAGGATGATACAGTTACTTTTGAATCAAACTACGCCTCATTTTCAGCTTTTACCTTTGTCTAAGGTTGACCAACCCTAATTACGCATTCATGAGGTGTCGCCTTTACAGTAAGCAAAAAGTCAAGTAATGCCTTTCTCATACGGTTTTAGAAATAAACTTTTTTGCAATATTTTATGGCATTTAGCTCGCTGTACATTAAGGAAACAAACATAATTTACTGTATTCTCTCAAGTAAATTGACACCACTCATTACACAAAAGTAATTCCAGTCTTTTGTCTAAATCAACCTAGTAAAAGTAAGAAAGGTGGCAGAGATCAGGAATCGATACAATCAAGAACCACACATGACCCAGGATATCACATGGGAAAGTGACAAAACACAATTAAACATCACAAACAATAGCCAAGAGGTCAGCCCTTTCCCACAGCGCAGGTGACCACAAGGTAGCAATGAACAGACGCGAAGGCATGAAAAACACAATAGTTGGCTGCCCTTTTAAACAAAGAGGCTTATTTTCACTTTTGATGGCAAAATTGAGTAGAAGCTGGCATCTATGCTAATTATGTTTATACGAGGGGTGATCAGAAAGTTCGCGGAAAATAGTTGCCATTTCTAACTCGTTTGATCAATAGAGTTGGAATTACAGCACATAATACTGCACCACATATGCAGTTGATCGTTTACAATATGCTTGATGTTAGTCTGCTACGTGCGTTACAGTTGTCGTCAGGGCAACGCTATATAGCGCGAACCGGCCCATTTTACGTTGCATTTTGACGTTTTACTACACAACCAATTAAACTTAAACGTTTTGTAAAAGTTTGGTTTTCTGTGATAGCCCATATTGCGGTCCAGGCATGTGTAACGACATATTTACTCCTCTTCTGTGCAAACTTTCAAAGTTTTATATCTAACTGGTGGTGTTCTAAATCGAAACGAATAACAGTACTGTCAAAAAGGCAAAGCATTCCAAATCTGTGAACCCATTGCCAGTTTTGGCATGTCAATTCTTTAAAATGAACTATTTACACACTTCGAAAAACACCCTTTTTCAGGACAGTAGATCTAATATTGATAGTTAAGTCCGATATTATAATTATTGTGATGAACGCTGACAAGAAAATAAGTTTTTTTATTTAAAATTTACAAAAACTCGAAAAATTGACGTATTTTAGGATTATGTAATCAGCATACCCAAATTATCCATTAAACAGTGAGTAGGACGTATGAGCACAGCAAAAATTTTCACTAAATGAAATATAGGTATCCAATTTTAAACTAGCATAAAAAAGACCTCATAGGCTTCTTACATGGCACACTTAGAGACAATCGCCTTTAATTATGTATGAAAACAGCAAAACGCAGATCAGTTTTAATATCCGAGCTGTCTGACTAGCACTTTTGTTGTTCACTGATTAGGTACTAATCTTCCAGACTCCAGCTAAGCTTTGTAGCACAGCAGGCCAGATTGAGTCATGCCTTGTGGTCAAACCTTAAAACATATTTTCTCTTGATGGGGCTTAATTATGATAAAGAAAGCATTACATAAGATGCTGCTTGTTTTTGTTTTCTGGCTTATACTTCATACTCCCGGTCCCGAAATTCGCCTGCATGTAGCCTACATATATATTGATACTCCGTGCGCCTTTAATCCCTCCTACCATTCTTAAAGATATTCATGATCTTTCAACTCAGCTCAGCTTACTCAACTCATCAAGCTGAGCAAAATAAGCATTTTTTGCCCTTTTTTGGAGTGAATTAACGCCAAATTAACCATGCCACCCAACTCAGGTTACTCAACTCATCCAGCTCAGCTTACAACTTATGCTCCTTAACTTACCTAAGTTGAGGTTGATAAGTTGAAATATATATATATATATATATACTATGCACAATAAGTTTAGCAAAATTCTTATGTTTCGCATCTTTTTGTGCTCATCTTTGTGCAGTGCCGATCAATTTCAATTGCAATGACGAGAGCAGGATCTTAGGCAAATGAAACCACGAAATTGCACACGCTATCCTCAAATTAGCTATCTTACTTATATCATCAGGTCTTACTTATAAAACTTATCTCACTTGATTTGCTTATATTTTTATCCCATTTGTCTTACTTACCTTACATAGCTCACCGGTCAGAAGTCTCTTACTTAATATCATTTGTCTTACTTATTTTACTTATCTCACTTGACATACTTATCTAATTTACTTCGCTGGTCCTTCTTAACTAACCTATCTCACTAGACTTACCTATCTTACTTCTTTCATTGGACTTACTTATCTGACTTATCTCACTTGATATGCTTATATTTCTTATCCCATTGGTCTTACCGGAGTCTCTTAATTAATATCATTGGTCTTACTTATCTTACTTATCTCACTTGACTTACTTATCTTACTTATTTCATTGATATTACTTACCTTACTTGATTTGCTTATATTTCTTATCCCATAGGTATCACTTAACTTACTTATCTCACTGGTCCTACTTTTTTATTCTAAGTTATTTTACTTGTTTCATTTGTCTTACTTTTTCTTACTTCTATAACTTAATTTGAGTATATTTTCTATCCCATTGGTCTTACTTAAATTACTACTTTATATCATTGGTCTGACTTATCTAACTAATCTCACTTGACTTACATATCTTTCTTACTTTGTTGGTCTTACTTTACTTTCTTATCTCACTCGAATTATATATGTCTTACCCCATTGATCTTACTTATCTATTTTATATCACTTGATTTGCTTATATTTCTTATCCTGTTGGCCTTCCTTAATTTAGTTTCCTCACTGGTCCGATCCATTTCTCATCTCATTAATCTTTAATATCTTACTTAGATCATTTGTCTTTCTTATCTTTCTTATCTCACTCGATTTGCTTATCTTGCTTATATGATTGGTCTTATTTTTCTCACTTGATTTGCTTATTTTTCTTATCCCATTGGACTTACTTAAATTACTTATTTCACTGATCCGAAGTCTCTTACTTAATATCAGTGGTCTTTATTATCTTACTTATCTCACTTGATAGACTTTATTTCTTATCCCATTGGTCTTACTTAACTTACTTATCTCACTTTTCAGAAGTGTCTTACTTAATATCATTTGTCTTACTTATCACACCTATCTCACTTGAATTACTTATCTTACTTACTTCGTTGCTCTATTTTACTTACTTATCTCACTCGGCTTAATTATCTTACTTACTTTATTGGTCTAACATATCTTTCTTATCTACATAGTTTGCACATATTTCTTATCCCATTGGTCTTACTTAACTTACTTATCTTACTTGTCGTAAGTATTTTACTTAATACCATTAATCTTACTTGCATTAGTTATCTCACTTGACTTTTTTTTTATCTTACTTACTTCGATGGTCTTACTTTACTTACTTATCTCACTTGACATAATAATCTTACTTATTTTATTGGTATTACTTAAAAAAAACTTATCTCACTTGATCTGGATATTTTTTCTTATCCCATTAGTCTTAGAAAACATTCTTATCTCACTGGTCGGAAGTCTCTTTAGCCATCTTTAAGTGAGAGGGTGATTGTTGATGGGCATGGTTGTCATACAGCCCTACATTTTGGTGTCTAAGCTAATGAAAATCAAGACAAAGTTCCTACGTTGTACTGGTTACCTAAACTCCATAAAAACCTATAAAGCAAAATGTATTGCTAATTCTAGTTCAACAACAGAACTTTCTAAATTGTTAACCTCGTGTCATACAGCTGTTAAAAAACATGTTATCAAGTATTGTGAAAAGGTATATGAGAGATCCGGTAAAAACTTATTTTGGTCTATTAAAAATTAAGGTGAAATTTTAGATAAACTTAAAGCTAGAGATTTCAATGCGACCAGTTTGTCTACTTATGATTTTTCTACTCTTTTCACTACTTTACCTCATGATTTAATTAAAGATAAACTTATTGATCTTGTTGAAAGAACCTTCCAGAGAGAATGCTCTCCTTACCTTGCATGTAATGACAGAAACGCAATTTTAACTTCAGAAAAACCTAAAAATATCATGCATGGTCGTGTCAAAATGTATGTGATGCGCTGACCTTTTTGTTGGACAACATTTTTATTCGATTTGGCACCAAGCTGTATAGACAAGTAGTTGGGATTCATATGAGCACTAATTGTGCTCCCCTGGTTGCAGATTTATTCCTGTTTTGTTATGAGAGGGACTTTATGATGTCTCTTTCTGATGATAAGCAGGCTGATGTTATTGATGCGTTTAACACTACATCCAGATATTTGGATGATATTTTAAATATTAATAATGTTTATTTTGACGATATGGTTAGTCAAATATACCCTTCAGAGCTCCAACTGAAAAAGCCAATACCTCTGATACTGAAGCCACATTTTTAGACTTGCATTTGTCAATTTCTAATGATATTATTACTACCAAAATTTATGATAAATGTGACGACTTTGATTTTGAAATTGTCAATTTCCCATTTTTTAGATGGTGATGTTCCTCGTTCTACATCTTACTGAGTCTATATCTATCAACTCATTCGTTTTGCCAGAGCATCTAGCTATGTTGCTGATTTCAACACTCGCAATAAATTGTTAACTCAAAAACTTCTTAAACACGGCTATCGGTATCAAAAAATTTTCGCAAAACTTTTTCAAAGTTTTATAGACGATACTATGATCTTATTTCTAAATTCCAAATTGGACTTAAATCTCTCTTGCGCCAAGGACTTTCGGAACCTGATTACTATGGTGACTTGGTGTATAAATTGAAGAAGATTGTTGGCTCTGATAATTTTTCAGCGCAGTTCATTAAAATAATTTCCCATTATAAAAAGATTGACTATAACATTAATGTATTGCAACAGACTGCATGCTTGGTGGTCAAGCCAATCATGGTTGGCAACTTTGCTTTCCTCTTTAATTGCACGCCGGTGGGTCGGACTTCAGACTCTATGATGGTTCCGACTTAAAGACTTATCTATTGATGAGATGGTAGGGGGCTGATGCTTTGGCTGTTTGTCGGGCCCACCGGGGTTTACCTGTTGGATTTCTTTTGCTCCGGTATTCAGTTTAATTTACTGTTGAGTCCTTATCTTTGCTTTATCTCCTTGTTATGTCGTGATTTATATGTTTTAGGAGATCATGCATTGATAAGTTAGGGGTCTTCATGCAAACCAAATATCTATGTGTCTTGATCCACATCTGTATTAAGGGTGGGGTTGGAACGCCGTGAAACAGGTTTAAGCCCTCCAGTAAAATATTTTACTGACCGTTCCAAGGCGGTACTTCTTTTGTGGATCTTTATTGTTTTTGTTCTGTCTTGTGTTTGCTATGTCTTTGTGCACGTCTGTTTATATGTGCTTTGTGGTCACCTGCTGGGAAAGGGCTGACCTCTTGGCTCTCGTTTGTGGTGTCTAACTGTGAGTTTGTCACTTTCCCATTGGCATCCTGGGTCAGGTGTGGTACTTGATTGTATCGATTCCTGATCTTTGCACCCTTATTTACTTTACTAATTTCACTTGATTTGCTTATATTTTACTTAATTTACTCTTCAGACTGGTCCGACTTCTCTTTCTCAACTCATTAATCTTACTTATCTCACTGAGATCATTTGTCTTACTTATCTTTCTTAGCTCACTTGACTTTCTAATCTTACTTATATCATTGGTCTTACTAATATAACTTTTCTCACCTGATTTGCTTATTTTTCTTAATAAATATCCCAATGGTCTTACTTAACTTATTTATCTCACTGATCGGAAGTCTCTTACTTATTATCATTGCTCTTACTTATCTTACTTATCCCTCTTGATTCGCCTATATTTCTTATCCCATTGGTCTTATTTAACTTACTTATCTCACTTTTCAGAAGAGTCTTACTTAATATCACTGGTCTTACTTATCATACGTATCTTACTTGACTTACTTATCTTACTTACTTTATTGGTTATACTCATCTTACTTATTTAACTTAATTTGCATATATTTCTTATCCCATAGGTCTAACTTAACATACTTATCTCACAGGTCAGAAGTCTTTTGCTTAATACCATTAGTCTTACTTACATTATTTATATCACTTGACTTATTTATCTTACTTACTTCGATGGTCTTACTTTATTTACTTATCTCCATTGACATACTTATCTTGATTATTTTATTGGTATTACTTATCTTACTTATCTCACTTGATTGGATATATTTCTTATCCCATTGGTCTAAAAAAAACTTCCTAATCTCACTGGTCGGAAGTCATTTAATATCATTGGTCTTTCTTATCTAACTCATATGACTTGACTTACTTGTCTTACTTACTTCGTTGGTCTTACTTAACTTACGTATCTCAATCGACTTACTTATCTTACCTTTTTCATTTGTCTAACTTGTCTTTTTTTATCTAACTTGATTTGCTTTTATTTCTTATCCCACTGGTCTTACTTAACTTACTTATCTCGCTGGTCAGAAGTCTCTTAATTAAAATCATAGGTCTTACTTATCTCATTTGCCTTACTTATCTTACTTACTTCGTTAGCCTTACTTAAGTTACTTATCTCACTTGACTTGCTTATCTTAATTCTTTCATTGGTCTTATTTATCATACTTATCTCACTTGATTTGCTATTATTTCTTATCCCATTGGTCATACTTAACTTACTAATCTCAATGGTCAGATGTTTCTTACTAAATATCATTTTTCTTACTCATCCTACTTATCTCACTTGACTTACTTATCTTACTTACTTTGTTGGTCTTACTTAACTTACTAATCTCACTTGATTTGAGTATATGTTTTATCCCATTACATAACTTTCTTATCTCACTGGTCGGAAATCTCTTAATTAATACCATAGGTCTTACTTATCTCACTCGACTTACTTATCTTACTTCTTTCATTGGTTTTAGGTACGATTGTTGATGCTAAATTGTATATCCTATTTGGCAGAATTGATATCGCTAATCTTACTCTTAGCCTGTCTTCTCTTATTTTCAACTTTTCATTGATTGAAGGCAAAACCCTGGTCCCATGGATCATGAAAACAATGTTTCAAAGCTTTATCTTACTTACAATCTTACTCTTTTCGATTCAATCTATTGATCGCTCGATGTTTTGAAAATAATCATTATAAGCTCTATCTTACTAACAGCATAACACATTTTCATTTAACATGTTGATTCCAAAAAGTAAAAAATAACCCTGTTTACATGGTATGGAATGCTGTGTAACCATATATTTCTTATTTATATTTCAATAAATCATATTTTGATATCAATAATACATTTATGCATATCAATAATTCCTTTATTAGTTTATTGACATACATTTTCATAATTATTGATGTACATTTTCAAAATTATTGATATCCATAAATCATGCTGAATTTAGGATATCCACAAATCATATTTTGATATCAAGCAATCGAATTAGGGATATCCAATATTCATCTTATTTATTGGTATCGAAAAACGAATTATGGATATAAAAACTAGGTTTGTATTTAGGGACATCAATAACTCATTCTTGTATATCAATAAATCAGTTTATGGATATACAATATTTAAAGGTTTTTTGAATATCTAAAAACGAATTATTGATATGAAATATTAATTTATTCGATCCATAGACGAATAAGCAATTTAAGGATATCAATATTTCTATTTTTGATACCAATGATTCATTTAAGTATGTCAAATATAATTATCTATATCCATATTCACTCCAAATGATATATGGAAGTCAAAATGATTTATTGATATCAATAAATGAATATCAAATAATCGTGAGAATTAAGGATATCCATTATTTATTTTTGATATTCATAAATCGATTTGTGGATATCAATTATTTATCTAATTTATTGATATCCAAAAATGTATTATGGATATAAAAATAGATCATATTAATGGGTATTCATAATACAGTTTAGGATATCAAAAATAATTGATGAATATCCAGTATTCAACTGATTTTGGATATCCAAAAATGAATTTTCAATATCCAGTAATGAATAATGGCTATAAAAAGGTTTATTGATATCCATAAATGAGAAATTATAAGTAAAACGGCACCTTATACCATTGAGCATGAATTAATATTTTTTTAAAGTTTATCTTACTTACAGATTTACTCATTTAAAGTCCACCTACTGAATTTTATATCTTATTTCGTAAAAAAATGGTAATGCTGATCATGCTTATCTTACTTACTGGCTTACTCTTTTAATTCAACAAACTGATAAGTCTTATTAGTCCTACTTCACTTGCGTATCTTACTTATCTCACTGGACTTATTACTCTTAATTATTTCATTGGTCTTACTTTACTTACTTATCTCACTAGTTGGACTTCATTTCCTCATCTCATTGGTCTAATTTATTTCATTGGTCCAACCTATCTTACTTATCTCACTAGATTTGCTTATATTTGTTATCTCATTTGTCTTGCTTAACTTACTTATCTTACTGGTCAGAAGTATCTTACTTATACCATTGGTCTTACTTTGTTTTCTTATCTCATTGGACTTACTTATCTTAATTATTTCATTGGTCTTATTTATCTCATTTGATTAGCTTATATTTTTTTTATCTCATTTGTCTTACTTATCTTACTTATATCATTTGTCTAATTTATCTTACTTATATCACTTGATATGTTTATATTTCATATCCCAATGGTCTTACTTTACTTATTTATCTCGCTGGATGCACTCTTTTGTATCTCATTGGTCTAAAGTATTTTACTAATATGATTGGTCTTACTTCTCCTACTTATCTCACTTGATTTGCTTACATTTCTTATCACATTGATCTAACTTAACTTACTTATCTCACTGGTCAGAGTTCTCTTTCTTATCGTATTGGTCTTACTAATATCTTACTTAATTCATTGGTATTATTTATCCTACTTATCTCACTTGATTTACTTATAATTCTTATCTCATTGGTCTTACATATCTTACTTCTATCATTGGTCGTACTAACCTTACTTATTACTTATCAAACTATTGAGTGCACTGACGTAAAGCTTTAATTGGTAGGTTGGTGCCTGATGCTTATCTGTAGCTGGACCCACCGTGGCTCACCTTGAGGTTTCTTAAGCTCTGACTATCTGTGAGTCTTGAGCCCTTTTCTTTGTTTCATCATGGTGTGTTAATTTGATTAGAGTGTTTCTCCATGAGGATACATTGCATTAGTTAGATGGCCTCCATGCGAGCTGAACATTTCTTGTACTTCAACAACAGCAGGATCTGGGGCGAAGATTTGGTGCCGGTGGAATGCATTTGGGCCCCCAGGTGGCTTGGGCTGCTGTCCGTTCTGGGGCGGTGGTTCTGTTGTTGTTGACTTTTTGTTTATTGTTACTCCTATTGTGGGAGTCTGTAATTGTTGTATGTTTTGTTGTATGTTACTTTGTGTTCTAGTATTGCAATCATCTGGATGGGGAAGAGAGAGCTGGTTGCTTTGCTTAATTTGTGTTCCTGGTGTCTCGTGATGGTTGAGCGGCTCTTCCTCGCGGTGCCATGGGGTTGTCTGCGGTTTGTGATTGGGGTATTTCCTGATCATACTCACTTACTATTTTTGATATACTTATCTCAATGGTCGGACTTCACTTTCTTTTCTCATTTATCTTACTTATCTTACTCATATCACTGGTCTTACTTAACTTACTTATCCCCCTAGTCAGACTACTCATTTTTCTCACACGGCTTACTTATCTCACTTCGTTCATTTGGCTTACTTCTCTACTTTACTAAAATTTCATATTCCAATGGGCTTACTTAACTTACTTATCTCACTGGTCAGACTCACTTTCGTATTTCATTGGTCTTACTAATTTTACTTATATGATTGATCTAACTTATCTTACTTATCTCACTTGATTTGGTTATATTTCTTATCCCATTCGTCTTGCTTAACATACTTATCTCATTGGTCAGACTTCACTTTCTTATCTCGTTAATCTTATTTATCTTACTTCTTTCATTGGTCTTAATTATCTCACATGATATGCTTGTATTTCTCTTGCCAGTGATCTTACTTTACTTACTTATCTCACTGATCAGACTTCTCTTTCTAATCTCATTAATCCTTATTATCTTACTTATATCATTGGTCTTACTTATCTTACTCATGTCACTAGATTTGCTTATACTTCTTTTCCCATTGGTCTTACTCAACTGCCTTATCTCACTGGTCGGTAGTTTCTTACTTAATACAATTGGTCAAGTTTCTCTTACTTATCTTACTTGATTTGCATAAATTTCTTATCCCATTGGTCTTACTTATCTTACTTATCTCACTTCATAAGCATATATTTCTTATCCCATTGGTCTTATATAACTTTCTTAACTCACTGGTTGGAAGTCACTTAATTAATATCATTGGTTTTACTTATCGCACTTGATTTAATCATCTTACCCACATCTTTGGTCTTACTTGACTTAATTATCTTACTTCTTTCATTGGTCTTACTTATCTCACTTGATTTTATTTTATTTCTTATTCCATTTGTCTTACTTAACCGGTTTTCTTATCTCACTTGTCAGACATATCTTCTTTCTCATCTTATTAATTTTACTTATCCTACATATATCATTGGTCTTACTTATCTTACTTATCTCACTTGATATGATTATATTTCTTATCCCATTGGTCTTACTTAACTTACTTATTTCACTGGTCAGACTTCTCTTTTCCAACTCATTAATCTTACTTATCTTACTTATATTATTGGTCTTACTTATCTTACGTGATTTTGATTATATTTCTTAACCCATTGGTCTTACTTTTATTTAACTGTCTTATCTCACTGGTCGGAAGTGTATTACTTAACATCATTGGTCTTACGTATCTTACGTATCTAATTCAATTTACTTATCTTACTTCTTCATTGGTCTTACTTATCTTAGTTCTCTAACTTGATATTCTTATGTTTCTCATCCCATTAATCTTACTTAACTTACTTATCTCAATGGTCAGATCTCTCTTATCTCATTAATCTTACTAATCTTACTCATAGCATTGGTCTTACTTATCTTATTCATCTAACTAGCGGGAATCCTCTTTCTTTATATCATTGGTCTTACGTATATTACTTATCTCCCTCGACTAACTTATCTTACTTATTTCATTGGTATTACTTATCTTACTTATATCACTTGATTTGCTTATATTTTTTTATCTCATAGGTCTTACTTCTCTTTATTATCTCATTGGTCTTACTTATCTTACTTATTCTATTCGTTTTACTACCTACTTATCTCACTTGAATTGCTTATACTACTTATCCCATACTCATCTCACTGGTTGGAAGTCTCTTACTACTTATCATTGGTCTTACTTATCTTACTTAAGTCACTCAACTTACTTATCTTAATTATCTCATTGGTCTTACATCTCTTTTTTTACAACATTGGTCTTACTTATATCATTGGTCCAACTAATCTTACATATCTCATTCGATTTGCTTATATTTCTTATCCCATGGGTATCACTGAACTTATTTATCTCACGGGTTGGACTTCTCTTTCTTATCTCACTAATCTTACTTATCTAACTTATATCAGTTGTCTTACTTTTCCTACTTATCTCACTATATCTGCTTATATTTCTTATTTTGTCTAACTTAACTTACTTATCTCACTCGACATACTTATCCTTCTTCTTTCATTGGTCTTACTTATCTTACTTATTTCACTTGATTTGCTTATATTTCTTATCCCATTGGTCTAACTTAACTTACCTATCTCGCTGTTCAGGCTTCTCTTTTTTATCTCATTAATCTTACTTATCTTACTTATCTAACTTATATCATTAGTCTTACTTATTTTACTTATCTAGCTCGACTAACTAATCCTACATATCTCACTTTATTTACTTAAATTTCTTATCCCGTCGGTCTTTCTTGACTTACTTATCTCATTGGTCAGACTTCTCTTATCTCATTATTCTTACTTATCTTACTTATATAATCGTTCTTACTTATTTTAGTTATCTCACTAGATATGCTTATCTTACGTATATCATTGTTAATACTTAATCTTACTTAACTCACTTGATTTGCTTATGTTTCTTATACCATTGGTCTTCCATAGCTTACTTATGTCACTGGTCAGACAAAACTTACTGATATCAACAATCTTACTTATCTTACTTATCTCACTCGACTTACTAATATTAGTATCCCATTGGTCTTACTAAACATACTAATCTCACTGGTCGGACTTATCTCATTAATCTAAGTTGTCTTAGCTATTTCATCGGTCTTACTCATCTTATCACACTCAACTTGCTTATCTTTTGTCTTTCATTGGCCGTATTTATCTTTCTTATCTCACTTGATATGTCTTTATTTCTTATTCCATTGGACTCACTTTTGATTTTCCTTTATTTCATTTCCCATTGGTCTTACTTAACTTGCTTATCTCGCTGGTCAGACTTCTCTTTCTTATCTCATTAATCTTACTTATCTTACTTATTTCACTTGATTTGCTTATATGTCTATATTTCTTATTCCATTGGTCTCACTTTTGATTTTCCTTTATTTCATTTCCCATTGATCTAACTTAACTTACCTATCTCGCTGGTCAGGCTTCTCCTTTTTATCTCATTAATCTTACTTATCTTACTTATCTAACTTATATCATTAGTCTTACTTATTTTACTTATCTAGCTCGACTAACTAATCCTACATATATTTCATTGGTCTTACTTGTCTTACTTACATCACTCGATTTGCTTATCTAACTTATTTTGTTGGTCTTACTTATCTCACTTGGTTTGCTTAAATTTCTTATCCCGTCGGTCTTTCTTGACTTACTTATCTCATTGGTCAGACTTCTCTTATCTCATTATTCTTACTTATCTTACTTATATAATCGTTCTTACTTATCTTAGTTATCTCACTAGATATGCTTATCTTACGTATATCATTGTTAATACTTAATCTTACTTATCTCACTTGATTTGCTTATATTTCTTATACCATTGGTCTTCCATAGCTTACTTATGTCACTGGTCAGACAAAACTTACTGATATCAACAATTTTACTTATCTTACTTATCTCACTCGACTTACTAATATTAGTATCCCATTGGTCTTACTAAACATACTAATCTCACTGGTCGGACTTATCTCATTAATCTAAGTTGTCTTAGCTATTTCATTGGTCTTACTCATCTTATTTATCACACTCAACTTGCTTATCTTTTGTCTTTCATTGGCCGTATTTATCTTTCTAATCTCACTTGATTTGCCTATATTTCTTATTCCATTGGTCTCACTTTTGATTTTCCTTTATTTCATTTCCCATTGGTCTTACTTAACTTGCTTATCTCGCTGGTCAGACTTCTCTTTCTTATCTAATTAATCTTACTTATCTTACTTATCTAACTTATATCATTGGTCTTAATTCATCTTACTTCTTTCATTCGTGTTACTTGTCTTACTTATCTCACTTGATATGCTTACATTTATTATTCCATTCCCTTACTTACTATCATTGGTCTTACGTATCTTACTCATCTCACTTGACTTACTTATCTTACCTATTTCGTTGGTCTTACTTAACTTACCTATCTCATTCGACTTACTTATCTTACTTCTTTCATTGGTGTGACTAGTTTTACTTATCTCACTTGTTTTACTTATATTTCTTATCCAATCGGTTTAACTAAGCTTACTTATTTCACTGGTCTGACTTCTCTATTTTATCTGATTAATCTTACTTTTCTTACTTACTTTATAAGTCTTACTTATCTTTCTTATCTGCCTTGGTTTGCCCATATTTCTTATCCCATTGGTCTTACTGAACTTACTTATCTCAATCGACTTACTTGTCTTACTTATTTCATTGGTCTAACTTATATAACTTATATCAATTGATATACTTATATTTCTTATCCTATTCGTCTTACTTATCTTAATGGCTCACTTGAATTAGTTATCTTACTCACTTCGTTGGTCTTACTTAACTTACTTATCTCACACGACTAACTAATCTTACTTATTTCATAGGTCTTACTTATCTTACTTATATCACTTGATTTGCTTATATTTCTTACCCTCTTTGTATTAATGGTCTTGCTTATCTCACTCGTGGGAAGTCTGTTACTTAACATCATCGGTCTAACTAACTTAACTTATCTCACTTGACTAATTATCTTACTCACTTCGTTGGTCTTACTTAACTTACTTATCTAACTCGACTTATTTATCTTACTTCTTTTATTGGTCTTACTTATCTAACTTATTTGCTTATATTTCTTATCCTATTGGTCTGTCTTAACTTACTTATCTCACTTGTCGGAAGTATTTAACCTAATATCATTGGTCTTACTTATCTCGCTTGATTTGCTTATATACTCATGTCCAATGAAAACGCACCACTCTTCCGATGCGCATATTTGTGGCCTATCAAAAGCTGTGCAAAATTGTGTTATTTATAATTATTATGTAGGACAAATGCGACGTTTTCGCAAAAAAAATTCAATTCCAGTGACTCCGTTAACACATGACGTAACGTAAGCCTCTAAATTGCGTTTTTCGCATTTTTGGCGTATACAAAAAGACCAAAATTCTCGTTTAAATGTTTTTCTGTTTGCCAGTAGATCCCCTGTCATTTCGCCACAACTTTGACAGTCGTGACGCAACAGCTAACGATACACTAACGTGAACAATTTCACTATGTAAGCTTAGATATGGAGTGGTCCCACAAAACTTGACGTAAAATTTTTAATTGTGATTTCTACAGTCCAGGTGTTCTACACAATGCTTATTTCCGACGTATCAACTCACACACATGCAAAACGTCACACAAATCCTCTAAAAATTTGACGTTGCGTCATTTACGTCAACTTTGAGCGCTTCGCCAGCCATTGTTCGCAACGCTAGCGTTTTAAATCTTCTAAAATTTGTGTTCATCTGTTAGTGCGAGCATTATCTAACATTAAGTTCAACACAGATACTCTTAGGTTTGTGTATACGAGCTTTTAGAGATTGACGTTTATCAAAACAAACGTTGATACCTATGCTCCATCGATGTTAACGACCCGCTACACAAGCAAGAAGTCTTCTTGGTACGACCTTGTCGTAATTTTGCATCAGTAAAAGAAGGATTCCTTGAATTTCTCGATTTTACGCCTTAGTCAAAATTATGCTAGTGACATTACATCGTGACGTTATAGTCGTTTTCAAGGCAAGATGACCATTCCTAGCTATCAATTTAGAGATTCTTTGCAATTTCCACAAAAAAAAGATGCGAGAATAATGCTTTTGAAAATTCTAAACCATTCGATGGCTGGTTCTGTGACTTTCTGTTTTGACGGTTGTTTTGTTAAATGGTTCCAGCACGTGTCATAAGTGATCATTCGGTTGTAAAGACCTATACGTACCTTACGGAATTGTTACAGTACAATAAGACGCAATCGCAAAAATAAAATGTCAGGTCGTTAAAAAGATATAGTCATTTTTGTAGGTGGTGCGTACTATTGGACATGAGTATATTTCTTATCCCACTTTCTTATCTCACTGGTCGGAAGTGTCTTTTTTTAATATCATTGGTCTTACCTATCTTACTTGCCTTACTGTCTTACTTACTTCTTTGGTCTAACTTAACTTACTTATCACTTATCTCACTCGACTTACTTATCTTACTTACTTCGTTGGTCTTTCTTAACTTACTCTTCTCACTCGTCTTACTTATCTTACTTCTTTCATTGGTTTAAACTTATCTTACTTATTTCACTTGATTTGCTCAATTTCTTATACCATTGGTCTTACTTAGCTCACTTATCTCACTAGTCTGACTTATCTTTCTCATCTCATTAATCTTACTTTTCTTACTTATTTCATTTTACTTACTTATCTTTCTTATCTGCCTTGATTTGCCCATGTTTCTTATATTTCTTATACCATTCGTCTTATTCAACTTACTTATCTCCCTGGTCAGACTGCTTTTTCTCATCTCATTAATCTTACAAATCTGTCTTATACCAATGGTCTTATTTATCTTACTAGACTTATTTTTATTTCTTATAAAATTGGTCTTACTTTACTAACTTATCTCACTGGTCGGACTTCATTTTGTTATATCATTTAATTGACTGATCTTACTTATTTCTTTAGTCTTTCTTATCTTACATATCTCACTCGACTTATTTATCTTACTTCTTTTATTTGCCTTACTGTTCTTACTTATATAACTTGATTTGCTTATATTTCTTATCCCATTGGTCTAACTTAACTTTCTTATCTCACTGGTCGAAAGTCTGTTACTTAATATCATTGGTCTTATTTATCTTACGTATCTCACTTGACCTACTTATCTTACTTACTTCGTTGGTCTAACTTAACTTACCTATCTCCCTCTACTTACTTATCTTATTTACTTCGTTGTTTTAACTTAACTTACTTATCTCACAGGTCGGAAGTATCTTATCAAATATCATTGGTCTTACTTATCTCACTTGACTTACTATCTTACTTACTTCATTGGTATAACTTATCTTACCTATCTCTATTGATTTGCTTATATTTCTTATCCCAATAGTCTTACCTAGCTTACTTATCTCACAAGTCCGACTTCTCTTTCTCATCTCATTGATATTACTTATCTTACTTAGATTAATGGTCTTACTTATCTTAATTATCTAACTCGACTGTCTTATCTTTCTTATATCATTGGTCTTACTTTTTTACTAATATCACTTGATTTGTTTATAATCTTATCCCATTGGTCTAATTTAACTTTCTTATCTCACTAGTCGGAAGTCTCTTACTTAATATCATTGGTCCTACTTATCTTACTTATATCACTTGATTTGCTTATATTTCTTATCCCATTGGTCTTACTTTACTGATTTATCTCACTGGTCAGAAGTTTCTTACTTAATATCATTGGTCTTACTATCTTACTTATCTTACTTGACTTACTTTTCTTACTTACTTCGTTGGTCTTACTTAACTTACTTATCTCACTCCACTAACTTACCTTACTTCTTCCTTTGGTCTTACTTAGCGTACTTATCTCACTAGGCCGACTTCTCTTTCTCGTTTCATTAATTTTAACTTATCTTATTTAAATATATGGTCTTACTTAACTTACTTATCTCACTCAGCTTACTTATCTTACTTATTTCATTAGTATTTTTTATCTTACTTATCTCACTTGATTTGCTTATATTTCTCATCACATCGGTCATAATTAACTTACTTATCTTACTCGACTTACTTATCTTACTTGTTTCCTTGGTTTTACTTATTTAACTTATATCACTTGATTTGCTTATATTTCGAATCCCATTGGTCTTACTTAACTTACTTTATCTCACTGGTAAGCAGTCTCTTACATAATATCAATGGTCTGACATATCTTACTTATCTCGTTTGACTTACTTATCTTACTTATTTCATTGGTCTTGCTGAACTTACTTTTCTCACTTAACTTTCCTATTTCGTTAGTCTTACGGTGAGCCACTTTAGTTACGCACCACTTTTTCAGGGCCCACATTTTTTGGCAAAAATGCTGAAATCGAACATTCTCTATGATAATTTATTTATTGACATTTTATCTGTTTGATAACATCGAAAAAAATTATTGGAATCACTCATGCGAATCATTCTGCTACTCAAAGGCAATTTTGACAAATTTTGAAGAATGCACGTGCAAGCGGAACGTTTATATTTTCTATTTTTGTGTTGTGCTAGGCATAATCCATGGTGATCGTTGTGACAGAAAAACACAAAAAACATTTTTTTTAATTCAAGTAAAACCCCCTTTTTCGGGCGTTTTATTTAGTAACACCGTTACTTTTTGAAGAAATGCTCGTTTTAACGTCATAATAACGTCAGTTACAATAACCAAACTGGGTTTTCTTCGCAAATTATTTTGTAATGAGTCACTTGTGGATATAGAAGTATCAAAACACTAAAACATCATATCATTGACACGTCTTATAGCCTTGGTAGTTGTGACGTCATCACTAACGTCAACACTATAACGCCAATAAATCCATTATTTTTTTTACGAAAATAAACGGCGGATACATGGTTGTTTTAAATGAAATCACAAAAGAAGTGTTTTGATAACTAGTTTACTCAGAATCATACGAAAGTTTAACTAACTTAAAAAAAATACTAAAACCAACTTTTTTCAAACCTTGGTCAGCTGGGAACCAAAATAGTAAAACATTAAAAAAACAACTATGAAGTTAACAATTACATACCAGTTTTAGATATTGCCAAGAATAAATCGGCTCTTATATCTGGCATAGCAGAAATTCGACCCTGAAAAAAAGTGCAATTTTATCTGAGTTTCATTCGAGATAATGCAATGTTTAATCGTTTTTTGAGGGTAGTGCAGTTTAAAAACCATTTTCTCCTTCGTTTCTGATCTGATCACAATGAAAATGCAATGGCTAATGCAAATATAAACGCGCTTTACGTTGGTAGTCTCAAAATAAAAATATCACATTTCTTTTCCGAGAAATTTTACATTTTATAAGTGGTGCATAACTAAAGTGGCTCACTGTATTTATATCATGGAGTGTTAACTTGATTATAGTGTTCCTCCATCATGATACATTGGAATAGTAAGAAGGCTTCCATGCGAAGTGAATTTTCGTACTTCAACAACAGCAGAATCTAGGGCAAAGATCTGGTACCAGTAAAATGCATTTAATCCCCCAGCTGGCTTAAGCTGCTGTCCGACCTGAGGCGGTGGTTCTAATGTTGTTGACTTGTTGTTTATTGTAATTCCCATTGTGGGATTCTGTAATTGTGCTATGTTTTGTTGTACGTTTCATTATGTCACTTCTAGTTTTGCAATCATCTTGATTGGGAAGAGAGAGCTGGTAGCTTTGCATAGTTTGTCTTCCTGGTGTCTCGTAATTGTTGTGTGGCTCTTCCTGGCGGTGCCATGGGTAAGTCGTAAGTTGCAGTTTGTGATTGAAATATATCCGAATCATAATCACTATTTTAACTTGTCTAACTTATCTTACTCATCTCAGTTAATTTGCTTACATTTCTTATCCCATTGGTCTAACTCAACTTATTAATCTCACTTCTTCTCATTAAAGAATTTTATTTATCTTACGTATATCATTGGTCTTACTTATCTTACTTATCTCACTTTATTTGCTTAGATATCTTATCCCATTGGTCTTACTTAACTGACTTATCTCACTTAACTGACTTCACTTTCTTATCTTAATATTCTTACTTATCTTACTTTTTTCATTGGTCTTACTTATCTTACTTATCTCACTTGACTTACTTCTCTAACTTCTTTCATTGGTCTTACTTATCTACATATATCACTTGATTTGCATATATTTCTTATTCCATTGGTCTAACATAATTTTCTTATCTCAATGGTCGGAAGTCTCTTAATATCATTGGTCTTACTTATCTTACTTTTCTCACTCTACTTACTGATCTTACTTATTTCATTGGTATCACGTATCTTACTTATCTCATTTGATTAGCTTATATTTCTTATCCCATTGGTCTTACTTAACTTACTAATATCATTAATCAGACTACATTCTCATCTCAAAAATCTTACTAATAATATCATTGGTCTTAATTATCTAACTTGACTTACTTATCTTACTTATATCATTGGTCTTACTTATCTTGCTTATCTCACTCTATTTACCTATCTTACGTATACCATTGGTCTTTCTAGTCTTACTTATCGCACTTGATTTGCTTATATTTCTTATCACATTGGTATTCCTTAACTCACTGGTTGGACTTCTCATTCTTATCTCATTAATCACTTGATTTGCATATATTTCTTATTCCATTGGTCTAACATAATTTTCTTATCTCAATGGTCAGAAGTCTCTTAATATCATTGGTCTTACTTATCTTACTTTTCTCACTCTACTTACTGATCTTACTTATTTCATTGGTATCACGTATCTTACTTATCTCATTTGATTAGCTTATATTTCTTATCCCATTGGTCTTACTTAACTTACTAATATCATTAATCAGACTACATTCTCATCTCAATAATCTTACTAATAATATCATTGGTCTTAATTATCTAACTTGACTTACTTATCTTACTTATATCATTGGTCTTACTTATCTTGCTTATCTCACTCTATTTACCTATCTTACGTATACCATTGGTCTTTCTAGTCTTACTTATCGCACTTGATTTGCTTATATTTCTTATCACATTGGTATTCCTTAACTCACTGGTTGGACCTCTCATTCTTATCTCATTAATCTCACAAATCTTACTTATATCAATGAACTTCCTTATCTTACTTATCTTACTCGACTTACTTATATTTCTTATCCCATTGGCCTTACCTAACTTACTTATCTCACAGGTCGGACTACTGTTCTCATCTCATTAATCAAACGTATCTTACGTATTTCAGTGGTCTTACTTATCTTACTTATCTCACTTGATGTGATTATAATTCTCATCCCTTTGGTCTTACTTAACTTACTGATCTCACTGGTTAGATTTCTTTCTCATCTCATTAATCTTACTTATATCACTGTTCTTTCTTATCTAAATTATCTCACTCTACTTACTTATCTTACCTATTTCATTGGTCGTACTTATCTTCCTTATATCACTTGATTCGTTAAATTTCTAACCCCATCGGTCATACTAAACTTACTTATCTCACTGGTTTGAAGTCTCTTACTTAATATACTCAAGAAATAAAGAAAAGCAACAAACACTTCGAGTCATTGCAAGCAAACAATATGATGCAATTTGTTCGTGCAAATGATATTTATCCATAAGAGGAGTATGCGTCCGTCAAATTACAACAGGTTCAACGTAATTATCGATTACGTAATCATTTTGGTATGCGTTTAATCTGCCTGACCCCCCGTAGTAAACTGTTGAAACAGGGTCAACAAAAGCAAAAATTGAATCAACCATCGGTATATTGTTTTAAAAAGTCTTGGCATGGATTGCTGATCAAGGAAATGATCATATGGCGACGTTTCTGTAGGATTCTGAAACGGCTAAACGTCATTAACGTCAACTCTGAATACTGCGTGAAACGCGTAAACATTCTTTTCTGCTTGAAATTTATTCATTACAAGGACTTTTTGTTCAAAAATTATGATTCGAGATCTCCAGACGTCAAAAAACCTCAATTTTGACGTCGAAATTCGATATCATACGTTTTAATGGTTTCCATGATGTTTTTGTGTTTTGCTAATGATATAATGGTCCAGTGACAAAGTTTAGGTTACAGTTAACACGTTTGGTGTTCACTCTCGGCATGAACTCAGATGTTTTCTCTTGCATTATGCCGTGTTTTGTTTGGCTAACGTCAACACAAACACCTTACCAGCGTTTTTCTACGGTATCTGAAAAGTCAGTTTTTCCAAAGAAAGCATGTTCTGATGTCTCTAAGAATATCTTATCCCGTATATTCTCCAGCGACCCAAGCCCTACGGTTCTAAGTGACGTTTATCGTTTATTTACTGCCATTGTGTATCTTGCCATTCAAGTAGCGTGTTTTGACGCAATGTTTGACTGCATTACGAATATGATTGGACGTTTGTTTAATTTGCACATTGTCAAATCGACGCCAAATAACCAAACATGGAAAAAACGGGGTTTCTTGATCTTTAATCTGACGTGAACGTCACATTTTACGTTTTCATATGTTTTCGACTTGTAGCGTTAAATGTAGCGTTAAAATGACGTTTTGGTATTTCATCACATGCTTTAAATACTCAATAAGAAATTTTCAAAAGACATTTCACACAACCGTCATTTAAACACGCAAAAATTATATTGTTGTATGTTGCGTTTCTTTATTCCTTAAGTATATCATTGGTCTTACTAATCTTACTTATCCCACTTGACTTACTTATCTCACGTACTTGTTAGGTCGTACTTAACTTATCTCAATCGACTTACCTATCTTACTTCTTTCATTGGTCTTACTTATCTGATTTATCTCACTTTAGTTGCTTATAGTTCTTATCCCTAACGTCTTACTTTACTTTCTTATCTCACTAGTCAGATTTCTCCCTCTCATTGCATAAATCTTACTTATCTTACTTATATCAATGGTCTTACTTATCTTAATTATCTCACTCGACTTTCTTATCTTACGTTTTTCATTGGTAATACATATCTTACTTATCTCACTTGATTTGCTTATATTTCTCATCCCATTGGTCTTACTTAACTTAACTTACCTCACTGGCCAGACTTCTTTTTCTCATCACATTGATCTTACTTATTTTACTTATATCATTGGTTAACTTATCTTACTTAGCTCACTTGACTTACTTATCTTACTTGTTCCATCGGTCTTACTCTTTTAACTTATTTAACTTGATTTGCTTATATTTCTAATCCCATTGGTCTTACTTATCTTACTGATCTCACTTGACTTACTTATCTTACAAACTTCGTTGGTCTAACTTAACTTACTTATCACTTATTTCATTGTTCTGATTGATCTTACTTATCTCACTTTATTTGCTTATATACCTTATCCGATTGGTCTTACTTAACTTATTTATCTCAATGGTCGGACATCTGTTAATTATCCCATTAATTTAACTTATCTTACTTATTTCATTGGTCTTACTTTTCGTACTTATCTTACTTGATTTGTTTATATTTCTTATCTCATTGGTCTTACTTAACTTACTTATCTCACTGGTCAGACTTCTTTCTCATCTTATTAATCATACTTATCTTATATATATCATTGATCTAACTTATCTTACTTATCTCACTCGACTTTCTTATCTTACTTATTTCATTGGTCTTGCTAATTTTACTTTTATCACTTGATTTGCTTATATTTCTTATCCCATTGGTCTTACTTAATTTAATTATCTCACTGGTCAAAAGACTCAATATCATTGGTCCTAATTTTCTTACTTATCTCACTTGACTTACTTATCTTACTTACTTCGTTGGTCTTACATAACTTACTTATCTCATTGACCTACTTATCTTAATTATTTTATTTGGTATTACTTATCTCACTCGACTTAATTATCATACCTAAATCATTGGTCTTTCTTATTTTACTTATCTCACTCGACTTACTTATCTTACCTATATCATTGGTCTTACTTAACTTCCTTATATCACTGATCAGACTTTTTTCTCATCTTACTTAACTTACTTATCTTATTTGTATCATTAGTCTTACTTGTCTTACTTATCACAAACCTGAGTAAGACAAGAAAAGAGGATTAGAGTAAAGAATAACGCAGACCTGTTGCTAAGAATAAGACAAGACAAGAAGAGTAGAGTGAAGAATGACGCAGACCTGTTGCTAAGAGTAAGACAAAACAAGAAGAATAGAGTAAAGGATGACGCAGACCTGTTCCTAATAGTAAGACAAGACAAGAAGAGTACAGTAAAGAATGACGCAGACCTGTTGCTAAGAGTAAGACAAGACAAGAAGAGTAGAGTAAAGGATGACGTAGACCTGTTGCTTAGAGTAAAACAAGACAATAAGAGTAGAGTAAAGGATGACGTAGACCTGTTGCTAAGAGAAAGAAAGGACATGAAGAGGAAAGAATAACGCAGACATGTTGCTTTGAGTAAGACAAGACAAGAAACGTAGAGTTAAGAATTACGCAGACCTGTTGCTAAGAGTAAGACAAGAAATGAAGAGTAAAGTAAAGAATGACGCAGATCTGTTGCTACATGAAAGATTAGACAAGAAATAACACTGACCTGTTGCGGAGAGTAAAGTAAAGAATGACGCAGACCTCTTGCTAAGAGTACGACAAGACAAGAAGAGTAGAGTAAAGAATGACGCAGACCTCTTGCTAAGAGTAAGATGAAACAAGAAAAGCAGAGAGAGAAGAATGGCGTAGACCTGTTGCTATTGGTAAGACGAGACAAGAAAAGCAGAGAGTAGAATGATGCAGACATGTTGCTAAAAGTAAGGCAAGTCAAGAAGAGAAGAGAAAATAATGATGCAGATCTGTTGCTGAAAGTTAGCTGAGACAAGAAGAATAGGAAGAGAAATGAAGCAGACCTGTTGCTAAGAGTAATATGAGACACGAATAGTAGATGGAAGAAGGATGCAGACCTGTTGCTATCAGTAAGACGAGACATAATGAGTAGAGAGACGAATGGTGCATACCTGTTGCTTAGAATGATACAAGACCACAAGAGTAGAGATAATAATGATACAGACCTGTTGCTAAGGGTAAGATAAGACAAGATAATTAAAAAGAAGAATGGCACAGACCAGTTGCTACCAGTAAGATGAGACCTGAATAGTATAGAGGAGAGAAGAATGACGCAGACCTGTTGCTTAGGATAAGATGAGATGAGAAGAGTAGATCGATGAATGACGCAGACCTGTTGTTAAGAGTTAGAAGAGATAAGAAGAGTACAGAAGAAAATGATGCAGACATGTTGCTAAGAGTATAATGAGACAAGAAGATTAGAGAGTAAAATGACTCAGACCTGTTGCTAACAGTAGGATTAGATAAGAAGAGTAGAGATGCACAGACTTCTTGTGAAGAGTAAGATGAGACAAGAAGAGTAGAGAGAAGAATGACTAAGACCTGTTGCTAAGTGTAAGAAGAAATAAGAAGAGTACAGAGAAAAATGATGCAGACAGGTAGCTAAGAGTAAAATGAGACAAGAAGAGTAGAGAGAAAAATGGCGCAGACGTTGTGCTAAGAATAAAATGCTAACCTGTTGCTAAGGAACGGCGAGACAAGATGAGTAGAGAGTTGAATGACACACACCTGTTGCTAAAAGCAAGATGATATAAGAAGAGTACAGAGAAGATTGACGCAGAACTGTTGCTAGGAGCAAGATGGGACAAGACCAATAGAGAGAAGAATTACATAGACGCGTTGCTTAGAACAAGATAAATTGAGAAGAGTAGAGCAAAGAATTACATAGACGTGTTGCTTAGAGTAAGACGAGAAGAGTAGAGAAAGAAGCAAAAGGGTTTTTCCAAAAACGTCCAGACAAGCAGAGTTGAGAGAAGAATGCTGCAGACCTGTTGCTATACATAAGATGAGACAAGATGACTGGAGAGAAGAAAGACACAACCCTGTTGCTTAGAGTAAAGCGCGGTAAGATGAGTAGAGAGAAGAATGACACAGACCTGTTGCTTAGAGTAAAGCGAGGTAAGAAAAGTAGAGAGAAGAATGACGCAGATCTGTTTCTTAGAGTAAGTTGAGACAAGAAGAGTACAGAGATGATTTACACAGACCTTGTTGTTAAGATTAAGATGAGACAATAAGAGAGCAGAGAAGAATGACGAAGACATGTAGCTAAGAGTTAGATGAGACAGGCAGAGCAAAGAGAAGCACGACGCGGACCTGTTGTTAAAAGTAAAATGAGACAAGAAAATGTAGAGAGAAGAATGGCGCAGATCTGTCACTAAGAATGATACAAGGCAGGAGAGTAGAGAGAATAATAATAAAGACCTGTTGCTAAAGTTAAGATTAGACAAGGTGAGTAGAAAAAAGAATGGTGCAGACCGTATCTACAAGTTAGATGAGACCTGAATAGTAGAAAGACGAATTGCACAGACATGTTGCTAAGGGTAAGATGAGATGCGACGAATAAAGAGAAGGTGATGCAGACCTGTTACTAAGAGTAAGACGAGACAGGAAGAGTATAGTAACGAATGGGGCAGAGCAGTTGTTTAGAGCATTTGAGACAAGACGAGTAGATTCAGAAAGAGCTAGAGTAGTTGCGTAGAATAATGAAAGGTCAAAAAGAGTAAGGTATAGAATGTTTAAGACCTGCTACAAAGAGTAGGGCGTGACAAGTAGAGTAGAGTATATGATGAGGCAGTCCTTTTTCTTAGAGTAAGACCAGCCAAGAAAAGTCGAGAAAAGAATGTCTTAGACAGCGGATGCAGAAGTCTCTCTGCCAGACAGCGGATACAGGAGTATCTCTATCAGACAGCAGATGCAGGACGCATTTTTATCAGGAGTCTTGTGCAGGGGGTTCTCTATTAGACATCGGATGCAGTAGACACTATATCACACTGTAGATATAGGAGTCTCTCTATTAGACATCAGATGCCGGACTATCTCTCTTACAGACAGCGGATGCAGGAGTCACTTTACCAGACAGCGACTGTACGAGAGACTCTATCAGACAACAGATGCAGTACTCTCTATACAAGACAGCGGATGCTAGACTGTCTCTAGCAGAAAGCGGATGCAGGAGTCTATGCTTGTATATCAGACAGCAGGTGCAATTAAAAAAACTATTGGGTGCAAGTTTCTCGCTTTTGAATAATTTATTTACCCTGAAGTATACAGAGCTGACTTGCATTCTCTATCTAGAGCTTGAAAGCATCCATTTAGGGTCAGGGACTTGGCTCTAAATGGGGTGGCTTAAAGACAAATTGGGCAGAAATCAGACCGGATATGCAGGTATCTCCTATTCAGGCATGGGATGCAGGAGAAACTCTTTCAAACAGCGAGTTCAGGACTTTATCAGACAGCGGATGCAGGAGAAACTCTATAAGACAGGAGATGCAAGAGCCTCTCTTTCAGACAGCGGATGCAGGAGAAACTCTATCAGAGAGGAGATGTAGGATTCTTTCTATCAAAAAGTGAATGCAGAAGTCTCTCAATCAGACAGCGGATGCAGGAGACACTCCATCAGACAGGAGATGCATGTGCCTCTCTATCAGACAGCGGATGCAGGAGACACTCTCAGACAGGGGATGCAGGGGTCTCTCTATCAGAAAGCGGATGCTGGAGATACTCTTTCAGTCAGCGGATGCAAGAATCACTCTAGCAGACAGCCGATGCAAAAGACACTCTATCAGACAGCCGATGAAGGAGTCTCTCTAGTAAACAGCAGATGCAGGAGTGTCTCTTTCAGACAGGAGATGCAGGAGTCTCTCTATCAAACAGGAGATGCAGGAGTCTCTCTATCAGACAGCGGATGCAGGAGACACTCAATCAGAAAGCGGATGCAGGAGTTCCTCTATCAGACAGCAGATGCAGGAGTATCTCCATCAGACAGCCGATGCAGGAAACTCTATCAGACAGCGGATGCAGGAGACTCTCTATCAGACAGCGGATGCAGGAGACACTCTATCAGAAAGCGGATGCAGGAGACTCTCTATCAGACAGCGGATGCAGGAGAAACTCTATCAGAAAGCGGATGCAGGAGACTCTCTTTCGGAAGCGGATGCAGGAGTCTCTCTATGAGACAGCGGATGCAGGAGACACTCTATCAGACAGTCGATGCAGGGTACACTCTATCAGACAGCGGATGCAGGAGTCTCTCTATACAGCGGATGCAGGAGACTCTCTATCAGACAGCGGATGCAGGAGACTCTCTATCAGACAGCGGATGCAAGAGACTATCAGACAGCGAATGCAGGAGTCTATCAGCCAGCGGATGCAGGAGTATCTCTATCAGACAGCCGATGCAGGAGACTCTTTATCAGACAGCGGATGCAGGAGTATCTCCATCAGACAGCGCATGCAAGAGTCTCTCCATCAGACAGCGGATACTGGAGACTTTCTATCAGACAGCGGATGCAGGAGACTCTCTATCAGACAACGGATGCAGACATTTCTCCATCAGACAACGGATGCAGACATTTCTCTATCTGACAGTAGAATCAGGAGACTCTCAATCAGACAGCATATGCAGGAGTCTCTCTATACGACAGTGGATTAAGGAGTTTCTACATCAGATAGCGGATGCAGGAGTCTCCCTATCAGGCAACGGATGCAGGAGACTCTCTATCAGACAGCGGACACAGGAGTCTCTCTATCGGACAGCGGACACAGAAGTCTCTCCATCAGACAGCGAATGCAGGAGACTCTCTATCAGACAGCAGATACAAGAGACTATCAGACAGCGGATGCAGGAGTCTCTCTATCAGACAGCGGATGAAGGATTATCACTTACAGACAGCGGATGCAGGTATCTCTCTATCAGACAGCGGATGAAGGAGTATCTCTTACAGACAGCGGATGCAGGTATCTCTCTATCAGACAGCGGACACAGGAGTCTCTCTATCAGACAGCGGATGCAGGAGACTCTCTATCAGACAGCAGATACAAGAGACTATCAGACAGCGGATGCAGGAGTCTCTTTATCAGACAGCGGATGAAGGAGTATCTCTTACAGACAGCAGATGCAGGTATCTCTCTATCAGACAGCGGACACAGGAGTCTCTCTATCAGACAGCGAATGCAGGAGTATCTCAACCAGACAGCGGACACAGGAGTCTCTCTATCAGACAGCGGACATAGGAGTCTCTCTATCAGACAGCGGACACAGGAGTCTCTCTATCAGACAGCGGACATAGGAGTCTCTCAACCAGACAGCGGACACAGGAGTCTCTCTATCAGACAGCAGACACAGGAGTCTCTCTATCAGACAGCGGACATAGGAGTCTCCTAACCAGACAGCGGACACAGGAGTCTCTCTATCAGACAGCGGACATAGGAGTCTCTCTATCAGACAGCTGATGCAGGTGTCTCTCTATCAGACAGCGGATGCAGGAGTATTCCATCAGAGAGCGGATGCAGGTGTCTCTCTATCAGATAGAGGACACATGAGCATCTCCATCAGACAGCTGATGCAGGTGTCTCTCTATCAGACAGTGGATGCAGGAGACTCTGTATCAGACAGCGGATGCAGTTGTCTCTCTATCAGACAGCGGATGCAGGAGTATCTCTATCAGGCAGCGAATGCAGGTGTCTCTCTATCAGACAGCAGACACAGGAGTCTCTCTATCAGATAGCGGACACAGAAGTTTCTCTATCAGACAGCTGATGTAGGTGTCTCTCTATCAGACAGCGGATGCAGGAGTGTCTCCATCATAGAGTTGATGCAGGAGTCTCCCTATCAGACAGCGGGTGCAGGAGAAACTCTATCAGACAGCTAATGCAGGAGTCTCTCTATACGACAGTGAATTAAGGAGTTTCTACATCAGATAGCGGATGCAGGAGTCTCCCTATCAGGCAACGGATGCAGGAGACTCTCTATCAGACAGCGGACACAGGAGTCTCTCTATCAGACAGCGGATGCAGGAGACTCTCTATCAGACAGCGGACACAGGAGTCCCTCCATCAGACAGCGGATGCAGGAGACTCTCTATCAGACAGCAGATACAAGAGACTATCAGACAGCGGATGCAGGAGACTCTCTATCAGACAGCAGACACAGGAGACTCTCTATCAGACAGCGGACACAGAAGTTTCTCTATCAGACAGCTGATGTAGGTGTCTCTCTATCAGACAGCGGATGCAGGAGTATCTCCATCATAGAGTGGATGCAGGAGTCTCCCTATCAGACAGCGGGTACAGGAGAAACTCTATCAGACAGCTAATGCAGTTGTCTCTCTATCAGACAGCGGATGCAAGAGTATCTCCATCATAGAGTGTATGAGAGAGTCTCTCTATCAGACAGCGGATGCAGGAGACACTCTATCAGACAGTGGATGCAGGAGACTCTCTACCAGACAGCGGATGCAGGAGAATCTCTATCAGACAGCGGATGCAGGAGACTCTCTATCAGACAGCGGGAGAAGGAGTATCTCCATCACACAGCCGATGCTGGAGTATCTCCATCAGACAGCAAATGCAGGAGACTTTCTATCAGACAGCACATGCAAGAGACTCTCTATCAGACAGCGGATGCAGCCTTTCTCTATTAGACAGCGGATACAGGAGATTCTCTATCAGACAGCGGATGCAGGAGGCTCTGTATCAGACAACGGATGCAGGAGTCTCTTCATCAGACAGCGGATGCAGGAGTATCTCCATCAGACAGCGAATGCAGGAGACTCTCTATCAGACAGCGGATGCAGGAGACTCTCTTTCAGACAGCCGATTCAGGAGACTCTCTATCAAACAGCGCATGAAGGAGTATCTCCATCAGACAGGGAACGCAGGAGGCTCTCTATCAGACAGCGGATGCAGGAGACTCTATCAGACAGCGGATTCAGGAGACTCTATCAGACAGCGGATGCACGATACTCTCTATCAGACAGCGGATGCAGCAGTCTCTCTATCAGATAGCGGATGCAGGAGACTCTCTATCAGATAGCAGAGCAGGAGAATCTCTTTTAGTCAGCGGATGCAGGAGTCTCTTCATCAGACAGTGGATGCAGGAGTATCTCCATCAGACAGCGAATGCAAGAGACTCTCTATCAGACAGTGGATGCAGGAGACTATCAGACAGCGAATGCAGGAGTATCTCCATCAGACAGCGGATGCAGGAGTATCTCCATCAGACAGCGGATGCAGGAGACTCTCCATCAGACAGCGGATGCAGGAGACTCTCTATCAGACAGCTGATGCAGGTGTCTCTCTATCAGACAGCGGATGCCGGAGTATCTCCATCATAGAATGTATGTAGGAGTCTCCATATCAGACAGCGGATGCAGGAGACACTCTATCAGACAGCGGATGCAGGAGACTCTCTATCAGAGAGTGGATGCAGGAGACTATCAGACAGCGGATGCAGGAGACTCTCTATCAGACAGCGGATGCAGGAGACTCTCTATCAGACAGCGGATGCTAGAGTATCTCCATCAGACAGCGGATGCAGGAGTATCTCCATCAGACAGCAGATGCAGGAGACTTTCTATCAGACAGCGGATGCAGAAGACTCTCTATCAGACAGCGGATGCAGACTTTTCTCTTTCAGACAGTGGATGCAGGAGACTCTCTATCAGACAGCGGATGCAGGAGGCTCTGTATCAGACAGCTGATGCAGGAAACTCTCTATCAGACAGCGGATGCAGGAGTATCTCTTTCAGACAGCGGCTGCAGGAGTATCTCCATCATACAGCGAATGCAGGAGACTCTCTATTAGACAGCGGATGCAGGAGACTATCAGACAGCGAATGCAGGAGTATCTCCATCAGACAGCGGATGCAGGAGTATTTCTATCAAGCAGCGGATGCAGGAGGCTCTGTATCAGACAGCGGATGCATGAGACTCTCTATGAGGGGCTGGACAGGGGGGGCGGGGGTACGGGGATAGAGGGTGCGGAATCGGGGGTAGAGGGTGCGGAATTGGGGGTAGAGGGGGCGGGAAGCGGGAGTAGAGGGGGCGGGAAGAGGGGCAATTGTGGGCGGGGGTCTGGAAAACTTGGAGGGCGAAATTGCTTTTTTATACTAAAAAATTCATAAAAAAAATGATTCATAACGATACCCTTTAAGACCTTTAAGTCATATAAGGGCCTAGAAGGACGCAGTTAACTTTCGAGTCTAGGTTTAAAGTAATTTCGGGCGTCTTCTAAGTAGCAAACTCGATCGATTGTTTCTGTCCATATTTATCAGTCTCCGTATTGGATTGTGTCCCTTTGCTTTCTCTTCCTCTATGAAATGCCGGTTGGAATTTACACATTTAAACGGCGTTCAGCTGCCGTCGATAACTATTTTATTTATTTCGTCAGGGACGTATATATATAGCTACCGCTTACGCAAAAACGCATTAGAGTACGTATTAAACCGAAACTAGTGAATTATTATATGCCAGTTTTATTCCTGGTAATACGTATACAAAGTGTGTGTAGAAAAGCAATTCTAATCTGCCTAAATCCAATTGTGGCAGGTGTTTCCAATGGCAGACAGCAGTCAGTTTTCTCCTTTGACTACTCTTACAGAACAACTAGGTCCAAGTATTGAGATTCGTGCTCAAAAGAGTTAGGCCTATACCTTACAATGTTCATACTAGAATCCATTTTTCCACAAATGTGAAAGAGTTTTATGAAGGTTCCTTAGAGCATATATCTCGCCAACTCAAAATCATGCATATGAACCCTTCCTTGTCTCCCTTATAGTTCTTCTAAAACAAACTTTTTACAAGAAAAGTAAGTGAGTATGATCAGGAAATACCACAATCACAAACTGCAGACAAACCCATGGCACCGCCAGGCAGAGCCACACAACAATCACGAGACACCAGGAAGGCAAACTAAGCAAAGCTGCAAAATTAGAATGGACATAAAGTAACGTACAACAAAACATAGAACAATTACAGAATCCCACGATTGGAGTAACAATCAACAATAAATCAACACCAGCAGAATATCCTAATACTTATACACTTTTGTAGTCTGCTGATAACCTTTGCAAACAGTTTGGACCCAGATCGGCTTCTATCAGGCCTGATCTTGATTCTGCCGGCCCTGGTCTTGACCCAACACTTTTGGCACTCTGGTGGCGCCAGGTATTCCTGATTTTCATTTTTTGCGAAAAAGTTAGAGAAAACAAATCAGCATACCAAGTATGCAAAAAGAGTTAATCGACACACAATTTTTAAGAGCAGCGCAAAGCATGTACCTGTAATAATGATTTTAGAAGTAAGGCCAAAAATTTAAAAAAATCAATATTGTTTTCGCCGTTACCTCTTCAATATCTTCAATATGTTAAGAGGTCGATAGGTTGGCAAAGTTTTTTTTATAAACTTTTTGTATGAAAAAAGTAAAACAAGAATCCTTTAAAAAGTCTAGAAAATAGACCTTAATATCCCAAAATGGCTCAAAATTTAGTAGGCGCCAAAAGTGACCATAAACAAGAGGTTTTCGTTTTGCCTAGTATAAATAATGTTTCCTATGCTGGTTCTAGAAAAGACATTGATCTGGAGATAGTCTGGTTCTTTGCCTACTGAGTAATTTTGCATGAAAATACGACAACTGAGTCTATGGTGAACCATTCTTAGTTCTTCACTTACATATATACGCTTTAGTTCTTGAATAAGAACAAAATTTTATCAGGGGGAGGGAAAAATATGATAGGGGGAGGGAAACGGGGGAGAAGGAGGAGGGAAGTGGGGGAGAAGGGGGAGGGAAGTGGGGGAGAAGGGGGAGGGAAGTGGGGGGAAAGGGGGAGGGAACTGGGAATTGGGTACCCCCCTGTCCACCCCCTCCTCTATCAGACAGCGGATGCAGTAGTATCTCTTTCAGACAGAGGATGCAGGAGTCTCTTCATCAGACAACGGATGCAGGAGTATCTCCATCAGACAGCAAATGCAGGAGACTATCAGACAGCGGATGCAGGAGACTATCAGACAGCGAATGAAGGAGTATCTCCATCAGACAGCGGATGCAGGAGTATCTCCATCAGACAGCAGATGCAGGACACTGTCTATCAGACAGCGGATGCAGGAGACTCTCTATCAGACAGCGGATGCAGACTTTTCTCTATAAGACAGCGGATGCAGAGACTCTCTATCAGACAGTGGATGCAGGAGGCTCTGTATCAGACAGCGGATGCAGGAGACTCTCTATCAGACAGCGGATTCATATATTATCTCTTTCAGACAGCTGATGCAGGAGTCTCTCCATCAGACATCGGATGCAGGAGTATCTCCATCATACAGCGAATGCAGGAGACTCTCTATCAGACAGCGAATGCAGGAGTATCTCCATCAGACAGCTGATGCAGGAGTATCTACATCAGACAGCGGATGCACGAATATCTCCATCAGACAGCGAATGCAGGAGACTCTCTATCAGACAGCGAATGCAGGAGTATCTCCATCAGACAGTGGATGCAGGAGTATCTCCATTAGACAGCGAATGCAGGAGACTCTCTATCAGACAGTGGATGAAGGAGACTATCAGACAGCGAATGCAGGAGTATCTCCATCAGACAGCGGATGCAGGAGTATCTCCATCAGACAGCGGATGCAGGAGACTCTCCATCAGAAAGCGGATGCAGGAGACTCTCCGGCAGACAGCTGATGCAGGTGTCTCTCTATCAGACAGCGGATGCACGAGTATCTCAATCAGAGGGTGGATGCTGGAGTCTCTCTATCAGACAGCGGATGCAGGAGACACTCTATCAGACAGCGGATGCAGGTGACTCTATATCAGACAGTGGATGCAGGAGAATCTCTACCAGACAGCGGATGCAGGAGACTCTCTGTCAGATAGCGGATGCATGAGTATCTCCATCAGACAGCGGATGCAGGAATCTCTCCATCAGACAGCGGATGCAGGGAAATCACTATCAGACAGCGGATGCAGGAGTCTCTCTTTCAGACAGCAGATGCAGGACACCTTCTATCAGACAGCGGATGCAGAAGACTCTCTATCAGACAGCGGATGCAGACTTTTCTCTTTCAGACAGCGGATGCAAGAGACTTTCTATCAGACAGCGGATGCAGGAGACACTTTATCAGACAGCGGATGCAGGAGACCCTTTATCAGACAGCGGATGCAGGAGTCTCTCTATCAGACAGCTGATGCAGGAGATTCTCTATCAGACAGCGGATGCAGGAGTATCTCCATTAGACAGCGAAAGCAGGATTCTCTCTATCAGACAACGGATGTAGGAGACTCTCTATCAGACAGGGGATGCAGTAGATTCTATCAGACAGCGGATACAGAAGACTCTCTATCAGACAGCGGATGCAGGAGACTATATCAGACAGCAGATGCATGAGTATCTCCATCAGACAAAGGATGCAGGAGTCACTCTATCAGACAGCTGTTGCAGGAGACTCTCTATCAGACAGCGGATGCAGGAGACTCACTATTTAACAGGAGATGCAGGAGTCTCTCTATCAGACAGCGGATGCAGGAGACACTCTATCAGACAGCGGATGCAGGAGTCCCTCTATTAGACAGCAGATGCAGGAGACACTCTATCAGAAAGCGGATGTAGGAGACTCTCTATCAGACAGCGGATGCAGAAGACACTCTATCAGAAAGCAGATGCAGGAGACCCTCTTTCAGACAGCGGATGCAGGAGTCTCTCTATCAGACAGCAGTTGCAGGAGACACAGTATCAGACAGTGGATGCAGGGGACACTCTATCAGACAGCGGATGCTGGAGTCTCACTATACAGCGGATGCAAGAGACTCTCTATCAGACAGCGGATGCAGGAGACTATCAGACAGCGGATGCAAGAGTCTCTTTATCAGACAGCGGATGAAGGAGTATCTCCATCAGATAGCAGATGTAGGAGTCTCCCTATCAGGCAGCGCATGCAGGAGACTCTCTATCAGACAGCGGATGCAGGCGACTCTTTATCAGACAGCGGATGCAGGAGACTCTCTATCAGACAGCGGATGCAGCAGACTCTCTATCAGACAGCGGATGCAGGAGACTCTCTATCAGACAGCGGAGGAGGAGTATCTCTTTCAGTCAGTGGATGCAGGAGACTCTCGATAAGACAGCGGATGCAGGAGTATTTCCATCAGACAGAGAATGCAGGAGACTCTCTATCAGACAGTTGATGCAGGAGACTATCAGACTGCGAATTCAGGAGTATCTCCATCAGACAGCGGATGCAGGAGTATCTCCATCAAACAGCGGATGCAGAAATAACTCCATCAGACAGCGGATGCAGAAGACTCTCTATCAGACAGCTGATGCAGATGTCTCTCTATCAGACAGCGGATGCAGGATTATCTCCTTCATAGAGTGGATGCAGGAGTCTCTTTATCAGACAGCGGATGCAGGAGACACTCTATCAGATAGCGGATGCAGGAGACTCTCTATCAGAGAGTGGATGCAGGAGACTATCAGACAGCGGATGCAAGAGACTCTCTATCAGACAGCGGATGCAGGAGACTCTCTATCAGACAGCCGATGCTGGAGTATCTCCATCAGACAGCGGATGCAGGAGTATCTCCATCAGACAGCAGATGCAGGAGACTTTCTATCAGACAGCGGATGCAGAAGACTCTCTATCAGTCAGCGGATGCAGACTTTTCTCTTTCAGACAGTGGATGCAGGAGACTCTCTATCAGACAGCGGATGCAGGAGGCTCTGTATCAGACAGCGGATGCAGGAGACTCTCTATCAGACAGCGGATGCAGGAGTATCTCTTTCAGACAGCGGATGCAGGAGTCTCTCCATCAGACAGCGGATGCAGGAGTATCTCCATCAGACAGCGAATGCAGGAGACTCTCTGTCAGACAGCGGATGAAGGAGACAATCAGACAGCGAATGCAGGAGTATCTCCATCAGACAGCGGATGCAGGAGTATCTCTATCAGACAGCGGATGCAGGAGGCACTGTATCAGACAGAGGATGCATGAGACTCTCTATCAGACAGCGGATGCAGAAGTATCTCTTTCAGACAGCGGATGCAGGAGTCTCTTCATCAGACAGCGGATGCAGGAGTATCTCCATCAGACAGCGAATGAGGGAGACTCTCTATCAGACAGCGGATGCAGGAGTATCTCTTTCAGACAGCGGATGCAGGAGTCTCTTCATCAGACAGCGGATTCAAGAGTATCTCCATCAGATAGCGAATGCAGGAGTATCTCCATCAGACAGCTGATGCAGAAATATCTCCATCAGACAGCGGATGCAGAAGACTCTCTATCAGACAGCTGATGCAGGTGTCTCTCTATCAGACAGCGGATGCAGGATTATCACCATCATAGAGTGGATGCAGGAGTCTCTCTATCAGACAGCGGATGCAGGAGACTCTCTATCAGAGAGTGGATGCAGGAGACTATCAGACAGCGGATGCAAGAGAGTCTCTATCAGACAGCGGATGCAGGAGACTCTCTATCAGACAGCGGATGCTGGAGTATCTCCATCAGACAGCGGATGCATGAGTATCTCCACAGCGGATGCAGGAGACTTTCTATCAGACAGCGGATGCAGAAGACTCTCTATCAGACAGCGGATGCAGATTTTTATCTTTCAGACAGTGGATGCAGGAGACTCTCTATCAGACAGCGGATGCAGGAGGCTCTGTATCAGACAACGGATGCAGGAGACTCTCTATCAGACAGCGGATGCAGGAGTCTCTCTATCAGACAGAGGATGCAGGAGACTCTCTATCAGACAGCGGATGCAGGAGACTCTCCATCATACAGCGGATGCTGGAGAGTCTCCTGTCTCTGCTGTCTGATGGAGATAATCCTGCATCCGCTGTCTGATAAAGAGTATCCTGCATCCGCTGTCTGATGGAGATACTCCTGCATCGGCTCTCTCATGGAGATACTCCTGCATCGGCTGTCTGATAGAGAGTCTCCTGCATCCGTTGTCTGATAGAGAGACACCTGCATCCGATGTCTTCTGGAGTTACTCCTGCATCCACTGTGTGATAGAGAGACTCCTGCCTTCGCTGTCTGATAGTCTCCTGCATCCGCTGTCTGATACAGAGCCTCCTGCATCCGCTGTCTGATAAAGTCTACTGCATCCCCTGTCTGATTGAGAGTCTCCTGCATTCACTGTCTGATAGAGAGACTCCTGCTTTCGCTGTCTGATGGAGATACTCCTGCATCCACTGTCTCATAGAGAGTCTTCTGCATCCGCTGTCTGATAGAGAGTCTCCTGCAACTGCTGTCTGATAGAGAGACACCTGCAATTGCTGTCTGATGGAGAGACTTCTGCATCTGCTGTCTGATAGAGAGTCTCCTGCATCCGCTGTCTGATAGAGAGACTCCTGCTTTCGCTGTCTGATGGAGATACTCCTGCATCCGCTGTCTCATAGAGTCTCCTGCATCCCCTGTCTGATAGAGAGTCTCCTGCAACTGCTGTCTGATAGAGAGACTCCTGCATTCGCTGTCTGATGAAGATACTCCTGCGTCCACTGTCTGATAGAGAGACTCCTGCGTCTGCTGTCTGATAGAGAGACTCCTTCTGCATCCGCTGTCTGATAAAGAGTCTCCTGCGTCCGCTGCTGATAGAGGGTCTCGTCCATTCGCTGTCTGATTGAGATAATTCTGCATCAGCTGTCTGATAAAGAGTATCCTGCATCCACTGTTTGATGGAGATACCTCTGCTTCTGCTGTCTTATGGAGATACTCCTGCATCGGCTGTCTGATGGAGAAACTCCTGCTTCTGCTGTCTGATAGAGAGAAACCTGGATCCGTTGTCTGATAGAGAGTCTCCTGCATCCGATGTCTGATAGAGAGAAACCTGGATTCGCTGTCTTATGGAGATACTCCTGCATCGGCTGTGTGATAGAGAGACTCCTGCATGTCTGATAGAGAGTCTCCTGCATCCGCTGTCTGATAGAGAGACTCCTGCATCCGCTGTCTTCTAGAGTCTCCTCTACTGCTGTCTGATAGAGTGTCTCCTGCATCAGCTGCCTTATAAAGAGACTCCTGCATCCGCTGTCTAATAGAGTGTCTCCTGTATTCGCTGTCTGATAGTCTCTTGCATCTGCTGTCTGCTAGATAGTCTCCTGCATCCGCTGTCTGATAGAGAGACTCCTGCATCCGCTGTCTGAAAGAGAGTCTCCTGCATCCGCTGTCTGATAGAGAGTCTCCTGCATCTGCTGTCTGATAGAAAGACTCCTGCATCCGCTGTCTGCTAGAGTCTCCTCTACTGCTGTCTGATAGAGTGTCTCCTGCATCCGCTGCCTTATAGAGAGACTCCTGCATCCGCTAACAAATAGAGTGTCTCCTGTATTCGCTGTCTGATAGTCTCCTGCATCCGCTTACTGATAGAGAGACTCCTGCTTTCGCTGTCTGATGGAGATACTCCTGCATCCGCTGTCTCATAGAGAGTCTCCTGCATCTGCTGTCTGACAGAGTGTCTCCTGCATCCGCTGTCTTATAGAGAGACTTCTAAATCCGCTGTCTGAAAGAGAGTCCCCTGCATCCGCTGTCTGCTAGAGAGTCTCCTGCATCCGCTGTCTGATAGAGAGTCTCCTGCATTCGCTGTCTGATAGAGAGTCTCCTGCATCTGTCTTACAGAGAGACTCCTGCATCCGCTGTCTGATAGGGATACTCCTGCGTCAGCTGTCTGATAGAGATTCTCCTGCATCCACTGTCTGATAGAGAGTATATCCAACAGCCGATGGAGGAGACACTCTATCAGACAGCGGACGCAGGTGTCTCTCTATCAGACAGCGGATGTAGGAGACTTTCTTTCAAACAGCAGATGCAGGAGACTATCAGACAGCGAATGCAGGAGTCTCTCTATCGGACAGCAGATGCAGGTGTACATGTATCTCCATCAGACAGCAGATGCCGGAGTCTATCAGAGAGCGGATGCAGGAGACTCTCTATCAGACAGCAGATGCAGGAGTATCTTCATCAGAGAGCAGATGCAGGAAACTCTCTATCAGACAGCTGATGCAGGAGACTCTCTATCAAACAGCGGATAAAGGAGTATCTCCATCAGACAGCGGATGCAGGAGTATCTCCATCAGACAGCGGATGCAGGATACTCTCTATCAGACAGCGGGTACAGGAGACTCTCTATCAGACAGCGGGTACAGGAGCCTCTCTATCAGACAGCAGATGCAGACGTTTCTCTATCAGACAGCGGACGCAGGAGACTTTCTATCAGACAGCAGATGCAGGAGAGTCTCTATCAGATAGCGGATGCAGGAGACTCTCTATCAGACAGCGGATGCAGGAGTATCTCCATCAGACAGCAGATGCAGGAGTCTCACTATCAGACAGCGGATGCAGGAGACTCTTTCAGACAGCGGACGCAGGAGTCTCTCTATTAGACAGCAGATGCAGGAATATCTCTATCAGACAGCGGATGCAGGTGTCTCTCTATCAGACAGTGGATGCAGGAGACACTCTATCAGATAACGGATGCAGTAGTCTGTCCATCAGACAGTGGATGCAGTAGTATCTCCTTCAGACAGCGGATGCAGGAATATCTCCATCAGACAGCGGATGCAGTATTCTCTCTATAAGACAGCGGATACAGGAGACACTCTATCAGACAGGGTTGCAGGAGACTCTCTATCAGACAGCGGATGTAGAAGTCTCTCTATCAGACAGCGGATGCAGGAGTCTCTCTATCAGATAGCAAATGCAGGAGACTCTCTATCAGACAGCGGATGCAGGAGTATCTCTATCAGACAGCCGGATGCAGGAAACTCGCTATTAGACAGAGGATGCAGGAGTCTCTCCATCAGACAGAGGATGCAGGAGACACTCTATCAGACAGCGGATGCAGAAGACACTCTATCAGACAGCGGATGTAGGAGACTCTCTATCAGACATCGGTTGCAGGAGTATCTCTATCAGACAGCGGATGCAGGAGACTCTATCAGACAGCGGATGCAGAAGACTCTCTATCAGACGGATGAGACCTGCATCTGATGTCTGATAGAGAGGCTCCTGCAACCACTGTCTGATAGAGTGTCTCCTGCATCTCCTGTCAAATAGGGAGACTCCTGCATCCGATGTCTTATAGAGTGTCTCCTGCATCCGACATCCGAATGACGCAGACCTGTAGATAAGGGTATGATGAGACAAGATGAGTAGAGAGAAGAATGAAGCAGACCTGTTGCTTAGAGTAAGACAAGACAAGAGTAGAGAGAAGAATGACGCAGACCAATTGCTTAGGGTAAGAGGAGACAAGAAGAGTAGAGTGGAGAATGACGCAGACCTGTTGCTAAGAGTTAGATGAGACGAGAAGAGTAGTGTTGCTTTGGGTAAGATGAGATGAGAAGAATAGAGTGAAGAATGACGCTGATAGTAGGAGGAGACAAGAATAGTAGAGTAAAAAATGACGCAGACCTGTTGCTAAGTGTAAGACAAGGCAAGTATGAGGAGAGTGGAGAATGACGCAGACCTGTTTCAAGGGGTTAGATGATACGAGAAGGGTATTGTTAAGAATGACGAAGACTTGTTGCTAAGAGTAAGAAGAGATGAAAAAAGTAGAGTGAAGATTGACGCAGACCTTTAGCTAAGAGTAAGACAAGACAAGATGAGTAGAGTGATGAGTGACGCAGAACTATTGCTAAGAGTAAGACTAGACACGTAGAGTATAGTAAAGAATAAAGTAGACCTATTGCTTAGAGTAAGATGAGACAAGATAAGGAGAGTGAAGAATGACGCAGACCTGTTGCTAAGAGTAAGAGGAGACATGAAGAACAGAGAGAAGAATGACACAGACTTGTTGCTAAGAGTAAGACAAGACAAGAAGAGTAGAGTAAAGAATGAAGCAGACCTGTTGCTAAGAGCAAGAGGAGACAAGAAGAGTAGAGTAAAGAATGAAGCAGACATGTTGATAAGAGTAAAACAAGACAAAAAGAGTAGAGTAAAGAATGAACCAGACCTGTTGCTAAGAGTAAGACAAGACAAAAAGAGTAGAGTAAAGAATGAAGCAGACCTGATGCTAAGATGACGCATACCTGGTGCTTAGAGTAAGACAAGACAATTAGAGTAGTGTAAAATATGATGCAGACATGTTGCTAAGAGTAAGATGAAACAAGAAGAGTACAGTGAAGAATGACGCAGACCTGTTGCTTAGGGTAAGATGAGACAAGACTAATAGAGTGAAGAATGGCACAGACCTGTTGCTAAGAGTAAGACAAGACAAGAAGAGTAGAGAGAAGAATGACGCAGACCTGTTGCTAAAAGTAGGATGAGACAAGTAGAGTAGAGAAAAGAATGACGCAGACTTCATGTGAAGAGTAAGAAGAGTAGAGAGAAGATTAACATAGATCTGTTGCTTAAGAGTAAGAAGAGATTAGAAACGTACAAAGAAAATGGTGCAGACGTGTTGCCAAGAGTAAACTGAAACAAGAAGAATAGAGAAATATGGCGCAGACGTCCCGCTAAGAATAAGACAGAGACCTTTTGCTAAGAAATAGACAAGATGAGATGAGAAAAGAGTTGAATGTCACAGACCTGTTACTTAAAGCAAGATGATAAAAGAAGAGAACGGAGAAGATTACGCAGACATGCTGCTAGGAGTAAGATGAGACAAGACCAATAGAGATAAGAATTACATAGACGTGTTGCATGGAGTATGATAAGATTAGAAGAGTAGAGCGAAGAATTTCATAGACTTGTTGTTTAGAATAAGATGAAAAGAGTGCAGACATGCTTTTAAAAGAACGACGAGGCAAGTAGAGTTGAGAGAAGAATGTCACAGACCTGTTGCTTAGAGTAAAACGAGATAAGAATAGTAGAGAAAAGAATGCCACAGATCTGTTGCTTAGAGTATGATGAGACAAGAAGAGTAGAGAGAAGAATGACACAGACCTGTTCCTAAGAGTAGGATAAAATAGGTTGCGTGGAGAGTAGAATGACGCAGACATGTTGCTTAGAGTAAAACGAGATAAAAATAGTAGAGAGAAGAATGCCACAGATCTGTTGCTTAGAGTACGATGAGACAAGAAGAGTAGAGAGAAGAGTGACACAGCCCTGTTCCTAAGAGTAGGATAAAATAGGTTGACTGGAGAGTAGAATGACGCAGACATGTAGCTGTACCTAAGAATTAGATGAGACAAGATGACTGGGGAGAAGAATGTCACAGACCTGTTGCTTAGAGTAAAACGAGATAAGAATAGTAGAGTGAAGAATGCCACAGATCTGTTACTTAGAGTACGATGAGACAAGAAGAGTATAGAGAAGAATGACACAGCCCTGTTCCTAAGAGTAGGATAAAATAGGTTGAGTGGAGAGAAGAATGGCGCAGACATGTAGCTGTACCTAAGAATTAGATGAGACAAGAAGAGAAAAGGGAAGCACGACGAAGGCATGTTGTTAAAAGTAAGATGAGACAAGAAAAGTAAAGAGAAGAATGGCACAGACCTGTCGCTAAGAATGATACAAGATAATGAGAGTTGAGAGAATAATGATGCAGACCTGTTGCTAATGGTAAAATTAGACAAGATGAGTAGAAAGAAGAATTGTGCAGACCTGTTTCTACAAGTTAGATGAGACCTGAATAGTATAGACGAATGGCACAGACATGTTGCTTAGGGTATGATGAGACAAGATGAGTATAAAGAAGAATTGTACATACCTGTTTCTACATGAAAGATGAGACCTGAATAGTAGAGAGAAGAATGGCACAGACCTGTTATTAAGGGTAAGATGAGATGAGAAGAGTAAAGTAAAGAATGAACTAGACCTGTTGCTGAGGGTAAGAGATGACAAGAAGAGTAGAGAGATAAATGACACAGGACTGTTGCTAAAAGTAGGATGAGAAGAGAAGAACAGAGTAAAGAATGATGCAGGCCTGTTGCTAAGGTAAAACGAGACAAGAAGAGTAGAGTGAAGAATGACGCAGACCTGTTGCTAAGAGTAAGATAAGACAAGAAGATCAGAGAGAAGAATGACGCAGGACTGTTGCTAAAAGTAGGATGAAAAGAGAAGAGTAGAGTAAAGAATGATGCAGACCTGTTGCTATGTGGTAAGATGAGATGAGAAGAGTAGAGTGAAGAATGATGCAGACCTGTTGCTAAGGGTTAGATAAGACGAGAAGAGTAGAGTGAAGAATGATGCAGACCTGTTGCTAAGAGTAAGATGAGATGAGAAGTGTAGAGAGAAGAATGACGCAGATCTGTTGCTGAGGGTAAGATGAGATGAGGAGAGTAGAGTAAAGAATCATGCAGACCTGTTGCTAAGAGTAAGACAAGAAAAGAAGAGTTACAAAGAAGAATGACGCAGGACTGTTGCTAAAAGTAGGATGAGAAGAAAAGAGTAGAGTAAAGAATGATGCAGACCTGTTGCTTAGGGTAAGATGATATGAGAAGAGTAGAATGAAAATGATGCAGACCTGTTGCTATGAGTAAGATGAGATGAGTAGAGTAGAAAGAAGAATGACGCAGACCTGTTAATGAGGGTAAGAGGAGACAAGAAGAGTAGAAACAAGAATGATGCAGACCTGTTGTTAAGAGTAAGCAAAGATGAGAAGCGTACAGAGAAAAATGATGCAGACATGTTGCTTAGAGTAAGATGAATTAAGATGAGTAGATTTAGAATGACTGGGACATGTTGCTAAGAGTAAGAAGAGATAAGAAGCGTACAGAGAAAAATGATGCAGATATGTTGCTAAGATTAAGATAAGACTAGATAAGTAGAGTCAGAATGACTCAGACCTGTTGCTGAGAGTAAGATGAGATAAGAAGAGTAGAGTAAAGACTGACACAGACTTGTTTCTAAGAATAAGATGAGATAAGAAGAGTGGAGTGAAGAATGACATAGACCCATTGCTAAGAATAAGATGAGATAAGAAGAGAGGAGTGAAGAATGACATAGACCCGTTGCTAAGAGTAATAAAAAAGACAAGAAGAGTAGAGTAAAGAATGACGCAGATCTGTTGCTAAGAGTAAGACAAGACAAGAAGAGTAGGGTGAAGAATGACGCAGACCTGTTGCTAAGAATAAGATGAGATAAGAAGAGTGGAGTGAAGAATGACATAGACCCCTTGCTAAGAGTAATAAAAAAGACAAGAAGAGTAGAGTAAAGAATGACGCAGATCTGTTGCTAAGAGTAAGACAAGACAAGAAGAGTAGGGTGAAGAATGACGCAGGCCTGTTGCAAATGGTAAGATGAGATGAGAAGAGTAGAGTAAAGAATGACTCAGACCTGTTGCTGAGGGTAAGATGAGATGAGAAGAGTAGAATTAAGGATAACGCAGACCTGTTGCTAAGAATAAGACAAGACAAGATGAGTAGAGTAAGAATTACATAGACCTGTTGCTAAGAGTAAGATGAGACAAGAAGAGTAGAGTGAAGAATGACACAGACCTGTTGCTAAGAGTAAAACAAGACAAGATGAGTAGAGTAAAGAATGACGCAGACATGTTGCTAAGAATAAGAAAAGACAAGAAGAGTGGAGTAAAGAATGACGCAGGCCTGTTGCAGAGGGTAAGATAAGACAAGAAGAGTAGAGAGAAGAATGACGCATGACTGTTGCTAAGAATAAGACAAGACAAGATGAGTAGAGTAAGAATGACCTAGACCTGTTGCTAAGAGTAAGATGAGACAGGAAGAGTAGAGTGAAGAATGACGCAAACCTGTTGCTTAGAGTAAGACAAGACAAGATGAGTTGAGTAAGAATGACGCCGGCCTTTTGCTGAGGGTAAGATGAGATAAGAAGAGTAGAGTTAAGAATGACGCAGACGTGTTGCTGAGAGTAAGACGAGACATAGTGAGTAGAGTTAATAATGACACCGACCTGTTGCTTAGGGTAAGATGAGACAAGACGAATAGAGTGAAGAATGGCACAGACCTGTTGCTAAGAATAAGACAAGACATGAAGAGTAAAGCGAAGAATGACACAGGCCTGTTGCAAAGGGTAAGATGAGATGAGAAGAGTAGAGTAATGAATGACTCAGACCCGTTGCTGAGGGAAAGATGAGATGAGAAGAGTAGAGTGAAGAATAACGCAGACCTGTTGCTTAGTGTAAGACAAGACAAGATGAGTAGAGTAAAGAATGACACAGGCCTGTTGCTGAGAGTAAGACAAGACAGAATGCGTAGAGTAAATAATGACGCAGACCTGTTGCTTAGGGTAAGATGAGACAAGACGAATAGAGTGAAGAATGGCACCGACCTGTTGCTAAGAATTAGACAAGACAAGAAGAGTAGAGAGAAGAATGACGCAGACCTGTTGCTAAAAGTAGGATGAGACAAGTAGAGTAGAGAAAAGAATGGCGCAGACTTCTTGTGAAGAGTAAGAAGAGTATAGAGAAGAATAACACAGATCTGTTGCTTAAGTGTAAGAAGAGATTAGAAGCGTACAGAGAAAATGGTGCAGACATGTTGCCAAGAGTAAGCTGAAACAAGAATAATAGAGAAATATGGCGCAGACGTCGCGCTAAGAATAAGATACAGACCTGTTGCTAAGAAATAGACGAGATGAGATGACAAAAGAGTTGAATATCACAGACCTGTTACATAAAAGTAAGTAATGGTGCAAAGATCAGGAATCGATACAATCAAGTACCACACCTGACCCAGGATACCAATGGGAAAGTGACAAACTCACAGAAGACACCACAAACGAGAGCAAGATGATATAAGAAGAGTACAGAGAAGATGACGCAGACATGCTGCTAGGAGTAAGATGTGACAAGACCAATAGAGAGAAGAATTACATAGACGTTTTGCATGGAGTAAGATAATAGTAGAAGAGTAGAGCGAAGAATTTCATAGACTTGTTGTTTAGAATGAGATGAGAAGAGTGCAGACATGCTTTTAAAAGAACGACGAGGCAAGTAGAGTTGAGAGAAGAATGTCACAGACATGTTGTTTAGAGTAAAACGAGATAAGAATAGTAGAAAAAAGAATGCCACAGATCTGTTGCTTAGAGTACGATGAGACAAGAAGAGTAGAGAGAAGAATGACACAGACCTGTTCCTAAGAGTAGGATAAAAAAGGTTGAGTGGAAAGTAGAATGACGCAGACATGTAGCTGTACCTAAGAATTAGATGAGACAAGATGACTGGAGAGAAGAATGTCACAGACCTGTTGCTTAGAGTAAAACGAAATAAAAATAGTAGAGAGAAGAATGCCACAGACCTGTTGCGTAGAGTACGATGAGACAAGAAGAGTAATGAGAAGAATGACACAGACCAGTTCCTAAGAGTAGGATGAAATAGGTTGAGTAGATAGAAGAATGGCACAGACATGTAGCTGTACCAAAGAATTAGATGAGACAAGAAGAGAAAAGGGAAACACGACGAAGACATGTTGTTGAAAGTAAGATGAGACAAGAAAAGTAGAGAGAAGAATGGCACAGACCTGTCGCTAAGAATGATACAAGACAATGAAAGTAGAGAGAATAATAATGCAGACCTGTTGCTAATGGTAAAATTAGACAAGATGAGTAGAAAGAAGAATTGTGCAGAACTGTTTCTACAAGTTAGATGAGACCTGAATAGTATAGACGAATGGCACAGACATGTTGCTAAGGTTAAGATGAGACTAGATGAGTATAAAGAAGAATTGTGCATACCTGTTTCTACAAGTAAGATAAGACCTGATTAGTAGAGGGAAGAATGGCACAGACCTTTTGCTAAGGGAAGATGAGATGAGAAGAGTAAAGTAAAGAATGAACTAGACCTGTTGCTGAGGGCAAAAGACGACAAGAAGAGTAGAGAGAAGAATAACACAGGACTGTTGCTAAAAGTAGAATGAGAAGAGAAGAACAAAGTAAATTATGATGCAGGCCTGTTGCTAAGGGTAAGATGAGACAAAAAGAGTAGAGTTAAGAATGACGCAGACCTGTTGCTAAGAGTAAGACAAGACAAGAAGAGTAGAGAGAAGAATGACGCAGAACTGTTGCTAAAAGTAGGATGAGAAGAGAAAAGTAGAGTAAAGAATGATGCAGACCTGTTGCTAAGGGTAAGATAAGATGAGAAGAGTATAGTGAAGACTGATGCAGACCTGTTGCTAAGAGTAAGATGAGACGAGAAGAGTAGAGTGAAGAATGATGCAGACCTGTTGCTAAAATTATGATGAGATGAGAAGAGTAGGGAGAAGAATGACGCAGACCTGTTGCTGAGGGTAAGATGATTAAGAAGAGTAGAGTAAAGAATGATGCAGAGATGTTGCTAAGAGTAAGACAATCAAGAAGAGTTAGAGAGAAGAATGACACAGAACTGTTGCTAAAAGTAGGATGAGAAGAAAAGAGTAGAGTAAAGAATGATGCAGACCTGTTGCTAAGGGTAAGATGAGATGAGTAGAGTAGAGTGAAGAATGATGCAGACCTGTTGCTAAGAGTAAGATGAGGTGAGTAGAGTAGAGAGAAGAATGACGCAGACCTGCTAATGAGGGTAAAAGGAGACAAGAAGAGTAGAAAAAAAATGACGCAGACCTGTTGCTAAGAGTAAGATGAGACAAGAAGAGTAGAGTGAAGAATGACATAGACCCATAGATGAGAAGCGTACAGAGAAAAATGAATCAGACATGTTGCTAAGAGTAAGATGTATTAAGATGAGTAGAGTAAGAATGACTGGGACATGTTGCTAAGAGTAAGAAGAGATAAGAAGCGTACAGAGAAAAATGATGCAGACATGTTGCTAAGAGTAAGATAAGACTAGATGAGTAGAGTCAGATTGACTCAGACCTGTTGCTAAGAGTAAGATAAGATAAGAAGAGTAGAGTGAATAATGACAAAGACCCATTGCTAAGAGTAAGACAAGACAAGAAGAGTGGAGTAAAGAATTTTGCAGACCTGTTGCTAAGAGTTAGACAAGACAAGAAGAGTAGAGTGAAGACTGACGCAGCCCTGTTGCTAAGAGTAAGATGTGATTAGAAGAGTAGAGTGAAGAATGACATAGACCCGTTGTTAAGAGTAAAACAAGACAAGAAGAGTAAAGAATGACGCAGATCTGTTGCTAAGAGTAAGACAAGACAAGATGAGTAGAGTAAGAATGACGCAGGCCTGTTGCTGAGGGTAAGATGAGATGAGAAGAGTAGAGTAAAGAATGACACAGACCTGTTGCTGAGAGTAAGATGAGATGAGAAGAGTAGGGTGACGAATGACACAGGCCTGTTGCTGAGGGTTAGATGAGATGAGAAGAGTAGAGTAAAGAATGACGCAGACCTGTTGCTGAGGGTAAGATGAGATGAGATGAGTAGAGTAAAGAATGACGCAGACCTGTTGCTGAGGGTAAGATGAGATGAGAAGAGTAGAGTAAAGAATGACGCAGACCTGTTGCTTAGGGTAAGACAAGATGAGTAGAGTAAGAATGACTTAGACCTGTTGCTAAGAGTAAGATGAGACAAGAAGAGTAGAGTGAAGAATGACGCAGACCTGTTGCTTAGAGTAAGACAACACAAGATGAGTAGAGTAAAGAATGACGCAGACCTGTTGCTAAGAGAAAGACGAGACAGAATGAGTAGAGTAAAAAATGACGCAGACCTGTTGCTAAGAGTAAGACGAGACAAGATCTGTAGAGTAAATAATGACGCAGACCTGTTGCTTAGAGTAAGACAAGACAAGAAGAGTAGAGTTAAGAATGACAGAGACCTGTTGCTAAGATTAAAAAAAATGAGAAGAGTAGAGTGAAGAATGTCGCAGACCTGTAACTGAGGGTAAGAGGAGACAAGAAGAGTAGAAAGAAGAAAAAGAGAGGATGCAGGAGTCTCTCTTTCAGACAGCGGTTGCATAAGACTCTATCGGACAGCGGATGCAGGAGACTCTCTACCAGATAGTGAATGCAGGAGACTTTCTATCAAACAGCGGATGCAGGAGACTCTCTATCAGACAGCGGTTGCAGGAGTCTCTATCAGACAGCGGATGCAGGAGACTCTCTACCAGATAGCGGATGCAGGAGACTCTCTATCAGACAGCAGATACAGGAGTATCTCCATCAGACAGCGGATGCAGGTGTATCTCCATTGGACAGCGGATGCAGGAGACTCTTTTTCAGACAGCAGATGCTGGAGACTCTCTATCAGACAGCGTATGCAGGAGTATCTCCATCAGACAGTAGGAGCAGGTGTATCTCCATCAGACAGCGGATGCAGGAAACTCTCTATCAGACAGCCGATGCAGGAGTATCTCCATCAGACAGCGGATGCAGGAGACTCTCTATCAAGCAGCGGATGCAGGTGCCTCTCTATCAGACAGCGGATGCAGGAGAATCTCCAGCAGACAGCAGAAGTAGGAGTCTCTCTATCAGACAGCGGATGCAGAAGACACTCTTTCAGGCAGCGGATGCAGGAGACTCTTTATCAGACAGCGGATGCAGGAGACTCTCTATCAGACAGCGGATACAGGAGTATCTTCATCAGACAGCGGATGCAGGAGACACTCTATCAGACAGCGGAAGCAGGAGACTCTCTATCAGACAGCGGATGCAGCAGACTCTCTATCAGACAGCGAATGCAGGAGTCTCTCTATCAGACAGCGGACGCAGGAATATCTCCATCAGACAGCGGATGCAGGAGTCTCTCTATCAGACAGCAGATGCAGGAGAATCTCTATCAGACAGCGGATGCAGGAGTCTCTCTATCAGACAGAGGATGCATGAGTATCTCCATCAGACAGCGGATGCAGGTGTCTCTCTATCAGACAACGGATGCAGGAGACTCTCTATCAGACAGCGGATGCAAGAGTCTCTCTATCAGACAACGATTGCAGGAGTCTCTCTATCACACAGAGGATGTAGGTGACTCTCTATCAGACAGCGCATCCAGGAGACTCTCTATCAGACAGCGGAGGCAGGAGTATCTCCCATCAGACAGCGAATGCAGGAATCTCTCTATCAAACAGCGGATGCAGGAGACTCTCTATCAGACAGCAGTTGCAGGAGACTCTATCGGACAGCGGATGCAGGAGACTCTCTATCAGATAGCGGATGCAGGAGACTTTCTATCAGACAGAAGATACAGGAGTATCTCCATCAGACAGCGGATGCAGGAGTATCTCGATAAGACAGCGGATGCAGGAGACTCTTTTTCAGACAGCGGATGCTGGAGACTCTCTATCAGACAGCGTGTGCAGGAGTATCTCCATCAGACAGCGGATGCAGGTGTATCTCCATCAGACAGCGAATGCAGGATACTCTCTATCAGACAGCGGATGCAGGTGTCTCTCTATAAGACAGCGGATGCAAGAGTATCTCCATCAGACAGCAGATGCTGGATTCTCTCTATCAGACAGCGGATGAACGGACACTCTATCAGACAGCGGATGCAGGAGACTCACTTTCAGACAGTGGATGCAGGAGACTGTTTATCAGACAGCTGATGCAGGAGACTCTCTATCAGACAGCGGATGCAGGAGACTCTCTATCACACAGCGGAAGCAGGAGACACTCTATCAGACAGCGGATGCAGGAGACATTCTATCAGACAGCGGATGCAGGAGACTCACTATCAGACAGCCGATGCAGGCGACTCTTTATCAGACAGCGGATGCAGGAGACTCTCTATGATACAGCGGATGCAGGAGACATTCTATCAGACAGCAGATGCAGGAGTCTCTTCATGAGACAGCGGATGCAGGAGACTCTCAATCAGACCCCGGATGCAGGAGTATCTCCATCAGACAGCGGATGCAGGAGACACTCTATCAGACAGCCGATGCAGGAGACTCTCTATCAGACAGCGGATACAGGAGACTGTCTATCAGACAGCGAATGCAGGAGTCTCTATTTCAGACAGCGGATGCAGGAGTATCTCAATCAGACAGCGGATGCAAGAGTCTCTCTATCAGACAGCAGATACAGGAAAATGTTTATTAGACAGCGGATACAGGAGTCACATAATCAGACAGTGAATGTTGCAGTATCTCCATCAGACAGCGGATGCAGGTGTCTCTCTATCAGACAACGAATGCAGGAGACTCTCTATCAGACAGCGGATGCAGGAGTCTCTCCATCAGACAACAATTGCTGGAGTCTCTCTATCAGACAGAGGATGCAGGAGACTCTATCAGACAGCGGATGCAGAAGACACTCTTTCAGACAGCGGATGCAGGAGACTTATAATCAGACAGCGGATGCAGGCGACTCTTTATCAGACAGCGGATGTAGGAGACTCTGGATCAGACACCAGATGCAGGAGAGTCTCTGTCAGACAGCGGATGCAGGAGACATTCTATCAGACAGCGGATGCAGGATTCTCTTTATGAGACAGTGGTTGCAGGTGACTCTCAATCAGACAGCGGATGCAGGCGACTCTTTATCAGACAGCTGATGCAGGAGACTCTATATCAGACAGCAAATGCAGAAGACTCTCTATCAGACACTGGATGCAGGAGACTCTCCATCAGACAGCGGATGCAAGAGTATCTCCATCAGACAGCAGATGCTAGAGTCTCTTTATCAGACAGCGGATGAAAGGACACTCTATCAGACAGCGGATGCAGGAGACTCACTTTCAGACAGTGGATGCAGGAGACACTCTATCAGACGGCGGATGCAGAAGACTCTCTATCAGTCAGCGGATACAGGAGACATTCTATTAGACAGCGGATGCAGGTGTCTCTCTATCAGACAGCGGATGCAGGAGTATCTCCATCAGACAGCAGATGCAGGAGTCTCTCTATTAGACAGCGGATGCAAAATTCTATCTATCAGACAGCGTGATGCAGGAGACACTCTATCAGACAGCGGATGCAGAAGACTCTCTATCAGTCAGCGGATACAGGAGACATTCTTTTAGACAGCGGATGCAGGTGTCTCTCTATCAGACAGCGGATGCAGGAGTATCTCCATCAGACAGCAGATGCAGGAGTCTCTCTATTAGACAGCGGATGCAAGAGACACTCTATCAGACAGCGGATGCAGGAGACTCACTATCAAACAGCGGATGCAGGAGACTCTTTATCAGACAGCAGACGCAGGAGACTCTCTATCAGACAGCCGATGCAGGCGACTCTTTATCAGACATCGGATGCAGGAGACACTCTATCAGAGAGAGGATGCAGGAGACACTCTATCAGACAGCGGATTCAGGAGACTCACTATCAGAAAGCGGATGCAGGTGACTCTTTATCGGACAGCGGATGCAGGAGATCCTATATCAGACAGCGGATGCAGGAGACTCTCTATCAGACAGCGGATGCAGGAGACATTCTATCAAACAGCGGATGCAGGAGTCTCTTCATGAAACAGCCGATGCAGGAGACTTTCAATCAGACAGCGGATGCAGGAGTATCTCCATCAGACAGCAGATGTAGGAGACTCTCTATCAGACAGCAAATACAGGAATCTCTCTATCAAACAGCGGATGCAGGAGACTCTCTATTAGACAGCGGTTGCAGGAGACTCTATCAGACAGCGGATGTAGGAGGCTGTCTATCAGACAGCGGATGCTGGAGACTCTATCGGACAGCAGATGCAGAAGACTCTCTATTAGACAGCGGATTCAGAAGACACTCTATCAGGCAACGGATGCAGGAGACTCTCCATCAGACAGCAGATGCAGGAGACTCTGCATCAGACAGCGGATGCAAGAGACTCTCCATCAGACAGCGGATGCAGGGTTATCTCCATCAGACAGCGGTGCAGTATTCTCTCTAATAGACAACAGATGCAGGAGACTCACTATCAGTCAGCGGATGCAAGAGACTCTCCAACAGACAACGATTGCAGGAGTCTCTCTATCAGACACAGGATGCAGGAGACTCTATATCAGACAGCGGATGCAGGAGACTCTGTATCATACAGCGGATGCAAGAGACTCTCTATCAAACAGCGGATGTAGGCGACTCTTTATCAGACAGCGGATGCAAGAGACACTCTATCAGACTGCGGATGCAGGATTCTCTTTATGAGACAGCGGTTGCAGGAGACTCTCAATCAGACACCGGATGCAGGTGACTCTTTATCAGACAGCTGATGCAGGAGACTCTATATCAGACAGCGGATGCAGAAGACTCTCTATCAGACACTGGATGCAGTAGACTCTCCATCAGACAGCGGATGAAGGATTATCTCCATCAGACAGCGCATGCAAAATTCTCTCTATCAGACAGCGTGATGCAGGAGACTCTCTATCAGTCAGCGGATACAGGAGACATTCTATTAGACAGCGGATGCAGGTGTCTCTCTATCAGACAGCGGATGCAGGAGTATCTCCATCAGACAGCATATGCAGGAGTCTCTCTATTAGACAGCGGATGCAAGAGACACTCTATCAGACAGGGGATGCAGGAGACTCACTATCAAACAGCGGATGCAGGAGACTCTTTATCAGACAGCAGACGTAGGAGACTCTCTATCAGACAGCGGATGCAGGCGACTCTTTATCAGACATCGGATGCAGGAGACACTCTATCAGAGAGAGGATGCAGGAGACACTCTATCAGACAGCGGATGCAGGAGACTCACTATCAGACAGCGGATGCAGGCGACTCTTTATCAGACAGCGGATGCAGGAGATCCTATATCAGACAGCGGATGCAGGAGACTCTCTATCAGACAGCGGATGCAGGAGACATTCTATCAAACAGCGGATGCAGGAGTCTCTTCATGAAACAGCCGATGCAGGAGACTTTCAATCAGACAGCGGATGCAGGAGTATCTCCATCAGACAGCATATGCAGGAGACTCTCTATCAGACAGCAAATACAGGAATCTCTCTATCAAACAGCGGATGCAGGAGACTCTCTATTAGACAGCAGTTGCAGGAGACTCTATCAGACAGCGGATGCAGGAGACTGTATATCAGACAGCGGATGCTGGAGACTCTATCGGACAGCAGATGCAGAAGACTCTCTATTAGACAGCGGGTTAAGAAGACACTCTATCAGGCAACGGATGCAGGAGACTCTCCATCAGACAGCGGATGCAGGAGACTCTCCATCAGACAGCGGATGCAAGAGACTCTCCATCAGACAGCGGATGCAGGGTTATCTCCATCAGACAGCGGTGCAGTATTCTCTCTAATAGACAACAGATGCAGGAGACTCACTATCAGTCAGCGGATGCAGGAGTCTCTCCAACAGACAACGATTGCAGAAGTCTCTCTATCAGACACAGGATGCAGGAGACGCTATATCAGACAGCGGATGCAGGAGACTCTGTATCATACAGCTGATGCAAGAGACTCTCTATCAAACAGCGGATGCAGTCGACTCTTTATCAGACAGCGGATGCAAGAGACACTCTATCAGAGAGCGGATTCAGGAGCCACTCTATCAGACAGCGGATGCAGGAGACTCACTGTCAGACAGCGGATGCAGGCGACTCTTTATCAGACAGCTGATGCAGGAGACTCTCTATCAGACAGCGGATGCAGGAGACTCTCTATCAGACATCGGATGCAGGAGTCATTCTATCGGACAGCGGATCCAGGAGTATCTCCATCAGACAGCAGATGCAGGAAACTCTCTATCAGACAGCGGATGCAGGAGTATCTCCATCAGACAGCGAATGCAGGATACTCTCTATCAGACAGCGGATGCAGGTGTCTCTCTATAAGACAGCGGATGTAGGAGTATCTCCATCAGACAGCATATACTAGAGTCTCTCTATCAGACAGCGGATGAAAGAAACACTCTATCAGACAGCGGATGCAGGAGACTCACTATCAGACAGTGGATGCAGGAGACTGTTTATCAGACAGCGGATGCAGGAGACTCTCTATCAGACAGCGGATGCAGGAGACTCTCTATCAGATAGCGGATGCAGGAGACACTCTATCAGACAGCGGATGCAGGAGACACTCTATAAGACAGCGGATGCAGGAGACTCACTATCAGACAGCCGATGCAGGCAACTTTTTATCAGACAGCGAATGCAGGAGACTCTCTTCGATACAGCGGATGCAGGAGACATTCTATCAGACAGCGGATGCAGGAGACTCTTTATGAGACAGCGGATGCAGGAGACTCTCAATCAGACCGCGGATGCAGGAGAATCTCCATCAGACAGCGGATGCAGGAGACACTCTATCAGACAGCGGATGCAGGAGACTCTCTATCAGACAGCGGATGCGGGAGACTCTCTATCAGACAGCGGATGCAAGAGTCTCTCTATCAGACAGCAGATACAGGAGAATGTCTATTAGACAGCAGATGCAGGAGTCTCTCTATCAGACAGCGAATGCTGCAGTATCTCCATCAGACAGCGGATGCAGGTGTCTCTCTATCAGACAACCGATGCGGGAGACTCTCTATCAGACAGCGGATGCACGAGTCTCTCCATCAGACAACGATTGCAGGAGTCTCTATATCAGACACAGGATGCAGGAGACTCTATCAGACAGCGGATGCAGAAGACACTCTTTCAGACAGCGGATGCAGGAGACTCATAATCAGACAGCGGATGCAGGCGACTCTTTATCAGACAGCGGATGTAGGAAACTCTGTATCAGACACCGGATGCAGGAGACTCTCTATCAGACAGCGGATGCACGAGACATTCTATCAGACAGCGGATGCAGGATTCTCTTTATGAGACAGCGGATGCAGCAGACTCTCAATCAGACAGCGGATGCAGGCGACTCTTTATCAGACAGCTGATGCAGGAGACTCTCTATCAGACAGCGGATGCAAAAGACTCTCTATCAGACAGGGGATGCAGGAGACTCTCCATCAGACAGCGGATGAAGGGTTATCTCCATCAGACAGCGCATGCAGTATTCTCTCTATCAGACAGCGGATGCAGGAGACACTCTATCAGACAGCGGATGCAGAAGACTCTCTATCAGTCAGCAGATACAGGAGACATTCTATTAGACAGCGGATGCAGGTGTCTCTCTATCAGACAGCGGATGCAGGAGTATCTCCATCAGACAGCAGATGCAGGAGTCTCTCTATTAGACAGCGGATGCAAGAGACACTCTATCAGACAGCGGATGCAGGAGACTCACTATCAAGCAGCGGATGCAGGAGACTCTTTATCGGACAGGGGACGCAGGAGACTCTCTATCAGACAGCGGATGCAGGCGACTCTTTATCAGACATCGGATGCAGGAGACACTCTATCAGAGAGCGGATGCAGGAGACACTCTATCAGACAGCTGATGCAGGAGACTCACTATCAGATAGCAAGTGCAGGCGACTCTTTATCAGACAGCTGATGCAGGAGACTCTATATCAGACAACGGATGCAGGAGACTCTCTATCAGACAGCGAATGCAGGAGACATTCTATCAAACAGCGGATGCAGGAGTCTCTTCATGAAACAGCCGATGCAGGAGACTTTCAATCAGACAGCGGATGCAGGAGTATCTCCATCAGAGAGCAGATGCAGGAGACACTCTATCAGACAGCGGATGCAGGAGACTATCGGACAGCTGATGCAGCAGACTATCGGACAGCAGATGCAGGAGGCTCTCTATCAGACAGCGGATGCAGGAGACTCTCTATCAGACAGCGGATGCAGGAGACATTCTATCAAACAGCCGATGCAGGAGTCTCTTCATGAAACAGCGGATGCAGGAGACTTTCAATCAGACAGCGGATGCAGGAGTATCTCCATCAGAGAGCAGATGCAGGAGACACTCTATCAGACACCGGATGCAGGAGACTATCGGACAGCGGATGCAGCAGACTATCGGACAGCGGATGCAGGAGACTATCGGACAGCGGATGCAGGAGACTCTCTATCAGACAGCGGATGCAGGAGACTCTCTATCAGACAGCAAATGTAGGAATCTCTCTATCAAACAGACAGCGGATGCAGAAGATACTATATCAGGCAACGGGTGCAGGAGACTCTCTATCAGACAGCGGATGCAGGAGACTATCGGACAGCAGATGCAGGAGACTCTCTATCAGACAGCTGATGCAGGAGACTCTCTATCAGACAGCGGATGCAGGAGACTCTCTATCAGACAGCAAATGCAGGAATCTCTCTATCAAACAGACAGCGGATGCAGAAGATACTATATCAGGCAACGGATGCAGGAGACTCTCCATCAGACAGCGGATGCAGAAGACTCTTTGTCAGACAGTGGATGCAGCAGACTCTCCATCAGACAGCGGATGAAGAGTTATCTCCATCAGACGGAGCATGCAGTATTCTCTCTATCAGACAGAAGATGCAGGGGACTCTCCATCAGACAGCGGATGCAGTATTCTCTCTAATAGACAACGAATGCAGGAGACACTCTATCAGACAGCAGATGCAGGAGTCATTCTATCAGACAGCGGATGCAGGAGTATCTCAATCAGACAGTGAATGCAAGAGTCTATCGTACGGATGCTGGAGAATCTCCATCAGACAGAGGATGCAAGAGACTCTATATCAGACAGCGAATGCAGAAGACTCTCTATCAGACAGCGGATGAAGGAGTATCTCCATCAGACAGCAAATGCAGGAATCTCTCTATCAAATAGCGGATGCAGGAGACTCTCTATCAGACAGCCGATGCAGGAGACTCTATCAGACAGCGGATGCAGAAGACACTCTTTCAGACAGCGGATGCAGGAGACTTATAATCAGACAGCGGATGCAGGCGACTCTTTATCAGACAGCGGATGTAGGAGACTCTGTATCAGACTCCAGATGCAGGAGAGTCTCTATCAGACAGCGGATGCAGGATACATTCTATCAGACAGCGGATGCAGGATTCTCTTTATGAGACAGCGGTTGCAGGAGACTCTCAATCAGACAGCGGATGCAGGCGACTCTTTATTAGACAGCTGATGCAGGAGACTCTATATCAGACAGCGGATGCAGAAGACTCTCTATCAGACACTGGATGCAGGAGACTCTCCATCAGACAGCGGATGAAGGGTTATCTCCATCAGACAGCGCATGCAAAATTCTCTCTATCAGACAGCGTGATGCAGGAGACACTCTATCAGACAGCGGATGCAGAAGACTCTCTATCAGTCAGCGGATACAGGAGACATTCTATTAGACAGCGGATGCAGGTGTCTCTCTATCAGACAGCGGATGCAGGAGTATCTCCATCAGACAGCAGATGCAGGAGTCTCTCTATTAGACAGCTGATGCAAGAGACACTCTATCAGACAGCGGATGCAGGAGACTCACTATCAAACAGCGGATGCAGGAGATTCTTTATCAGACAGCGGACGCAGGAGACTCTCTATCAGACAGCCGATGCAGGCGACTCTTTATCAGACATCGGATGCAGGAGACACTCTATCAGAGAGAGGATGCAGGAGACACTCTATCAGACAGCGGATGCAGGAGACTCACTATCAGACAGCGGATGCAGGCGACTCTTTATCAGACAGCGGATGCAGGAGATCCTATATCAGACAGCGGATGCAGGAGACTCTCTATCAGACAGCGGATGCAGGAGACATTCTTTCAAACAGCGGATGCAGGAGTCTCTTCATGAAACAGCCGATGCAGGAGACTTTCAATCAGACAGCGGATGCAGGAGTATCTCCATCAGACAGCAGATGCAGGAGACTCTCTATCAGACAGCAAATACAGGAATCTCTCTATCAAACAGCGGATGCAGGAGACTCTCTATTAGACAGCGGTTGCAGGAGACTCTATCAGACAGCGGATGCAGGAGACTGTCTATCAGACAGCGGATGCTGGAGACTCTATCGGACAGCAGATGCAGAAGACTCTCTATTAGACAGCGGATTCAGAAGACATTCTATCAGGCAACGGATGCAGGAGACTCTCCATCAGACAGCGGATGCAGGAGACTCTCCATCAGACAGCGGATGCAAGAGACTCTCCATCAGACAGCGGATGCAGGGTTATCTCCATCAGACAGCTGATGCAGTATTCTCTCTAATAGACAACAGATGCAGGAGACTCACTATCAGTCAGCGGATGCAAGAGATTCTCCAACAGACAACGATTGCAGGAGTCTCTCTATCAGACACAGGATGCAGGAGACTCTATATCAGACAGCGGATGCAGGAGACTCTGTATCATACAGCGGATGCAAGAGACTTTCTATCAAACAGCGGATGTAGGCGACTCTTTATCAGACAGCGGATGCAAGAGTCACTCTATCAGACAGCGGATGCAGGATTCTCTTTATGAGACAGCGGTTGCAGGAGACTCTCAATCAGACACCGGATGCAGGCGACTCTTTATCAGACAGCTGATGCAGGAGACTCTATATCAGACAGCGGACGCAGAAGACTCTCTATCAGACACTGGATGCAGTAAACTCTCCATCAGACAGCGGATGAAGGATTATCTCCATCAGACAGCGCATGCAAAATTCTCTCTATCAGACAGCGTGATGCAAAAGACACTCTATCAGACAGCGGATGCAGGAGACTCTCTATCAGTCAGCGGATACAGGAGACATTCTATTAGACAGCGGATGCAGGTGTCTCTCTATCAGACAGCGGATGCAGGAGTATCTCCATCAGACAGCAGATGCAGGAGTCTCTCTATTAGACAGCGGATGCAAGAGACACTCTATCAGACAGCGGATGCAGGAGACTCACTATCAAACAGCGGATGCAGGAGACTCTTTATCAGACAGCAGACGTAGGAGACTCTCTATCAGACAGCGGATGCAGGCGACTCTTTATCAGACATCGGATGCAGGAGACACTCTATCAGAGAGAGGATGCAGGAGACACTCTATCAGACAGCGGATGCAGGAGACTCACTATCAGACAGCGGATGCAGGCGACTCTTTATCAGACAGCGGATGCAGGAGATCCTATATCAGACAGCGGATGCAGGAGACTCTCTATCAGACAGCGGATGCAGGAGACATTCTATCAAACAGCGGATGCAGGAGTCTCTTCATGAAACAGCCGATGCAGGAGACTTTCAATCAGACAGCGGATGCAGGAGTATCTCCATCAGACAGCAGATGCAGGAGACTCTCTATCAGACAGCAAATACAGGAATCTCTCTATCAAACAGCGGATGCAGGAGACTCTCTATTAGACAGCAGTTGCAGGAGACTCTATCAGACAGTGGATGCAGGAGACTGTCTATCAGACAGCGGATGCTGGAGACTCTATCGGACAGCAGATGCAGAAGACTCTCTATTAGACAGCGGATTAAGAAGACACTCTATCAGGCAACGGATGCAGGAGACTCTCCATCAGACAGCGGATGCAGGAGACTCTCCATCAGACAGCGGATGCAAGAGACTCTCCATCAGACAGCGGATGCAGGGTTATCTCCATCAGACAGCGGTGCAGTATTCTCTCTATTAGACAACAGATGCAGGAGACTCACTATCAGTCAGCGGATGCAGGAGTCTCTCCAACAGACAACGATTGCAGAAGTCTCTCTATCAGACACAGGATGCAGGAGACTCTATATCAGACAGCGGATGCAGGAGACTCTGTATCATACAGCGGATGCAAGAGACTCTCTATCAAACAGCGGATGCAGTCGACTCTTTATCAGACAGCGGATGCAAGAGACACTCTATCAGAGGGCGGATGCAGGAGCCACTCTATCAGACAGCGGATGCAGGAGACTCACTGTCAGACAGCGGATGCAGGCGACTCTTTATCAGACAGCGGATGCAGGAGACTCTCTATCAGACAGCTGATGCAGGAGACTCTCTATCAGACAGCGGATGCAGGAGACTCTCTATCAGACATCGGATGCAGGAGTCATTCTATCAGACAGCGGATCCAGGAGTATCTCAATCAGACAGCGGATGCAGGTGTATCTCCATCAGACAGCAGATGCAGGAAACTCTCTATCAGACAGCGGATGCAGGAGTATCTCCATCAGACAGCGAATGCAGGATACTCTCTATCAGACAGCGGATGCAGGTGTCTCTCTATAAGACAGCGGATGTAGGAGTATCTCCATCAGACAGCAGATACTAGAGTCTCTCTATCAGACAGCGGATGAAAGAAACACTCTATCAGACAGCGGATGCAGGAGACTCACTATCAGACAGTGGATGCAGGAGACTGTTTATCAGACAGCGGATGCAGGAGACTCTCTATCAGACAGCGGATGCAGGAGACTCTCTATCAGATAGCGGATGCAGGAGACACTCTATCAGACAGCGGATGCAGGAGACACTCTATCAGACAGCGGATGCAGGAGACTCACTATCAGACAGCCGATGCAGGCAACTTTTTATCAGACAGCGAATGCAGGAGACTCTCTTCGATACAGCGGATGCAGGAGACATTCTATCAGACAGCGGATGCAGGAGACTCTTTATGAGACAGCGGATGCAGGAGACTCTCAATCAGACCGCGGATGCAGGAGAATCTCCATCAGACAGCGGATGCAGGAGACACTCTATTAGACAGCGGATGCAGGAGACTCTCTATCAGACAGCGGATGCGGGAGACTCTCTATCAGACAGCGAATGCAGGAGTCTCTCTATCAGACATCGGATGCAGGAGTCATTCTATCGGACAGCGGATCCAGGAGTATCTCCATCAGACAGCAGATGCAGGAAACTCTCTATCAGACAGCGGATGCAGGAGTATCTCCATCAGACAGCGAATGCAGGATACTCTCTATCAGACAGCGGATGCAGGTGTCTCTCTATAAGACAGCGGATGTAGGAGTATCTCCATCAGACAGCATATACTAGAGTCTCTCTATCAGACAGCGGATGAAAGAAACACTCTATCAGACAGCGGATGCAGGAGACTCACTTTCAGACAGTGGATGCAGGAGACTGTTTATCAGACAGCGGATGCAGGAGACTCTCTATCAGACAGCGGATGCAGGAGACTCTCTATCAGATAGCGGATGCAGGAGACACTCTATCAGACAGCGGATGCAGGAGACACTCTATCAGACAGCGGATGCAGGAGACTCACTATCAGACAGCCGATGCAGGCAACTTTTTATCAGACAGCGAATGCAGGAGACTCTCTTCGATACAGCGGATGCAGGAGACATTCTATCAGACAGCGGATGCAGGAGACTCTTTATGAGACAGCGGATGCAGGAGACTCTCAATCAGACCGCGGATGCAGGAGAATCTCCATCAGACAGCGGATGCAGGAGACACTCTATCAGACAGCGGATGCAGGAGACTCTCTATCAGACAGCGGATGCGGGAGACTCTCTATCAGACAGCGGATGCAAGAGTCTCTCTATCAGACAGCAGATACAGGAGAATGTCTATTAGACAGCAGATGCAGGAGTCTCTCTATCAGACAGCGAATGCTGCAGTATCTCCATCAGACAGCGGATGCAGGTGTCTCTCTATCAGACAACCGATGCGGGAGACTCTCTATCAGACAGCGGATGCACGAGTCTCTCCATCAGACAACGATTGCAGGAGTCTCTATATCAGACACAGGATGCAGGAGACTCTATCAGACAGCGGATGCAGAAGACACTCTTTCAGACAGCGGATGCAGGAGACTCATAATCAGACAGCGGATGCAGGCGACTCTTTATCAGACAGCGGATGTAGGAAACTCTGTATCAGACACCGGATGCAGGAGACTCTCTATCAGACAGCGGATGCACGAGACATTCTATCAGACAGCGGATGCAGGATTCTCTTTATGAGACAGCGGATGCAGCAGACTCTCAATCAGACAGCGGATGCAGGCGACTCTTTATCAGACAGCTGATGCAGGAGACTCTCTATCAGACAGCGGATGCAAAAGACTCTCTATCAGACAGGGGATGCAGGAGACTCTCCATCAGACAGCGGATGAAGGGTTATCTCCATCAGACAGCGCATGCAGTATTCTCTCTATCAGACAGCGGATGCAGGAGACACTCTATCAGACAGCGGATGCAGAAGACTCTCTATCAGTCAGCGGATACAGGAGACATTCTATTAGACAGCGGATGCAGGTGTCTCTCTATCAGACAGCGGATGCAGGAGTATCTCCATCAGACAGCAGATGCAGGAGTCTCTCTATTAGACAGCGGATGCAAGAGACACTCTATCAGACAGCGGATGCAGGAGACTCACTATCAAGCAGCGGATGCAGGAGACTCTTTATCGGACAGGGGACGCAGGAGACTCTCTATCAGACAGCGGATGCAGGCGACTCTTTATCAGACATCGGATGCAGGAGACACTCTATCAGAGAGCGGATGCAGGAGACACTCTATCAGACAGCTGATGCAGGAGACTCACTATCAGATAGCAAGTGCAGGCGACTCTTTATCAGACAGCTGATGCAGGAGACTCTATATCAGACAACGGATGCAGGAGACTCTCTATCAGACAGCGAATGCAGGAGACATTCTATCAAACAGCGGATGCAGGAGTCTCTTCATGAAACAGCCGATGCAGGAGACTTTCAATCAGACAGCGGATGCAGGAGTATCTCCATCAGAGAGCAGATGCAGGAGACACTCTATCAGACAGCGGATGCAGGAGACTATCGGACAGCTGATGCAGCAGACTATCGGACAGCAGATGCAGGAGGCTCTCTATCAGACAGCGGATGCAGGAGACTCTCTATCAGACAGCGGATGCAGGAGACATTCTATCAAACAGCCGATGCAGGAGTCTCTTCATGAAACAGCGGATGCAGGAGACTTTCAATCAGACAGCGGATGCAGGAGTATCTCCATCAGAGAGCAGATGCAGGAGACACTCTATCAGACACCGGATGCAGGAGACTATCGGACAGCGGATGCAGCAGACTATCGGACAGCGGATGCAGGAGACTATCGGACAGCGGATGCAGGAGACTCTCTATCAGACAGCGGATGCAGGAGACTCTCTATCAGACAGCAAATGTAGGAATCTCTCTATCAAACAGACAGCGGATGCAGAAGATACTATATCAGGCAACGGGTGCAGGAGACTCTCTATCAGACAGCGGATGCAGGAGACTATCGGACAGCAGATGCAGGAGACTCTCTATCAGACAGCTGATGCAGGAGACTCTCTATCAGACAGCGGATGCAGGAGACTCTCTATCAGACAGCAAATGCAGGAATCTCTCTATCAAACAGACAGCGGATGCAGAAGATACTATATCAGGCAACGGATGCAGGAGACTCTCCATCAGACAGCGGATGCAGAAGACTCTTTGTCAGACAGTGGATGCAGCAGACTCTCCATCAGACAGCGGATGAAGGGTTATCTCCATCAGACGGAGCATGCAGTATTCTCTCTATCAGACAGAAGATGCAGGGGACTCTCCATCAGACAGCGGATGCAGGAGACTCACTATCAGACAGCCGATGCAGGCAACTTTTTATCAGACAGCGAATGCAGGAGACTCTCTTCGATACAGCGGATGCAGGAGACATTCTATCAGACAGCGGATGCAGGAGACTCTTTATGAGACAGCGGATGCAGGAGACTCTCAATCAGACCGCGGATGCAGGAGAATCTCCATCAGACAGCGGATGCAGGAGACACTCTATCAGACAGCGGATGCAGGAGACTCTCTATCAGACAGCGGATGCGGGAGACTCTCTATCAGACAGCGAATGCAGGAGTCTCTCTATCAGACATCGGATGCAGGAGTCATTCTATCGGACAGCGGATCCAGGAGTATCTCCATCAGACAGCAGATGCAGGAAACTCTCTATCAGACAGCGGATGCAGGAGTATCTCCATCAGACAGCGAATGCAGGATACTCTCTATCAGACAGCGGATGCAGGTGTCTCTCTATAAGACAGCGGATGTAGGAGTATCTCCATCAGACAGCATATACTAGAGTCTCTCTATCAGACAGCGGATGAAAGAAACACTCTATCAGACAGCGGATGCAGGAGACTCACTTTCAGACAGTGGATGCAGGAGACTGTTTATCAGACAGCGGATGCAGGAGACTCTCTATCAGACAGCGGATGCAGGAGACTCTCTATCAGATAGCGGATGCAGGAGACACTCTATCAGACAGCGGATGCAGGAGACACTCTATCAGACAGCGGATGCAGGAGACTCACTATCAGACAGCCGATGCAGGCAACTTTTTATCAGACAGCGAATGCAGGAGACTCTCTTCGATACAGCGGATGCAGGAGACATTCTATCAGACAGCGGATGCAGGAGACTCTTTATGAGACAGCGGATGCAGGAGACTCTCAATCAGACCGCGGATGCAGGAGAATCTCCATCAGACAGCGGATGCAGGAGACACTCTATCAGACAGCGGATGCAGGAGACTCTCTATCAGACAGCGGATGCGGGAGACTCTCTATCAGACAGCGGATGCAAGAGTCTCTCTATCAGACAGCAGATACAGGAGAATGTCTATTAGACAGCAGATGCAGGAGTCTCTCTATCAGACAGCGAATGCTGCAGTATCTCCATCAGACAGCGGATGCAGGTGTCTCTCTATCAGACAACCGATGCGGGAGACTCTCTATCAGACAGCGGATGCACGAGTCTCTCCATCAGACAACGATTGCAGGAGTCTCTATATCAGACACAGGATGCAGGAGACTCTATCAGACAGCGGATGCAGAAGACACTCTTTCAGACAGCGGATGCAGGAGACTCATAATCAGACAGCGGATGCAGGCGACTCTTTATCAGACAGCGGATGTAGGAAACTCTGTATCAGACACCGGATGCAGGAGACTCTCTATCAGACAGCGGATGCACGAGACATTCTATCAGACAGCGGATGCAGGATTCTCTTTATGAGACAGCGGATGCAGCAGACTCTCAATCAGACAGCGGATGCAGGCGACTCTTTATCAGACAGCTGATGCAGGAGACTCTCTATCAGACAGCGGATGCAAAAGACTCTCTATCAGACAGGGGATGCAGGAGACTCTCCATCAGACAGCGGATGAAGGGTTATCTCCATCAGACAGCGCATGCAGTATTCTCTCTATCAGACAGCGGATGCAGGAGACACTCTATCAGACAGCGGATGCAGAAGACTCTCTATCAGTCAGCGGATACAGGAGACATTCTATTAGACAGCGGATGCAGGTGTCTCTCTATCAGACAGCGGATGCAGGAGTATCTCCATCAGACAGCAGATGCAGGAGTCTCTCTATTAGACAGCGGATGCAAGAGACACTCTATCAGACAGCGGATGCAGGAGACTCACTATCAAGCAGCGGATGCAGGAGACTCTTTATCGGACAGGGGACGCAGGAGACTCTCTATCAGACAGCGGATGCAGGCGACTCTTTATCAGACATCGGATGCAGGAGACACTCTATCAGAGAGCGGATGCAGGAGACACTCTATCAGACAGCTGATGCAGGAGACTCACTATCAGATAGCAAGTGCAGGCGACTCTTTATCAGACAGCTGATGCAGGAGACTCTATATCAGACAACGGATGCAGGAGACTCTCTATCAGACAGCGAATGCAGGAGACATTCTATCAAACAGCGGATGCAGGAGTCTCTTCATGAAACAGCCGATGCAGGAGACTTTCAATCAGACAGCGGATGCAGGAGTATCTCCATCAGAGAGCAGATGCAGGAGACACTCTATCAGACAGCGGATGCAGGAGACTATCGGACAGCTGATGCAGCAGACTATCGGACAGCAGATGCAGGAGGCTCTCTATCAGACAGCGGATGCAGGAGACTCTCTATCAGACAGCGGATGCAGGAGACATTCTATCAAACAGCCGATGCAGGAGTCTCTTCATGAAACAGCGGATGCAGGAGACTTTCAATCAGACAGCGGATGCAGGAGTATCTCCATCAGAGAGCAGATGCAGGAGACACTCTATCAGACACCGGATGCAGGAGACTATCGGACAGCGGATGCAGCAGACTATCGGACAGCGGATGCAGGAGACTATCGGACAGCGGATGCAGGAGACTCTCTATCAGACAGCGGATGCAGGAGACTCTCTATCAGACAGCAAATGTAGGAATCTCTCTATCAAACAGACAGCGGATGCAGAAGATACTATATCAGGCAACGGGTGCAGGAGACTCTCTATCAGACAGCGGATGCAGGAGACTATCGGACAGCAGATGCAGGAGACTCTCTATCAGACAGCTGATGCAGGAGACTCTCTATCAGACAGCGGATGCAGGAGACTCTCTATCAGACAGCAAATGCAGGAATCTCTCTATCAAACAGACAGCGGATGCAGAAGATACTATATCAGGCAACGGATGCAGGAGACTCTCCATCAGACAGCGGATGCAGAAGACTCTTTGTCAGACAGTGGATGCAGCAGACTCTCCATCAGACAGCGGATGAAGGGTTATCTCCATCAGACGGAGCATGCAGTATTCTCTCTATCAGACAGAAGATGCAGGGGACTCTCCATCAGACAGCGGATGCAGTATTCTCTCTAATAGACAACGAATGCAGGAGACACTCTATCAGACAGCAGATGCAGGAGTCATTCTATCAGACAGCGGATGCAGGAGTATCTCAATCAGACAGTGAATGCAAGAGTCTATCGTACGGATGCTGGAGAATCTCCATCAGACAGAGGATGCAAGAGACTCTATATCAGACAGCGAATGCAGAAGACTCTCTATCAGACAGCGGATGAAGGAGTATCTCCATCAGACAGCAAATGCAGGAATCTCTCTATCAAATAGCGGATGCAGGAGACTCTCTATCAGACAGCGGATGCAGGAGACTCTATCAGACAGCGGATGCAGAAGACACTCTTTCAGACAGCGGATGCAGGAGACTTATAATCAGACAGCGGATGCAGGCGACTCTTTATCAGACAGCGGATGTAGGAGACTCTGTATCAGACTCCAGATGCAGGAGAGTCTCTATCAGACAGCGGATGCAGGATACATTCTATCAGACAGCGGATGCAGGATTCTCTTTATGAGACAGCGGTTGCAGGAGACTCTCAATCAGACAGCGGATGCAGGCGACTCTTTATTAGACAGCTGATGCAGGAGACTCTATATCAGACAGCGGATGCAGAAGACTCTCTATCAGACACTGGATGCAGGAGACTCTCCATCAGACAGCGGATGAAGGGTTATCTCCATCAGACAGCGCATGCAAAATTCTCTCTATCAGACAGCGTGATGCAGGAGACACTCTATCAGACAGCGGATGCAGAAGACTCTCTATCAGTCAGCGGATACAGGAGACATTCTATTAGACAGCGGATGCAGGTGTCTCTCTATCAGACAGCGGATGCAGGAGTATCTCCATCAGACAGCAGATGCAGGAGTCTCTCTATTAGACAGCTGATGCAAGAGACACTCTATCAGACAGCGGATGCAGGAGACTCACTATCAAACAGCGGATGCAGGAGATTCTTTATCAGACAGCGGACGCAGGAGACTCTCTATCAGACAGCCGATGCAGGCGACTCTTTATCAGACATCGGATGCAGGAGACACTCTATCAGAGAGAGGATGCAGGAGACACTCTATCAGACAGCGGATGCAGGAGACTCACTATCAGACAGCGGATGCAGGCGACTCTTTATCAGACAGCGGATGCAGGAGATCCTATATCAGACAGCGGATGCAGGAGACTCTCTATCAGACAGCGGATGCAGGAGACATTCTTTCAAACAGCGGATGCAGGAGTCTCTTCATGAAACAGCCGATGCAGGAGACTTTCAATCAGACAGCGGATGCAGGAGTATCTCCATCAGACAGCAGATGCAGGAGACTCTCTATCAGACAGCAAATACAGGAATCTCTCTATCAAACAGCGGATGCAGGAGACTCTCTATTAGACAGCGGTTGCAGGAGACTCTATCAGACAGCGGATGCAGGAGACTGTCTATCAGACAGCGGATGCTGGAGACTCTATCGGACAGCAGATGCAGAAGACTCTCTATTAGACAGCGGATTCAGAAGACATTCTATCAGGCAACGGATGCAGGAGACTCTCCATCAGACAGCGGATGCAGGAGACTCTCCATCAGACAGCGGATGCAAGAGACTCTCCATCAGACAGCGGATGCAGGGTTATCTCCATCAGACAGCTGATGCAGTATTCTCTCTAATAGACAACAGATGCAGGAGACTCACTATCAGTCAGCGGATGCAAGAGACTCTCCAACAGACAACGATTGCAGGAGTCTCTCTATCAGACACAGGATGCAGGAGACTCTATATCAGACAGCGGATGCAGGAGACTCTGTATCATACAGCGGATGCAAGAGACTTTCTATCAAACAGCGGATGTAGGCGACTCTTTATCAGACAGCGGATGCAAGAGTCACTCTATCAGACAGCGGATGCAGGATTCTCTTTATGAGACAGCGGTTGCAGGAGACTCTCAATCAGACACCGGATGCAGGCGACTCTTTATCAGACAGCTGATGCAGGAGACTCTATATCAGACAGCGGATGCAGAAGACTCTCTATCAGACACTGGATGCAGTAGACTCTCCATCAGACAGCGGATGAAGGATTATCTCCATCAGACAGCGCATGCAAAATTCTCTCTATCAGACAGCGTGATGCAAAAGACACTCTATCAGACAGCGGATGCAGGAGACTCTCTATCAGTCAGCGGATACAGGAGACATTCTATTAGACAGCGGATGCAGGTGTCTCTCTATCAGACAGCGGATGCAGGAGTATCTCCATCAGACAGCAGATGCAGGAGTCTCTCTATTAGACAGCTGATGCAAGAGACACTCTATCAGACAGCGGATGCAGGAGACTCACTATCAAACAGCGGATGCAGGAGACTCTTTATCAGACAGCAGACGTAGGAGACTCTCTATCAGACAGCGGATGCAGGCGACTCTTTATCAGACATCGGATGCAGGAGACACTCTATCAGAGAGAGGATGCAGGAGACACTCTATCAGACAGCGGATGCAGGAGACTCACTATCAGACAGCGGATGCAGGAGACATTCTATCAAACAGCGGATGCAGGAGTCTCTTCATGAAACAGCCGATGCAGGAGACTTTCAATCAGACAGCGGATGCAGGAGTATCTCCATCAGACAGCAGATGCAGGAGACTCTCTATCAGACAGCAAATACAGGAATCTCTCTATCAAACAGCGGATGCAGGAGACTCTCTATTAGACAGCAGTTGCAGGAGACTCTATCAGACAGTGGATGCAGGAGACTGTCTATCAGACAGCGGATGCTGGAGACTCTATCGGACAGCAGATGCAGAAGACTCTCTATTAGACAGCGGATTAAGAAGACACTCTATCAGGCAACGGATGCAGGAGACTCTCCATCAGACAGCGGATGCAGGAGACTCTCCATCAGACAGCGGATGCAAGAGACTCTCCATCAGACAGCGGATGCAGGGTTATCTCCATCAGACAGCGGTGCAGTATTCTCTCTATTAGACAACAGATGCAGGAGACTCACTATCAGTCAGCGGATGCAGGAGTCTCTCCAACAGACAACGATTGCAGAAGTCTCTCTATCAGACACAGGATGCAGGAGACTCTATATCAGACAGCGGATGCAGGAGACTCTGTATCATACAGCGGATGCAAGAGACTCTCTATCAAACAGCGGATGCAGTCGACTCTTTATCAGACAGCGGATGCAAGAGACACTCTATCAGAGGGCGGATGCAGGAGCCACTCTATCAGACAGCGGATGCAGGAGACTCACTGTCAGACAGCGGATGCAGGCGACTCTTTATCAGACAGCGGATGCAGGAGACTCTCTATCAGACAGCTGATGCAGGAGACTCTCTATCAGACAGCGGATGCAGGAGACTCTCTATCAGACATCGGATGCAGGAGTCATTCTATCAGACAGCGGATCCAGGAGTATCTCAATCAGACAGCGGATGCAGGTGTATCTCCATCAGACAGCAGATGCAGGAAACTCTCTATCAGACAGCGGATGCAGGAGTATCTCCATCAGACAGCGAATGCAGGATACTCTCTATCAGACAGCGGATGCAGGTGTCTCTCTATAAGACAGCGGATGTAGGAGTATCTCCATCAGACAGCAGATACTAGAGTCTCTCTATCAGACAGCGGATGAAAGAAACACTCTATCAGACAGCGGATGCAGGAGACTCACTATCAGACAGTGGATGCAGGAGACTGTTTATCAGACAGCGGATGCAGGAGACTCTCTATCAGACAGCGGATGCAGAAGACTCTCTATCAGATAGCGGATGCAGGAGACACTCTATCAGACAGCGGATGCAGGAGACACTCTATCAGACAGCGGATGCAGGAGACTCACTATCAGACAGCCGATGCAGGCAACTTTTTATCAGACAGCGAATGCAGGAGACTCTCTTCGATACAGCGGATGCAGGAGACATTCTATCAGACAGCGGATGCAGGAGACTCTTTATGAGACAGCGGATGCAGGAGACTCTCAATCAGACCGCGGATGCAGGAGAATCTCCATCAGACAGCGGATGCAGGAGACACTCTATCAGACAGCGGATGCAGGAGACTCTCTATCAGACAGCGGATGCGGGAGACTCTCTATCAGACAGCGAATGCAGGAGTCTCTCTATCAGACAGCAGATGCAGGAGTATCTCAATCAGACAGCGGATGCAAGAGTCTCTCTATCAGACAGCAGATACAGGAGAATGTCTATTAGACAGCAGATGCAGGAGTCTCTCTATCAGACAGCGAATGCTGCAGTATCTCCATCAGACAGCGGATGCAGGTGTCTCTCTATCAGACAACCGATGCGGGAGACTCTCTATCAGACAGCGGATGCACGAGTCTCTCCATCAGACAACGATTGCAGGAGTCTCTATATCAGACACAGGATGCAGGAGATTCTATCAGACAGCGGATGCAGAAGACACTCTTTCAGACAGCGGATGCAGGAGACTCATAATCAGACAGCGGATGCAGGCGACTCTTTATCAGACAGCGGATGTAGGAAACTCTGTATCAGACACCGGATGCAGGAGACTCTCTATCAGACAGCGGATGCAGGAGACATTCTATCAGACAGCGGATGCAGGATTCTCTTTATGAGACAGCGGATGCAGCAGACTCTCAATCAGACAGCGGATGCAGGCGACTCTTTATCAGACAGCTGATGCAGGAGACTCTCTATCAGACAGCGGATGCAGAAGACTCTCTATCAGACAGGGGATGCAGGAGACTCTCCATCAGACAGCGGATGAAGGGTTATCTCCATCAGACAGCGCATGCAGTATTCTCTCTATCAGACAGCGGATGCAGGAGACACTCTATCAGACAGCGGATGCAGAAGACTCTCTATCAGTCAGCGGATACAGGAGACATTCTATTAGACAGCGGATGCAGGTGTCTCTCTATCAGACAGCGGATGCAGGAGTATCTCCATCAGACAGCAGATGCAGGAGTCTCTCTATTAGACAGCGGATGCAAGAGACACTCTATCAGACAGCGGATGCAGGAGACTCACTATTAAACAGCGGATGCAGGAGACTCTTTATCGGACAGGGGACGCAGGAGACTCTCTATCAGACAGCGGATGCAGGCGACTCTTTATCAGACATCGGATGCAGGAGACACTCTATCAGAGAGCGGATGCAGGAGACACTCTATCAGACAGCTGTTGCAGGAGACTCACTATCAGACAGCAGGTGCAGGCGACTCTTTATCAGACAGCTGATGCAGGAGACTCTATATCAGACAACGGATGCAGGAGACTCTCTATCAGACAGCGAATGCAGGAGACATTCTATCAAACAGCGGATGCAGGAGTCTCTTCATGAAACAACCGATGCAGGAGACTTTCAATCAGACAGCGGATGCAGGAGTATCTCCATCAGAGAGCAGATGCAGGAGACACTCTATCAGACAGCGGATGCAGGAGACTATCGGACAGCTGATGCAGCAGACTATCGGACAGCAGATGCAGGAGGCTCTCTATCAGACAGCGGATGCAGGAGACTCTCTATCAGACAGCGAATGCAGGAGACATTCTATCAAACAGCCGATGCAGGAGTCTCTTCATGAAATAGCGGATGCAGGAGACTTTCAATCAGACAGCGGATGCAGGAGTATCTCCATCAGAGAGCAGATGCAGGAGACACACTATCAGACAGCGGATGCAGGAGACTATCGGACAGCGGATGCATCAGACTATCGGACAGCGGATGCAGGAGACTATCGGACAGCGGATGCAGGAGACTCTCTATCAGACAGCGGATGCAGGAGACTCTCTATCAGACAGCAAATGCAGGAATCTCTCTATCAAACAGACAGCGGATGCAGAAGATACTTTATCAGGCAACGGGTGCAGGAGACTCTCTATCAGACAGCGGATGCAGGAGACTATCGGACAGCAGATGCAGGAGACTCTCTATCAGACAGCGGATGCAGGAGACTCTCAATCAGACAGCGGATGCAGGAGACTCTCTATCAGACAGCAAATGCAGGAATCTCTCTATCAAACAGACAGCGGATGCAGAAGATACTATATCAGGCAACGGATGCAGGAGACTCTCCATCAGACAGCTGATGCAGAAGACTCTTTGTCAGACAGTGGATGCAGCAGACTCTCCATCAGACAGCGGATGAAGGGTTATCTCCATCAGACGGAGCATGCAGTATTCTCTCTATCAGACAGAAGATGCAGGGGACTCTCCATCAGACAGCGGATGCAGTATTCTCTCTAATAGACAACGAATGCAGGAGACACTCTATCAGACAGCAGATGCAGGAGTCATTCTATCAGACAGCGGATGCAGGAGTATCTCAATCAGACAGTGAATGCAAGAGTCTATCGTACGGATGCTGGAGAATCTCCATCAGACAGAGGATGCAAGAGACTCTATATCAGACAGCGAATGCAGAAGACTCTCTATCAGACAGCGGATGAAGGAGTATCTCCATCAGACAGCAAATGCAGGAATCTCTCTATCAAATAGCGGATGCAGGAGACTCTCTATCAGACAGCGGATGCAGGAGACTTTATCAGACAGCGGATGCAGAAGACACTCTTTCAGACAGCGGATGCAGGAGACTTATAATCAGACAGCGGATGCAGGCGACTCTTTATCAGACAGCGGATGTAGGAGACTCTGTATCAGACACCAGATGCAGGAGAGTCTCTATCAGACAGCGGATGCAGGAGACATTCTATCAGACAGCGGATGCAGGATTCTCTTTATGAGACAGCGGTTGCAGGAGACTCTCAATCAGACAGCGGATGTAGGCGACTCTTTATTAGACAGCTGATGCAGGAGACTCTATATCAGACAGCGGATGCAGAAGACTCTCTATCAGACACTGGATGCAGGAGACTCTCCATCAGACAGCGGATGAAGGGTTATCTCCATCAGACAGCGCATGCAAAATTCTCTCTATCAGACAGCGTGATGCAGGAGACACTCTATCAGACAGCGGATGCAGAAGACTCTCTATCAGTCAGCGGATACAGGAGACATTCTATTAGACAGCGGATGCAGGTGTCTCTCTATCAGACAGCGGATGCAGGAGTATCTCCATCAGACAGCAGATGCAGGAGTCTCTCTATTAGACAGCTGATGCAAGAGACACTCTATCAGACAGCGGATGCAGGAGACTCACTATCAAACAGCGGATGCAGGAGATTCTTTATCAGACAGCGGACGCAGGAGACTCTCTATCAGACAGCCGATGCAGGCGACTCTTTATCAGACATCGGATGCAGGAGACACTCTATCAGAGAGAGGATGCAGGAGACACTCTATCAGACAGCGGATGCAGGAGACTCACTATCAGAAAGCGGATGCAGGCGACACTTTATCAGACAGCGGATGCAGGAGATCCTATATCAGACAGCGGATGCAGGAGACTCTCTATCAGACAGCGGATGCAGGAGACATTCTATCAAACAGCGGATGCAGGAGTCTCTTCATGAAACAGCCGATGCAGGAGACTTTCAATCAGACAGCGGATGCAGGAGTATCTCCATCAGACAGCAGATGCAGGAGACTCTCTATCAGACAGCAAATACAGGAATCTCTCTATCAAACAGCGGATGCAGGAGACTCTCTATTAGACAGCGGTTGCAGGAGACTCTATCAGACAGCGGATGCAGGAGACTGTCTATCAGACAGCGGATGCTGGAGACTCTATCGGACAGCAGATGCAGAAGACTCTCTATTAGACAGCGGATTCAGAAGACACTCTATCAGGCAACGGATGCAGGAGACTCTCCATCAGACAGCGGATGCAGGAGACTCTCCATCAGTCAGCGGATGCAAGAGACTCTCCATCAGACAGCGGATGCAGGGTTATCTCCATCAGACAGCTGATGCAGGAGACTCTATCAGACAGCGGATGCAGGAGACAATCTATCAGACAGCGGATGCAGGGTTATCTCCATCACACAGCGGATGCAGTATTCTCTCTAATAGACAACAGATGCAGGAGACTCACTATCAGTCAGCGGATGCAGGAGTCTCTCCAACAGACAACGATTGCAGGAGTCTCTCTATCAGACACAGGATGCAGGAGACTCTATATCAGACAGCGGATGCAGGAGACTCTGTATCATACAGCGGATGCAAGAGACTCTCTATCAAACAGCGGATGTAGGCGACTCTTTATCAGACAGCGGATGCAAGAGACACTCTATTAGACAGCGGATGCAGGATTCTCTTTATGAGACAGCGGTTGCAGGAGACTCTCAATCAGACAGCGGATGCAGGCGACTCTTTATCAGACAGCTGATGCAGGAGACTCTATATCAGACAGCGGATGCAGAAGACCTTCTATCAGACACTGAATGCAGTAGACTCTCCATCAGACAGCGGATGAAGGGTTATCTCCATCAGACAGCGCATGCAAAATTCTCTCTATCAGACAGCGTGATGCAGGAGACACTCTATCAGACAGCGGATGCAGAAGACTCTCTATCAGTCAGCGGATACAGGAGACATTCTATTAGACAGCGGATGCAGGTGTCTCTCTATTAGACAGCGGATGCAAGAGACTCACTATCAAACAGCGGATGCAGGAGACTCTTTATCAGACAGCGGACGCAGAAGACTCTCTATCAGACAGTGGATGCAGGCGACTCTTTATCAGACATCGGATGCAGGAGACACTCTATCAGAGAGAGGATGCAGGAGACACTCTATCAGACAGCGGATGCAGGAGACTCACTATCAGACAGCGGATGCAGGCGACTCTTTATCAGACAGCGGATGCAGGAGATCCTATATCAGACAGCGGATGCAGGAGACTCTCTATCAGATAGCGAATGCAGGAGACATTCTATCAAACAGCGGATGCAGGAGTCTCTTCATGAAACAGCCGATGCAGGAGACTTTCAATCAGACAGCGGATGCAGGAGTATCTCCATCAGACAGCAGATGCAGGAGACTCTCTATCAGACAGCAAATACAGGAATCTCTCTATCAAACAGCGGATGCAGGAGACTCTCTATTAGACAGCAGTGGCAGGAGACTCTATCAGACAGCGGATGCAGGAGACTGTCTATCAGACAGCGGATGCTGGAGACTCTATCGGACAACAGATGCAGAAGACTCTCTATTAGACAGCGGATTCAGAAGACACTCTATCAGGCAACGGATGCAGGAGACTCTCCATCAGACAGCGGATGCAGGAGACTCTCCATCAGACAGCGGATGCAAGAGACTCTCCATCAGACAGCGGATGCAGGGTTATCTCCATCAGACAGCGGTGCAGTATTCTCTCTAATAGACAACAGATGCAGGAGACTCACTATCAGTCAGCGGATGCAGGAGTCTCTCCAACAGACAACGATTGCAGGAGTCTCTCTATCAGACACAGGATGCAGGAGACTCTATATCAGACAGCGGATGCAGGAGACTCTGTATCATACAGCGGATGCAAGAGACTCTCTATCAAACAGCGGATGCAGGCGACTCTTTATCAGACAGCGGATGCAAGAGACACTCTATCAGAGAGCGGATGCAGGAGACACTCTATCAGACAGCGGATGCAGGAGACTCACTGTCAGACAGCGGATGCAGGCGACTCTTTATCAGACAGCGGATGCAGGAGACTCTCTATCAGACAGCTGATGCAGGAGACTCTCTATCAGACAGCGGATGCAGGAGTATCTCCATCAGACAGCGAATGCAGGATACTCTCTATCAGACAGCGGATGCAGGTGTCTCTCTATAAGACATCGGATGTAGGAGTATCTCCATCAGACAGCAGATACTAGAGTCTCTCTATCAGACAGCGGATGAAAGAAACACTCTATCAGACAGCGGATGCAGGAGACTCACTATCAGACAGTGGATGCAGGAGACTGTTTATCAGACAGCGGATGCAGGAGACTCTCTATCAGACAGCGGATGCAGGAGACTCTCTATCAGACAGCGGATGCAGGAGACACTCTATCAGACAGCAGATGCAGGAGACACTCTATCAGACAGCGGATGCAGGAGACTCACTATCAGACAGCCGATGCAAGCAACTTTTTATTAGACAGCGAATGCAGGAGACTCTCTATGATAGAGCGGATGCAGGAGACATTCTATCAGACAGCGGATGCAGGAGACTCTTTATGAGACAGCGGATGCAGGAGACTCTCAATCAGACCGCGGATGCAGGAGAATCTCCATCAGACAGCGGATGCAGGAGACACTCTATCAGACAGCGGATGCAGGAGACTCTCTATCAGACAGCGAATGCAGGAGTCTCTCTATCAGACAGCAGATGCAGGAGTATCTCAATCAGACAGCGGATGCAAGAGTCTCTCTATCAGACAGCAGATACAGGAGAATGTCTATTAGACAGCAGATGCAGGAGTCTCTCTATCAGACAGCGAATGCTGCAGTATCTCCATCAGACAGCGGATGCAGGTGTCTCTCTATCAGACAACGGATGCGGGAGACTCTCTATCAGACAGCAGATGCACGAGTCTCTCCATCAGACAACGATTGCAGGAGTCTCTATATCAGACACAGGATGCAGGAGACTCTATCAGACAGCGGATGCAGAAGACACTCTTTCAGACAGCGGATGCAGGAGACTCATAATCAGACAGCGGATGCAGGCGACTCTTTATCAGACAGCGGATGTAGGAAACTCTGTATCAGACACCGGATGCAGGAGACTCTCTATCAGACAGCGGATGCACGAGACATTCTATCAGACAGCGGATGCAGGATTCTCTTTATGAGACAGCGGATGCAGGAGACTCTCAATCAGACAGCGGATGCAGGCGACTCTTTATCAGACAGCTGATGCAGGAGACTCTCTATCAGACAGCGGATTCAGAAGACTCTCTATCAGACAGGGGATGCAGGAGACTCTCCATCAGACAGCGGATGAAGGGTTATCTCCATCAGACAGCGCATGCAGTATTCTCTCTAACAGACAGCGGATGCAGGAGACACTCTATCAGACAGCGGATGCAGAAGACTCTCTATCAGTCAGCGGATACAGGAGACATTCTATTAGACAGCGGATGCAGGTGTCTCTCTATCAGACAGCGGATGCAGTAGTATCTCCATCAGACAGCAGATGCAGGAGTCTCTCTTTTAGACAGCGGATGCAAGAGACACTCTATCAGACAGCGGATGCAGGAGACTCACTATCAAACAGCGGATGCATGAGACTCTTTATCGGACAGGGACGCAGGAGATTCTCTATCAGACAGCAGATGCAGGCGACTCTTTATCAGACATCGGATGCAGGAGACACTCTATCAGAGAGCGGATGCAGGAGACACTCTATCAGACAGCGGATGCAGGAGACTCACTATCAGACAGCAGGTGCAGGCGACTCTTTATCAGACACCTGATGCAGGAGACTCTATATCAGACAACGGATGCAGGAGACTCTCTATCAGACAGCGGATGCAGGAGACATTCTATCAAACAGCGGATGCAGGAGTCTCTTCATGAAACAGCCGATGCAGGAGACTTTCAATCAGACAGCGGATGCAGGAGTATCTCCATCAGAGAGCAGATGCAGGAGACACTCTATCAGACAGCGGATGCAGGAGTCTCTTCATGAAACAGCCGATGCAGGAGACTTTCAATCAGACAGCGGATGCAGGAGTATCTCCATCAGAGAGCAGATGCAGGAGACACTCTATCAGACAGCGGATGCAGGAGACTATCGGACAGCTGACGCAGCAGACTATCGGACAGCAGATGCAGGAGACTCTCTATCAGACAGCGGATGCAGGAGACTCTCTATCAGACAGCGGATGCAGGAGACATTCTATCAAACAGCGGATGCAGGAGTCTTTTCATGAAACAGCGGATGCAGGAGACTTTTCATCAGACAGCGGATGCAGGAGTATTTCCATCAGAGAGCAGATGCAGGAGACACTCTATCAGACAGCGGATGCAGGAGACTATCGGACAGCCGATGCAGCAGACTATCGGACAGCGGATGCAGGAGACTATCGCACAGCGGATGCAGGAGACTCTCTAAAAGACAGCGGATGCAGGAGACTCTCTTTCAGACAGCAAATGCAGAAATCTCTCTATCAAACAGACAGCGGATGCAGAAGATACTATATCAGGCAACGGGTGCAGGAGACTCTCTATCAGACAGCGGATGCAGGAGACTATCGGACAGCGGATGCAGGAGACTCTCTATCAGACAGCGGATGCAGGAGACTCTCTATCAGACAGCAGATGCAGGAGACTCTCTATCAGACAGCAAATGCAGGAATCTCTCTATCAAACAGACAGCGGATGCAGAAGATACTATATCAGGCAACGGATGCAGGAGACTCTCCATCAGACAGCGGATGCAGAAGACTCTTTGTCAGACAGTGGATGCAGCAGACGCTCCATCAGACAGCGGATTAATGGTTATCTCCATCAGACGGAGCATGCAGTATTCTCTCTATCAGACAGAAGATGCAGGGGACTCCTCATCAGACAGCGGATGCAGTATTCTCTCTAATAGACAACGAATGCAGGAGACACTCTATCAGACAGCAGATGCAGGAGTCATTCTATCAGACGGCGGATGCAGGAGTATCTCAATCAGACAGTGAATGCAAGAGTCTATTGTACGGATGCTGGAGAATCTCCATCAGACAGAAGATGCAGTATTCTCTCTAATAGACAACGGATGCAGGACACTCACTATCAGTCAACGGATGCAGGGGTATCTCCATCAGACAACGATTGCAGGAGTCTCTTTATCAGACAGAGGATGCAGGAGGCTCTATATCAGACAGCGGATGCAGGTGACTCTCTATCAGTCAGAGGATACAGGAGACATTCTATCAGACCGCGGATGCCGGTGTCTCTCTATCAGACAGCAAATGCAGGAGTATCTCCTTCAGACAGCGGATGCAAGAGACACTCTATCAGACAGCGGATGCAAGAGACTCACTATCAGACAGCGGATGCAGGAGATTTTTTATCAGATAGCGGATGCAGGAGACTCTCTATCGGACAGCGGACGCAGGAGACTATCTATCAGACAGCGGATGCAAGAGACACTCTATCAGACAGCGGATGCAAGAGTCTCACTATCAGACAGCGGATGCAGGAGATTTTTTTATCAGATAGCGGATGCAGGAGACTCTCTATCGGACAGCGGACGCAGGAGACTCTCTATCAGACAGCGGATGCAGGCGACTCTTTATCAGACATCGGATGCAGGAGACACTCTATCAGAGAGCTGATGCAGGAGACACTCTATCAGACAGCGGATGCAGGAGACTCACTATCAGACAGTTGATGCAGGCGACTCTTTATCAGACAGCGGATGCAGGAGACTCTATATATGACAGCGGATGCAGGAGACTCTCTATCAGACAGCGGATGCAGGAGACATTCTATCAAACAGTGGATGCAGGAGTCTCTTCATGAAACAGCCGATGCAGGAGACTTTCAATCAGACAGCGGATGCAGGAGTATCTCCATCAGACAGCAGATGCAGGAGACACTCTATCAGACAGCGGATGCAGGAGACTATCAGACAGCGGATGCAGGAGACTCTCTATCAGACAGTGGATGCAGGAGACTCTCTATCAGACAGCGGATGCAGGAGACTCTCTATCAGACAGCAAATGCAGGAATCTCTCTATCAAACAGCGGATGCAGGAGACTCTCTATCAGACAGCGGTTGCAGGAGACTCTATCAGACAGCGGATGCAGGAGACTGTCTATCAGACAGCGGTTGCAGGAGACTCTATCAGACAGCGGTTGCAGGAGACTCTATCAGACAGCGGATGTAGGAGACTCTCTATAAGACAGCGGATTCAGAAGACACTCTATCAGTCAGAGGATGCAGGAGACTCTCCATCAGATAGCGGATGCAGGAGACCCTCCATCAGACAGCGGATGCAAGAGACAATTCCATCAGACAGCGGATGCAGGGTTATCTCTATCAGATAGCGGATGCAGTTTTCTCTCTAATAGACAACAGATGCAGGAGACTCACTATCAGTCAGCGGATGCAGGAGTCTCTCCATCAGACAACGATTGCAGGAGTCTCTCTATCAGACACAGGATGCAGGAGACTCTATTTCAGACATCGGATGCAGGAGACTCTGTATCATACAGCGGATGCAGGAGACTCTCTATCAGACAGCGGATGCAGGCGACTCTTTATCAGACAGCAGATGCCAGATACACTATATCAGAGAGCGGATGAAGGAGACACTCTATCAGACAGCGGATCCAGGAGACTCACTGTCAGACAGCGCATGCAGGCGACTCTTTATCAGACGGCAGATGCAGGAGACTCTCTATCAGACAGCTGATGCAGGAGACTCTCTATCAGACAGCGGATGCAGGAGACTCTCTATCAGACAGCTGATGCAGGAGACTCTCTATCAGACAGCGGATGCAGGAGACTCTCTATGAGACAGCGGATGCAGGAGTCATTCTATCAGACAGCGGATACAGGAGTATCTCAATCAGACAGTGATTGCAAGAGTCTATCAGACAGCGGATGCAGGAGAATCTCCATCAGACAGAGGATGCAAGAGTTTCTATATCAGACAGCGAATGCAGGAGACTCTCTATCAGACAGCGGATGCAGGAGTATCTCCATCAGACAGCAAATGCAGGAATCTCTCTATCAAATAGCGTATGCAGGAGACTCTCTATCAGACAGAGGATGTAGGAGACTCCTACAGACAGCGGATGCAGGAGACTCTCTATCAGACAGTGGATGCAAGCGACTCTCTATCGGACAGTGGATGCAGGAAACTCTCTATCAGACAGCGGATGCAGAAGATACTATATCAGGCAACGGATGCAGGAGACTCTCCATCAGACAGCGGATGCAGGAGACTCTCAATCAGACAGAAGATGCAGGGGACTCTCCATCAGACAGCGGATGCAGTATTCTCTCTAATAGACAACGAATGTAGGAGACACTCTATCAGACAGCAGATGCAGGAGTCATTCTACCAGACAGCAGATGCAGGAGTATCTCAATCAGACAGTGAATGCAAGAGTCTATCGGACGGATGCAGGAGAATCTCCATCAGACAGAGGATGCAAGAGACTCTATATCAGACAGCGAATGCAGGAGACTCTCTATCAGACAGCGGATGCAGGAGTATCTCCATCAGACAGCAAATGCAGGAATCTCTCTATCAAATAGCGGATGCAGGAGACTTTTTATCAGACAGCGGATGCAGGAGATTCCTACAGACAGCAGATGCAGGAGTCTCTCTATCAGACAGCGGATGCAAGAGACACTATATCAGACAGCGGATGCAAGAGACTCACTATCAGACAGCGGATGCAGGAGATTCATTATCAGACAGCGGATGCAGGAGACTCTCTATCAGACAGCGGATGCAGGAGACTCTCTATCAGACAGCGGATGCAGGAGACATTCTATCAGACAACAGATGCAGGAGTCTCTTCATGAAACAGCGGATGCAGGAGACTTTCAATCAGACAGCGGATGTAGGAGTATCTCCATCAGACAGCGGATGCAGGAGACACTCTATCAGACAGCGGATGCAGGAGACTCTCTATCAGACAGCGGATGCAGGAGACGCTCTATCAGACAGCGAATGCAGGAGTCTCACTATCAGACAGCGGATGCAGGAGTATCTCTATCAGGCAGCGAATGCAAGAGTCTCTCTATCAGACAGCGGGTGCAGGGGAATCTCTATCAGACAGCAGATACAGGAGTCTCTCTATCAGACAGCGGATACAGGAGTATCTCCATCAGACAGTGGATGCAGGTATCTCTCTTTCAGACAACGGATGCAGGAGACTCTCTATCAGAGAGCCGATGCAGGAGTCTCTCCATCAAACAACGATTGCAGGAGTCTCTCTATCTGACAGAGGATGCAGGAGACACTCTATCAGACAGCTGATGCAGGAGTATCTCCATCAGACAGCAAAGCAGGAATCTCTCTATCAGACAGCGGTAGCAGGAGACTCTTTAGTAGACATCTGATGCAGGAGATTCTTTATCAGACAGCAGATGCAGGAGACTCTCAATCAGACAGCGTATGCAGGAGTATCTCCATCAGACAGCGGATGCAGGAGACTTTCTATCAGACAGCGGATGCAGGAACCCCTATCAGACAGCGGATGCAGGAGACTCTCTATCAGACAGCAAATGCAGGAGACTCTTTATCAGACAGCAGATGCAGGAGTATTATCATCAGACAGCGGATGCAGGAGACACTCTATCTGATAGCGGATGCAGGAGACACTATTTCAGACAGCGGATGCATAAGACTCTCTATCAGACAGCGGATTCAGGAGACACTTTATCAGACAACGGGTGCAGGAGTCTCTTCATCAGACAGGGGATGCAGGAGACTCTCCATCAGACAGCAGATGCAGGGTTATCTCCATCAGACAGCGGATGCAGTATTCTCTCTATAAGACAGTGGATGCAGGAGACTCTATCAGTCAGAGGATACAGGAGACATTCTATCAGACAGCGGATGCAAGAGACTCACTATCAGACAGCGGATGCAGGAGACTCTTTATCAGACAGCGGATGCAGGAGACTATCTATCAGACAGCGGATGTAGGAGACTCTCTATCAGACAGCTGATGCAAGAGACAATCTATCAGACAGCGGATGCAGGAGACACTCTATCAAACAGCGGATGCAGGAGACTCTTTATCAGACAGCGGATGCAGGAGACCCTCTATCAGACAGCAGATGCAGTCGACTCTTTATCAGACAGCGGATGCAAGAGACACTCTATCAGAGAGCGGATGCAGGAGACACTCTATCAGACCGCAGATGCAGGAGACTCACTATCAGACAGCGGATGCAGGCGACTCTTTATCAGACAGCGGATGCAGGAGACTCTCTATCAGACAGCGGATGCAGGAGACTCTCTATCAGACAGCGGATGCAGGAGACTCTCTATCAGACAGCGGATGCAGGAGACTCTCTATCAGACAGCGGATGCAGGAGACTCTCTATCAGACAGCGGATGCAGGAGACTTTCTATCAGACAGCGGATGCAGGAGTATCTCAATCTGACAGTGAGTGCAAGAGTCTATCAGACAGCGGATGCAGGAGAATCTCAATCAGACAGAGGATGCAGGAGACTCTATATAGGGCAGGAGACTCTCTATCAGACAGAGGATGCAGGAGTATCTCCATCAGATAGCAAATGCAGTAATCTCTCTATTAAATAGCGAATGCAGGAGACGCTTTATCAGAAAGCGGATGCAGGAGACTCCTACGGACAGCGGATGCAAGAGACTCTCTATCAGACAGCCGATGCAGGAGACTCTCTATCGTACAGAGGATGCAGCAGACTCTCTATCAGACAGCGGATGCAGAAGACACTCGATCAGGCAACGGATGCAGGAGACCCCATCAGACAGCGGATGCAGGAGACTCTCCATCAGACAGCAGATGCAGAGTTATCTTCTTCAGACAGCGGATGCATTATTCTCTCTAACAGACAACGGATGCAGGAGACTCACTATCAGTCAGAGGATGCAGGAGTATCTCCATCAGACAACGATTGCAGGAGTCTCTCTATCAGACAGAGGATACAGGAGGCTCTATATCAGACAGCCGATGCAGGAGACTCTCTTCCAGTCAGAGGATATATCATTCTATCAGACCGCCGATGCAGGTGTCTTTCTATCAGACAGCGGATGCAGGAGTATCTCCAACAGACATCAGATGCAGGAGTTTCTCTATCAGACAGCAGATGCAAGAGACACTCTATCAGACAGCGGATGCAAGAGACTCACTATCAGACAGCGGATGCAGGAGTTTCTTTATCAGACAGCGGATGCAGGAGACACTTTATCAGGCAACGGATGCAGGAGTCTCTCCATCAGACAGCGGAGACAGGAGACTCTCCATCAGACATCGGATGCAGTATTCTCTCTATCAGACAGCGGATGCAGGGGAATCTCTATCAGACAGCAGATACAGGAGTCTCTCTATCGGACAGCGGATACAGGAGTATCTCCATCAGACAGTGGATGCAAGTATCTCTCTTTCAGACAACGGATGCAGGAGACTCACTATCAGAGAGCCGATGCAGGAGTCTCTCCATCAGACAACGATTGCAGGAGTCTCTCTATCAGTCAGAGGATACAGGAGACATTCTATCAGACCGCGGATGCAGGTGTCTCTCTATCAGACAGCGGATGCAGGAGTATCTCCATCAGACATAAGATGCAGGAGTCTCTCTATCAGACAGCGGTTGCAAAAGACACTCTATCAGACAGCGGATGCAAGAGACTCACTATCAGACAGCGGATGCAGGAGACTCTTTATCAGACAGCGGATGCAGGAGACTCTCTATCAGACAGCGGATGTAGGAGACTCTCTATCAGACAGCGGATGCAGGAGACAATCTATCAGACAGCGGATGCAGGAGATACTCTATCAGACAGCGGATGCAGGAGACTCACTATCAGACAGCGGATGCAGGCGACTCTTTATCAGACAGCGGATGCTGGAGACTCTCTATCAGACAGCGGATGCAGGCGACTCTTTATCAGACAGCAGATGCAAGAGACACTATAAGAGAGCGGATGCAGGAGACACTCTATCAGACAGCGGATGCAGGAGACTCACTATCAGACGGCGGATGCAGGCGACTCTTTATCAGACAGCTGATGCATGAGACTCTCTATCAGGCAGCGGATGCAGGAGACTCTCTTTCAGACAGCGGATGCAGGAGACTCTACATCAGACAGAAAATGCAGGGGACTCTCCATCAGACAGCGGATGCATTATTCTCTCTAATAGACAACGAATGCAGGAGACTCACTATCAGTCAGCGGATGCAGGAGTATCACCATCAGACAACGATTGCAGGAGTCTCTCTATCAGACAGAGGATGCAGGAGGCTTTATATCAGACAGCTGATGCAGGAGACTCTCTATCAGTCAGAGGATACAGGAGAAATTCTATCAGACCGCGGATGCAGGTGTCTCTCTATCAAACAGCGGATGAAGGAGTATCTCCATCAGACATCAGATAAAGGAGTCTCTCTATCAGACAGCGGATGCAAGAGACACTCTATCAGACAGAGGATGCAAGAGACTCACTATCAGACAGCTAATGCAGGAGATTCTTTATCAGAGAGCGGATGCAGGAAACTCTCTATCAGACAGCGGATGCAGGAGACTCTCTATCACACAGCGGATGCGGGAGACATTTTATCAGACAGCGGATGCAGGAGTCTCTTCATGAAACAGCGGATGCAGGAGACTTTCAATCAGACAGCAGATGCAGGAGTATCTCCATCAGACAGCGGATGCAGGAGACACTCTATCAGACAGCGGATGCAGGAGACTCTCTATCAGACAGCGGATGCAGGAGACACTCTATCAGACAGCGGATGCAAGAGACTCTCTATCAGACAGCGGATGCAGGAGACTCTCTATCAGACAGCGGATGCAGGAGACTCTCTATCAGATAGCGGATGCAGGAGACACTCTATCAGACAGCGAATGCAGGAGTTTCTCTATCAGACAGCAGATACAGGAGTCTCTTTATCAGACAGCGGATGCAGGAGTATCTCCATCAGACAGCGAATGCAGGAGTCTCTCTATCAGACAGCAGACGCAAGAATATCTCCATCAGACAGCGGATGCAGGAGTCTCTCTATCAGACAGCAAATGCAGGAGAATCTCTATCAGACAGCGGATGCAGGAGTCTCTCTATCAGACAGAGGATGCATGAGTATCTCCATCAGACAGCGGATGCAGGTGTCTTTCTATCAGACAGCGGATGCAGGAGACTCTCTATCAGACAGCGGATGCAGGAGTCTCTCAATGAGACAACGATTGCAGGAGTCTCTCTATCAGACAGAGGATGCAGGAAACTCTCTATCGGACAGCGGATACAGGAGACTCTCAATCAGACAGCGGATGCAGGAGTATCTCCCATCAGACAGTGAATGCAGGAATCTCTCTATCAAACAGCGGATGCAGGAGACTCTCTATCAGACAGCGGTTGCAGGAGACTCTATCGGACAGCGGATGCAGGAGACTCTCTATCAGATAGCGGATGCAGGAGACTTTCTATCAGACAGCAGATACAGGAGCATCTCCATCAGACAGCGGATGCAGGAGTATCTCCATCAGACAGCGGATGCAGGAGACTCTTTTTCAGACAGCGGAAGCTGGAGACTCTCTATCAGACAGCTTATGCAGGAGTATCTCCATCAGACAGCGGATGCAGGTGTATCTCCATCAGACAGCGGATGCAGGAAACTCTCTATCAGACAGCGGATGCAGGAGTATCTCAATCAGACAGCCGATGCAGGAGACTCTCTATCAGAGAGCGGATGCAGGTGTCTCTCTATAAGACAGGGATGCAGGAGTATCTCCATAAGACAGCAGATGCTCGAGTCTCTATATCAGACAGCGGATGCAAGAGACACTCTATCAGACAGCGGATGCAGGAGACTCACTATCAGACAGCGGATGCAGGAGACTCTTTTCCAGACAGCGGATGCAGGAGACTCTCTATCAGACAGCGGATGCAGCAGACACTCTATTAGACAGTGGATGCAGAAGACACTCTATCAGACAGCGGATGCAGGAAACTCACTATCAGACAGCGGATGCAGGCGACTCTTTATCAGACAGATTCTATCAGACAGCAGATGCAGAAGTCTCTTCATGAGACAGCGGATGCAGGAGACTCTCAATCAGACCGCGGATGCAGGAGTATCTCCATCAGACAGCGGATGCAGGAAACTCACTATCAGACAGCGGACTCTTTATCAGACAGATTCTATCAGACAGCAGATGCAGAAGTCTCTTCATGAGACAGCGGATGCAGGAGAATCTCTATCAGACAGCGGATGCAAGGAGTCTCTCTATCAGACAGAGGATGCATGAGTATCTCCTTCAGACAGCGGATGTAGGTGTCTTTCTATCAGACAGCGGATGCAGGAGACTCTCTATCAGACAGCGGATGCAGGAGTCTCTCAATGAGACAACGATTGCAGGAGTCTCTCTATCAGACAGAGGATGCAGGAAACTCTCTATCGGACAGCGGATACAGGAGACTCTCAATCAGACAGCGGATGCAGGAGTATCTCCCATCAGACAGCAAATGCAGGAATCTCTCTATCAAACAGCGGATGCAGGAGACTCTCTATCAGACAGCGGTTGCAGGAGACTCTATCGGACAGTGGATGCAGGAGACTCTCTATCAGATAGCGGATGCAGGAGACTTTCTATCAGACAGCAGATACAGGAGTATCTCCATCAGACAGCGGATGCAGGAGTATCTCCATCAGACAGCGGATGCAGGAGACTCTTTTTCAGACAGCGGAAGCTGGAGACTCTCTATCAGACAGCTTATGCAGGAGTATCTCCATCAGACAGCGGATGCAGGTGTATCTCCATCAGACAGCGGATGCAGGAAACTCTCTATCAGACAGCGGATGCAGGAGTATCTCCATCAGACAGCCGATGCAGGAGACTCTCTATCAGACAGCGGATGCAGGTGTCTCTCTATAAGACAGGGATGCAGGAGTATCTCCATAAGACAGCAGATGCTCGAGTCTCTATATCAGACAGCGGATGCAAGAGACACTCTATCAGACAGCGGATGCAGGAGACTCACTATCAGACAGCGGATGCAGGAGACTGTTTATCAGACAGCGGATGCAGGAGGCTCTTTTCCAGACAGCGGATGCAGACGACTCTCTATCAGACAGCGGATGCAGCAGACACTCTATTAGACAGTGGCTGCAGAAGACACTCTATCAGACAGCGGATGCAGGAAACTCACTATCAGACAGCGGATGCAGGCGACTCTTTATCAGACAGATTCTATCAGACAGCAGATGCAGAAGTCTCTTCATAAGACAGCGGATGCAGGAGACTCTCAATCAGACCGCGGATGCAGGAGTATCTCAATCAGACAGCGGATGCAGGAGACATTCTATCAGACAGCGAATGCAGGAGACTCTCTTTCAGACAGCGGATGCAGGAGACTCTATCAGACAGCAGATGCAGGATACTCACTATCAGCCAGCGGATGCAGGCGACTCTTTATCAGACAGCGGATGCAGGAGACTTTCTATCAGACAGGGGATGCAGGAGACTCTCTATCAGACAGTGGATGCAGGAGACTCTATTTCAGACAGCGGATGCAGGAGACTCTCTATCAGACAGCTGATGCAGGAGACTCTCTATCAGACAGCGGATGCAGGAGTCTCTATCAGACAGCAGATGCAGGAGTTTCTCCATCAGACAACGATTGCAGGAGTCTCTCTATCTGACAGAGGATGCAGGAGACTCTATATCAGACAGCGGATGCAGGAGACACTCTATCAAACAGCGGATGCAGGAGTCTCTTTATCAGACAGCGGATGCAGGAGACTCTCTATCAGACAGCGGATGCAGGAGACTCTCTATCAGATAGCGGATGCAGGAGACACTCTATCAGACAGCAGATGCAGGATACTCACTATCAGCCAGCGGATGCAGGCGACTCTTTATCAGACAGCGGATGCAGGAGACTTTCTATCAGACAGGGGATGCAGGAGACTCTCTATCAGACAGTGGATGCAGGAGACTCTATTTCAGACAGCGGATGCAGGAGACTCTCTATCAGACAGCTGATGCAGGAGACTCTCTATCAGACAGCGGATGCAGGAGTCTCTATCAGACAGCAGATGCAGGAGTTTCTCCATCAGACAACGATTGCAGGAGTCTCTCTATCTGACAGAGGATGCAGGAGACTCTATATCAGACAGCGGATGCAGGAGACACTCTATCAAACAGCGGATGCAGGAGTCTCTTTATCAGACAGCGGATGCAGGAGACTCTCTATCAGACAGCGGATGCAGGAGACTCTCTATCAGATAGCGGATGCAGGAGACACTCTATCAGACAGCGAATGTAGGAGTCTCTCTATCAGACAGCAGATACAGGAGTCTCTCTATCAGACAGCGGATGCAGGAGTATCTCCATCAGACAGCAAATGCAGGAGTCTCTCTATCAGACAGCAGACGCAAGAATATCTCCATCATACAGCGGATGCAGGAGTCTCTTTATCAGACAGCAAATGCAGGAGAATCTCTATCAGACAGCGGATGCAGGAGTCTCTGTATCAGACAGAGGATGCATGAGTATCTCCATCAGACAGCGGATGCAGGTGTCTCTCTATCAGACAACCGATGCAGGAGACTCTCTATCAGACAACGGATGCAGGAGTCTCTCTATCAGACAGAGGATGCAGGAGACTCTCTATTGGACAGCGGATACAGGAGACTCTCTATCAGACAGCGGATGCAGGAGTATCTCCCATCAGACAGCGAATGCAGGAATCTCTCTATCAAACAGCGGATGCAGGAGACTCTTTTTCAGACAGCGGATGCTGGAGACTCTCTATCAGACAGCGTATGCAGGAGTATCTCCATCAGATAGCGGTTGCAGGTGTATCTCCATTAGACAGCGGAGGCAGGAAACTCTCTATCAGACAGCGGATGCAGGAGTATCTCCATCAGACAGCGGATGCAGGAGTCTCTCTATCAGACAGGGGATATAGGTGTCTCTCTATAAGACAGGGATGCAGGAGTATCTCCATCAGACAGCAGATGCTCGAGTCTCTATATCAGACAGCGGATGCAAGAGACACTCTATCAGACAGCGGATGCAGGAGACTCACTATCAGACAGCGGATGCAGGAGACTCTTTTTCAGACAGCGGATGCAGGAAATTCTCTATCAGATAGCGGAGGCAGGAGACACTCTATCAGACAGCGGATGCAGAAGACACTCTATCAGACAGCGGATGCAGGAGACTCAGTATCAGACAGCGGATGCAGGCGACTCTTTATCAGACAGTGGATGAAGGAGACTCTCTATGATACAGCGGATGTAGGAGACATTCTATCAGACAGCGGATGCAGAAGTCTCTTCATGAGACAGTGGATGCAGGCGACTCTCAATCAGACCGCGGATGCAGGAGTATCTCCATCAGACAGCGGATGCAGGAGACATTCTATCAGACAGTGGATTCAGGAGACTCTCTTTCAGACAGCAGATGCAGAAGACTCTCTATCAGACAGCGAATGCAGGAGTCTCTCTATCAGACAGCGGATGCAGGAGTATCTCCATCAGACAGCGGATGCAGGTGTCTCTCTATCAGACAGCTAATGCTGCAGTATCTCCATCAGACAGCTGGTGCAGGTGTCTCTCTATCAGACAACGGATGCAGGAGACTCTCTATCAGACAGCGGATGAAGGATTCTCTCCATCAGACAACGATTGCAGGAGTCTCTCTATCAGACAGAGGATGCAGGAAACTCTCTATCAGACAGCGGATGCAGAAGACACTCTTTCAGACAGCGGATGCAGGACACTCACTATCAGACAGCGGATGCAGACGACTCTTTATCCGACAGCGGATGCAGGAGACTCTCTATCAGACACCGGATGCAGGAGATTCTCTATCAGACAGCGGATGCATGAGACATTCTATCAGACAGCGGATGCAGGATTCTCTTCATGAGACGGCGGATGCAGGAGACTCTCAATCAGACAGCGGATGCAGGCGACTCTCATCAGACAGCGGATGCAGGAGACTCTCTATCAGAGAGCGGATGCAGGAGACTCTCTTTCAGACAGCTGATGCAGGAGTATCTCCATCAGACAGCGGATGAAGGGTTATCTCCATCAGACAGCGGATGCAGTATTCTCTCTATCAGACAGCGGAAGCAGGAGACACTCTATCAGACAGCGGATGCAGGAGACTCTATCAGTCAGCGGATACAGGAGACATTCTATTAGACAGCTGATGCAGGTGTCTCTCTATCAGACAGCGGATGCAGGAGTATCTCCATCAGACAGCAGATGCAGGAGACTCTCTATTGGACAGCGGATACAGGAGACTCTCTATCAGACAGCGGATGCAGGAGACAATCTATCAGACAGCGGATGCAGGAGATACTCTATCAGACAGCGGATGCAGGAGACTCACTATCAGACAGCGGATGCAGGCGACTCTTTATCAGACAGCGGATGCTGGAGACTCTCTATCAGACAGCGGATGCAGGCGACTCTTTATCAGACAGCAGATGCAAGAGACACTATCAGAGAGCGGATGCAGGAGACACTCTATCAGACAGCGGATGCAGGAGACTCACTATCAGACAGCGGATGCAGGCGACTCTTTATCAGACAGCGGATGCATGAGACTCTCTATCAGGCAGCGGATGCAGGAGACTCTCTATCAGACAGCGGATGCAGGAGACTCTCCATCAGACAGAAAATGCCGGGGACTCTCCATCAGACAGCGGATGCAGTATTCTCTCTAATAGACAACGAATGCAGGAGACTCGCTATCAGTCAGCGGATGCAGGAGTATCACCATCAGACAACGATTGCAGGAGTGTCTCTATCAGACAGAGGATGCAGGAAGCTTTATATCAGACAGCGGATGCAGGAGACTCTCTATCAGTCAGAGGATACAGGAGAAATTCTATCAGACATCAGATGCAGGAGTCTCTCTATCAGACAGCGGATGCAAGAGACACTCTATCAGACAGCAGATGCAAGAGACTCACTATCAGACAGCTGATGCAGGAGATTCTTTGTCAGACAGCGGATGCAGGAAACTCTCTATCAGACAGCGGATGCAGGAGACTCTCTATCAGACAGCGGATGCAGGAGACATTCTATCAGACAGCGGATGCAGGAGTCTCTTCATGAAACAGCGGATGCAGGAGACTTTCAATCAGACAGCAGATGCAGGAGTATCTCCATCAGACAGCGGATGCAGGAGACACTCTATCAGACAGCGGATGCAGGAGACTCTCTATCAGACAGCGGATGCAGATGACACTCTATCAGACAGCGGATGCAAGAGACTCTCTATCAGACAGCGGATGCAGGAGACTCTCTATCAGACAGCGGATGCAGGAGACTCTCTATCAGATAGCGGATGCAGGAGACACTCTAACAGACTGCGAATGCAGGAGTTTCTTTATCAGACAGCAGATACAGGAGCCTCTCTATCAGACAGCGGATGCAGGAGTATCTGCATCAGACAGCGAATGCAGGAGTCTCTCTATCAGACAGCAGACGCAAGAATATCTCCATCAGACAGCGGATGCAGGAGTCTCTCTATCAGACAGCAAATGCAGGAGAATCTCTATCAGACAGCGGATGCTGGCTACTCTATCGGACAGCAGATGCAGAGGACTCTCTATTAGACAGCGGATTCAGAAGACACTCTATCAGGCAACGGATGCAGGAGACTCTCCATCAGACAGCGGATGCAGGAGACTCTCCATCAGACAGCTGTTGCAAGAGACTCTCCATCAGACAGCGGATGCAGGGTTTTCTCCATCAGACAGCGGTGCAGTATTCTCTCTAATAGATAACAGATGCAGGAGACTCACTATCAGTCAGCGGATGCAGAAGTCTCTCCAACAGACAACGATTGCAGGAGTCTCTCTATCAGACACAGGATGCAGGAGACTCTATGTCAGACAGCGGATGCAGGAGACTCTGTATCATACAGCGGATGCAAGAGACTCTCTATCAAACAGCGGATGCAGGCGACTCTTTATCAGACAGCGGATGCAAGAGACACTCTATCAGAGAGCGGATGCAGGAGACATTCTATCAGACAGCGGATGCAGGAGACTCACTGTCAGACAGCGGATGCAGGCGACTCTTTATCAGACAGCGGATGCAGGAGACTCTCTATCAGACAGCTGATGCAGGAGACTATCAGACAGCGGATGCAGGAGACTCTCTATCAGACATCGGATGCAGGAGTCATTCTATCAGACAGCGGATCCAGGGGTATCTCAATCAGACAGCTGATGCAGGTGTATCTCCATCAGACAGCAGATGCAGGAAACTCTCTATCAGACAGTGGATGCAGGAGTATCTCCATCAGACAGCGAATGCAGGATACTCTCTATCAGACAGCGGATGCAGGTGTCTCTCTATAAGACAGCGGATGTAGGAGTATCTCCATAAGACAGCAGATACTAGAGTCTCTCTATCAGACAGCGGATGCAAGAAACACTCTATCAGACAGCGGATGCAGGAGACTCACTATCAGACAGTGGATGCAGGAGACTGTTTATCAGACAGCGGATGCAGGAGACTCTCTATCAGACAGCGGATGCAGGAGACTCTCTATCAGACAGCGGATGCAGGAGACACTCTATCAGACAGCGGATGCAGGAGACACTCTATCAGACAGCGGATGCAGGAGACTCACTATCAGACAGCCGATGCAGGCAGCTTTTTATCAGACAGCGAATGCAGGAGACTCTCTATGATACAGCGGATGCAGGAGACATTCTATCAGACAGCGGATGCAGGAGTCTCTTTATGAAACAGCGGATGCAGGAGACTCTCAATCAGACCGCGGATGCAGGAGAATCTCCATCAGACAGCGGATGCAGGAGACACTCTATCAGACAGCTGATGCAGGAGACTCTCTATCAGACAGCAGATGCGGGAGACTATCAGACAGCGAATGCAGGAGTCTCTCTATCAGACAGCGGATGCAGGAGTATCTCAATCAGACAGCGGATTCAAGAGTCTCTCTATCAGACAGCAGATACAGGAGAATGTCTATTAGACAGCAGATGCAGGAGTCTCTTTATCAGACAGCGAATGCTGCAGTATCTCCATCAGACAGCGGATGCAGGTGTCTCTCTATCAGACAAAAGATGCGGAGACTCTCTATCAGACAGCGGATGCATGAGTCTCTCCATCAGACAACGATTGCAGGAGTCTCTCTATCAGACACAGGATGCAGGAGACTCTATCAGACAGCGGATGCAGAAGACACTCTTTTTTAGACAGCGGATGCAGGAGACTCATAATCAGACAGCGGATGCAGGCGACTCTTTATCAGACAGCGGAAGTAGGAAACTCTGTATCAGACACCGGATGCAGGAGTCTCTCTATCAGACAGCGGATGCACGAGACATTCTATCAGACAGCGGATGCAGGATTCTCTTTATGAGACAGCGGATGCAGGAGACTCTCAATCAGACAGCGGATGCAGGCGACTCTTTATCAGACAGCTGATGCAGTAGACTCTCTATCAGACAGCGGATGCAGAAGACTCTCTATCAGACAGGGGTTGCAGGAGACACTCTATCAGAGAGCGGATGCAGGAGACATTCTATCAGACAGCGGATGCAGGAGACTCACTGTCAGACAGCAGATGCAGGCGACTCTTTATCAGACAGCGGATGCAGGAGACTCTCTATCAGACAGCTGATGCAGGAGACTATCAGACAGCGGATGCAGGAGACTCTCTATCAGACATCGGATGCAGGAGTCATTCTATCAGACAGCGGATCCAGGGGTATCTCAATCAGACAGCTGATGCAGGTGTATCTCCATCAGACAGCAGATGCAGGAAACTCTCTATCAGACAGTGGATGCAGGAGTATCTCCATCAGACAGCGAATGCAGGATACTCTCTATCAGACAGCGGATGCAGGTGTCTCTCTATAAGACAGCGGATGTAGGAGTATCTCCATAAGACAGCAGATACTAGAGTCTCTCTATCAGACAGCGGATGCAAGAAACACTCTATCAGACAGCGGATGCAGGAGACTCACTATCAGACAGTGGATGCAGGAGACTGTTTATCAGACAGCGGATGCAGGAGACTCTCTATCAGACAGCGGATGCAGGAGACTCTCTATCAGACAGCGGATGCAGGAGACACTCTATCAGACAGCGGATGCAGGAGACACTCTATCAGACAGCGGATGCAGGAGACTCACTATCAGACAGCCGATGCAGGCAACTTTTTATCAGACAGCGAATGCAGGAGACTCTCTATGATACAGCGGATGCAGGAGACATTCTATCAGACAGCGGATGCAGGAGTCTCTTTATGAAACAGCGGATGCAGGAGACTCTCAATCAGACCGCGGATGCAGGAGAATCTCCATCAGACAGCGGATGCAGGAGACACTCTATCAGACAGCTGATGCAGGAGACTCTCTATCAGACAGCAGATGCGGGAGACTATCAGACAGCGAATGCAGGAGTCTCTCTATCAGACAGCGGATGCAGGAGTATCTCAATCAGACAGCGGATTCAAGAGTCTCTCTATCAGACAGCAGATACAGGAGAATGTCTATTAGACAGCAGATGCAGGAGTCTCTTTATCAGACAGCGAATGCTGCAGTATCTCCATCAGACAGCGGATGCAGGTGTCTCTCTATCAGACAAAAGATGCGGGAGACTCTCTATCAGACAGCGGATGCATGAGTCTCTCCATCAGACAACGATTGCAGGAGTCTCTCTATCAGACACAGGATGCAGGAGACTCTATCAGACAGCGGATGCAGAAGACACTCTTTTTTAGACAGCGGATGCAGGAGACTCATAATCAGACAGCGGATGCAGGCGACTCTTTATCAGACAGCGGAAGTAGGAAACTCTGTATCAGACACCGGATGCAGGAGTCTCTCTATCAGACAGCGGATGCACGAGACATTCTATCAGACAGCGGATGCAGGATTCTCTTAATGAGACAGCGGATGCAGGAGACTCTCAATCAGACAGCGGATGCAGGCGACTCTTTATCAGACAGCTGATGCAGTAGACTCTCTATCAGACAGCGGATGCAGAAGACTCTCTATCAGACAGGGGTTGCAGGAGACTCTCCATCAGACAGCGGATGAAGGGTTATCTCCATCAGACAGCGCATGCAGTATTCTCTCTATCAGACAGCGGATACAGGAGACATTCTATCAAACAGCAGATGCAGGAGTCTCTTCATGAAACAGCCGATGCAGGAGACTTTCAATCAGACAGCTGATGCAGGAGTATCTCCATCAGAGAGCAGATGCAGGAGACACTCTATCAGACAGCGGATGCAGGAGACTATCGGACAGCGGATGCAGGAGACTCTCTATCAGACAGCGGATGCAGGAGACTCTCTATCAGACAGCGGATACAGGAGACATTTTATCAAACAGCGGATGCAGGAGTCTCTTCATGAAACAGCGGATGCAGGAGACTTTCAATCAGACAGCGGATGCAGGAGTATCTCCATCAGAGAGCAGATGCCTAAGACACTCTATCAGACAGCGGATGCAGGAGACTATCGGACAGCGGATGCAGCAGACTATCGGACAGCGGATGCAGGAGACTATCGGACAGCGGATGCAGGAGACTCTCTATCAGACAGCGGATGCAGGAGACTCTCTATCAGACAGCAAATGCAGGAATCTCTCTATCAAACAGACAGCCGATGCAGAAGATACTATATCAGGCAAGGGATGCAGGAGACTCTCTATCAGACAGCGGATGCAGGAGACTATCGGACAGCGGATGCAGGAGACTCTCTATCAGACAGCGGATGCAGGAGACTCTCTATCAGACAGCGGATGCAGGAGACTCTCTATCAGACAGCAAATGCAGGAATCTCTCTATCAAACAGACAGCGGATGCAGAAGATACTATATCAGGCAACGGATGCAGGAGACTCTCAATCAGACAGCGGATGCAGAAGACTCTTTGTCAGACAGTGGATGCAGGAGACTCTCCATCAGACAGCGGATGAAGGGTTATCTCCATCAGACGGCACATGCAGTATTCTCTCTATCAGACAGAAGATGCAGGGGACTCTCCATCAGACAGCGGATGCAGTATTCTCTCTAATAGACAACGAATGCAGGAGACACTCTATCAGACTGCAGATGCAGGAGTCATTCTATCAGACAGCGGATGCAGGAGTATCTCAATCAGACAGTGAATGCAAGAGTCTATCGTACGGATGCAGGAGACTCTCCATCATACAGCGGATGCAGGGTTATCTCCATCAGACAGCGGTGCAGTATTCTCTCTAATAGATAACAGATGCAGGAGACTCACTATCAGTCAGCGGATGCAGGAGTCTCTCCAACAGACAACGATTGCAGGAGTCTCTCTATCAGACACAGGATGCAGGAGACTCTATATCAGACAGCGGATGCAGGAGACTCTGTATCATACAGCGGATGCAAGAGACTCTCTATCAAACAGCGGATGCAGGCGACTCTTTATCAGACAGCGGATGCAAGAGACACTCTATCAGAGAGCGGATGCAGGAGACATTCTATCAGACAGCGGATGCAGGAGACTCACTGTCAGACAGCGGATGCAGGCGACTCTTTATCAGACAGCGGATGCAGGAGACTCTCTATCAGACAGCTGATGCAGGAGACTATCAGACAGCGGATGCAGGAGACTCTCTATCAGACATCGGATGCAGGAGTCATTCTATCAGACAGCGGATCCAGGGGTATCTCAATCAGACAGCTGATGCAGGTGTATCTCCATCAGACAGCAGATGCAGGAAACTCTCTATCAGACAGTGGATGCAGGAGTATCACCATCAGACAGCGAATGCAGGATACTCTCTATCAGACAGCGGATGCAGGTGTCTCTCTATAAGACAGCGGATGTAGGAGTATCTCCATAAAACAGCAGATACTAGAGTCTCTCTATCAGACAGCGGATGCAAGAAACACTCTATCAGACAGCGGATGCAGGAGACTCACTATCAGACAGTGGATGCAGGAGACTGTTTATCAGACAGCGGATGCAGGAGACTCTCTATCAGACAGCGGATGCAGGAGACTCTCTATCAGACAGCGGATGCAGGAGACACTCTATCAGACAGCGGATGCAGGAGACACTCTATCAGACAGCGGATGCAGGAGACTCACTATCAGACAGCCGATGCAGGCAGCTTTTTATCAGACAGCAAATGCAGGAGACTCTCTATGATACAGCGGATGCAGGAGACATTCTATCAGACAGCGGATGCAGGAGTCTCTTTATGAAACAGCGGATGCAGGAGACTCTCAATCAGACCGCGGATGCAGGAGAATCTCCATCAGACAGCGGATGCAGGAGACACTCTATCAGACAGCTGATGCAGGAGACTCTCTATCAGACAGCAGATGCGGGAGACTATCAGACAGCGAATGCAGGAGTCTCTCTATCAGACAGCGGATGCAGGAGTATCTCAATCAGACAGCGGATTCAAGAGTCTCTCTATCAGACAGCAGATACAGGAGAATGTCTATTAGACAGCAGATGCAGGAGTCTCTTTATCAGACAGCGAATGCTGCAGTATCTCCATCAGACAGCGGATGCAGGTGTCTCTCTATCAGACAAAAGATGCGGGAGACTCTCTATCAGACAGCGGATGCATGAGTCTCTCCATCAGACAACGATTGCAGGAGTCTCTCTATCAGACACAGGATGCAGGAGACTCTATCAGACAGCGGATGCAGAAGACACTCTTTTTTAGACAGCGGATGCAGGAGACTCATAATCAGACAGCGGATGCAGGCGACTCTTTATCAGACAGCGGAAGTAGGAAACTCTGTATCAGACACCGGATGCAGGAGTCTCTCTATCAGACAGCGGATGCACGAGACATTCTATCAGACAGCGGATGCAGGATTCTCTTTATGAGACAGCGGATGCAGGAGACTCTCAATCAGACAGCGGATGCAGGCGACTCTTTATCAGACAGCTGATGCAGTAGACTCTCTATCAGACAGCGGATGCAGAAGACTCTCTATCAGACAGGGGTTGCAGGAGACACTCTATCAGAGAGCGGATGCAGGAGACATTCTATCAGACAGCGGATGCAGGAGACTCACTGTCAGACAGCGGATGCAGGCGACTCTTTATCAGACAGCGGATGCAGGAGACTCTCTATCAGACAGCTGATGCAGGAGACTATCAGACAGCGGATGCAGGAGACTCTCTATCAGACATCGGATGCAGGAGTCATTCTATCAGACAGCGGATCCAGGGGTATCTCAATCAGACAGCTGATGCAGGTGTATCTCCATCAGACAGCAGATGCAGGAAACTCTCTATCAGACAGTGGATGCAGGAGTATCTCCATCAGACAGCGAATGCAGGATACTCTCTATCAGACAGCGGATGCAGGTGTCTCTCTATAAGACAGCGGATGTAGGAGTATCTCCATAAGACAGCAGATACTAGAGTCTCTCTATCAGACAGCGGATGCAAGAAACACTCTATCAGACAGCGGATGCAGGAGACTCACTATCAGACAGTGGATGCAGGAGACTGTTTATCAGACAGCGGATGCAGGAGACTCTCTATCAGACAGCGGATGCAGGAGACTCTCTATCAGACAGCGGATGCAGGAGACACTCTATCAGACAGCGGATGCAGGAGACACTCTATCAGACAGCGGATGCAGGAGACTCACTATCAGACAGCCGATGCAGGCAACTTTTTATCAGACAGCGAATGCAGGAGACTCTCTATGATACAGCGGATGCAGGAGACATTCTATCAGACAGCGGATGCAGGAGTCTCTTTATGAAACAGCGGATGCAGGAGACTCTCAATCAGACCGCGGATGCAGGAGAATCTCCATCAGACAGCGGATGCAGGAGACACTCTATCAGACAGCTGATGCAGGAGACTCTCTATCAGACAGCAGATGCGGGAGACTATCAGACAGCGAATGCAGGAGTCTCTCTATCAGACAGCGGATGCAGGAGTATCTCAATCAGACAGCGGATTCAAGAGTCTCTCTATCAGACAGCAGATACAGGAGAATGTCTATTAGACAGCAGATGCAGGAGTCTCTTTATCAGACAGCGAATGCTGCAGTATCTCCATCAGACAGCGGATGCAGGTGTCTCTCTATCAGACAAAAGATGCGGGAGACTCTCTATCAGACAGCGGATGCATGAGTCTCTCCATCAGACAACGATTGCAGGAGTCTCTCTATCAGACACAGGATGCAGGAGACTCTATCAGACAGCGGATGCAGAAGACACTCTTTTTTAGACAGCGGATGCAGGAGACTCATAATCAGACAGCGGATGCAGGCGACTCTTTATCAGACAGCGGAAGTAGGAAACTCTGTATCAGACACCGGATGCAGGAGTCTCTCTATCAGACAGCTGATGCACGAGACATTCTATCAGACAGCGGATGCAGGATTCTCTTTATGAGACAGCGGATGCAGGAGACTCTCAATCAGACAGCGGATGCAGGCGACTCTTTATCAGACAGCTGATGCAGTAGACTCTCTATCAGACAGCGGATGCAGAAGACTCTCTATCAGACAGGGGTTGCAGGAGACTCTCCATCAGACAGCGGATGAAGGGTTATCTCCATCAGACAGCGCATGCAGTATTCTCTCTATCAAACAGCGGATACAGGAGACATTCTATCAAACAGCAGATGCAGGAGTCTCTTCATGAAACAGCCGATGCAGGAGACTTTCAATCAGACAGCTGATGCAGGAGTATCTCCATCAGAGAGCAGATGCAGGAGACACTCTATCAGACAGCGGATGCAGGAGACTATCGGACAGCGGATGCAGGAGACTCTCTATCAGACAGCGGATGCAGGAGACTCTCTATCAGACAGCGGATACAGGAGACATTTTATCAAACAGCGGATGCAGGAGTCTCTTCATGAAACAGCGGATGCAGGAGACTTTCAATCAGACAGCGGATGCAGGAGTATCTCCATCAGAGAGCAGATGCCTAAGACACTCTATCAGACAGCGGATGCAGGAGACTATCGGACAGCGGATGCAGCAGACTATCGGACAGCGGATGCAGGAGACTATCGGACAGCGGATGCAGGAGACTTTCTATCAGACAGCGGATGCAGGAGACTCTCTATCAGACAGCAAATGCAGGAATCTCTCTATCAAACAGACAGCGGATGCAGAAGATACTATATCAGGCAACGGATGCAGGAGACTCTCTATCAGACAGCGGATGCAGGAGACTATCGGACAGCGGATGCAGGAGACTCTCTATCAGACAGCGGATGCAGGAGACTCTCTATCAGACAGCGGATGCAGGAGACTCTCTATCAGACAGCAAATGCAGGAATCTCTCTATCAAACAGACAGCGGATGCAGAAGATACTATATCAGGCAACGGATGCAGGAGACTCTCAATCAGACAGCGGATGCAGAAGACTCTTTGTCAGACAGTGGATGCAGGAGACTCTCCATCAGACAGCGGATGAAGGGTTATCTCCATCAGACGGCACATGCAGTATTCTCTCTATCAGACAGAAGATGCAGGGGGCTCTCCATCAGACAGCGGATGCAGTATTCTCTCTAATAGACAACGAATGCAGGAGACACTCTATCAGACAGCAGATGCAGGAGTCATTCTATCAGACAGCGGATGCAGGAGTATCTCAATCAGACAGTGAATGCAAGAGTCTATCGTACGATGCAGGAGAATCTCCATCAGACAGAGGATGCAAGAGACTCTATATCAGACAGCGAATGCAGGAGACTCTCTATCAGACAGTGGATGCAGGAGTATCTCCATCAGACAGCAAATGCAGGAATCTCTCTATCAAATAGCGGATGCAGGAGACTCTCTATCAGACAGCGGATGCAGAGACTCCTACAGACAGTGGATGCAGGAGACTCTCTATCAGACAGCGGATGCAGATGACTCTCTATTGGACAGCGGATGCAGGAGACACTATATCAGGCAACGTATGCAGGAGACTCTCCATCAGACAGCGGATGCAGGAGACTCTCCATCAGACAGAAGATGCAGTATTCTCTCTAATAGACAACGGATGCAGGACACTCACTATCAGTCAGCGGATGCAGGGGTATCTCCATCAGACAACGATTGCAGGAGTCTCTTTATCAGACAGAGGATGCAGGAGGCTCTATATCAGACAGCGGATGCAGGTGACTCTCTATCAGTCAGAGGATACAGGAGACATTCTATCAGACCGCGGATGCCGGTGTCTCTCTATCAGACAGCGGATGCAGGAGTATCTCCATCAGACAGCGGATGCAAGAGACACTCTATCAGACAGCGGATGCAAGAGACTCACTATCAGACAGCGGATGCAGGAGATTTTTTATCAGATAGCAGATGCAGGAGACACTCTGTCGGACAGTGGACGCAGGAGACTCTCTATCAGACAGCGGATGCAAGAGACACTCTATCAGACAGCGGATGCAAGAGACTCAATATCAGACAGCGGATGCAGGAGATTTTTTATCAGATAGCGGATGCAGGAGACTCTCTATCGGACAGCGGACGCAGGAGACTCTCTATCAGACAGCGGATGCAGACGACTCTTTATCAGACATCGGATGCAGGAGACACTCTATCAGAGAGCTGATGCAGGAGACACTCTATCAGACAGCGGATGCAGGAGACTCACTACCAGACAGTGGATGCAGGCGACTCTTTATCAGACAGCGGATGCAGGAGACTCTATATCAGACAGCGGATGCAGGAGACTCTCTATCAGACAGCGGATGCAGGAGACATTCTATCAAACAGTGGATGCAGGAGTCTCTTCATGAAACAGCCAATGCAGGAGACTTTCAATCAGACAGCAGATGCAGGAGTATCTCCATCAGACAGCAGATGCAGGAGACACTCTATCAGACAGCGGATGCAGGAGACTATCAGACAGCTGATGCAGGAGACTCTCTATCAGACAGTGGATGCAGGAGACTCTCTATCAGACAGCAGATGCAGGAGACTCTCTATCAGACAGCAAATGCAGGAATCTCTCTATCAAACAGCAGATGCAGGAGACTCTCTATCAGACAGCGGTTGCAGGAGACGCTATCAGACAGCAGATGCAGGAGACTGTCTATCAGACAGCGGTTGCAGGAGACTCTATCAGACAGCGGTTGCAGGAGACTCTATCAGACAGCGGATGCAAGAGACACTCTATCAGAGAGCAGATGCAGGAGACACTCTATCAGACCGCAGATGCAGGAGACACACTATCAGACAGCGGATGCAGGCGACTCTTTATCAGACAGCGGATGCAGGAGACTCTCTATCAGACAGCGGATGCAGGAGACTCTCTATCAGACAGCGGATGCAGGAGACTCTCTATCAGACAGCGGATGCAGGACACTCTCTATCAGACAGCGGATGCATGAGACTCTCTATCAGACAGCGGATGCAGGAGACTTTCTATCAGACAGCGGATGCAGGAGTATCTCAATCTGACAGTGAGTGCAAGAGTCTATCAGACAGCGGATGCAGGAGAATCTCAAACAGACAGAGGATGCAGGAGACTCTATATCAGACAGCGAATGCAGGAGACTCTCTATCAGACAGCGGATGCAGGAGTATCTCCATCAGATAGCAAATGCAGGAATCTCTCTATCAAATAGCGAATGCAGGAGACGCTCTATCAGAAAGGGGATGCAGGAGACTCCTACGGACAGCGGATGCAGGAGACTCTCTATCAGACAGCCGATGAAGGAGACTCTCTATCGGACAGAGGATGCAGCAGACTCTCTATCAGACAGTGGATGCAGAAGATAATAGATCAGGCAACGGATGCAGGAGACCCCATCAAACAGCGGACGCAGGAGACTCTCCATCAGACAGCAGATGCAGAGTTATCTTCTTCAGACAGCGGATGCAGTATTCTCTCTAACAGACAACGGATGCAGGAGACTCACTATCAGTCAGAGGATGCAGGAGTATCTCCATCAGACAACGATTGCAGGAGTCTCCCTATCTGACAGAGGATACAGGAGGCTCTATATCAGACAGCCGATGCAGGAGACTCTCTTCCAGTCAGAGGATACAGGAGACATTCTATCAGACCGCGGATGCAGGTGTCTTTCTATCAGACAGCGGATGCAGGAGTATCTCCAACAGACATCAGATGCAGGAGTTTCTCTATCAGACAGCAGATGCAAGAGACACTCTATCAGACAGCGGATGCAAGAGACTCACTATCAGACAGCGGATGCAGGAGATTCTTTATCAGACAGCGGATACAGGAGACTTTTTATCAGACAATGGATGCAGGAGTCTCTCCATCAGACAGCGGATACAGGAGACTCTCCATCAGACAGCGAATGCAGTTTTCTCTCTATCAGACAGCGGTTCCAGGAGACTCTCTATCAGTCAGAGTATACAGGAGACATTCTATCAGACCGCGGATGCAGGTGTCTCTCTATCAGACAGCGGATGCAGGAGTATCTCCATCAGACATCAGATGCAGGAGTATCTCTATCAGACAGCGGTTGCAAAAGACACTCTATCAGACAGCGGATGCAAGAGACTCACTATCAGACAGCGTATGCAGGACACTCTTTATCAGACAGCGGATGCAGGAGACTCTCTATCAGACAGCGGATGTAGGAGACTCTCTATCAGACAGCGGATGCAGGAGACAATCTATCAGACAGCTGATGCAGGAGACACTATCAGACAGCGGTTGCAGGAGACTCTATCAGACAGCGGATGTAGGATACTCTCTATTAGACAGCGGATTCAGAAGACAATCTATCAGGCAACGGATGCAGGAGACTCTCCATCAGATAGCGGATGCAGGAGACCCTCCATCAGACAGCGGATGCAAGAGAAAATTCCATCAGACAGCGGATGCAGGGTTATCTCTATCAGATAGCTGATGCAGTTTTCTCTCTAATAGACAACAGATGCAGGAGACTCACTATCAGTCAGCGGATGCAGGAGTCTCTCCATCAGACAGCGATTGCAGGAGTCTCTCTATCAGACACAGGATGCAGGAGACTCTATTTCAGACATCTGATGCAGGAGACTGTGTATCATACAGAGGATGCAGGAGACTCTCTATCAGACAGCGGATGCAGGGGACGGTTTATCAGACAGCAGATGCCAGATACACTCTATCAGAGAGCGGATGAAGGAGACACTCTATCAGACAGCGGTTGCAGGAGACTCACTGTCAGACAGCAGATGCAGGCGACTCTTTATCAGACAGCAGATGCAGGAGACTCTCTATCAGACAGCTGATGCAGGAGACTCTCTATCAGACAGCGGATGCAGGAGACTCTCTATCAGACAGCTGATGCAGGAGACTCTCTATCAGACAGCGGATGCAGGAGACTCTCTATGAGACAGCGGATGCAGGAGTCATTCTATCAGACAGCGGATCCAGGAGTATCTCAATCAGACAGTGATTGCAAGAGTCTATCAGACAGCGGATGCAGGAGAATCTCCATCAGACAGAGGATGCAAGAGACTCTATATCAGACAGCGAATGCAGGAGACTCTCTATCAGACAGCGGATGCAGGAGTATCTCCATCAGACAGCAAATGCAGGAATCTCTCTATCAAATAGCGTATGCAGGAGACTCTCTATCAGACAGAGGATGTAGGAGACTCCTACAGACAGCGGATGCAGGAGACTCTCTATCAGACAGTGGATGCAAGCGACTCTCTATCGGACAGTGGATGCAGGAAACTCTCTATCAGAGAGCGGATGCAGAAGATACTATATCAGACAACGGATGCAGGAGACTCTCCATCAGACAGCGGATGCAGGAGACTCTCAATCAGACAGAAGATGCAGGGGACTCTCCATCAGACAGCGGATGCAGTATTCTCTCTAATAGACAACGAATGTAGGAGACACTCTATCAGACAGCAGATGCAGGAGTCATTCTATCAGACAGCAGATGCAGGAGTATCTCAATCAGACAGTGAATGCAAGAGTCTATCGGACGGATGCAGGAGAATCTCCATCAGACAGAGGATGCAAGAGACTCTATATCAGACAGCGAATGCAGGAGACTCTCTATCAGACAGCGGATGCAGGAGTATCTCCATCAGACAGCAAATGCAGGAATCTCTCTATCAAATAGCGGATGCAGGAGACTCTCTATCAGACAGCGGATGCAGGAGATTCCTACAGACAGCAGATGTAGGAGTCCCTCTATCAGACAGCGGATGCAAGAGACACTATATCAGACAGCGGATGCAAGAGACTCACTATCAGACAGCGGATGCAGGAGATTCTTTATCAGACAGCGGATGCAGGAGACTCTCTATCAGACAGCGGATGCAGGAGACTCTCTATCAGACAGCGGATGCAGGAGACATTCTATCAGACAACGGATGCAGGAGTCTCTTCATGAAACAGCGGATGCAGGAGACTTTCAATCAGACAGCGGATGTAGGAGTATCTCCATCAGACAGCGGATGCAGGAGACACTCTATCAGACAGCGGATGCAGGAGACTCTCTATCAGATTGCGGATGCAGGAGACGCTCTATCAGACAGCGAATGCAGGAGTCTCACTATCAGACAGCGGATGCAGGAGTATCTCTAGCAGGCAGCGAATGCAAGAGTCTCTCTATCAGACAGCGGTCGAGGGGAATCTCTATCAGACAGCAGATACAGGAGTCTCTCTATCAGACAGCGGATACAGGAGTATCCCCATCAGACAGTGGATGCAGGTATCTCTCTTTCAGACAACGGATGCAGGAGACTCACTATCAGACAGCGGATGCAGGAGTCTCTCCATCAGACAACGATTGCAGGAGTCTCTCTATCTGACAGAGGATGCAGAAGACACTCTATCAGACAGCTGATGCAGGAGTATCTCCATCAGACAGCAAATGCAGGAATCTCTCTATCAGACAGCGGTAGCAGGAGACTCTTTAGTAGACATCGGATGCAGGAGACTCTCTATCAGACAGCAGATGCAGGAGACTCTCAATCAGACAGCGTATGCAGGAGTATCTCCATCAGACAGCGGATGCAGGAGACTTTCTATCGGACAGCAGATGCAGGAACCCCTATCAGACAGCAAATGCAGGAGACTCTCTATCAGACAGTAAATGCAGGAGACTCTATCAGACAGCAGATGCAGGAGTATTTCCATCAGACAGCGGATGCAGGAGACACTCTATCAGACAGCGGATGCAGGAGACTCAATATCAGACAGCGGATGCAGGAGACACTCTATCAGACAGCGGATGCATAAGACTCTCTATCAGACAGCGGATGCAGGAGACACTTTATCAGACAACGGGTGCAGGAGTCTCTTCATCAGACAGCGGATGCAGGAGACTCTCCATCAGACAGCAGATGCAGGGTTATCTCCATCAGACAGCGGATGCAGTATTCTCTCTATAAGACAGCGGATGCAAGAGACTCTCTATCAGTCAGAGGATACAGGAGACATTCTATCAGACAGCGGATGCAAGAGAATCACTATCAGACAGCGGATGCAGGAGACTCTTTATCAGACAGCGGATGCAGGAGACTATCTATCAGACAGCGGATGTAGGAGACTCTCTATCAGACAGCGGATGCAGCAGACAATCTATCAGACAGCGGATGCAGGAGACACTCTATCAAACAGCGGATGCAGGAGACTCTTTATCAGACAGCGGATGCAGGAGACCCTCTATCAGACAGCGGATGCAGTCGACTCTTTATCAGACAGCGGATGCAAGAGACACTCTATCAGAGAGCAGATGCAGGAGACACTCTATCAGACCGCAGATGCAGGAGACACACTATCAGACAGCGGATGCATGCGACTCTTTATCAGACAGCGGATGCAGGAGACGCTCTATCAGACAGCGGATGCAGGAGACTCTCTATCAGACAGCGGATGCAGGAGACTCTCTATCAGACAGCGGATGCAGGAGACTCTCTATCAGACAGCGGATGCAGGAGACTCTCTATCAGACAGCGGATGCAGGAGACTTTCTATCAGACAGCGGATGCAGGAGTATCTCAATCTGACAGTGAGTGCAAGAGTCTATCAGACAGCGGATGCAGGAGAATCTCAAACAGACAGAGGATGCAGGAGACTCTATATCAGACAGCGAATGCAGGAGACTCTCTATCAGACAGCGGATGCAGGAGTATCTCCATCAGATAGCAAATGCAGGAATCTCTCTATCAAATAGCGAATGCAGGAGACGCTCTATCAGAAAGCGGATGCAGGAGACTCCTACGGACAGCAGATGCAGGAGACTCTCTATCAGACAGCCGATGAAGGAGACTCTCTATCGGACAGAGGATGCAGCAGACTCTCTATCAGACAGCAGATGCAGAAGACAATAGATCAGGCAATGGATGCAGGAGACCCCATCAAACAGCGGACGCAGGAGACTCTCCATCAGACAGCAGATGCAGAGTTATCTTCTTCAGACAGCGGATGCAGTATTCTCTCTAACAGACAACGGATGCAGGAGACTCACTATCAGTCAGAGGATGCAGGAGTATCTCCATCAGACAACGATTGCAGGAGTCTCCCTATCTGACAGAGGATACAGGAGGCTCTATATCAGACAGCCGATGCAGGAGACTCTCTTCCAGTCAGAGGATACAGGAGACATTCTATCAGACCGGGGATGCAGGTGTCTTTCTATCAGACAGCGGATGCAGGAGTATCTCCAACAGACATCAGATGCAGGAGTTTCTCTATCAGACAGCAGATGCAAGAGACACTCTATCAGACAGCGGATGCAAGAGACTCACTATCAGACAGCGGATGCAGGAGATTCTTTATCAGACAGCGGATACAGGAGACACTTTATCAGACAACGGATGCAGGAGTCTCTCCATCAGACAGCGGATACAGCAGACTCTCCATCAGACAGCGGATGCAGTATTCTCTCTATCAGACAGCGGTTCCAGGAGACTCTCTATCAGTCAGAGGATACAGGAGACATTCTATCAGACCGCGGATGCAGGTGTCTCTCTATCAGACAGCGGATGCAGGAGTATCTCCATCAGACATCAGATGCAGGAGTATCTCTATAAGACAGCGGTTGCAAAAGACACTCTATCAGACAGCGGATGCAAGAGACTCACTATCAGACAGCGGATGCGGGACACTCTTTATCAGACAGCGGATGCAGGAGACTCTCTATCAGACAGCGGATGTAGGAGACTCTCTATCAGACAGCGGATGCAGGAGACAATCTATCAGACAGCTGATGCAGGAGATACTCTATCAGACAGCGGATGCAGGAGACTCACTATCAGACAGCGGATGCAGGCGACTCTTTATCAGACAGCGGATGCTGGAGACTCTCTATCAGACAGCGGATGCAGGCGACTCTTTATCAGACAGCAGATGCAAGAGACACTATAAGAGAGCGGATGCAGGAGACACTCTATCAGAAAGCGGATGCAGGAGACTCACTATCAGACCGCCGATGCAGGCGACTCTTTATCAGACAGCGGATGCATGAGACTCTCTATCAGGCAGCGGATGCAGGAGACTCTCAATCAGACAGCGGATGCAGGCGACTCTCATCAGACAGCGGATGCAGTATTCTCTCTAATAGACAACGAATGCAGGAGACTCACTATCAGTCAGCGGATGCAGGAGTATCACCATCAGACAACGTTTGCAGGAGTCTCTCTATCAGACAGAGGATGCAGGAGGCTTTATATCAGACAGCGGATGCAGGAGACTCTCTATCAGTCAGAGGATACAGGAGAAATTCTATCAGACCGCGGATGCAGGTGTCTCTCTATCAAACAGCGGATGCAGGAGTATCTCCATCAGACATCAGATGCAGGAGTCTCTCTATCAGACAGCGGATGCAAGAGACACTCTATCAGACAGCGGATGCAAGAGACTCACTATCAGACAGCGAATGCAGGAGATTCTTTATCAGACAGCGGATGCAGGAAACTCTCTATCAGACAGCGGATGCAGGAGACTCTCTACCAGACAGCGGATGCGGGAAACATTCTATCAGACAGCGGATGCAGGAGTCTCTTTATGAAACAGCGGCTGCAGGAGACTTTCAATCAGACAGCAGATGCAGGAGTATCTCCATCAGACAGCGGATGCAGGAGACACTCTATCAGACAGCGGATGCAGGAGACTCTCTATCAGACAGCAGATGCAGGAGACACTCTATCAGACAGCGGATGCAAGAGACTCTCTATCAGACAGCGGATGCAGGAGACTCTCTATCAGACAGCGGATGCAGAAGACTCTCTATCAGATAGCGGATGCAGGAGACACTCTATCAGACAGCGAATGCAGGAGTTTCTCTATCAGACAGCAGATTCAGGAGTCTCTCTATCAGACAGCGGATGCAGGAGTATCTCCATCAGACAGCGAATGCAGGAGTCTCTCTATCAGACAGCAGACGCAAGAATATCTCCATCAGACAGCGGATGCAGGAGTCTCTCTATCAGACAGCAAATGCAGGAGAATCTCTATCAGACAGCGGATGCAAGAGTCTCTCTATCAGACAGAGGATGCATGAGTATCTCCATCAGACAGCGGATGCAGGTGTCTTTCTATCAGACAGCGGATGCAGGAGACTATCAGACAGCGGATGCAGGAGTCTCTCAATGAGACAACGATTGCAGGAGTCTCTCTATCAGACAGAGGATGCAGGAGACTCTCTATCGGACAGCGGTTACAGGAGACTCTCTATCAGACAGCGGATGCAGGAGTATCTCCCATCAGACAGCGAATGCAGGAATCTCTCTATCAAACAGCGGATGCAGGAGACTCTCTATCAGACAGCGGTTGCAGGAGACTCTATCGGACAGCGGATGCAGGAGACTCTCTATCAGATAGCGGATGCAGGAGTCTCTTTATCAGACAGCAAATGCAGGAGAATCTCTATCAGACAGCGGATGCAGGAGTCTCTGTATCAGACAGAGGATGCATGAGTATCTCCATCAGACAGCGGATGCAGGTGTCTCTCTATCAGACAATGGATGCAGGAGACTCTCTATCAGACAACGGATGCAGGAGTCTCTCTATCTGACAGAGGATGCAAGAGACTCTCTATTGGACAGCGGATACAGGAGACTCTCTATCAGACAGCGGATGCAGGAGTATCTCCCATCAGACAGCGAATGCAGGAATCTCTCTATCAAACAGCGGATGCAGGAGACTCTTTTTCAGACAGCGGATGCTGGAGACTCTCTATCAGACAGCGTATGCAGGAGTATCTCCATCAGATAGCGGATGCAGGTGTATCTCCATTAGACAGCTGAGGCAGGAAACTGTCTATCAGACAGGGGATGCAGGTGTATCTCTATAAGACAGGGATGCAGGAGTATCTCCATCAGACAGCAGATGCTCGAGTCTCTATATCAGACAGCGGATGCAAGAGACACTCTATCAGACAGCGGATGCAGGAGACTCACTATCAGACAGCGGATGCAGGAGACTGTTTATCAGACAGCGGATGCAGGAGACTCTTTTTCGGACAGCGGATGCAGGAAACTATCTATCAGACAGCGGAGGCAGGAGACACTCTATCAGACAGCGGATGCAGAAGACACTCTATCAGACAGCGGATGCAGGAGACTCACTATCAGACAGCAGATGCAGGCGACTCTTTATCAGACAGCAGATGAAGGAGACTCTCTATGATACAGCGGATGTAGGAGACATTCTATCAGACAGCGGATGCAGAAGTCTCTTCATGAGACAGCGGATGCAGGAGACTCTCAATCAGACCGCGGATGCAGGAGTATCTCCATCAGACAGCGGATGCAGGAGACATTCTATCAGACAGCGGATTCAGGAGACTCTCTTTCAGACAGCAGATGCAGAAGACTCTCTATCAGACAGCGAATGCAGGAGTCTCTCTATCAGACAGCGGATGCAGGAGTATCTCCATCAGACAGCGGATGCAAGAGTCTCTCTTACAGACAGCAGATGCAGGAAAATGGCTACCAGACAGCGGATGCAGGAATCTCTCTATCAGACAGCGAATGCTGCAGTATCTCCATCAGACAGGGGGTGCAGGTGTCTCTCTATCAGACAACGGATGCAGGAGACTCTCTATCAGAGAGCGGATGCAGGAGACTCTCTATCAGATAGCGGATGCAGGAGACACTCTATCAGACAGCGAATGCAGGAGTTTCTCTATCAGACAGCAGATTTAGGAGTCTCTCTATCAGACAGCGGATGCAGGAGTATCTCCATCAGACAGCGAATGCAGGAGTCTCTCTATCAGACAGCAGACGCAAGAATATCTCCATCAGACAGCGGATGCAGGAGTCTCTCTATCAGACAGCAAATGCAGGAGAATCTCTATCAGACAGCGGATGCAGGAGTCTCTCTATCAGACAGATGATGCATGAGTATCTCCATCAGACAGCGGATGCAGGTGTCTTTCTATCAGACAGCGGATGCAGGAGACTCTCTATCAGACAGCGGATGAAGGAGTCTCTCCATCAGACAACGATTGCAGGAGTCTCTTTATCAGACAGAGGATGCAGGAGACTCTATCAGACAGCAGATGCAGAAGACACTCTTTCAGACAGCGGATGCAGGACACTCACTATCAGACAGCGGATGCAGACGACTCTTTATCCGACAGGGGATGCAGGAGACTCTCTATCAGACACAGGATGCAGGAGATTCTCTATCAGACAGCGGATGCATGAGACATTCTATCAGACAGCGGATGCAGGATTCCCTTCATGAGACAGCGGATGCAGGAGACTCTCAATCAGACAGCGGATGCAGGCGACTCTCATCAGACAGCGGATGCAGGAGACTCTCTATCAGAGAGCGGATGCAGGAGACTCTCTATCAGACAGCGGATGCAGGAGTATCTCCATCAGACAGCGGATGAAGGGTTATCTCCATCAGACATCGGATGCAGTATTCTCTCTATCAGACAGCGGAAGCAGGAGACACTCTATCAGACAGCGGATGCAGGAGACTCTCTATCAGTCAGCGGATACAGGAGACATTCTATTAGACAGCGGATGCAGGTGTCTCTCTATCAGACAGCGGATGCAGGAGTATCTCCATCAGACAGCAGATGCAGGAGACTCTCTATTGGACAGCAGATACAGGAGACTCTCTATCAGACAGCGGATGCAGGAGACAATCTATCAGACAGCGGATGCAGGAGATACTCTATCAGACAGCGTATGCAGGAGACTCACTATCAGACAGCGGATGCAGGCGACTCTTTATCAGACAGCGGATGCTGGAGACTCTCTATAAGTTAGCCGATGCAGGCGACTCTTTATCAGACAGCAGATGCAAGAGACACTATCAGAGAGCGGATGCAGGAGACACTCTATCAGACAGCGGATGCAGGAGACTCACTATCAGACAGCGGATGCAGGCGACTCTTTATCAGACAGCAGATGCATGAGACTCTCTATCAGGCAGCGGATGCAGGAGACTCTCTATCAGACAGCGGATGCAGGAGACTCTCCATCAGACGGAAAATGCAGGGGACTCTCCATCAGACAGCGGATGCAGTATTCTCTCTAATAGACAACGAATGCAGGAGACTCACTATCAGTCAGCGGATGCAGGAGTATCACCATCAGACAACGATTGCAGGAGTCTCTCTATCAGACAGAGGATGCAGGAGGCTTTATATCAGACAGCGGATGCAGGAGACTCTCTATCAGTCAGAGGATACAGGAGAAATTCTATCAGACATCAGATGCAGGAGTCTCTCTATCAGACAGCGGATGCAAAATACACTCTATCAGACATCGGATGCAGGAGTCTCTCCATCAGACAACGATTGCAAGAGTCTCTCTATCTGACAGAGGATGCAGGAGACTCTATATCAGACAGCGGATGCAGGAGACACTCTATCAGACAGCGGATGCAAGAGTCTCTCTATCAGACAGCGGATGCAGGACACTCTCTATCAGACAGCGGATGCAGGAGACTCTCTATCAGATAGCGGATGCAGGAGACACTCTATCAGACAGCGAATGCAGGAGTCTCTCTATCAGACAGCGGATACAGGAGTCTCTCTATCAGACAGCGGATGCAGGAGTATCTCCATCAGACAGCAAATGCAGGAGTCTCTCTATCAGACAGCAGACGCAAGAATATCTCCATCAGACAGCGGATGCAGGAGTCTCTTTATCAGACAGCAAATGCAGGAGAATCTCTATCAGACAGCGGATGCAGGAGTCTCTGTATCAGACAGAGGATGCATGAGTATCTCCATCAGACAGCGGATGCAGGTGTCTCTCTATCAGACAACGGATGCAGGAGACTCTCTATCAGACAACGGATGCAGGAGTCTCTCTATCAGACAGAGGATGCAGGAGACTCTCTATTGGACAGCGGATACAGGAGACTCTCTATCAGACAGCGGATGCAGGAGTATCTCCCATCAGACAGCGAATGCAGGAATCTCTCTATCAAACAGCGGATGCAGGAGACTCTTTTTCAGACAGCGGATGCTGGAGACTCTCTATCAGACAGCGCATGCAGGAGTATCTCCATCAGATAGCGGATGCAGGTGTATCTCCATTAGACAGCGGAGGCAGGAAACTCTCTATCAGACAGCGGATGCAGGAGTATCTCCAGCAGACAGCGGATGCAGGAGACTCTCTATCAGACAGGGGATGCAGGTGTCTCTCTATAAGACAGGGATGCAGGAGTATCTCCATCAGACAGCAGATGCTCGAGTCTCTATATCAGACAGCGGATGCAAGAGACAATCTATCAGACAGCCGATGCAGGAGACTCACTATCAGACAGCGGATGCAGGAGACTGTTTATCAGACAGCGGATGCAGGAGACTCTTTTTCAGACAGCGGATGCAGGAAACTCTCTATCAGACAGCGGAGGCAGGAGACACTCTATCAGACAGCGGATCCAGGAGACTCACTATCAGACAGCGGATGCAGGCGACTCTTTATCAGACAGCGGATGAAGGAGACTCTCTATGATACAGCGGATGTAGGAGACATTCTATCAGACAGCGGATGCAGAAGTCTCTTCATGAGACAGCGGATGCAGGAGACTCTCAATTAGACCGCGGATGCAGAAGTATCTCCATCAGACAGCGGATGCAGGAGACATTCTATCAGACAGCGGATTCAGGAGACTCTCTTTTAGACAGGGGATGCAGGTGTCTCTCTATAAGACAGGGATGCAGGAGTATCTCCATCAGACAGCAGATGCTCGAGTCTCTATATCAGACAGCGGATGCAAGAGACACTCTATCAGACAGCCGATGCAGGAGACTCACTATCAGACAGCGGATGCAGGAGACTGTTTATCAGACAGCGGATGCAGGAGACTCTTTTTCAGACAGCGGATGCAGGAAACTCTCTATCAGACAGCGGAGGCAGAAGACACTCTATCAGACAGCGGATCCAGGAGACTCACTATCAGACAGCGGATGCAGGCGACTCTTTATCAGACAGCGGATGAAGGAGACTCTCTATGATACAGCGGATGTAGGAGACATTCTATCAGACAGCGGATGCAGAAGTCTCTTCATGAGACAGCGGATGAAGGAGACTCTCAATTAGACCGCGGATGCAGAAGTATCTCCATCAGACAGCGGATGCAGGAGACATTCTATCAGACAGCGGATTCAGGAGACTCTCTTTTAGACAGCAGATGCAGAAGACTCTCTATTGGACAGCGGATACAGGAGACTCTCTATCAGACAGCGGATGCAGGAGACAATCTATCAGACAGCGGATGCAGGAGATACTCTATCAGACAGCGTATGCAGGAGACTCACTATCAGACAGCGGATGCAGGCGACTCTTTATCAGACAGCGGATGCTGGAGACTCTCTATTAGTTAGCGGATGCAGGCGACTCTTTATCAGACAGCAGATGCAAGAGACTCTCTTCCAGTCAGAGGATACAGGAGACATTCTATCAGACCGCGGATGCAGGTGTCTTTCTATCAGACAGCGGATGCAGGAGTATCTCCAACAGACATCAGATACAGGAGTTTCTCTATCAGACAGCAGATGCAAGAGACACTCTATCAGACAGCGGTTGCAGGAGACTCTATCAGACAGCGGATGTAGGATACTCTCTATTAGACAGCGGATTCAGAAGACAATCTATCAGGCAACGGATGCAGGAGACTCTCCATCAGATAGCGGATGCAGGAGACCCTCCACCAGACAGCCGATGCAAGAGACAATTCCATCAGACAGCGGATGCAGGGTTATCTCTATCAGATAGCGGATGCAGTTTTCTCTCTAATAGACAACAGATGCAGGAGACTCACTATCAGTCAGCGGATGCAGGAGTCTCTCCATCAGACAACGATTGCAGGAGTCTCTCTATCAGACACAGGATGCAGGAGACTCTATTTCAGACATCGGATGCAGGAGACTGTGTATCATACAGAGGATGCAGGAGACTCTCTATCAGACAGCGGATGCAGGCGACGGTTTATCAGACAGCAGATGCCAGATACACTCTATCAGAGAGCGGATGAAGGAGACACTCTATCAGACAGCGGATGCAGGAGACTCACTGTCAGACAGCAGATGCAGGCGACTCTTTATCAGACAGCAGATGCAGGAGACTCTCTATCAGACAGCTGATGCAGGAGACTCTCTATCAGACAGCGGATGCAGGAGACTCTCTATCAGACAGCTGATGCAGGAGACTCTCTATCAGACAGCGGATGCAGGAGACTCTCTATGAGACAGCGGATGCAGGAGTCATTCTATCAGACAGTGGATCCAGGAGTATCTCAATCAGACAGTGATTGCAAGAGTCTATCAGACAGCAAATGCAGGAATCTCTCAAATAGCGTATGCAGGAGACTCTCTATCAGACAGAGGATGTAGGAGACTCCTACAGACAGCGGATGCAGGAGACTCTCTATCAGACAGTGGATGCAAGCGACTCTCTATCGGACAGTGGATGCAGGAAACTCTCTATCAGACAGCGGATGCAGAAGATACTATATCAGGCAATGGATGCAGGAGACTCTCCATCAGACAGCGGATGCAGGAGACTCTCAATCAGACAGAAGATGCAGGGGACTCTCCATCAGACAGCGGATGCAGTATTCTCTCTAATAGACAACGAATGTAGGAGACACTCTATCAGACAGCAGATGCAGGAGTCATTCTATCAGACAGCAGATGCAGGAGTATCTCAATCAGACAGTGAATGCAAGAGTCTATCGGACGGATGCAGGAGAATCTCCATCAGACAGAGGATGCAAGAGACTCTATATCAGACAGCGAATGCAGGAGACTCTCTATCAGACAGCGGATGCAGGAGTATCTCCATCAGACAGCAAATGCAGGAATCTCTCTATCAAATAGCGGATGCAGGAGACTCTCTATCAGACAGCGGATGCAGGAGATTCCTACAGACAGCAGATGTAGGAGTCCCTCTATCAGACAGCAGATGCAAGAGACACTATATCAGACAGCGGATGCAAGAGACTCACTATCAGACAGCGGATGCAGGAGATTCTTTATCAGACAGCGGATGCAGGAGACTCTCTATCAGACAGCGGATGCAGGAGACTCTCTATCAGACAGCGGATGCAGGAGACATTCTATCAGACAACGGATGCAGGAGTCTCTTCATAAAACAGCGGATGCAGGAGACTTTTAATCAGACAGCGGATGAAGGAGTATCTCCATCAGACAGCGGATGCAGGAGACACTCTATCAGACAGCGGATGCAGGAGACTCTCTATCAGATAGCGGATGCAGGAGACGCTCTATCAGACAGCGAATGCAGGAGTCTCACTATCAGACAGCGGATGCAGGAGTATCTCTATCAGGCAGCGAATGCAAGAGTCTCTCTATCAGACAGCGGTCGAGGGGAATCTCTATCAGACAGCAGATACAGGAGTCTCTCTATCAGACAGCGGATACAGGAGTATCTCCATCAGACAGTGGATGCAGGTATCTCTCTTTCAGACAACGGATGCAGGAGACTCACTATCAGACAGCGGATGCAGGAGTCTCTCCATCAGACAACGATTGCAGGAGTCTCTCTATCTGACAGAGGATGCAGGAGACACTCTATCAGACAGCTGGTGCAGGAATCTCTCTATCAGACAGCGGTAGCAGGAGACTCTTTAGTAGACATCGGATGCAGGAGACTCTCTATCAGACAGCAGATGCAGGAGACTCTCAATCAGACAGCGTATGCAGGAGTATCTCCATCAGACAGCGGATGCAGGAGACTTTCTATCGGACAGCGGATGCAGGAACCCCTATCAGACAGCGGATGCAGGAGACTCTCTATCAGACAGCAAATGCAGGAGACTCTCTATCAGACAGCAGATGCAGGAGTATTTCCATCAGACAGCGGATGCAGGAAACACTCTATCAGACAGCGGATGCAGGAGACTCAATATCAGACAGCGGATGCAGGAGACACTCTATCAGACAGCGGATGCATGAGACTCTCTATCAGACAGCGGATGCAGGAGACACTTTATCAGACAACGGGTGCAGGAGTCTCTTCATCAGACAGCGGATGCAGGAGACTCTCCATCAGACAGCAGATGCAGGGTTATCTCCATCAGACAGCGGATGCAGTATTCTCTCTATAAGACAGCGGATGCAAGAGACTCTCCATCAGTCAGAGGATACAGGAGACATTCTATCAGACAGCGGATGCAAGAGACTAACTATCAGACAGCGAATCCAGGAGACTCTTTATCAGACAGCGGATGCAGGAGACTATCTATCTGACAGCGGATGTAGGAAACTCTCTATCAGACAGCGGATGCAGCAGACAATCTATCAGACAGCGGATGCAGGAGACACTTTTTCAAACAGCGGATGCAGGAGACTCTTTATCAGACAGCGGATGCAGGAGACCCTCTATCAGACAGCGGATGCAGTCGACTCTTTATCAGACAGCGGATGCAAGAGACACTCTATCAGAGAGCAGATGCAGGAGACACTCTATCAGACCGCAGATGCAGGAGACACACTATCAGACCGCGGATGCAGGCGACTCTTTATCAGACAGCGGATGCAGGAGACTCTCTATCAGACAGCGGATGCAGGAGACTCTCTATCAGACAGCGGATGCAGGAGACTCTCTATCAGACAGCGGATGCAGGAGACTCTCTATCAGACAGCGGATGCAGGAGACTCTCTATCAGACAGCGGATGCAGGAGACTTTCTATCAGACAGCGGATGCAGGAGTATCTCAATCTGACAGTGAGTGCAAGAGTCTATCAGACAGCGGATGCAGGAGAATCTCAAACAGACAGAGGATGCAGGAGACTCTATATCAGACAGCGAATGCAGGAGACTCTCTATCAGACAGCGGATGCAGGAGTATCTCCATCAGATAGCAAATGCAGGAATCTCTCTATCAAATAGCGAATGCAGGAGACGCTCTATCAGAAAGCGGATGCAGGAGACTCCTACGGACAGCAGATGCAGGAGACTCTCTATCAGACAGCCGATGAAGGAGACTCTCTATCGGACAGAGGATGCAGCAGACTCTCTATCAGACAGCGGATGCAGAAGACAATAGATCAGGCAACGGATGCAGGAGACCCCATCAAACAGCGGACGCAGGAGAATCTCCATCAGACAGCAGATGCAGAGTTATCTTCTTCAGACAGCGGATGCAGTATTCTCTCTAACAGACAACGGATGCAGGAGACTCACTATCAGTCAGAGGATGCAGGAGTATCTCCATCAGACAACGATTGCAGGAGTCTCCCTATCTGACAGAGGATACAGGAGGCTCTATATCAGACAGCCGATGTAGGAGACTCTCTTCCAGTCAGAGGATACAGGAGACATTCTATCAGACCGCGGATGCAGGTGTCTTTCTATCAGACAGCGGATGCAGGAGTATCTCCAACAGACATCAGATGCAGGAGTTTCTCTATCAGACAGCAGATGCAAGAGACACTCTATCAGACAGCGGATGCAAGAGACTCACTATCAGACAGCGGATGCAGGAGATTCTTTATCAGACAGCGGATACAGGAGACACTTTATCAGACAACGGATGCAGGAGTCTCTCCATCAGACAGCGGATACAGCAGACTCTCCATCAGACAGCGGATGCAGTATTCTCTCTATCAGACAGCGGTTCCAGGAGACTCTCTATCAGTCAGAGGATACAGGAGACATTCTATCAGACCGCGGATGCAGGTGTCTCTCTATCAGACAGCGGATGCAGGAGTATCTCCATCAGACATCAGATGCAGGAGTATCTCTATCAGACAGCGGTTGCAAAAGACACTCTATCAGACAGCGGATGCAAGAGACTCACTATCAGACAGCGGATGCAGGACACTCTTTATCAGACAGCGGATGCAGGAGACTCTCTATCAGACAGCGGATGTAGGAGACTCTCTATCAGACAGCGGATGCAGGAGACAATCTATCAGACAGCTGATGCAGGAGATACTCTATCAGACAGCGGATGCAGGAGACTCACTATCAGACAGCGGATGCAGGCGACTCTTTATCAGACAGCGGATGCTGGAGACTCTCTATCAGACAGCGGATGCAGGCGACTCTTTATCAGACAGCAGATGCAAGAGACACTATAAGAGAGCGGATGCAGGAGATACTCTATCAGAAAGCGGATGCAGGAGACTCACTATCAGACCGCGGATGCAGGCGACTCTTTATCAGACAGCGGATGCATGAGACTCTCTATCAGGCAGCGGATGCAGGAGACTCTCAATCAGACAGCGGATGCAGGCGACTCTCATCAGACAGCGGATGCAGTATTCTCTCTAATAGACAACGAATGCAGGAGACTCACTATCAGTCAGCGGATGCAGGAGTATCACCATCAGACAACGTTTGCAGGAGTCTCTCTATCAGACAGAGGATGCAGGAGGCTTTATATCAGACAGCGGATGCAGGAGACTCTCTATCAGTCAGAGGATACAGGAGAAATTCTATCAGACCGCGGATGCAGGTGTCTCTCTATCAAACAGCGGATGCAGGAGTATCTCCATCAGACATCAGATGCAGGAGTCTCTCTATCAGACAGCGGATGCAAGAGACACTCTATCAGACAGCGGATGCAAGAGACTCACAATCAGACAGCGAATGCAGGAGATTCTTTATCAGACAGCGGATGCAGGAAACTCTCTATCAGACAGCGGATGCAGGAGACTCTCTATCAGACAGCGGATGCGGGAAACATTCTATCAGACAGCGGATGCAGGAGTCTCTTCATGAAACAGCGGCTGCAGGAGACTTTCAATCAGACAGCAGATGCAGGAGTATCTCCATCAGACAGCGGATGCAGGAGACACTCTATCAGACAGCGGATGCAGGAGACTCTCTATCAGACAGCGGATGCAGGAGACACTCTATCAGACAGCGGATGCAAGAGACTCTCTATCAGACAGCGGATGCAGGAGACTCTCTATCAGACAGCGGATGCAGGGGACTCTCTATCAGATAGCGGATGCAGGAGACACTCTATCAGACAGCGAATGCAGGAGTTTCTCTATCAGACAGCAGATACAGGAGTCTCTCTATCAGACAGAGGATGCAGGAGTATCTCCATCAGACAGCGAATGCAGGAGTCTCTCTATCAGACAGCAGACGCAAGAATATCTCCATCAGACAGCGGATGCAGGAGTCTCTCTATCAGACAGCAAATGCAGGAGAATCTCTATCAGACAGCGGATGCAGGAGTCTCTCTATCAGACAGAGGATGCATGAGTATCTCCATCAGACAGCGGATGCAGGTGTCTTTCTATCAGACAGCGGATGCAGGAGACTATCAGACAGCGGATGCAGGAGTCTCTCAATGAGACAACGATTGCAGGAGTCTCTCTATCAGACAGAGGATGCAGGAGACTCTCTATCGGACAGCGGTTACAGGAGACTCTCTATCAGACAGCGAATGCAGGAGTATCTCCCATCAGAAAGCGAATGCAGGAATCTCTCTATCAAACAGCGGATGCAGGAGACTCTCTATCAGACAGCGGTTGCAGGAGACTCTATCGGACAGCGGATGCAGGAGACTCTCTATCAGATAGCGGATGCAGGAGTCTCTTTATCAGACAGCAAATGCAGGAGAATCTCTATCAGACAGCGGATGCAGGAGTCTCTGTATCAGACAGAGGATGCATGAGTATCTCCATCAGACAGCGGATGCAGGTGTCTCTCTATCAGACAACGGATGCAGGAGACTCTCTATCAGACAACGGATGCAGGAGTCTCTCTATCTGACAGAGGATGCAAGAGACTCTCTATTGGACAGCGGATACAGGAGACTCTCTATCAGACAGCAGATGCAGGAGTATCTCCCATCAGACAGCGAATGCAGGAATCTCTCTATCAAACAGCGGATGCAGCAGACTCTTTTTCAGACAGCGGATGCTGTAGACTCTCTATCAGACAGCGAATGCAGGAGTATCTCCATCAGATAGCGGATGCAGGTGTATCTCCATTAGACAGCTGAGGCAGGAAACTCTCTATCAGACAGGGGATGCAGGTGTCTCTCTATAAGACAGGGATGCAGGAGTATCTCCATCAGACAGCAGATGCTCGAGTCTCTATATCAGACAGCGGATGCAAGAGACACTCTATCAGACAGCGGATGCAGGAGACTCACTATCAGACAGCGGATGCAGGAGACTGTTTATCAGACAGCGGATGCAGGAGATTCTTTCTCAGACAGCGGATGCAGGAAACTCTCTATCAGACAGCGGAGGCAGGAGACACTCTATCAGACAGCGGATGCAGAAGACACTCTATCAGACAGCGGATGCAGGAGACTCACTATCAGACAGCAGATGCAGGCGACTCTTTATCAGACAGCGGATGAAGGAGACTCTCTATGATACAGCGGATGTAGGAGACATTCTATCAGACAGCAGATGCAGAAGTCTCTTCATGAGACAGCGGATGCAGGAGAATCTCAATCAGACCGCGGATGCAGGAGTATCTCAATCAGACAGCGGATGCAGGAGACATTCTATCAGACAGCGGATTCAGGAGACTCTCTTTCAGACAGCAGATGCAGAAGACTCTCTATCAGACAGCGAATGCAGGAGTCTCTCTATCAGACAGCGGATGCAGGAGTATCTCCATCAGACAGCGGATGCAAGAGTCTCTCTTACAGACAGCAGATGCAAGAAAATGTCTACCAGACAGCGGATGCAGGAATCTCTCTATCAGACAGCAAATGCTGCAGTATCTCCATCAGACAGCGGGTGCAGGTGTCTCTCTATCAGACAACGGATGCAGGAGACTCTCTATCAGACAGCGGATGAAGGAGTCTCTCCATCAGACAACGATTGCAGGAGTCTCTCTATCATGCTGAGGATGCAGGAGACTCTATCAGACAGCGGATGCAGAAGACACTCTTTCAGACAGCGGATGCAGGACACTCACTATCAGACAGCGGATGCAGACGACTCTTTATCCGACAGCGGATGCAGGAGACTCTCTATCAGACACCGGATGCAGAAGATTCTCTATCAGACAGCGGATGCATGAGACATTCTATCAGACAGCGGATGCAGGATTCCCTTCATGAGACAGCGGATGCAGGAGACTCTCAATCAGACAGCGGATGCAGGCGACTCTCATCAGACAGCGGATGCAGGAGACTCTCTATCAGAGAGCGGATGCAGGAGACTCTCTATCAGACAGCCGATGCAGGAGTATCTCCATCAGACAGCGGATGAAGGGTTATCTCCATCAGACAGCGGATGCAGTATTCTCTCTATCAGACAGCGGAAGCAGGAGACACTCTATCAGACAGCGGATGCAGGAGACTCTCTATCAGTCAGCGGATACAGGAGACATTCTATTAGACAGCGGATGCATGTGTCTCTCTATCAGACAGCGGATGCAGGAGTATCTCCATCAGACAGCAGATGCAGGAGACTCTCTATTGGACAGCGGATACAGGAGACTCTCTATCAGACAGCGGATGCAGGAGACAATCTATCAGACAGCGGATGCAGGAGATACTCTATCAGACAGCGTATGCAGGAGACTCACTATCAGACAGCGGATGAAGGCGACTCTTTATCAGACAGCGGATGCTGGAGACTCTCTATTAGTTAGCGGATGCAGGCGACTCTTTATCAGACAGCAGATGCAAGAGACACTATCAGAGAGCGGATGCAGGAGACACTCTATCAGACAGCGGATGCAGGAGACTCACTATCAGACAGCGGATGCAGGCGACTCTTTATCAGACAGCGGATGCATGAGACTCTCTATCAGGCAGCGGATGCAGGAGACTCTCTATCAGACAGCGGATGCAGGAGACTCTCCATCAGACGGAAAATGCAGGGGACTCTCCATCAGACAGCGGATGCAGTATTCTCTCTAATAGACAACGAATGCAGGAGACTCACTATCAGTCAGCGGATGCAGGAGTATCACCATCAGACAACGATTGCAGGAGTCTCTCTATCAGACAGAGGATGCAGGAGGCTTTATATCAGACAGCGGATGCAGGAGACTCTCTATCAGTCAGAGGATACAGGAGAAATTCTATCAGACATCAGATGCAGGAGTCTCTCTATCAGACAGCGGATGCAAGAGACACTCTATCAGACATCGGATGCAGGAGTCTCTCCATCAGACAACGATTGCAAGAGTCTCTCTATCTGACAGAGGATGCAGGAGACTCTATATCTGACAGCGGATGCAGGAGACACTCTATCAGACAGCGGATGCAAGAGTCTCTCTATCAGACAGCGGATGCAGGACACTCTCTATCAGACAGCGGATGCAGGAGACTCTCTATCAGATAGCGGATGCAGGAGACACTCTATCAGACAGCGAATGCAGGAGTCTCTCTATCAGACAGCAGATACAGGAGTCTCTCTATCAGACAGCGGATGCAGGAGTATCTCCATCAGACAGCAAATGCAGGAGTCTCTCTATCAGACAGCAGACGCAAGAATATCTCCATCAGACAGCGGATGCAGGAGTCTCTTTATCAGACAGCAATTGCAGGAGAATCTCTATCAGACAGCGGATGCAGGAGTCTCTGTATCAGACAGAGGATGCATGAGTATCTCCATCAGACAGCGGATGCAGGTGTCTCTCTATCAGACAACGGATGCAGGAGACTCTCTATCAGACAACGGATGCAGGAGTCTCTCTATCAGACAGAGGATGCAGGAGACTCTCTATTGGACAGCGGATACAGGAGACTCTCTATCAGACAGCGGATGCAGGAGTATCTCCCATCAGACAGCGAATGCAGGAATCTCTCTATCAAACAGCGGATGCAGGAGACTCTTTTTCAGACAGCGGATGCTGGAGACTCTCTATCAGACAGCGCATGCAGGAGTATCTCCATCCGATAGCGGATGCAGGTGTATCTCCATTAGACAGCGGAGGCAGGAAACTCTCTATCAGACAGCGGATGCAGGAGTATCTCCAGCAGACAGCGGATGCAGGAGACTCTCTATCAGACAGGGGATGCAGGTGTCTCTCTATAAGACAGGGATGCAGGAGTATCTCCATCAGACAGCAGATGCTCGAGTCTCTATATCAGACAGCGGATGCAAGAGACACTCTATCAGACAGCCGATGCAGGAGACTCACTATCAGACAGCGGATGCAGGAGACTGTTTATCAGACAACGGATGCAGGAGACTCTTTTTCAGACAGCGGATGCAGGAAACTCTCTATCAGACAGCGGAGGCAGGAGACACTCTATCAGACAGCGGATGCAGAAGACACTCTATCAGACAGCGGATGCAGGAGACTCACTATCAGACAGCGGATGCAGGCGACTCTTTATCAGACAGCGGATGAAGGAGACTCTCTATGATACAGCGGATGTAGGAGACATTCTATCAGACAGCGGATGCAGAAGTCTCTTCATGAGACAGCGGATGCAGGAGACTCTCAATCAGACCGCGGATGCAGAAGTATCTCCATCAGACAGCGGATGCAGGAGACATTCTATCAGACAGCGGATTCAGGAGACTCTCTTTCAGACAGCAGATGCAGAAGACTCTCTATCAGACAATGAATGCAGGAGTCTCTCTATCAGACAGCGGATGCAGGAGTATCTCCATCAGACAGCGGATGCAAGAGTCTTTCTTACAGACAGCAGATGCAGGAAAATGTCTACCAGACAGCGGATGCAGGAATCTCTCTATCAAACAGCGAATGCTGCAGTATCTCCATCAGACAGCGGGTGCAGGTGTCTCTCTATCAGACAACGGATGCAGGAGACTCTCTATCAGACAGCGGATGAAGGAGTCTCTCCATCAGACAACGATTGCAGGAGTCTCTCTATCAGACAGAGGATGCAGGAGACTCTATCAGACAGCGGATGCAGAAGACACTCTTTCAGACAGCGGATGCAGGACACTCACTATCAGACAGCGGATGCAGACGACTCTTTATCCGACAGCAGATGCAGGAGACTCTCTATCAGACACCGGATGCAGGAGATTCTCTATCAGACAGCGGATGCATGAGACATTCTATCAGACAGCGGATGCAGGATTCTCTTCATGAGACAGCGGATGCAGGAGACTCTTAATCAGACAGCGGATGCAGGCGACTCTCATCAGACAGCGGATGCAGGAGACTCTTTATCAGAGAGAGGATGCAGGAGACTCTCTATCAGACAGCGGATGCAGGAGTATCTCCATCAGACAGCGGATGAAGGGTTATCTCCATCAGACAGCGGATGCAGTATTCTCTCTATCAGACAGCGGAAGCAGGAGACACTCTATCAGACAGCGGATGCAGGAGACTCTCTATCAGTCAGCTGATACAGGAGACATTCTCTTAGACAGCGGATGCAGGTGTCTCTCTATCAGACAGCGGATGCAGGAGTATCTCCATCAGACAGCAGATGCAGGAGACTCTCTATTGGACAGCGGATAAAGGAGACTCTCTATCAGACAGCGGATGCAGGAGACATTCTATCAGACAGCGAATGCAGGAGATACTCTATCAGACAGCGGATGCAGGAGACTCACTATCAAACAGCGGATGCAGGCGACTCTTTATCAGACAGCGGATGCCGGAGACTCTCTATCAGTTAGCGGATGCAGGCGACTCTTTATCAGACAGCAGATGCAAGAGACACTATCAGAGAGCGGATGCAGGAGACACTCTATCAGACAGCGGATGCAGAAGACTCACTATCAGACAGCGGATGCAGGCGACTCTTTATCAGACAGCGGATGCATGAGACTCTCTATCAGGCAGCGGATGCAGGAGACTCTCTATCAGACAGCGGATGCAGGAGACTCTCCATCAGACAGAAAATGCAGGGGACTCTCCATCAGACAGCGGATGCAGTATTCTCTCTAATAGACAACGAATGCAGGAGACTCACTATCAGTCAGCGGATGCAGGAGTATCACCATCAGACAACGATTGCAGGAGTCTCTCTATCAGACAGAGGATGCAGGAGGCTTTATATTAGACAGCGGATGCAGGAGACTCTCTATCAGTCAGAGGATACAGGAGAAATTCTATCAGACATCAGATGCAGGAGTCTCTCTATCAGACAGCGGATGCAAGAGACACTCTATCAGACAGCGGATGCAGGAGACTAACTATCAGACAGCGGATGCAGGAGACTGTTTATCAGACAGCGGATGCAGGAGACTCTTTTTCAGACAGCCGATGCAGGAAACTCTCTATCAGACAGCGGAGGCAGGAGTATCTCCAGCAGACAGCGGATGCAGGAGACTCTCTATCAGACAGGGGATGCAGGTGTATCTCTATAAGACAGGGATGAAGGAGTATCTCCATCAGACAGCAGATGCTCGAGTCTCTATATCAGACAGCGGATGCAAGAGACACTCTATCAGACAGCGGATGCAGGAGACTCACTATCAGACAGCGGATGCAGGAGACTGTTTATCAGACAGCGGATGCAGGAGACTCTTTTTCAGACAGCGGATGCAGGAAACTCTCTATCAGACAGCGGAGGCAGGAGACACTCTATCAGACAGCGGATGCAGAAGACACTCTATCAGACAGCGGATGCAGGAGACTCACTATCAGACAGCGGATGCAGGCGACTCTTTATCAGACAGCGGATGAAGGAGACTCTCTATGATACAGCGGATGTAGGAGACATTCTATCAGACAGCGGATGCAGAAGTCTCTTCATGAGACAGCGGATGCAGGAGACTCTCAATCAGACCGCGGATGCAGAAGTATCTCCATCAGACAGCGGATGCAGGAGACATTCTATCAGACAGCGGATTCAGGAGACTCTCTTTCAGACAGCAGATGCAGAAGACTCTCTATCAGACAGCGAATGCAGGAGTCTCTCTATCAGACAGCGGATGCAGGAGTATCTCCATCAGACAGCGGATGCAAGAGTCTCTCTTACAGACAGCAGATGCAGGAAAATGTCTACCAGACAGCGGATGCAGGAATCTATCTATCAAACAGCGAATGCTGCAGTATCTCCATCAGACAGCGGGTGCAGGTGTCTCTCTATCAGACAACGGATGCAGGAGACTCTCTATCAGACAGCGGATGAAGGAGTCTCTCCATCAGACAACGATTGCAGGAGTCTCTCTATCAGACAGAGGATGCAGGAGACTCTATCAGACAGCGGATGCAGAAGACACTCTTTCAGACAGCGGATGCAGGACACTCACTATCAGACAGCGGATGCAGACGACTCTTTATCCGACAGCAGATGCAGGAGACTCTCTATCAGACACCGGATGCAGGAGATTCTCTATCAGACAGCGGATGCATGAGACATTCTATCAGACAGCGGATGCAGGATTCTCTTCATGAGACAGCGGATGCAGGAGACTCTCAATCAGACAGCGGATGCAGGCGACTCTCATCAGACAGCGGATGCAGGAGACTCTCTATCAGAGAGCGGATGCAGGAGACTCTCTATCAGACAGCGGATGCAGGAGTATCTCCATCAGACAGCGGATGAAGGGTTATCTCCATCAGACAGCGGATGCAGTATTCTCTCTATCAGACAGCGGAAGCAGGAGACACTCTATCAGACAGCGGATGCAGGAGACTCTCTATCAGTCAGCGGATACAGGAGACATTCTATTAGACAGCGGATGCAGGTGTCTCTCTATCAGACAGCGGATGCAGGAGTATCTCCATCAGACAGCAGATGCAGGAGACTCTCTATTGGACAGCGGATAAAGGAGACTCTCTATCAGACAGCGGATGCAGGAGACATTCTATCAGACAGCGAATGCAGGAGATACTCTATCAGACAGCGGATGCAGGAGACTCACTATCAAACAGCGGATGCAGGCGACTCTTTATCAGACAGCGGATGCCGGAGACTCTCTATCAGTTAGCGGATGCAGGCGACTCTTTATCAGACAGCAGATGCAAGAGACACTATCAGAAAGCGGATGCAGGAGACACTCTATCAGACAGCGGATGCAGAAGACTCACTATCAGACAGCGGATGCAGGCGACTCTTTATCAGACAGCGGATGCATGAGACTCTCTATCAGGCAGCGGATGCAGGAGACTCTCTATCAGACAGCGGATGCAGGAGACTCTCCATCAGACAGAAAATGCAGGGGACTCTCCATCAGACAGCGGATGCAGTATTCTCTCTAATAGACAACGAATGCAGGAGACTCACTATCAGTCAGCGGATGCAGGAGTATCACCATCAGACAACGATTGCAGGAGTCTCTCTATCAGACAGAGGATGCAGGAGGCTTTATATTAGACAGCGGATGCAGGAGACTCTCTATCAGTCAGAGGATACAGGAGAAATTCTATCAGACATCAGATGCAGGAGTCTCTCTATCAGACAGCGGATGCAAGAGACACTCTATCAGACAGCGGATGCAGGAGACTAACTAGCAGACAGCGGATGCAGGAGACTGTTTATCAGACAGCGGATGCAGGAGACTCTTTTTCAGACAGCCGATGCAGGAAACTCTCTATCAGACAGCGGAGGCAGGAGTATCTCCAGCAGACAGCGGATGCAGGAGACTCTCTATCAGACAGGGGATGCAGGTGTATCTCTATAAGACAGGGATGAAGGAGTATCTCCATCAGACAGCAGATGCTCGAGTCTCTATATCAGACAGCGGATGCAAGAGACACTCTATCAGACAGGGGATGCAGAAGACTCACTATCAGACAGCGGATGCAGGAGACTGTTTATCAGACAGCGGATGCAGGAGACTCTTTTTCAGACAGCGGATGCAGGAAACTCTCTATCAGACAGCGGAGGCAGGAGACACTCTATCAGACAGCGGATGCAGAGGACACTCTATCAGACAGCGGCTGCAGGAGACTCACTATCAGACAGCGGATGCAGGCGACTCTTTATCAGACAGCGGATGAAGGAGACTCTCTATGATACAGTGGATGTAGGAGACATTCTATCAGACAGCGGATGCAGAAGTCTCTTCATGAGACAGCCGATGCAGGAGACTCTCAATCAGACCGCGGATGCAGAAGTATCTCCATCAGACAGCGGATGCAGGAGACATTCTATCAGACAGCGGATTCAGGAGACTCTCTTTCAGACAGCAGATGCAGAAGACTCTCTATCAGACAGCGAATGCAGGAGTCTCTCTATCAGACAGCGGATGCAGGAGTATCTCCATCAGACAGCGGATGCAAGAGTCTCTCTTACAGACAGCAGATGCAGGAAAATGTCTACCAGACAGCGGATGCAGGAATCTATCTATCAAACAGCGAATGCTGCAGTATCTCCATCAGACAGCGGGTGCAGGTGTCTCTCTATCAGACAACGGATGCAGGAGACTCTCTATCAGACAGCGGATGAAGGAGTCTCTCCATCAGACAACGATTGCAGGAGTCTCTCTATCAGAGAGAGGATGCAGGAGACTCTATCAGACAGCGGATGCAGAAGACACTCTTTCAGACAGCGGATGCAGGACACTCACTATCAGACAGCGGATGCAGACGACTCTTTATCCGACAGCAGATGCAGGAGACTCTCTATCAGACACCGGATGCAGGAGATTCTCTATCAGACAGCGGATGCATGAGACATTCTATCAGACAGCGGATGCAGGATTCTCTTCATGAGACAGCGGATGCAGGAGACTCTCAATCAGACAGCGGATGCAGGCGACTCTCATCTGACAGCGGATGCAGGAGACTCTCTATCAGAGAGCGGATGCAGGAGACTCTCTATCAGACAGCGGATGCAGGAGTATCTCCATCAGACAGCGGATGAAGGGTTATCTCCATCAGACAGCGGATGCAGTATTCTCTCTATCAGACAGCGGAAGCAGGAGACACTCTATCAGACAGCGGATGCAGGAGACTCTCTATCAGTCAGCGGATACAGGAGACATTCTATTTGACAGCGGATGCAGGTGTCTCTCTATCAGACAGCGGATGCAGGAGTATCTCCATCAGACAGCAGATGCAGGAGACTCTCTATTGGACAGCGGATAAAGGAGACACTCTATCAGACAGCGGATGCAGGAGACTTTCTATCAGACAGCAGATGCAGGAGATACTCTATCAGACAGCGGATGCAGGAGACTCACTATCAGACAGCGGATGCAGGCGACTCTTTATCAGACAGCGGATGCCGGAGACTCTCTATCAGTTAGCGGATGCAGGCGACTCTTTATCAGACAGCAGATGCAAGAGACACTATCAGAGAGCGGATGCAGGAGACACTCTATCAGACAGCGGATGCAGGAGACTCACTATCAGACAGCGGATGCAAGCGACTCTTTATCAGACAGCGGATGCATGAGACTCTCTATCAGGCAGCGGATGCAGGAGACTCTCTATCAGACAGCGGATGCAGGAGACTCTCCATCAGACAGAAAATGCAGGGGACTCTCCATCAGACAGCGGATGCAGTATTCTCTCTAATAGACAACGAATGCAGGAGACTTACTATCAGTCAGAGGATGCAGGAGTATCACCATCAGACAACGATTGCAGGAGTCTCTCTATCAGACAGAGGATGCAGGAGGCTTTATATCAGACAGCGGATGCAGGAGACTCTCTATCAGTCAGAGGATACAGGAGAAATTCTATCAGACATCAGATGCAGGAGTCTCTCTATCAGACAGCGGATGCAAGAGACACTCTATCAGACAGCAGATGCAGGAGTCTCTCCATCAGACAACGATTGCAGGAGTCTCTCTATCTGACAGAGGATGCAGTAGACTCTATATCAGACAGCGGATGCAGGAGACACTCTATCAGACAGCGGATGCAAGAGTCTCTCTATCAGACAGCGGATGCAGGACACTCTCCATCAGACAGCGAATGCAGGAGTCTCTCTATCAGACAGCAGATACAGGAGTCTCTCTATCAGACAGCGGATGCAGGAGTATCTCCATCAGACAGCAAATGCAGGAGTCTCTCTATCAGACAGCAGACGCAAGAATATCTCCATCAGACAGCGGATGCAATAGTCTCTTTATCAGACAAAAATTCCGGAGAATCTCTATCAGACAGCGGATGCAGGAGTCTCTGTATCAGACAGAGGATGCATGAGTATCTCCATCAGACAGCGGATGCAGGTGTCTCTCTATCAGACAACGGATGCAGGAGACTCTCTATCAGACAACGGATGCAGGAGTCTCTCTATCAGACAGCGGATGCAGGAGACTCACTATCAGACAGCGGATGCAGGCGACTCTTTATCAGACAGCGGATGCTTGAGACTCTCTATCAGTTAGCGGATGCAGTCGACTCTTTATCAGACAGCAGATGCAAGAGACACTATCAGAGAGCGGATGCAGGAGACACTCTATCAGACAGCGGATGCAGGCGACTCTTTATCAGACAGCGGATGCATGAGACTCTCTATCAGGCAGCGGATGCAGGAGACTCTCTATCAGACAGCGGATGCAGGAGACTCTCCATCAGACAGAAAATGCAGGGGACTCTCCATCAGACAGCGGATGCAGTATTCTCTCTAATAGACAACGAATGCAGGAGACTCACTATCAGTCAGCGGATGCAGGAGTATCACCATCAGACAACGATTGCAGGAGTCTCTCTATCAGACAGAGGATGCAGGAGGCTTTATATCAGACAGCGGATGCAGGAGACTCTCTATCAGTCAGAGGATGCAGGAGAAATTCTATCAGACATCAGATGCAGGAGTCTCTCTATCAGAGAGCGGATGCAAGAGACACTCTATCAGACAGCGGATGCAAGAGACTCACTATCAGACAGCGGATGCAGGAAACTCTCTATCAGACAGCGGATGCAGGAGACTCTCTATCAGACAGCAGATGCAGGAGACATTCTATCAGACAGCCGATGCAGGAGTCTCTTCATGAAACAGCGGATGCAGGAGACTTTCAATCAGACAGCAGATGCAGGAGTATCTCCATCAGACAGCGGATGCAGGAGACACTCTATCAGACAGCGGATGCAGGAGACTCTGTATCAGACAGCGGATGCAGGAGACACTCTATCAGACAGCGGATGCAAGAGACTCTCTATCAGACAGCGGATGCAGGAGACTCTCTATCAGACAGCGGATGCAGGAGAATCTCTATCAGATAGCGGATGCAGGAGACACAATCTGTCAGACAGCGAATGCAGGAGTTTCTCTATCAGACAACAGATACAGGAGCCTCTCTATCAGACAGCGGATGCAGGAGTATCTCCATCAGACAGTGAATGCAGGAGTCTCTCTATCAGACAGCAGACGCAAGAATATCTCCATCAGACAGCGGATGCAGGAGTCTCTCTATCAGACAGCAAATGCAGAAGAATCTCTATCAGACAGCGGATGCAGGAGTCTCTCTATCAGACAGAAGATGCATGAGTATCTCCATCAGACAGCCGATGCAGGTGTCTCTCTATCAGACAGCGGATGCAGGACACTCTCTATCAGACAGCGGATGCGGGAGTCTCTTAATGCGACAACGATTGCAGGAGTCTCTATATCAGACAGAGGATGCAGGAGACTCTCTATCGGACAGCGGATACAGGAGATTCTCTATCAGACAGCACATGCAGGAGTATCTCCCATCAGACAGCGAATGCAGGAATCTCTCTATCAAACAGCGGATGCAGGAGACTCTCTATCAGACAGGGGATGCAGGTGTATCTCTATAAGACAGGGATGAAGGAGTATCTCCATCAGACAGCAGATGCTCGAGTCTCTATATCAGACAGCGGATGCAAGAGACACTCTATCAGACAGCGGATGCAGGAGACTCACTATCAGACAGCGGATGCAGGAGACTCTCCATCAGACAGAAAATGCAGGGGACTCTCCATCAGACAGCGGATGCAGTATTCTCTCTAATAGACAACGAATGCAGGAGACTCACTATCAGTCAGCGGATGCAGGAGTATCACCATCAGACAACGATTGCAGGAGTCTCTCTATCAGACAGAGGATGCAGGAGGCTTTATATCAGACAGCGGATGCAGGAGACTCTCTATCAGTCAGAGGATGCAGGAGAAATTCTATCAGACATCAGATGCAGGAGTCTCTCTATCAGAGAGCGGATGCAAGAGACACTCTATCAGACAGCGGATGCAAGAGACTCACTATCAGACAGCGGATGCAGGAAACTCTCTATCAGACAGCGGATGCAGGAGACTCTCTATCAGACAGCAGATGCAGGAGACATTCTATCAGACAGCCGATGCAGGAGTCTCTTCATGAAACAGCGGATGCAGGAGACTTTCAATCAGACAGCAGATGCAGGAGTATCTCCATCAGACAGCGGATGCAGGAGACACTCTATCAGACAGCGGATGCAGGAGACTCTGTATCAGACAGCGGATGCAGGAGACACTCTATCAGACAGCGGATGCAAGAGACTCTCTATCAGACAGCGGATGCAGGAGACTCTCTATCAGACAGCGGATGCAGGAGACTCTCTATCAGATAGCGGATGCAGGAGACACAATCTGTCAGACAGCGAATGCAGGAGTTTCTCTATCAGACAACAGATACAGGAGCCTCTCTATCAGACAGCGGATGCAGGAGTATCTCCATCAGACAGTGAATGCAGGAGTCTCTCTATCAGACAGCAGACGCAAGAATATCTCCATCAGACAGCGGATGCAGGAGTCTCTCTATCAGACAGCAAATGCAGAAGAATCTCTATCAGACAGCGGATGCAGGAGTCTCTCTATCAGACAGAAGATGCATGAGTATCTCCATCAGACAGCCGATGCAGGTGTCTCTCTATCAGACAGCGGATGCAGGACACTCTCTATCAGACAGCGGATGCGGGAGTCTCTTAATGCGACAACGATTGCAGGAGTCTCTATATCAGACAGAGGATGCAGGAGACTCTCTATCGGACAGCGGATACAGGAGATTCTCTATCAGACAGCACATGCAGGAGTATCTCCCATCAGACAGCAAATGCAGGAATCTCTCTATCAAACAGCGGATGCAGGAGACTCTCTATCAGACAGGGGATGCAGGTGTATCTCTATAAGACAGGGATGAAGGAGTATCTCCATCAGACAGCAGATGCTCGAGTCTCTATATCAGACAGCGGATGCAAGAGACACTCTATCAGACAGCGGATGCAGGAGACTCACTATCAGACAGCGGATGCAGGAGACTGTTTATCAGACAGCGGATGCAGGAGACTCTTTTTCAGACAGCGGATGCAGGAAACTCTCTATCAGACAGCGGAGGCAGGAGACACTCTATCAGACAGCGGATGCAGAAGACACTCTATCAGACAGCGGATGCAGGAGACTCACTATCAGACAGCGGATGCAGGCGACTCTTTATCAGACAGCGGATGAAGGAGACTCTCTATGATACAGCGGATGTAGGAGACATTCTATCAGACAGCGGATGCAGAAGTCTCTTCATGAGACAGCGGATGCAGGAGACTCTCAATCAGACCGCGGATGCAGAAGTATCTCCATCAGACAGCGGATGCAGGAGACATTCTATCAGACAGCGGATTCAGGAGACTCTCTTTCAGACAGCGGATGCAGAAGACTCTCTATCAGACAGCGAATGCAGGAGTCTCTCTATCAGACAGCGGATGCAGGAGTATCTCCATCAGACAGCGGATGCAAGAGTCTCTCTTACAGACAGCAGATGCAGGAAAATGTCTACCAGACAGCGGATGCAGGAATCTATCTATCAAACAGCGAATGCTGCAGTATCTCCATCAGACAGCGGGTGCAGGTGTCTCTCTATCAGACAACGGATGCAGGAGACTCTCTATCAGACAGCGGATGAAGGAGTCTCTCCATCAGACAACGATTGCAGGAGTCTCTCTATCAGACAGAGGATGCAGGAGACTCTATCAGACAGCGGATGCAGAAGACACTCTTTCAGACAGCGGATGCAGGACACTCACTATCAGACAGCGGATGCAGACGACTCTTTATCCGACAGCAGATGCAGGAGACTCTCTATCAGACACCGGATGCAGGAGATTCTCTATCAGACAGCGGATGCATGAGACATTCTATCAGACAGCGGATGCAGGATTCTCTTCATGAGACAGCGGATGCAGGAGACTCTCAATCAGACAGCGGATGCAGGCGACTCTCATCAGACAGCGGATGCAGGAGACTCTCTATCAGAGAGCGGATGCAGGAGACTCTCTATCAGACAGCGGATGCAGGAGTATCTCCATCAGACAGCGGATGAAGGGTTATCTCCATCAGACAGCGGATGCAGTATTCTCTCTATCAGACAGCGGAAGCAGGAGACACTCTATCAGACAGCGGATGCAGGAGACTCTCTATCAGTCAGCGGATACAGGAGACATTCTATTAGACAGCGGATGCAGGTGTCTCTCTATCAGACAGCGGATGCAGGAGTATCTCCATCAGACAGCAGATGCAGGAGACTCTCTATTGGACAGCGGATAAAGGAGACTCTCTATCAGACAGCGGATGCAGGAGACATTCTATCAGACAGCGAATGCAGGAGATACTCTATCAGACAGCGGATGCAGGAGACTCACTATCAAACAGCGGATGCAGGCGACTCTTTATCAGACAGCGGATGCCGGAGACTCTCTATCAGTTAGCGGATGCAGGCGACTCTTTATCAGACAGCAGATGCAAGAGACACTATCAGAAAGCGGATGCAGGAGACACTCTATCAGACAGCGGATGCAGAAGACTCACTATCAGACAGCGGATGCAGGCGACTCTTTATCAGACAGCGGATGCATGAGACTCTCTATCAGGCAGCGGATGCAGGAGACTCTCTATCAGACAGCGGATGCAGGAGACTCTCCATCAGACAGAAAATGCAGGGGACTCTCCATCAGACAGCGGATGCAGTATTCTCTCTAATAGACAACGAATGCAGGAGACTCACTATCAGTCAGCGGATGCAGGAGTATCACCATCAGACAACGATTGCAGGAGTCTCTCTATCAGACAGAGGATGCAGGAGGCTTTATATTAGACAGCGGATGCAGGAGACTCTCTATCAGTCAGAGGATACAGGAGAAATTCTATCAGACATCAGATGCAGGAGTCTCTCTATCAGACAGCGGATGCAAGAGACACTCTATCAGACAGCGGATGCAGGAGACTAACTAGCAGACAGCGGATGCAGGAGACTGTTTATCAGACAGCGGATGCAGGAGACTCTTTTTCAGACAGCCGATGCAGGAAACTCTCTATCAGACAGCGGAGGCAGGAGTATCTCCAGCAGACAGCGGATGCAGGAGACTCTCTATCAGACAGGGGATGCAGGTGTATCTCTATAAGACAGGGATGAAGGAGTATCTCCATCAGACAGCAGATGCTCGAGTCTCTATATCAGACAGCGGATGCAAGAGACACTCTATCAGACAGCGGATGCAGAAGACTCACTATCAGACAGCGGATGCAGGAGACTGTTTATCAGACAGCGGATGCAGGAGACTCTTTTTCAGACAGCGGATGCAGGAAACTCTCTATCAGACAGCGGAGGCAGGAGACACTCTATCAGACAGCGGATGCAGAGGACACTCTATCAGACAGCGGCTGCAGGAGACTCACTATCAGACAGCGGATGCAGGCGACTCTTTATCAGACAGCGGATGAAGGAGACTCTCTATGATACAGCGGATGTAGGAGACATTCTATCAGACAGCGGATGCAGAAGTCTCTTCATGAGACAGCCGATGCAGGAGACTCTCAATCAGACCGCGGATGCAGAAGTATCTCCATCAGACAGCGGATGCAGGAGACATTCTATCAGACAGCGGATTCAGGAGACTCTCTTTCAGACAGCAGATGCAGAAGACTCTCTATCAGACAGCGAATGCAGGAGTCTCTCTATCAGACAGCGGATGCAGGAGTATCTCCATCAGACAGCGGATGCAAGAGTCTCTCTTACAGACAGCAGATGCAGGAAAATGTCTACCAGACAGCGGATGCAGGAATCTATCTATCAAACAGCGAATGCTGCAGTATCTCCATCAGACAGCGGGTGCAGGTGTCTCTCTATCAGACAACGGATGCAGGAGACTCTCTATCAGACAGCGGATGAAGGAGTCTCTCCATCAGACAACGATTGCAGGAGTCTCTCTATCAGAGAGAGGATGCAGGAGACTCTATCAGACAGCGGATGCAGAAGACACTCTTTCAGACAGCGGATGCAGGACACTCACTATCAGACAGCGGATGCAGACGACTCTTTATCCGACAGCAGATGCAGGAGACTCTCTATCAGACACCGGATGCAGGAGATTCTCTATCAGACAGCGGATGCATGAGACATTCTATCAGACAGCGGATGCAGGATTCTCTTCATGAGACAGCGGATGCAGGAGACTCTCAATCAGACAGCGGATGCAGGCGACTCTCATCTGACAGCGGATGCAGGAGACTCTCTATCAGAGAGCGGATGCAGGAGACTCTCTATCAGACAGCGGATGCAGGAGTATCTCCATCAGACAGCGGATGAAGGGTTATCTCCATCAGACAGCGGATGCAGTATTCTCTCTATCAGACAGCGGAAGCAGGAGACACTCTATCAGACAGCGGATGCAGGAGACTCTCTATCAGTCAGCGGATACAGGAGACATTCTATTAGACAGCGGATGCAGGTGTCTCTCTATCAGACAGCGGATGCAGGAGTATCTCCATCAGACAGCAGATGCAGGAGACTCTCTATTGGACAGTGGATAAAGGAGACACTCTATCAGACAGCGGATGCAGGAGACTTTCTATCAGACAGCAGATGCAGGAGATACTCTATCAGACAGCGGATGCAGGAGACTCACTATCAGACAGCGGATGCAGGCGACTCTTTATCAGACAGCGGATGCCGGAGACTCTCTATCAGTTAGCGGATGCAGGCGACTCTTTATCAGACAGCAGATGCAAGAGACACTATCAGAGAGCGGATGCAGGAGACACTCTATCAGACAGCGGATGCAGGAGACTCACTATCAGACAGCGGATGCAAGCGACTCTTTATCAGACAGCGGATGCATGAGACTCTCTATCAGGCAGCGGATGCAGGAGACTCTCTATCAGACAGCGGATGCAGGAGACTCTCCATCAGACAGAAAATGCAGGGGACTCTCCATCAGACAGCGGATGCAGTATTCTCTCTAATAGACAACGAATGCAGGAGACTTACTATCAGTCAGAGGATGCAGGAGTATCACCATCAGACAACGATTGCAGGAGTCTCTCTATCAGACAGAGGATGCAGGAGGCTTTATATCAGACAGCGGATGCAGGAGACTCTCTATCAGTCAGAGGATACAGGAGAAATTCTATCAGACATCAGATGCAGGAGTCTCTCTATCAGACAGCGGATGCAAGAGACACTCTATCAGACAGCAGATGCAGGAGTCTCTCCATCAGACAACGATTGCAGGAGTCTCTCTATCTGACAGAGGATGCAGTAGACTCTATATCAGACAGCGGATGCAGGAGACACTCTATCAGACAGCGGATGCAAGAGTCTCTCTATCAGACAGCGGATGCAGGACACTCTCCATCAGACAGCGAATGCAGGAGTCTCTCTATCAGACAGCAGATACAGGAGTCTCTCTATCAGACAGCGGATGCAGGAGTATCTCGATCAGACAGCAAATGCAGGAGTCTCTCTATCAGACAGCAGACGCAAGAATATCTCCATCAGACAGCGGATGCAATAGTCTCTTTATCAGACAAAAATTCCGGAGAATCTCTATCAGACAGCGGATGCAGGAGTCTCTGTATCAGACAGAGGATGCATGAGTATCTCCATCAGACAGCGGATGCAGGTGTCTCTCTATCAGACAACGGATGCAGGAGACTCTCTATCAGACAACGGATGCAGGAGTCTCTCTATCAGACAGCGGATGCAGGAGACTCACTATCAGACAGCGGATGCAGGCGACTCTTTATCAGACAGCGGATGCTTGAGACTCTCTATCAGTTAGCGGATGCAGTCGACTCTTTATCAGACAGCAGATGCAAGAGACACTATCAGAGAGCGGATGCAGGAGACACTCTATCAGACAGCGGATGCAGGCGACTCTTTATCAGACAGCGGATGCATGAGACTCTCTATCAGGCAGCGGATGCAGGAGACTCTCTATCAGACAGCGGATGCAGGAGACTCTCCATCAGACAGAAAATGCAGGGGACTCTCCATCAGACAGCGGATGCAGTATTCTCTCTAATAGACAACGAATGCAGGAGACTCACTATCAGTCAGCGGATGCAGGAGTATCACCATCAGACAACGATTGCAGGAGTCTCTCTATCAGACAGAGGATGCAGGAGGCTTTATATCAGACAGCGGATGCAGGAGACTCTCTATCAGTCAGAGGATGCAGGAGAAATTCTATCAGACATCAGATGCAGGAGTCTCTCTATCAGAGAGCGGATGCAAGAGACACTCTATCAGACAGCGGATGCAAGAGACTCACTATCAGACAGCGGATGCAGGAAACTCTCTATCAGACAGCGGATGCAGGAGACTCTCTATCAGACAGCAGATGCAGGAGACATTCTATCAGACAGCCGATGCAGGAGTCTCTTCATGAAACAGCGGATGCAGGAGACTTTCAATCAGACAGCAGATGCAGGAGTATCTCCATCAGACAGCGGATGCAGGAGACACTCTATCAGACAGCGGATGCAGGAGACTCTGTATCAGACAGCGGATGCAGGAGACACTCTATCAGACAGCGGATGCAAGAGACTCTCTATCAGACAGCGGATGCAGGAGACTCTCTATCAGACAGCGGATGCAGGAGACTCTCTATCAGATAGCGGATGCAGGAGACACAATCTGTCAGACAGCGAATGCAGGAGTTTCTCTATCAGACAACAGATACAGGAGCCTCTCTATCAGACAGCGGATGCAGGAGTATCTCCATCAGACAGTGAATGCAGGAGTCTCTCTATCAGACAGCAGACGCAAGAATATCTCCATCAGACAGCGGATGCAGGAGTCTCTCTATCAGACAGCAAATGCAGAAGAATCTCTATCAGACAGCGGATGCAGGAGTCTCTCTATCAGACAGAAGATGCATGAGTATCTCCATCAGACAGCCGATGCAGGTGTCTCTCTATCAGACAGCGGATGCAGGACACTCTCTATCAGACAGCGGATGCGGGAGTCTCTTAATGCGACAACGATTGCAGGAGTCTCTATATCAGACAGAGGATGCAGGAGACTCTCTATCGGACAGCGGATACAGGAGATTCTCTATCAGACAGCACATGCAGGAGTATCTCCCATCAGACAGCGAATGCAGGAATCTCTCTATCAAACAGCGGATGCAGGAGACTCTCTATCAGACAGCAATTGCAGGAGACTGTATCGGACAGCGGATGCAGGAGACTCTCTATCAGATAGCGGATGCTGGAGACTCTCTATCAGACAGCTTATGCAGGAGTATCTCCATCAGACAGCGGATGCAGGTGTATCTCCATCAGACAGCGGATGCAGGAAACTCTCTATCAGACAGCGGATGCAGGAGTATCTCCATCAGACAGCGGATGCAGGAGACTCTCTATCAGACAGCGGATGCAGGAGTATCTCCATCAGACAGCGGATGCAGGAGACTCTCTATCAGACAGCGGATGCAGGTGTCTCTCTATAAGACAGGGATGCAGGAGTATCTCCATAAGACAGCAGATGCTCGAGTCTCTATATCAGACAGCGGATGCAAGAGACACTCTATCAGACAGCGGATGCAGGAGACTCACTATCAGACAGCGGATGCAGGAGACTGTTTATCAGACAGCGGATGCAGGAGACTCTTTTCCAGACAGCGGATGCAGGAGACTCTCTATCAGACAGCGGATGCAGGAGACACTCTATCAGACAGCGGATGCAGGAAACTCACTATCAGACAGCGGATGCAGGCGACTCTTTATCAGACAGCGGATGAAGGAGACTCTCTGATACAGCGGATGAAGGAGACATTCTATCAGACAGCAGATGCAGAAGTCTCTTCATGAGACAGCGGATGCAGGAGACTCTCAATCAGACCGCGGATGCAGGAGTATCTCCATCAGACGGCGGATGCAGGAGACATTCTATCAGACAGCGGATGCAGGAGACTCTCTTTCAGACAACGGATGCAGGAGACACTCTATCAGACAGCAGATGCAGGAGACTCACTATCAGCCAGCGGATGCAGGCGACTCTTTATCAGACAGCGGATGCAGGAGAATCTCCATCAGACAGCGGATGCAGGAGACTCTCTATCAGACAGCGGATGCAGGAGACTCTATTTCAGACAGCGGATGCAGGAGACTCTCTATCAGACAGCGGATGCGAAGACTCTCTATCAGACAGCGGATGCAGGAGACTCTCTATCAGACAGCGGATGCAGGAGTCTCTCCATCAGACAGCAGATACAGGAGTATCTCCATCAGACAGCGGATGCAGGTGTATCTCCATCAGACAGCGGATGCAGGAAACTCTCTATCAGACAGCGGATGCATGAGTATCTCCATCAGACAGCGGATGCAGAAGACTCTCTATCAGACAGGGGATGCAGGAGACTCTATTTCAGACAGCGGATGCAGGAGACAATCTATCAGACAGCGGATGCGAAGACTCTCTATCAGACAGCGGATGCTGGAGACTCTCTATCAGACAGCGGATGCAGGAGACTCTCTATCAGATTGCTGATGCAGGAGACTTTCTATCAGACAGCAGATACAGGAGTATCTCCATCAGACAGCGGATGCAGGTGTATCTCCATCAGACAGCGGATGCAGGAAACTCTCTATCAGACAGCGGATGCAGGAGTATCTCCATCAGACAGCGGATGCAGGAGACTCTCTATCAGACAGGGGATGCAGGTATCTCTCTATAAGACAGGGATGCAGGAGTATCTCCATCAGACAGCAGATGCTCGAGTCTCTATATCACACAGCGGATGCAAGAGACACTCTATCAGACAGCGGATGCAGGAGACTCACTATCAGACAGCGGATGCAGGAGACTGTTTATCAGACAGCGGATGCAGAAGACACTCTATCAGACAGCGGATGCAGGAGACTCACTTTCAGACAGCGGATGCAGGCGACTCTTTACCAGACAGCGGATGAAGGAGACTCTCTATGATACAGCGGATGTAGGAGACATTCTATCAGACAGCGGATGCAGAAGTCTCTTCATGAGACAGCGGATGCAGGAGACTCTCAATCAGACCGCGGATGCAGGAGTATCTCCATCAGACAGCGGATGCAGGAGACATTCTATCAGACAGCGGATGCAGGAGACTCTTTCAGATAGCAGATGCAGGAGACTCTCTATCAGACAGCGAATGCAGGCGTTTCTCTATCAGACAGGGGATGCAGGAGTATCTCCATCAGACAGCGGATGCAAGAGTCTCTCTTTCAGACAGCAGATGCAGGAAAATGTCTATCCGACAGCGGATGTAGGAATCTCTCTATCAAACAGCGAATGCTGCAGTATCTCCATCAGACAGCGAGTGCAGGTGTCTCTCTATCAGACAACCGATGCAGGAGACTCTCTATCAGACAGCGGATTCAGGAGTCTCTCCATCAGACAACGATTGCAGGAGCCTCTCTATCAGACAGAGGATGCAGGAGACCCTATCAGACAGCGGATGCAGAAGACACTCTTTCAGACAGCGGATGCAGGACACTCACTATCAGACAGCGGATGCAGGCGACTCTTTATCAGACAGCAGATGCAGGAGACTCTCTATCAGACACCGGATGCAGGAGACTTTCTATCAGACAGCGGACACATGAGACATTCTATCAGACAGCGGATGCAGGATTCTCTTCATGAGACAGCGGATGCAGGAGACTCTCAATCAGACAGTGGATGCAGGAAACTCTTCATCAGACAGCGGATGCAGGAGACTCTCTTTCAGAGAGCAGATACAGGAGACTCTCTATCAGACAGCGGATGCAGGAGTATCTCCATCAGACAGCGGATGAAGGGTTATCTCCATCAGACAGCGGATGCAGTATTCTCTCTATCAGACAGCGAGAGCAGGAGAAACTCTATCAGACAGCGGATGCAGGAGACTATCTATCAGTCAGGGGATGCAGGTGTCTCTCTATAAGACAGGGATGCAGGAGTATCTCCATCAGACAGCAGATGGTCGAGTCTCTATATCAGACAGCGGATGCAAGAGACACTCTATCAGACAGCGGATGCAGGAGACTCACTATCAGACAGCGGATGCAGGAGACTGTTTATCAGACAGCGGATGCAGGAGACTCTTTTTCAGACGGCGGATGCAGGAGACTCTCTATCAGACAGCGGATGCAGGAGACACTCTATCAGACAGCGGATGCAGAAGACACTCTATCAGACAGCGGATGCAGGAGACTCACTATCAGACAGGGGATGCAGGCGACTCTTTACCAGACAGCGGATGAAGGAGACTCTCTATGATACAGCGGATGTAAGAGACATTCTATCAGACAGCGGATGCAGAAGTCTCTTCATGAGACAGCGGATGCAGGAGACTCTCAATCAGACCGCGGATGCAGGATATCTCCATCAGACAGCGGATGCAGGAGACATTCTATCAGACAGCGGATGCAGGAGACTCTCTTTCAGATAGCAGATGCAGGAGACTCTCTATCAGACAGCGAATGCACGAGTCTCTCTATCAGACAGCGAATGCTGCAGTATCTCCATCAGACAGCGGATGCAGGAGACATTCTATCAGACAGCGGATGCAGGAGACTCTCTTTCAGATAGCGGATGCAGGAGACATTCTATCAGACAGCGGATGCAAGAGTCTCTCTTTCAAACAGCAGATGCAGGAAAATGTCTATCCGACAGCAGATGCAGGAATCTCTCTATCAAACAGCGAATGCTGCAGTATCTCCATCAGACAGCGGGAGCAGGTGTCTCTCTATCAGACAACGGATGCAGGAGACTCTCTATCAGACAGCGGATGCAGGAGTCTCTCCATCAGACAACGATTGCAGGAGTCTCTCTATCAGACAGAGGATGCAGGAGACTCTATCAGACAGCGGATGCAGAAGACACTCTTTCAGACAGCGGATGCAGGACACTCACTATCAGACAGCGGATGCAGGCGACTCTTTATCAGACAGCGGATGCAGGAGACTCTCTATCAGACACCGGATGCAGGAGACTCTCTATCAGACAGCGGACACATGAGACATTCTTTCAGACAGCAGATGCAGGATTCTCTTCATGAGACAGCGGATGCAGGAGACTCTCAATCAGACAGCGGATGCAGGCAACTCTTCATCAGACAGCGGATGCAGGAGACTCTCTATCAGAGAGCAGATACAGGAGACTCTCTATCAGACAGCAGATGCAGGAGTATCTCCATCAGACAGCAGATGCAGATGTCTCTCTATCAGACAGCTGATGCAAGAGACACTCTATCAGACAGCGGATGCAGGAGACTATTTATCAGACAGCGGATGCAGGAGACTGTCTATCAGACAGCAGATGCAGGAGACTCTCTATTAGACATTGGAGGCAGGAGACACTCTATCAGACAGCGGATGCAGGAAACAATCTATCAGACAGTGGAGGCAGGAGACTTACTATCAGACAGCGGATGCAGGCGACTCTTCATCAGACAGCGGATGCAGGAGACTCTCTATCAGACAGAGGATGCAGGAGTATCTTTATCAGACAGCAAATGCACGAGAATCTCTCTCAGACAGCGGATGCAGGAGTCTCTCTATCAGACAGAGGATGCATGAGTATCTCCATCAGACAGCAGATGCAGGTGTCTCTCTATCAGACAACAAATGCAGGAGACTCTCTATCAGACAGCGAATGCAGGAGTCTCTCAATGAGACAACGATTGCAGGAGTCTCTCTATCAGACAGAGGATGCAGGAGACTCTCTATCGGACAGTGTATACAGGAGACTCTCTATCAGACAGCGGATGCAGGAGTATCTCCCATCAGACAGCGAATGCAGGAATCTCTCTATCAAACAGCGGATGCAGGAGACTCTCTATCGGACAGCGTATACAGGAGACTCTCTATCAGACAGCGGATGCAGGAGTATCTCCCATCAGACCGCGAATGCAGGAATCTCTTTATCAAACAGCTGATGAAGGAGACTCTCTCTGATACAGCAGATGTAGGAGACATTCTATCAGACAGCGGATGCAGAAGTCTCTTCATGAGACAGCGGATGCAGGAGACTCTCAATCAGACCGCAGATGCCTAAGTATCTCCATCAGACAGCGGATGCAGGAGACATTCTATCAGACAGCGGATGAAGGAGACTCTCTTTCAGACAGCGGATGCAGGACACTCTCTATCAGACAGCGAATGCAGGAATCTCTCTATCAGACAGCGGATGCAGGAGTATCTCCATCAGACAGCGGATGCAAGAGTCTCTCTTTCAGACAGCAGATGCAGGAAAATGTCTATCAGACAGCGGATGCAGGAATCTCTCTATCAGACAGCGAATGCTGCAGTATCTCCATCAGACAGCGGGTGCAGGTGTCTCTCTATCAGACAATGGATGCAGGAGACTCTCTATCAGACAGCGGATGCAGGAGTCTCTCCATCAGACAGCGGATGCAGGAGACTCTCTATTAGACATTGGAGGCAGGAGACACTCTATCAGAGAGCGGATGCAGGAGACAATCTATCAGACAGTGGAGGCAGGAGACTTACTATCAGACAGCGGATGCAGGCGACTCTTCATCAGACAGCGGATGCAGGAAACTCTCTATCAGACAGCGGATGCAGGAGTATCTCCATCAGACAGCGGATGCAGGAGACTCTCTATCAGACAGGGGATGCAGGTGTCTCTCTATAAGACAGGGATGCAGGATTATCTCCATCAAAAAGCAGATGCTCAAGTCTCTATATCAGACAGCGGATGTAAGAGACACTCTATCAGACAGTGGATGCAGGAGACTGTTTATCAGACAGCGGATGGAGGAGACTCTTTTTCAGACAGCGGATGCAGGAGACTCTCTATCAGACAGCGGATGCAGGAGACACTCTATCAGACAGCGGATGCAGAAGACACTCTTTCAGATAGCGGATGCAGGACACTCACTATCAGACAGCGGATGCAGGCGACACTTTATCAGACAGCGGATGCAGGAGACTCTCTATCAGACACCGGATGCAGGAGACTCTCTTTCAGACAGCTGATGCAGGAGACTCTCTATCAGATAGCGGATGCAGGAGACACTCTATCAGACAGCGAATGCAGGAGTCTCTCTGTCAGACAGCAGGTACAGGAGTCTCTCTTTCAGACAGCGGATGCAGGAGTATCTCCATCAGACAGCGAATGCAGGAGTCTCTCTATCAGACAGCAGACGCAAGAATATCTCCATCAGACAGCGGATGCAGGAGTCTCTCTATCAGACAGCAAAATTAATGCAGGAGAATCTCTATCAGACAGCGGATGCAGGAGTCTCTCTATCAGACAGAGGATGCATGAGTATCTCCATCAGACAGCGGATGCAGGTGTCTCTCTATCACACAACGGATGCAGGAGACTCTCTATCAGACAGCGGATGCAGGAGTCTCTCAATGAGACAACGATTGCAGGAGTCTCTCTATCAGACAGAGAATGCAGGAGACTCTCTATCGGACAGCGGATACAGGAGACTCTCTATCAGACAGCGGATGCAGGAGTATCTCCCATCAGACAGCGAATACAGGAATCTCTCTATCAAACAACAGATGCAGGAGACTCTCTATCAGACAGCGGTTGCAAGAGACTCTATCGGACAGCGGATGCAGGAGACTCTCTATCAGATAGCGGATGCAGGAGACTTTCTATCAGACAGCAGATACAGGAGTATCTCCATCAGACAGGGGATGCAGGAGTATCTCCATCAGACAGCGGATGCAGAAGACTCTTTTTCAGACAGCGGATGCTGGAGACTCCCTATCAGACAGCGTATGCAGGAGTATCTCAATCAGACAGCGGATGCAGGTGTATCTCCATCAGACAGCGGATGCAGGAAACTCTCTATCAGACAGCGGATGCAGGAGTATCTCCATCAGACAGCGGATGCAGGAGACTGTCTATCAGACAGCGGATGCAGGTGTCTCTCTATAAGACAGGGATGCAGGAGTATCTCCATCAGACAGCAGATGCTCGAGTCTCTATATCAGACAGCGGATGCAAAAGACACTCTATCAGACAGCGGATGCAGGAGACTCACTATCAGACAGCGGATGCAGGAGACTGTTTATCAGACAGCGGATGCAGGAGACTCTTTTTCAGACAGTGGATGCAGGAGACTCTCTATCAGACAGCGGATGCAGGAGACATCTATCAGACAGCGGATGCAGAAGACAGTCTATCAGACAGCGGATGCAGGAGACTCACTATCAGACAGCGGATGCAGGCGACTCTTTATTAGACAGCGGATGTAGGAGACTCTCTATGATACAGGGATGCAGGAGTATCTCCATCAGACAGCAGATGCTCGAGTCTCTATATCACACAGCGGATGCAAGAGACACTCTATCAGACAGCGGATGCAGGAGACTCACAATCAGACAGCGGATGCAGGAGACACTCTATCAGACAGCGAATGCAGGAGTCTCTCTGTCAGACAGCAGGTACAGGAGTCTCTCTATCAGACAGCGGATGCAGGAGTATCTCCATCAGACAGCGAATGCAGGAGTCTCTCTATCAGACAGCAGACGCAAGAATATCTCCATCAGACAGCGGATGCAGGAGTCTCTCTATCAGACAGCAAAATTAATGCAGGAGAATCTCTATCAGACAGCGGATGCAGGAGACTCTCTATCAGACAGCGGATGCAGGTGTCTCTCTATAAGACAGGGATGCAGGAGTATCTCCATCAGACAGCAGATGCTCGAGTCTCTATATCAGACAGCGGATGCAAAAGACACTCTATCAGACAGCGGATGCAGGAGACTCACTATCAGACAGCGGATGCAGGAGACTGTTTATCAGACAGCGGATGCAGGAGACTGTTTATCAGACAGCGGATGCAGGAGACTCTTTTTCAGACAGTGGATGCAGGAGACTCTCTATCAGACAGCGGATGCAGGAGACACTCTATCAGACAGCGTATGCAGAAGACAGTCTATCAGACAGCGGATGCAGGAGACTCACTATCAGACAGCGGATGCAGGCGACTCTTTATCAGACAGCGGATGAAGGAGACTCTCTATGATACAGGGATGCAGGAGTATCTCCATCAGACAGCAGATGCTCGAGTCTCTATATCACACAGCGGATGCAAGAGACACTCTATCAGATAGCGGATGCAGGAGACTCACAATCAGACAGCGGATGCAGGAGACACTCTATCAGACAGCGGATGCAGAAGACACTCGATCAGACAGCGGATGCAGGAGACTCACTATCAGACAGCGGATGCAGGCGACTGTTTATCAGACAGCGGATGCAGGAGACTCTTTTTCAGACAGTGGATGCAGGAGACTCTCTATCAGACAGCGGATGCAGGAGACACTCTATCAGACAGCGGATGCAGAAGACACTCTATCAGACAGCGGATATAGGAGACTCATCTATCAGACAGCGGATGCAGGCGACTCTTTATCAGACAGCGGATGAAGGAGACTCTCTATGATACAGGGATGCAGGAGTATCTCCATCAGACAGCAGATGCTCGAGTCTCTATATCACACAGCGGATGCAAGAGACACTTTATCAGACAGTGGATGCAGGAGACTCTCTATCAGACAGCGGATGCAGGAGACACTCTATCAGACAGCGGATGCAGGAGACTCACTATCAGACAGCGGATGCAGGCGACTCTTTATCAGACAGCGGATGCAGGAGTATCTCCATCAGACAGCAGATGCTCGAGTCTCTCTATCAGACAGTGAATGCACGAGTCTCTCTATCAGACAGCGGATGCAGGAGTATCTCCATCAGACAGCGGATGCAAGAGTCTCTCTTTCAGACAGCAGATGCAGGAAAATGTCTATCCGACAGCGGATGCAGGAATCTCTCTATAAAACAGAAAATGCTGCAGTATCTCCATCAGACAGCGGGAGCAGGTGTCTCTCTATCAGACAACAGATGCAGGAGACTCTCTATCAGACAGCGGATGCAGGAGTCTCTCCATCAGACAACGATTGCAGGAGTCTCTCTATCAGACAGAGGATGCAGGAGACTCTATCAGACAGCGGATGCAGAAGACACTCTTTCAGACAGCGGATGCAGGACACTCACTATAAGACAGCGGATGCAGCCGACTCTTTATCAGACAGCGGATGCAGGAGACTCTCTATCAGACACCGGATGCAGGAGACTCTCTATTACACAGCGGACACATTAGACATTCTATCAGACAGCGGATGCAGGATTCTCTTCATGAGACAGCGGATGCAGGAGACTCTCAATCAGACAGCGGATGCAGGCAACTCTTCATCAGACAGCAGATGCAGGAGACTCTCTATCAGAGAGCAGATACAGGAGACTCTCTATCAGACAGCGGATGCAGGAGTATCTCCATCAGACAGCGGATGAAGGGTTATCTCCATCAGACAGCGGATGCAGTATTCTCTCTATCAGACAGCGGAAGCAGGAGACACTCTATCAGACAGTGGATGCAGGAGACACTCTATCAGAGAGCGGATGCAGGAGACACTCTATCAGACATTGGAGGCAGGAGACACTCTATCAGAGAGCGGATGCAGGAGACACTCTATCAGACAGTGGATGCAGGAGACTTACTATCAGACAGCGGATGCAGGCGACTCTTCATCAGACAGCTGATGCAGGAGACTCTCTATCAGACAGAGGATGCAGGAGTATCTTTATCAGACAGCAAATGCAGGAGAATCTCTATCAGACAGCGGATGCAGGAGTCTCTCTATCAGACAGAGGATGCATGAGTATCTCCATCAGACAGCGGATGCAGGTGTCTCTCTATCAGACAGAGGATGCAGGAGACTCTCTATCGAACAGTGTATACAGGAGACTCTCTATCAGACAGCGGATGCAGGAGTATCTCCCATCAGACAGCGAATGCAGGAATCTCTTTATCAAACAGCGGATGCAGGAGACTCTCTATCGGACAGCTTATACAGGAGACTCTCTATCAGACAGCGGATGCAGGAGTATCTCCCATCAGACAGCGAATGCAGGAATCTCTCTATCAAACAGCGGATGCAGGAGACTCTCTATCATATAGCGGATGCAGGAGACTTTCTATCAGACAGCAGATACAGGAGTATCTCCATCAGACAGCGGATGCAGGAGTATCTCCATCAGACAGCGGATACAGGAGACTCTTTTTCAGACAGCGGATGCAGAAGACTCTTTTTCAGACAGCGGATGCTGGAGACTCTCTATCAGACAGCGTATGCAGGAGTATCTCCATCAGACAGCGGATGCAGGTGTATCTCCATCAGACAGCGGATGCAGGAAACTCTCTATCAGACAGCGGATGCAGGAGTATCTCCTTCAGACAGCGGATGCAGGAGACTCTCTATCAGACAGGGGATGCAGGTGTCTCTCTATTAGACAGGGATGCAGGAGTATCTCCATCAGACAACAGATGTTCGAGTCTCTATATCCGACAGCGGATGCAAGAGACACTCTATCAGACAGTGGATGCAGGAGACTGTTTATCAGACAGCGGATGGAGGAGACTCTTTTTCAGACAGCGGATGCAGGAGACTCTCTATCAGACAGCGGATGCAGGAGACACTCTATCAGACAGCGGATGCAGAAGACACTCTATCAGACAGCAGATGCAGGAGACTCACTATCAGACAGCTGATGCAGGCGACTCTTTATCAGACAGCGGATGAAGGAGACTCTATGATACAGCAGATGTAGGAGACATTCTATCAGACAGCGGATGCAGAAGTCTCTTCATGAGACAGCGGATGCAGGAGACTCTCAATCAGACCGCGGATGCCTAAGTATCTCCATCAGACAGCGGATGCAGGAGACATTCTATCAGACAGCGGATGCAGGAGACTCTCTTTCAGACAGCGGATGCAGGAGACTCTCTATCAGACAGCGAATGCAGGAATCTCTCTATCAGACAGCGGATGCAGGAGTATCTCCATCAGACAGCTGATGCAAGAGTCTCTCTTTCAGACAGCAGATGCAGGAAAATGTCTATCAGACAGCGGATGCAGGAATCTCTCTATCAGACAGCGAATGCTGCAGTATCTCCATCAGACAGCGGGTGCAGTTGTCTCTCTATCAGACAACGGATGCAGGAGACTCTCTATCAGACAGCGGATGCAGGAGTCTCTCCATCAGACAGCGATTGCAGGAGTCTCTCTATCAGACAGAGGATGCAGGAGACTCTATCAGACAGCGGATGCAGAAGACACTCTTACACACAGCGGATGCAGGACACTCACTATCAGACAGCGGATGCAGGCGACTCTTTATCATACAGCGGATGCAGGAGACTCACTATCAGACAGCGGATGCAGGCGACTGTTTATCAGACAGCGGATGCAGGAGACTCTTTTTCAGACAGTGGATGCAGGAGACTCTCTATCAGACAGCGGATGCAGGAGACACTCTATCAGACAGCGGATGCAGAAGACACTCTATCAGACAGCGGATGCAGGAGACTCACTATAAGACAGCGGATGCAGGCGACTCTTTATCAGAAAGCGGATGAAGGAGACTCTCTATGATACAGGGATGCAGGAGTATCTCCATCAGACAGCAGATGCTCGAGTCTCTATATCACACAGCGGATGCAAGAGACACTCTATCAGACAGTGGATGCAGGAGACTCTCTATCAGACAGCGGATGCAGGAGACACTCTATCAGACAGCGGATGCAGAAGACACTCTATCAGACAGCGGATGCAGGAGACTCACTATCAGACAGCGGAAGCAGGTGACTCTTTATCAGACAGCGGATGCAGGTGTCTCTCTATAGGACAGAGATGCAGGAGTAACTCCATCAGACAGCAGATGCTCGAGTCTCTATATCACACAGCGGATGCAAGAGACACTCTATCAGACAGCGGATGCAGGAGACTCACTATCAGACAGCGGATGCAGGAGACTGTATATCAGACAGCGGATGCAGGAGACTCTTTTTCAGACAGCAGATGCAGGAGACTCTCTATCAGACAGCGGATGCAGGAGACACTCTATCAGACAGCGGATGCAGAAGACACTCTATCAGACAGCGGTTGCAGGAGACTCACTATCAGACAGCGGATGCAGGCGACTCTTTACCAGACAGCGGATGAAGGAGACTCTCTATGATACAGCGGATGTAGGAGACATTCTATCAGACAGCGGATGCAGAAGTCTCTTCATGAGACAGCGGATGCAGGAGACTCTCAATCAGACCGCGGATGCAGGAGTATCTCCATCAGACAGCGGATGCAGGAGACATTCTATCAGACAGCGGATGCAGGAGAATCTCTTTCAGATAGCAGATGCAGGAGACTCTCTATCAGACAGCGAATGCACGAGTCTCTCTATCAGACAGCGGATGCAGGAGTATCTCCATCAGACAGAGGATGCAGGAGTATCTTTATCAGACAGCAAATGCAGGAGAATCTCTATCAGACAGCGGATGCAGGAGTCTCTCTATCAGACAGCGGATGCAGGAGTATCTCCATCAGACAGCGGATGCAGGTGTCTCTCTATCAGACAACAAATGCAGGAGACTCTCTATCAGACAGCGGATGCAGGAGTCTCTCAATGAGACAACGATTGCAGGAGTCTCTCTATCAGAAAGAGGATGCAGGAGACTCTCTATCGGACAGTGTATACAGGAGACTCTCTTTCAGACAGCGGATGCAGGAGTATCTCCCATCAGACAGCGAATGCAGGAATCTCTTTATCAAACAGCGGATGCAGGAGACTCTCTATCGATCAGCGTATACAGGAGACTCTCTATCAGACAGCGGATGCAGGAGTATCTCCTATCAGACAGCGAATGCAGGAATCTCTCTATCAAAAAGCGGATGCAGGAGACTCTCTATCAGATAGCGGATGCAGGAGACTTTCTATCAGACAGCAGATACAGGAGTATCTCCATCAGACAGCGGATGCAGGAAACTCTCTATCAGACAGCGGATGCAGGAGTATCTCCATCAGACAGCGATTGCAGGAGACTCTCTATCAGACAGGGGATGCAGGTGTCTCTCTATAAGACAGGGATGCAGGAGTATCTCCATCAGACAGCTGATGCTCGAGTCTCTATATCAGACAGCGGATGCAAGAGACACTCTATCAGACAGTGGATGCAGGAGACTGTTTATCAGACAGCGGATGGAGGAGACTCTTTTTCAGACAGCGGATGCAGGAGACTCTCTATCAGACAGCGGATGCAGGAGACACTCTATCAGAAAGCGGATGCAGAAGACACTCTATCAGACAGCGGATGCAGGAGACTCACTATCAGACAGCTGATGCAGGCGACTCTTTATCAGACAGCGGATGAAGGAGACTCTCTATGATACAGCAGATGTAGGAGACATTCTATCAGACAGCGGATGCAGAAGTCTCTTCATGAGACAGCGGATGCAGGAGACTCTCAATCAGACCGCGGATGCCTAAGTATCTCCATCAGACAGCGGATGCAGGAGACACTCTATCAGACAGCGGATGCAGGAGACTCACTATCAGACAGCGGATGCAGGCGACTCTTTATCAGACAGCGGATGCAGGAGTATCTCCATCAGACAGCAGATGCTCGAGTCTCTCTATCAGACAGCGGATGCAAGAATCTCTCTTTCAGACAGCAGATGCAGGAAAATGTCTATCAGACAGCGGATGCAGGAATCTCTCTATCAGACAGCGAATGCTGCGGTATCTCCATCAGACAGCGGGAGCAGGAGTCGCTCTATCAGACAGAGGATGCATGAGTATCTCCATCAGACAGCGGATGCAGGTGTCTCTCTATCAGACAACGGATGCAGGAGACCCTCTATCAGACAGCGGATGCAGGAGTCTCTCAATGAGACAACGATTGCAGGAGTCTCTCTATCAGACAGAGGATGCAGGAGACTCTCTATCGGACAGCTGATACAGGAGACCATCTATCAGACAGCGGATGCATGAGTATCTCCCATCAGACAGCAAATGCAGGAATCTCTCTATAGAACAGCGGATGCAGGAGACTCTCTATCAGATAGCGGATGCAGGAGACTTTCTATTAGACAGCAGATGCAGGAGTATCTCCATCAGACAGCGGATGCAGGAAACTCTTTTTCAGACAGCGGATGCTGGAGACTCTCTATCAGACAGCGTATGCAGGAGTATCTCCATCAGACAGCGGATGCAGGTGTATCTCTATCAGACAGCGGATGCAGGAGTATCTCTTTCAGACAGCGATTGCAGGAGACTCTCTATCAGACAGGGGATGCAGGTGTCTCTCTATAAGACAGGGATGCAGGAGTATCTCCATCAGACAGCAGATGCTCAAGTCTCTATATCAGACAGCGGATGCAAGAGACACTCTATCAGACAGCGGATGCAGGAGACTCACTATCAGACAGCGGATGCAGGAGACTGTTTATCAGACAGCGGATGCAGGAGACTCTTTTTCAGACAGCGGATGCAGGAGACTCTCTATCAGACAGCGGATGCAGGAGACACTCTATCAGACAGCGGATGCAGAAGACACTCTATCAGACAGCGGATGCAGGAGACTCACTATCAGACAGCGTATGCAGGCGACTCTTTATCAGACAGCGGATGAAGGAGACTCTCTATGATACAGCGGATGTAGGAGACATTCTATCAGACAGCAGATGCAGAAGTCTCTTCTTGAGACAGCGGATGCAAGAGACTCTCAATCAGACCGCGGATGCAGGAGTATCTCCATCAGACAGCGGATGCAGGAGACATTCTATCAGACAGCGGATGCAGGAGACTCTCTTTCAGACAGCAGATGCAGGAGACTCTCTATCAGACAGCGAAGGCAGGAGTCTCTCTATCAGACAGCGGATGCAGGAGTATCTCCATCAGACAGCGGATGCAAGAGTCTCTCTTTCAGACAGCAGATGCAGGAGACTCTCTATCAGACAGGGGATGCAGGAGTATCTCCATCAGACAGCGGATGCAGTATTCTCTCTATTAGACAGCGGAAGCAGGAGACACTCTATCAGACAGCGGTTGCAGGAGACTCACTATCAGACAGCGGATGCAGGCGACTCTTTACCAGACAGCGGATGAAGGAGACTCTCTATGATACAGCGGATGTAGGAGACATTCTATCAGACAGCGGATGCAGAAGTCTCTTCATGAGACAGCGGATGCAGGAGACTCTCAATCAGACCGCGGATGCAGGAGTATCTCCATCAGACAGCGGATGCAGGAGACATTCTATCAGACAGCGGATGCAGGAGAATCTCTTTCAGATAGCAGATGCAGGAGACTCTCTATCAGACAGCGAATGCACGAGTCTCTCTATCAGACAGCGGATGCAGGAGTATCTCCATCAGACAGAGGATGCAGGAGTATCTTTATCAGACAGCAAATGCAGGAGAATCTCTATCAGACAGCGGATGCAGGAGTCTCTCTATCAGACAGCGGATGCAGGAGTATCTCCATCAGACAGCGGATGCAGGTGTCTCTCTATCAGACAACAAATGCAGGAGACTCTCTATCAGACAGCGGATGCAGGAGTCTCTCAATGAGACAACGATTGCAGGAGTCTCTCTATCAGAAAGAGGATGCAGGAGACTCTCTATCGGACAGTGTATACAGGAGACTCTCTTTCAGACAGCGGATGCAGGAGTATCTCCCATCAGACAGCGAATGCAGGAATCTCTTTATCAAACAGCGGATGCAGGAGACTCTCTATCGATCAGCGTATACAGGAGACTCTCTATCAGACAGCGGATGCAGGAGTATCTCCTATCAGACAGCGAATGCAGGAATCTCTCTATCAAAAAGCGGATGCAGGAGACTCTCTATCAGATAGCGGATGCAGGAGACTTTCTATCAGACAGCAGATACAGGAGTATCTCCATCAGACAGCGGATGCAGGAAACTCTCTATCAGACAGCGGATGCAGGAGTATCTCCATCAGACAGCGATTGCAGGAGACGCTCTATCAGACAGGGGATGCAGGTGTCTCTCTATAAGACAGGGATGCAGGAGTATCTCCATCAGACAGCTGATGCTCGAGTCTCTATATCAGACAGCGGATGCAAGAGACACTCTATCAGACAGTGGATGCAGGAGACTGTTTATCAGACAGCGGATGGAGGAGACTCTTTTTCAGACAGCGGATGCAGGAGACTCTCTATCAGACAGCGGATGCAGGAGACACTCTATCAGAAAGCGGATGCAGAAGACACTCTATCAGACAGCGGATGCAGGAGACTCACTATCAGACAGCTGATGCAGGCGACTCTTTATCAGACAGCGGATGAAGGAGACTCTCTATGATACAGCAGATGTAGGAGACATTCTATCAGACAGCGGATGCAGAAGTCTCTTCATGAGACAGCGGATGCAGGAGACTCTCAATCAGACCGCGGATGCCTAAGTATCTCCATCAGACAGCGGATGCAGGAGACACTCTATCAGACAGCGGATGCAGGAGACTCACTATCAGACAGCGGATGCAGGCGACTCTTTATCAGACAGCGGATGCAGGAGTATCTCCATCAGACAGCAGATGCTCGAGTCTCTCTATCAGACAGCGGATGCAAGAATCTCTCTTTCAGACAGCAGATGCAGGAAAATGTCTATCAGACAGCGGATGCAGGAATCTCTCTATCAGACAGCGAATGCTGCGGTATCTCCATCAGACAGCGGGAGCAGGAGTCGCTCTATCAGACAGAGGATGCATGAGTATCTCCATCAGACAGCGGATGCAGGTGTCTCTCTATCAGACAACGGATGCAGGAGACCCTCTATCAGACAGCGGATGCAGGAGTCTCTCAATGAGACAACGATTGCAGGAGTCTCTCTATCAGACAGAGGATGCAGGAGACTCTCTATCGGACAGCTGATACAGGAGACCATCTATCAGACAGCGGATGCATGAGTATCTCCCATCAGACAGCAAATGCAGGAATCTCTCTATAGAACAGCGGATGCAGGAGACTCTCTATCAGATAGCGGATGCAGGAGACTTTCTATTAGACAGCAGATGCAGGAGTATCTCCATCAGACAGCGGATGCAGGAAACTCTTTTTCAGACAGCGGATGCTGGAGACTCTCTATCAGACAGCGTATGCAGGAGTATCTCCATCAGACAGCGGATGCAGGTGTATCTCTATCAGACAGCGGATGCAGGAGTATCTCTTTCAGACAGCGATTGCAGGAGACTCTCTATCAGACAGGGGATGCAGGTGTCTCTCTATAAGACAGGGATGCAGGAGTATCTCCATCAGACAGCAGATGCTCAAGTCTCTATATCAGACAGCGGATGCAAGAGACACTCTATCAGACAGCGGATGCAGGAGACTCACTATCAGACAGCGGATGCAGGAGACTGTTTATCAGACAGCGGATGCAGGAGACTCTTTTTCAGACAGCGGATGCAGGAGACTCTCTATCAGACAGCGGATGCAGGAGACACTCTATCAGACAGCGGATGCAGAAGACACTCTATCAGACAGCGGATGCAGGAGACTCACTATCAGACAGCGTATGCAGGCGACTCTTTATCAGACAGCGGATGAAGGAGACTCTCTATGATACAGCGGATGTAGGAGACATTCTATCAGACAGCAGATGCAGAAGTCTCTTCTTGAGACAGCGGATGCAAGAGACTCTCAATCAGACCGCGGATGCAGGAGTATCTCCATCAGACAGCGGATGCAGGAGACATTCTATCAGACAGCGGATGCAGGAGACTCTCTTTCAGACAGCAGATGCAGGAGACTCTCTATCAGACAGCGAAGGCAGGAGTCTCTCTATCAGACAGCGGATGCAGGAGTATCTCCATCAGACAGCGGATGCAAGAGTCTCTCTTTCAGACAGCAGATGCAGGAGACTCTCTATCAGACAGGGGATGCAGGAGTATCTCCATCAGACAGCGGATGCAGTATTCTCTCTATTAGACAGCGGAAGCAGGAGACACTCTATCAGACAGCGGATGCAGGACACTCTCTATTAGTCAGCGGATACAGGAGACATTCTATTAGACAGCGGATGCAGGTGTCTCTCTATCAGACAGCGGATGCAGGAGAATCTCCATTAGACAACAGATGCAGATGTCTCTCTATCAGACAGCGGATGCAAGAGACACTCTATCAGACAGCGGATGCAGGAGACTCTCTATCAGACAGCGGATGCAGGAGACTGTCTATCAGACATTGGAGGCAGGAGACACTCTATCAGAGAGTGGATGCAGGAGACACTCTATCAGACAGCGGATGCAGGAGACTTACTATCAGACAGCGGATGCAGGCGACTCTTTATCAGACAGCGGATGCAGGAGACTCTCTATCAGACAGAGGATGCAGGAATATCTTTGTCAGACAGCAAATGACGGAGAATCTCTATCAGAGAGCGGATGCAGGAGTCTCTCTATCAGACAGAGGATGCATGAGTATCTCCATCAGACAGCGGATGCAGGTGTCTCTCTATCAGACAACGGATGCAGGAGACTCTCTATCAGACAGCGGATGCAGGAGTCTCTCAATGAGACAACGATTGCAGGAGTCTCTCTATCAGAAAGAGGATGCAGGAGACTCTCTTTCGGACAGCGGATACAGGAGACTCTCTATCAGACAGCGAATGCAGGAGTATCTCCCATCAGACAGGGAATGCAGAAATCTCTCTATCAAACAGCGGATGCAGGAGGCTCTCTATCAGACAGCGGTTGCAGGAGACTCTATCGGACAGCGGATGCAGGAGACTCTCTATCAGATAGCGGATGTAGGTGACTTTCTATCAGACAGCATATACAGGAGTATCTCCATCAGACTGTGGATGCAGGAGTATCTCCATCAGACAGCGGATGCAGGAGACTCTATTTCAGACAGCGGATGCTGGTGACTCTCTATCAGACAGCGTATGAAGGAGTATCTCCATCAGACAGCGGATGCAGGTGTATCTCCATCAGACAGCGGATGCAAGAGACTCTCTATCAGACAGGGGATGCAGGTGTCTCTTTATAAGACAGTGATGCAGGAGTATCTCCATCAGACAGCAGATGCTCGAGTCTCTTTATCAGACAGCGGATACAAATGACACTCTATCAGACAGCGGATGCAGGAGACTCACTATCAGACAGCGGATGCAGGAGACTCAATATCAGACAGCGGATGCAGGAGACTCTTTTTCAGACAGCGGATGCAGGAGACTCTCTATCAGACAGGGGATGCAGGAGACACTCTATCAGACAGCGGATGAAGGGTTATCTCCATCAGACAGCGGATGCAGTATTCTCTCTATCAGACAGCGGAAGCAGAAGATACTCTATCAGACAGCGGATGCATTAGACTCTCTATCAGTCAGCGGATACAGGAGACATTCTATTAGACAGCGGATGCAGGTCTTTCTCTATCAGACAGCGGATGCAGGAGTATCTCCATCAGACAGCAGATGCAGATGTCTCTCTATCAGACAGCGGATGCAAGAGACACTCTATCAGACAGCGGATGCAGGAGACGTTTTATCAGACAGCGGATACTGGAGACTCTTTAGCAGACAGCGGATGCAGGAGACTCTCTATCAGACATCCGAGGCAGGAGACACTCTATCAGAGAGCGGATGCAGGAGACACTCTATCAGACAGCGGATGCAGGAGACTTACTATCAGACAGCGGATGCAGGCGACTCTTTATCAGACAGCGGATGCAGGAGACTCTCTATCAGACAGAGGATGCAGGAGACTCTCTATCAGACAGCAGATGCAGGAGTATCTCCATCAGACAGCAGATGCAGATGTCTCTCTATCAGACAGCGGATGCAAGAGACACTCTATCAGACAGTGGATGCAGGAGACTCTTTATCAGACAGCGGATGCAGGAGACTCTCTATCAGACAGCAGATGCAGGAGACTCTCTATTAGACATTGGAGGCAGGAGACACTCAATCAGAGAGCGGATGCAGGAGACACTCTATCAGACAGCGGATGCAGGAGACTTACTATCAGACAGCGGATGCAGGCGACTCTTTATCAGACAGCGGATGCAGGAGTCTCTCTATCAGACAGAGGATGCAGGAGTATCTCCATCAGACAGCGAATGCAGGTGTCTCTCTATCAGACAACGGATGCAGGAGACTCTCTATCAGACAGCGGATGCAGGTGTCTCTCTATCAGACAACGGATGCAGGAGACTCTCTATCAGATAGCGGATGTAGGAGACTTTCTATCAGACAGCAGATACAGGAGTATCTCCATCAGACAGCGGATGCAGGAGAATCTCCATCAGACAGCGGATGCAGGAGACTCTCTATCAGACAGCGTATGCAGGAGTACCTCCATCAGACCGCGGATGCAGGTGTATCTCCATCAGACAGCGGATGCTGGAAACTCTCTATCAGACAGCGGATGCAGGAGTATCTCCATCAGTCAGCGGATGCAGGAGACTCTCTATCAGACAGCAGATGCAGGTGTCTCTCTATAAGACAGGGATGCAGGAGAATCTCCATCAGACAGCAGATGCTCGAGTCTCTATATCAGACAGCGGATGCAGGAGACTCACTATCAGACAGCGGATGCAGGAGACTCTTTTTCAGACAGCGGATGCAGGAGACTCTCTATCAGACAGCGGATGCAGTAGACACTCTATCAGACAGCGGATGCAGAAGACACTCTATCAGACAGCGGATGCAGGAGACTCATTATCAGACAGCGGATGCAGGCGACTCTTTATCAGACAGCGGATGAAGGAGACTCTCTATGATACAGCAGATGTAGGAGACATTCTATCAGACAGCGGATACAGAAGTCTCTTCAGGAGACAGCGGATGCAGGAGACTCTCAATCAGACCGCGGATGCAGGAGTATCTCCATCAGACAGCGGATGCAGGAAACTCTCTATCAGACAGCGGATGCAGGAGTATCTCCATCAGTCAGCGGATGCAGGAGACTCTCTATCAGACAGCTGATGCAGGTGTCTCTCTATAAGACAGGGATGCAGAAGTATCTCCATCAGACAGCAGATGCTCGAGTCTCTATATCAGACAGCGAATGCAGGAGACTCACTATCAGACATCGGATGCAGGAGACTCTTTTTCAGACAGCGGATGCAGGAGACTCTCTATCAGACAGCGGATGCAGTAGACACTCTATCAGACAGCGGATGCAGAAGACACTCTATCAGACAGCGGATGCAGGAGACTCACTATCAGACAGCGGATGCAGGCGACTCTTTATCAGACAGCGGATGAAGGAGACTCTCTATGATACAGCGGATACAGAAGTCTCTTCAGGAGACAGCGGATGCAGGAGACTCTCAATCAGACCGCGGATGCAGGAGTATCTCAATCAGACAGCGGATGCAGGAGACATTCAATCAGACAGCGGATGCAGAGGACTCTCTTTCAGACAGCGGATGCAGAAGACTCTCTATCAGACAGCCAATGCAGGGGTCTTTCTATCAGACAGCGGATGCAGGAGTATCTCCATCAGACAGCGGATGCAGGAGACTCTCTATCAGACAGCGGATGCAGGTGTCTCTCTATAAGACAGGGATGCAGAAGTATCTCCATCAGACAGCAGATGCTCGAGTCTCTATATCAGACAGCAAATGCAGGACACTCACTATAAGACAGCGGATGCAGCCGACTCTTTATCAGACAGCGGATGCAGGAGACTCTCTATCAGACAGCGGATGCAGGAGTCTCTCCATCAGACAGCGATTGCAGGAGTCTCTCTATCAGACAGAGGATGCAGGAGACTCTATCAGACAGCGGATGCAGAAGACACTCTTACACACAGCGGATGCAGGACACTCACTATCAGACAGCGGATGCAGGCGACTCTTTATCATACAGCGGATGCAGGAGACTCACTATCAGACAGCGGATGCAGGCGACTGTTTATCAGACAGCGGATGCAGGAGACTCTTTTTCAGACAGTGGATGCAGGAGACTCTCTATCAGACAGCGGATGCAGGAGACACTCTATCAGACAGCGGATGCAGAAGACACTCTATCAGACAGCGGATGCAGGAGACTCACTATAAGACAGCGGATGCAGGCGACTCTTTATCAGAAAGCGGATGAAGGAGACTCTCTATGATACAGGGATGCAGGAGTATCTCCATCAGACAGCAGATGCTCGAGTCTCTATATCACACAGCGGATGCAAGAGACACTCTATCAGACAGTGGATGCAGGAGACTCTCTATCAGACAGCGGATGCAGGAGACACTCTATCAGACAGCGGATGCAGAAGACACTCTATCAGACAGGGGATGCAGGAGACTCACTATCAGACAGCGGAAGCAGGTGACTCTTTATCAGACAGCGGATGCAGGTGTCTCTCTATAGGACAGAGATGCAGGAGTAACTCCATCAGACAGCAGATGCTCGAGTCTCTATATCACACAGCGGATGCAAGAGACACTCTATCAGACAGCGGATGCAGGAGACTCACTATCAGACAGCGGATGCAGGAGACTGTATATCAGACAGCGGATGCAGGAGACTCTTTTTCAGACAGCGGATGCAGGAGACTCTCTATCAGACAGCGGATGCAGGAGACACTCTATCAGACAGCGGATGCAGAAGACACTCTATCAGACAGCGGTTGCAGGAGACTCACTATCAGACAGCGGATGCAGGCGACTCTTTACCAGACAGCGGATGAAGGAGACTCTCTATGATACAGCGGATGTAGGAGACATTCTATCAGACAGCGGATGCAGAAGTCTCTTCATGAGACAGCGGATGCAGGAGACTCTCAATCAGACCGCGGATGCAGGAGTATCTCCATCAGACAGCGGATGCAGGAGACATTCTATCAGACAGCGGATGCAGGAGAATCTCTTTCAGATAGCAGATGCAGGAGACTCTCTATCAGACAGCGAATGCACGAGTCTCTCTATCAGACAGCGGATGCAGGAGTATCTCCATCAGACAGCGGATGCAAGAGTCTCTCTTTCAGACAGCAGATGCAGGAAAATGTCTATCCGACAGCGGATGCAGGAATCTCTCTATCAAACAGCGAATGCTGCAGTATCTCCATCAGACAGCGGGAGCAGGTGTCTCTCTATCAAATAACTGATGCAGGAGACTCTCTATCAGACAGCGGATGCAGGAGTCTCTCCATCAGACAACGATTGCAGGAGTCTCTCTATCAGACAGAGGATGCAGGAGACTCTATCAGACAGCGGATGCAGAAGACACTCTTTCAGACAGCGGATGCAGGACACTCACTATCAGACAGCGGATGCAGGCGACTCTTTATCAGACAGCGGATGCAGGAGACTCTCTATCAGACACCGGATGCAGGAGACTCTCTATCAGACAGCGGACACATGAGACATTCTATCAGACAGCGGATGCAGGATTCTCTTCATGAGACAGCGGATGCAGGAGACTCTCAATCAGACAGCGGATGCAGGCAACTCTTCATCAGACAGCGGATGCAGGAGACTCTCTATCAGACAGAGGATGCAGGAGTATCTTTATCAGACAGCAAATGCAGGAGAATCTCTATCAGACAGCGGATGCAGGAGTCTCTCTATCAGACAGAGGATGCATGAGTATCTCCTTCAGACAGCGGATGCAGGTGTCTCTCTATCAGACAACAAATGCAGGAGACTCTCTATCAGACAGCGGATGGAGGAGTCTCTCAATGAGACAACGATTGCAGGAGTCTCTCTATCAGAAAGAGGATGCAGGAGACTCTCTTTCGGACAGTGTATACAGGAGACTCTCTATCAGACAGCGGATGCAGGAGTATCTCCCATCAGACAGCGAATGCAGGAGACTCCCTATCAGACAACGGATGCAGGAGACTCTCTATTAGACAGCGGATGCTGGAGTCACTCCATCAGACAACAATTGCAGGAGTCTCTCTATCAGAAAGAGGATGCAGGAGACTCTATCAGACAGCGGATGCAGAAGACACTCTTTCAGACAGCGGATGCAGGACACTCACTATCAGACAGCGGATGCAGGCGACTCTTTATCAGACAGCAGATGCAGGAGACTCTCTATCAGACACCGGATGCAGGAGACTCTCTATCACACAGCGGACACATGAGACATTTTATCAGACAGCGGATGCAGGATTCTCTTCATGAGACAGCGGATGCAGGAGACTCTCAATCAGACAGCGGATGCAGGCAACTCTTCATCAGACAGCGGATGCAGGAGACTCTCTATCAGAGAGCAGATACAGGAGACTCTCTATCAGACAGCAGATGCAGGAGTATCTCCATCAGACAGCGGATGAAGGGTTATCTCCATCAGACAGCGGATGCAGTATTCTCTCTATCAGACAGCGGAAGCAGGAGACACCCTATCAGACAGCGGATGCAGGAGACTCTCTATCAGTCAGCGGATACAGGAGACATTCTATTAGACAGCGGATGCAGGTGTATCTCTATCAGACAGCAGATGCAGGAGTATCTCCATCAGACAGCAGATGCAGATGTCTCTCTATCAGACAGCGGATGCAAGAGACACTCTATCAGACAGCGGATGCAGGAGACTCTTTATCAGACAGCGGATGCAGGAGACTCTCTATCAGACAGCAGATGCAGGAGACTCTCTATTAGACATTGGAGGCAGGAGACACTCTATCAGAGAGCGGATGCAGGAGACACTCTATCAGACAGTGGATGCAGGAGACTTACTATCAGACAGCGGATGCAGGCGACTCTTCATCAGACAGCGGATGCAGGAGACTCTCTATCAGACAGAGGATGCAGGAGTATCTTTATCAGACAGCAAATGCAGGAGAATCTCTATCAGACAGCGGATGCAGGAGTCTCTCTATCAGACAGCGGATGCAGGAGTATCTCCATCAGACAGCGGATGCAGGTGTCTCTCTATCAGACAACAAATGCAGGAGACTCTCTATCAGACAGCGGATGCAGGAGTCTCTCAATGAGACAACGATTGCAGGAGTCTCTCTATCAGAAAGAGGATGCAGGAGACTCTCTATCGGACAGTGTATACAGGAGACTCTCTTTCAGACAGCGGATGCAGGAGTATCTCCCATCAGACAGCGAATGCAGGAATCTCTCTATCAAACAGCGGATGCAGGAGACTCTCTATCGATCAGCGTATACAGGAGACTCTCTATCAGACAGCGGATGCAGGAGTATCTCCTATCAGACAGCGAATGCAGGAATCTCTCTATCAAAAAGCGGATGCAGGAGACTCTCTATCAGATAGCGGATGCAGGAGACTTTCTATCAGACAGCAGATACAGGAGTATCTCCATCAGACAGCGGATGCAGGAGTATCTCCATCAGACAGTGGAAACAGGAGACTCTTTTTCAGACAGCGGATGCAGGAGACTCTTTTTCAGACAGCGGATGCTGGAGACTCTCTATCAGACAGCAGATGCAGGAGTATCTCCATCAGACAGCGGATGCAGGTGTATCTCCATCAGACAGCGGATGCAGGAAACTCTCTATCAGACAGCGGATGCAGGAGTATCTCCATCAGACAGCGATTGCAGGAGACTCTCTATCAGACAGGGGATGCAGGTGTCTCTCTATAAGACAGGGATGCAGGTGTATCTCCATCAGACAGCTGATGCTCGAGTCTCTATATCAGACAGCGGATGCAAGAGACACTCTATCAGACAGTGGATGCAGGAGACTGTTTATCAGACAGCGGATGGAGGAGACTCTTTTTCAGACAGCGGATGCAGGAGACTCTCTATCAGACAGCGGATGCAGGAGACACTCTATCAGAAAGCGGATGCAGAAGACACTCTATCAGACAGCGGATGCAGGAGACTCACTATCAGACAGCTGATGCAGGCGACTCTTTATCAGACAGCGGATGAAGGAGACTCTCTATGATACAGCAGATGTAGGAGACATTCTATCAGACAGGGGATGCAGAAGTCTCTTCATGAGACAGCGGATGCAGGAGACTCTCAATCAGACCGCGGATGCCTAAGTATCTCCATCAGACAGCGGATGCAGGAGACATTCTATCAGACAGCGGATGCAGGAGACTTTCTTTCAGACAGCGGATGCAGGAGACTCTCTATCAGACAGCGAATGCAGGAATCTCTCTATCAGACAGCGGATGCAGGAGTATCTCCATCAGACAGCGGATGCAAGAATCTCTCTTTCAGACAGCAGATGCAGAAAAATGTCTATCAGACAGCGGATGCAGGAATCTCTCTATCAGACAGCGAATGCTGCGGTATCTCCATCAGACAGCGGGAGCAGGAGTCGCTCTATCAGACAGAGGATGCATGAGTATCTCCATCAGACAGCGGATGCAGGTGTCTCTCTATCAGACAACGGATGCAGGAGACCCTCTATCAGACAGCGGATGCAGGAGTCTCTCAATGAGACAACGATTGCAGGAGTCTCTCTATCAGACAGAGGATGCAGGAGACTCTCTATCGGACAGCTGATACAGGAGACCATCTATCAGACAGCGGATGCATGAGTATCTCCCATCAGACAGCAAATGCAGGAATCTCTCTATAGAACAGCGGATGCAGGAGACTCTCTATCAGATAGCGGATGCAGGAGACTTTCTATTAGACAGCAGATGCAGGAGTATCTCCATCAGACAGCGGATGCAGGAAACTCTTTTTCAGACAGCGGATGCTGGAGACTCTCTATCAGACAGCGTATGCAGGAGTATCTCCATCAGACAGCGGATGCAGGTGTATCTCTATCAGACAGCGGATGCAGGAGTATCTCCATCAGACAGCGATTGCAGGAGACTCTCTATCAGACAGGGGATGCAGGTGTCTCTCTATAAGACAGCGGATGCAGGAGTATCTCCATCAGACAGCAGATGCTCAAGTCTCTATATCAGACAGCGGATGCAAGAGACACTCTATCAGACAGCGGATGCAGGAGACTCACTATCAGACAGCGGATGCAGGAGACTGTTTATCAGACAGCGGATGCAGGAGACTCTTTTTCAGACAGCGGATGCAGGAGACTCTCTATCAGACAGCGGATGCAGGAGACACTCTATCAGACAGCGGATGCAGAAGACACTCTATCAGACAGCGGATGCAGGAGACTCACTATCAGACAGCGGATGCAGGCGACTCTTTATCAGACAGCGGATGAAGGAGACTCTCTATGATACAGCGGATGTAGGAGACATTCTATCAGACAGCGGATGCAGAAGTCTCTTCATGAGACAGCGGATGCAAGAGACTCTCAATCAGACCGCGGATGCAGGAGTATCTCCATCAGACAGCGGATGCAGGAGACATTCTATCAGACAGCGGATGCAGGAGACTCTCTTTCAGACAGCAGATGCAGGAGACTCTCTATCAGACAGCGAAGGCAGGAGTCTCTCTATCAGACAGCGGATGCAGGAGTATCTCCATCAGACAGCGGATGCAAGAGTCTCTCTTTCAGACAGCAGATGCAGGAGACTCTCTATCAGACAGGGGATGCAGGAGTATCTCCATCAGACAGCGGATGCAGTATTCTCTCTATTAGACAGCGGAAGCAGGAGACACTCTATCAGACAGCGGATGCAGGACACTCTCTATCAGTCAGCGGATACAGGAGACATTCTATTAGACAGCGGATGCAGGTGTCTCTCTATCAGACAGCGGATGCAGGAGAATCTCCATTAGACAACAGATGCAGATGTCTCTCTATCAGACAGCGGATGCAAGAGACACTCTATCAGACAGCGGATGCAGGAGACTCTCTATCAGACAGCGGATGCAGGAGACTGTCTATCAGACATTGGAGGCAGGAGACACTCTATCAGAGAGTGGATGCAGGAGACACTCTATCAGACAGCGGATGCAGGAGACTTACTATCAGACAGCGGATGCAGGCGACTCTTTATCAGACAGCGGATGCAGGAGACTCTCTATCAGACAGAGGATGCAGGAATATCTTTGTCAGACAGCAAATGACGGAGAATCTCTATCAGAGAGCGGATGCAGGAGTCTCTCTATCAGACAGAGGATGCATGAGTATCTCCATCAGACAGCGGATGCAGGTGTCTCTCTATCAGACAACGGATGCAGGAGACTCTCTATCAGACAGCGGATGCAGGAGTCTCTCAATGAGACAACGATTGCAGGAGTCTCTCTATCAGAAAGAGGATGCAGGAGACTCTCTTTCGGACAGCGGATACAGGAGACTCTCTATCAGACAGCGAATGCAGGAGTATCTCCCATCAGACAGGGAATGCAGAAATCTCTCTATCAAACAGCGGATGCAGGAGGCTCTCTATCAGACAGCGGTTGCAGGAGACTCTATCGGACAGCGGATGCAGGAGACTCTCTATCAGATAGCGGATGTAGGTGACTTTCTATCAGACAGCATATACAGGAGTATCTCCATCAGACTGTGGATGCAGGAGTATCTCCATCAGACAGCGGATGCAGGAGACTCTATTTCAGACAGCGGATGCTGGAGACTCTCTATCAGACAGCGTATGAAGGAGTATCTCCATCAGACAGCGGATGCAGGTGTATCTCCATCAGACAGCGGATGCAGGAGACTCTCTATCAGACAGGGGATGCAGGTGTCTCTTTATAAGACAGGGATGCAGGAGTATCTCCATCAGACAGCAGATGCTCGAGTCTCTTTATCAGACAGCGGATACAAATGACACTCTATCAGACAGCGGATGCAGGAGACTCACTATCAGACAGCGGATGCAGGAGACTCAATATCAGACAGCGGATGCAGGAGACTCTTTTTCAGACAGCGGATGCAGGAGACTCTCTATCAGACAGGGGATGCAGGAGACACTCTAACAGACAGCGGATGAAGGGTTATCTCCATCAGACAGCGGATGCAGTATTCTCTCTATCAGACAGCGGAAGCAGAAGATACTCTATCAGACAGCGGATGCATTAGACTCTCTATCAGTCAGCGGATACAGGAGACATTCTATTAGACAGCGGATGCAGGTCTCTCTCTATCAGACAGCGGATGCAGGAGTATCTCCATCAGACAGCAGATGCAGATGTCTCTCTATCAGACAGCGGATGCAAGAGACACTCTATCAGACAGCGGATGCAGGAGACGTTTTATCAGACAGCGGATACTGGAGACTCTTTAGCAGACAGCGGATGCAGGAGACTCTCTATCAGACATCCGAGGCAGGAGACACTCTATCAGAGAGCGGATGCAGGAGACACTCTATCAGACAGTGGATGCAGGAGACTTACTATCAGACAGCGGATGCAGGCGACTCTTTATCAGACAGCGGATGCAGGAGACTCTCTATCAGACAGAGGATGCAGGAGACTCTCTATCAGACAGCAGATGCAGGAGTATCTCCATCAGACAGCAGATGCAGATGTCTCTCTATCAGACAGCGGATGCAAGAGACACTCTATCAGACAGTGGATGCAGGAGACTCTTTATCAGACAGCGGATGCAGGAGACTCTCTATCAGACAGCAGATGCAGGAGACTCTCTATTAGACATTGGAGGCAGGAGACACTCAATCAGAGAGCGGATGCAGGAGACACTCTATCAGACAGCGGATGCAGGAGACTTACTATCAGACAGCGGATGCAGGCGACTCTTTATCAGACAGCGGATGCAGGAGTCTCTCTATCAGACAGAGGATGCAGGAGTATCTCCATCAGACAGCGAATGCAGGTGTCTCTCTATCAGACAACGGATGCAGGAGACTCTCTATCAGACAGCGGATGCAGGTGTCTCTCTATCAGACAACGGATGCAGGAGACTCTCTATCAGATAGCGGATGTAGGAGACTTTCTATCAGACAGCAGATACAGGAGTATCTCCATAAGACAGCGGATGCAGGAGAATCTCCATCAGACAGCGGATGCAGGAGACTCTCTATCAGACAGCGTATGCAGGAGTACCTCCATCAGACCGCGGATGCAGGTGTATCTCCATCAGACAGCGGATGCTGGAAACTCTCTATCAGACAGCGGATGCAGGAGTATCTCCATCAGTCAGCGGATGCAGGAGACTCTCTATCAGACAGCGGATGCAGGTGTCTCTCTATAAGACAGGGATGCAGGAGAATCTCCATCAGACAGCAGATGCTCGAGTCTCTATATCAGACAGCGGATGCAGGAGACTCACTATCAGACAGCGGATGCAGGAGACTCTTTTTCAGACAGCGGATGCAGGAGACTCTCTATCAGACAGCGGATGCAGTAGACACTCTATCAGACAGCGGATGCAGAAGACACTCTATCAGACAGCGGATGCAGGAGACTCATTATCAGACAGCGGATGCAGGCGACTCTTTATCAGACAGCGGATGAAGGAGACTCTCTATGATACAGCGGATGTAGGAGACATTCTATCAGACAGCGGATACAGAAGTCTCTTCAGGAGACAGCGGATGCAGGAGACTCTCAATCAGACCGCGGATGCAGGAGTATCTCCATCAGACAGCGGATGCAGGAAACTCTCTATCAGACAGCGGATGCAGGAGTATCTCCATCAGTCAGCGGATGCAGGAGACTCTCTATCAGACAGCTGATGCAGGTGTCTCTCTATAAGACAGGGATGCAGAAGTATCTCCATCAGACAGCAGATGCTCGAGTCTCTATATCAGACAGCGAATGCAGGAGACTCACTATCAGACATCGGATGCAGGAGACTCTTTTTCAGACAGCGGATGCAGGAGACTCTCTATCAGACAGCGGATGCAGTAGACACTCTATCAGACAGCGGATGCAGAAGACACTCTATCAGACAGCGGATGCAGGAGACTCACTATCAGACAGCGGATGCAGGCGACTCTTTATCAGACAGCGGATGAAGGAGACTCTCTATGATACAGCGGATACAGAAGTCTCTTCAGGAGACAGCGGATGCAGGAGACTCTCAATCAGACCGCGGATGCAGGAGTATCTCAATCAGACAGCGGATGCAGGAGACATTCAATCAGACAGCGGATGCAGAGGACTCTCTTTCAGACAGCGGATGCAGAAGACTCTCTATCAGACAGCCAATGCAGGGGTCTTTCTATCAGACAGCGGATGCAGGAGTATCTCCATCAGACAGCGGATGCAGGAGACTCTCTATCAGACAGCGGATGCAGGTGTCTCTCTATAAGACAGGGATGCAGAAGTATCTCCATCAGACAGCAGATGCTCGAGTCTCTATATCAGACAGCAAATGCAGGAGACTCACTATCAGACATCGGATGCAGGAGTATCTCAATCAGACAGCGGATGCAGGAGACATTCAATCAGACAGCGGATGCAGAAGACTCTCTTTCAGACAGGGGATGCAGGAGACTCTCTATCAGACAGCGAATGCAGGGGTCTTTCTATCAGACAGCGGATGCAGGAATATCTCCATCAGTCAGCGGATGCAGGAAAATGTCTATCAGACAGCGGATGCAGGAGACTCTCTATCAGACAGCGGATGCAGGAGACTGTCTATCAGACATTGGAGGCAGGAGACACTCTATCAGAGAGTGGATGCAGGAGACACTCTATCAGACAGCGGATGCAGGAGACTTACTATCAGACAGCGGATGCAGGCGACTCTTTATCAGACAGCGGATGCAGGAGACTCTCTATCAGACAGAGGATGCAGGAATATCTTTGTCAGACAGCAAATGACGGAGAATCTCTATCAGAGAGCGGATGCAGGAGTCTCTCTATCAGACAGAGGATGCATGAGTATCTCCATCAGACAGCGGATGCAGGTGTCTCTCTATCAGACAACGGATGCAGGAGACTCTCTATCAGACAGCGGATGCAGGAGTCTCTCAATGAGACAACGATTGCAGGAGTCTCTCTATCAGAAAGAGGATGCAGGAGACTCTCTTTCGGACAGCGGATACAGGAGACTCTCTATCAGACAGCGAATGCAGGAGTATCTCCCATCAGACAGGGAATGCAGAAATCTCTCTATCAAACAGCGGATGCAGGAGGCTCTCTATCAGACAGCGGTTGCAGGAGACTCTATCGGACAGCGGATGCAGGAGACTCTCTATCAGATAGCGGATGTAGGTGACTTTCTATCAGACAGCATATACAGGAGTATCTCCATCAGACTGTGGATGCAGGAGTATCTCCATCAGACAGCGGATGCAGGAGACTCTATTTCAGACAGCGGATGCTGGAGACTCTCTATCAGACAGCGTATGAAGGAGTATCTCCATCAGACAGCGGATGCAGGTGTATCTCCATCAGACAGCGGATGCAGGAGACTCTCTATCAGACAGGGGATGCAGGTGTCTCTTTATAAGACAGGGATGCAGGAATATCTCCATCAGACAGCAGATGCTCGAGTCTCTTTATCAGACAGCGGATACAAATGACACTCTATCAGACAGCGGATGCAGGAGACTCACTATCAGACAGCGGATGCAGGAGACTCAATATCAGACAGCGGATGCAGGAGACTCTTTTTCAGACAGCGGATGCAGGAGACTCTCTATCAGACAGGGGATGCAGGAGACACTCTATCAGACAGCGGATGAAGGGTTATCTCCATCAGACAGCGGATGCAGTATTCTCTCTATCAGACAGCGGAAGCAGAAGATACTCTATCAGACAGCGGATGCATTAGACTCTCTATCAGTCAGCGGATACAGGAGACATTCTATTAGACAGCGGATGCAGGTCTCTCTCTATCAGACAGCGGATGCAGGAGTATCTCCATCAGACAGCAGATGCAGATGTCTCTCTATCAGACAGCGGATGCAAGAGACACTCTATCAGACAGCGGATGCAGGAGACGTTTTATCAGACAGCGGATACTGGAGACTCTTTAGCAGACAGCGGATGCAGGAGACTCTCTATCAGACATCCGAGGCAGGAGACACTCTATCAGAGAGCGGATGCAGGAGACACTCTATCAGACAGTGGATGCAGGAGACTTACTATCAGACAGCGGATGCAGGCGACTCTTTATCAGACAGCGGATGCAGGAGACTCTCTATCAGACAGAGGATGCAGGAGACTCTCTATCAGACAGCAGATGCAGGAGTATCTCCATCAGACAGCAGATGCAGATGTCTCTCTATCAGACAGCGGATGCAAGAGACACTCTATCAGACAGTGGATGCAGGAGACTCTTTATCAGACAGCGGATGCAGGAGACTCTCTATCAGACAGCAGATGCAGGAGACTCTCTATTAGACATTGGAGGCAGGAGACACTCAATCAGAGAGCGGATGCAGGAGACACTCTATCAGACAGCGGATGCAGGAGACTTACTATCAGACAGCGGATGCAGGCGACTCTTTATCAGACAGCGGATGCAGGAGTCTCTCTATCAGACAGAGGATGCAGGAGTATCTCCATCAGACAGCGAATGCAGGTGTCTCTCTATCAGACAACGGATGCAGGAGACTCTCTATCAGACAGCGGATGCAGGTGTCTCTCTATCAGACAACGGATGCAGGAGACTCTCTATCAGATAGCGGATGTAGGAGACTTTCTATCAGACAGCAGATACAGGAGTATCTCCATAAGACAGCGGATGCAGGAGAATCTCCATCAGACAGCGGATGCAGGAGACTCTCTATCAGACAGCGTATGCAGGAGTACCTCCATCAGACCGCGGATGCAGGTGTATCTCCATCAGACAGCGGATGCTGGAAACTCTCTATCAGACAGCGGATGCAGGAGTATCTCCATCAGTCAGCGGATGCAGGAGACTCTCTATCAGACAGCGGATGCAGGTGTCTCTCTATAAGACAGGGATGCAGGAGAATCTCCATCAGACAGCAGATGCTCGAGTCTCTATATCAGACAGCGGATGCAGGAGACTCACTATCAGACAGCGGATGCAAGAGACTCTTTTTCAGACAGCGGATGCAGGAGACTCTCTATCAGACAGCGGATGCAGTAGACACTCTATCAGACAGCGGATGCAGAAGACACTCTATCAGACAGCGGATGCAGGAGACTCATTATCAGACAGCGGATGCAGGCGACTCTTTATCAGACAGCGGATGAAGGAGACTCTCTATGATACAGCGGATGTAGGAGACATTCTATCAGACAGCGGATACAGAAGTCTCTTCAGGAGACAGCGGATGCAGGAGACTCTCAATCAGACCGCGGATGCAGGAGTATCTCCATCAGACAGCGGATGCAGGAAACTCTCTATCAGACAGCGGATGCAGGAGTATCTCCATCAGTCAGCGGATGCAGGAGACTCTCTATCAGACAGCTGATGCAGGTGTCTCTCTATAAGACAGGGATGCAGAAGTATCTCCATCAGACAGCAGATGCTCGAGTCTCTATATCAGACAGCGAATGCAGGAGACTCACTATCAGACATCGGATGCAGGAGACTCTTTTTCAGACAGCGGATGCAGGAGACTCTCTATCAGACAGCGGATGCAGTAGACACTCTATCAGACAGCGGATGCAGAAGACACTCTATCAGACAGCGGATGCAGGAGACTCACTATCAGACAGCGGATGCAGGCGACTCTTTATCAGACAGCGGATGAAGGAGACTCTCTATGATACAGCGGATACAGAAGTCTCTTCAGGAGACAGCGGATGCAGGAGACTCTCAATCAGACCGCGGATGCAGGAGTATCTCAATCAGACAGCGGATGCAGGAGACATTCAATCAGACAGCGGATGCAGAGGACTCTCTTTCAGACAGCGGATGCAGAAGACTCTCTATCAGACAGCCAATGCAGGGGTCTTTCTATCAGACAGCGGATGCAGGAGTATCTCCATCAGACAGCGGATGCAGGAGACTCTCTATCAGACAGCGGATGCAGGTGTCTCTCTATAAGACAGGGATGCAGAAGTATCTCCATCAGACAGCAGATGCTCGAGTCTCTATATCAGACAGCAAATGCAGAAGACTCTCTTTCAGACAGGGGATGCAGGAGACTCTCTATCAGACAGCGGATGCAGGAGTATCTCCATCAGTCAGCGGATGCAGGAAAATGTCTATCAGACAGCGGATGCAGGAATCTCTCTATCAGACAGCGAATGCTGCAGTATCTCCATCAGACAGCTTGTGCAGGTGTCTCTCTATCAGACAACGGATGCAGGAGACTCTCTATCAGACAGCGGATGCAGAAGTCTCTCCATCAGACAACGATTGCAGGAGTCTCTCTATCAGACAGAGGATGCAGGAGACTCTATCAGACAGCTGATGCAGAAGACACTCTTTCAGACAGTGGATGCAGGACACTCACTTTCAGACAGCGGATGCAGGCGACTCTTTATCAGACAGCGGATGCAGGAGACTCTCTATCAGACACCGGATGCAGGAGACTCTCAATCAGACAGCGGATGCATGAGACATTCTATCAGACAGCGGATGCAGGATTCTCTTCATGAGACAGCGGATGCAGAGGACTCTCAATCAAACAGTGGATGCAGGCGACTCTTCATCAGACAGCGGATGCAGTAGACTCTCTATCAGAGAGCGGATACAGGAGACTCTCTATCAGACAGCGGATGCAGGAGTATCTCCAGCAGACAGCAGATGAAGGGTTATCTCCATCAGACAGCGGATGCAGTATTCTCTCTATCAGACAGCGGAAGCAGGAGACACTCTATCAGACAGCGGATGCAGGAGACTCTCTATCAGTCAGCGGATACAGGAGACATACTTTTAGACAACGGATGCAGGTGTCTCTCTATCAGACAGCGGATGCAGGAGTATCTCCATCAAAAAGCAGATGTCTCTCTATCAGACAGCGGATGCAGGAGACTCTTTATCAGACAGCGGATGCAGGAGACTCTCTATCAGACAGCGGATGCAGGAGACTCTCTATCAGAATTTGGAGGCAGGGGACACTCTATCAGAGAGCGGATGCAGGAGACACTCTATCAGACAGCTGATGCAGGAGACTTACTATCAGACAGCGGATGCAGACGACTATTTATCAGACAGCGGATGCAGGAGACTCTTTCAGACAGAGGATGCAGGAGTATCTTAATCAAACAGCAAATGCAGGAGAATCTCTATCAGACAGCGGATGCAGGAGTCTCTCTATCAGACAGAGGATGCATGAGTATCTCCATCAGACAGCGGATGCAGGTGTCTCTCTATCAGACAACGGATGCAGGAGACTCTCTATCAGACAGCGGATGCAGGAGTCTCTCAATGAGACAACGATTGCAGGAGTCTCTCTATCAGACAGAGGATGCAGGAGTCTCTCTATCGGACAGTGGATGCAGGAGACTCTCTATCAGACAGCGGATGCAGGAGACTCTCTATCAGACAGCGGATGCAGGAGACTCCCATCAGACAGCGGATGAAGGGTTATCTCCATCAGACAGCGGATGCAGTATTCTCTCTATCAGACAGCAGATGCAGGAGACACTCTATCAGACAGCGGATGGAGGAGACTCTCTATCAGTCAGCGGATGCAGGAGACATTCTATTAGACAGCGGATGCAGGTGTCTCTCTATCAGACAGCGGACGCAGGAGTATCTCCGCCAGACAGCAGATGCAGATGTCTCTCTATCACACAGCGGATGCAAGAGACACTCTATCAGACAGCAGATGCAGGAGACTCTTTATCAGACAGCGGATGCAGGAGACTCTATCAGACAGCGGATGCAGGAGTCTCTTCATGAAACAGCCGATGCAGGAGACTTTCAATCAGACAGCGGATGCAGGAGTATCTCCATCAGACAGCAGATGCAAAAGACTCACTATGAGACAGCAGATGCAGGAGTCATTCTATCAGACAGCGGATGCAGGAGTATCTCAATCAGACAGTGAATGCAAGAGTCTATCGTACGGATGCAGGAGACTCTCCATCAGACAGAGGATGCAAGAGACTCTATATCAGACAGCGAATGCAGGAGACTCTCTATCAGACAGCAAATGCAGGAATCTCTCTATCAAATAGCGGATGCAGGAGACTCTCTATCAGACAGCGGATGCAGGAGTCTCTCAATGAGACAACGATTGCAGGAGTCTCTCTATCAGACAGAGGATGCAGGAGACTCTCTATCGGACAGTGGATGCAGGAGACTCTCTATCAGACAGCGGATGCAGGAGTATCTCCCATCAGACAGCGAATGCAGGAATCTCTCTATCAAACAGCGGATGCAGGAGACTCTCTATCAGACAGCGGTTGCAGGAGACTCTATCGGACAGCGAATGCAGGAGACTCTCTATCAGATAGCGGATGCAGGAGACTGTCTATCAGACAGCAGATAGAGGAGTATCTCCATCAGACAGCGGATGCAGGAGTATCTCCATCAGACAGAGGATGCAGGAGACTCTTTTTCAGACAGCGGATGCTGGAGACTCTCTATCAGACAGCGTATGCAGGAGTATCTCCATTAGACAGCGGATGCAGGTGTATCTCCATCAGACAGCGGATGCAGGAAACTCTCTATCAGACAGCGGATGCAGGAGTATCTCCAACAGACAGCGGATGCAGGAGACTCTCTATCAGACAGGGGATGCAGGTGTCTCTCTATAAGACAGGGATGCAAAAGTATCTCCATCAGACAGCAGATGCTCGAGTCTCTATATCAGACAGCGGATGCAAAAGACACTCTATCAGACAGCGGATGCAGGAGACTCACTATCAGACAGCGGATGCAGGAGACTGTTTATCAGACAGCGGGTGCAGGAGACTCTTTTTCAGACAGCGGATGCAGGAGACTCTCTTTCAGACAGCGGATGCAGGAGACACTCTATCAGACAGCGGATGCAGAAGACACTCTATCAGACAGCGGATGCAGGAGACTCACTATCAGACAGCGGATGCAGGCAACTATTTATCAGACAGCGGATGAAGGAGACTCTCTATGATACAGCGGATGTAGGAGACATTTTATCAGACAGCAGATGCAGAAGTCTCTTCATGAGACAGCGGATGCAGGAGACTCTCAATCAGACCGTGGATGCAGGAGTATCTCCATCAGACAGCGGATGCAGGAGACATTCTATCAGACAGCGGATGCAGGAGACTCTCTTTCAGACAGCGGAAGCAGGAGACTCTCTATCAGACAGCGAATGCAAGAGTCTCTCTATCAGACAGCGGATGCAGGAGTATCTCCATCAGACAGCGGATGCAAGAGTCTCTCTTTCAGACAGCAGATGCAGGTAAAAAACTATCAGACAGCTGATGCAGGAATCTCTCTATCAGACAGCGGATGCTGCAGTATCTCCATCAGACAGTGGGTGCAGGTGTCTCTCTATCAGACAACGGATGCAGGAGACTCTCTATCAGACAGCGGATTCAGGTGTCTCTCCATCAGACAACGATTGTAGGAGTCACTCTATCAGACAGAGAATGCAGGAGACTCTATCAGACAGCGGATGCAGAAGACACTCTTTCAGACAGCGGATGCAGGACACTCACTATCAGACAGCGGATGCAGGCGACTCTTTATCAGACAGCGGATTCAGGAGACTCTCTATCAGACACCGGATGCAGAAGACTCTTTATCAGACAGCGGATGCATGAGACATTCTATCAGACAGCGGATACAGGATTCTCTTCATGAGACAGTCGATGCAGGAGACCCTCAATCAGCCAGCGGATGCAGGCGACTCTTCATCAGACAGCGGATGCAGGAGACTCTCTATCAGAGAGCGGATGCAGGAGACTCTCTATCAGACAGCGGATGCAGGAGAATCTCCATCAGACAGCGGATGAAGGGTTATCTCCATCAGACAGCGGAATCAGTATTCTCTCTATCAGACAGCGGAAGCAGGAGACACTCTATCAGACAGCGGATGCAGGAGACTCTCTAATAGTCAGCGGATACAGGAGACATTCTATTAGACAGCGGATGCAGGTGTCTCTCTATCAGACAGCGGATGCAGGAGTATCTCCATCAGACAGCAGATGCAGATGTCTCTCTATCAGACAGCGGATGCAAGAGACACTCTATCAGACAGCGGATGCAGGAGACTCTTTATCAGACAGCGGATGCAGGAGACTATCAGACAGCGGATGCAGGAGACTCTCTATCAGACATTGGAGGCAGGAGACACTCTATCAGAGAGCGGATGCAGGAAACACTCTATCAAACAGCGGATGCAGGAAACTTACTATCAGAAAGCGGATGCAGGCGACTCTTTGTCAGACAGCGGATGCAGGAGACTCTCTATCAGACAGAGGATGCAGGAGTATCTCTATCAGACAGCGGATGCAGGAGACTCTTTTTCAGACAGCGGATGCTGGAGACTCTCTATCAGACAGTGTATGCAGGAGTATCTCCATCAGACAGCGGATGCAGGTGAATCTCCATAAGACAGCGGATGCAGGAATCTCTCTATCGGACAGCGGATGCAGGAGTATCTCCATCAGACAGCGGATGCAGGAGACTCTATCAGACAGCGGATGCAGTAGTCTCTCTATCAGACAGGGATGCAGGAGTATCTCCATCAGACAGCAGATGCTGGAGTCTCTATATGAGACAGCGGTTGCAAGAGACACTCTATCAGACAGCGGATGCAGGAGACTCACTATCAGACAGCGTTTGCAGGAGACTTTCTATCAGACAGCAGATGCAGGAGACTCTCTATCAGACAGCGGATACAGGAGACACTCTATCAGACAGCGGATGCAGAAGGCACTTTTGCAGACAGAGGATGCAGGAGACTCACTATCAGACAGCGGATGCAGGCGACACTTAATCAGACAGCGGATGCAGGAGACTCTCTATGATACAGCGGATGCAGGAGACATTCTATCAGACAGCGGATGCAGAAGTTTCTTCATGAGACAGCGGATGCAGGAGACTCTCAATCAGACCGCGGATGCAGGAGTATCTCCATCAGACAGCGGATGCAGGAGACACTCTATCAGACAGTGGATGCAGGAGACTCTCTATCAGACAGCTGATGCAGGAGACTCTCTATCAGACAGCGAATGCAGGAGTCTCTCTATCAGACAGCGGATGCAGGAGTATCTCCATCAGGCAGCGGATGCAAGAGTCTCTCCATCAGACAGCAGATGCAGGAAAATGTCTATCAGACAGCGGATGCAGGAGTCTCTCTTTAAGACAGCGAATGCTGCAGTATCTCCATCAGACAGCGGGTGCAGGTGTCTCCCTATCAGACAACGGATGCAGGAGACTCCTATCAGACAGCGGATGCAGGAGTCTCTCCCTCAGACAACGATTGCAGGAGTCTCTCTATCAGACAGAGGATGCAGGAGACTCTATCAGACAGCGGATGCAGAAGCCACTCTTTCAGACAGCGGATGCAGGACACTCACTATCAGACAGCGGATGCAGGCAACTCTTTATCAGACATCAGATGCAGGAGACTCTCTATCAGACAGCGGATGCACGAGACATTCTATCAGACAGCGGATGCAGGATTCTCTTCATGAGACAGCGGATGCAGGAGACTCTCAATCAGACAGCGGATGCAGGCGACCCTTTATCAGACAGCGGATGCAGGAGACTCTCTATTAGACAGCGGATGCAGGAGACTCTCTATCAGACAGCGGATTCAGGAGACTCCCATCAGACAGTGGATGAAGGGTTATCTCCATCAGACAGCGGATGCAGTATTCTCTCTATCAGACAGCAGATACAGGAGACACTCTATCAGACAGCAGATGGAGGAGACTCTCTATCAGTCAGCGGATGCAGGAGACATTCTATTAGACAGCGGATGCAGGTGTCTCTCTATCAGACAGCGGATGCAGGAGTATCTCCGTCAGACAGCAGATGCAGATGTCTCTCTATCACACAGCGGATGCAAGAGACACTCTATTAGACAGCAGATGCAGGAGACTCTTATCAGACAGCGGGTGCAGGAGACTCTATCAGACAGCGGATGCAGGAGACTATCTATCAGACAGGGGATGCAGGAGACATTCTATCAGACAGCGGATGCAGGAGTCTCTCCATGAAACAGCCGATGCAGGAGACTTTCAATCAGACAGCGGATGCAGGAGTATCTCCATCAGACAGCAGATGCAGGAGACTCTCTATCAGACAGCAGATGCAGGAGTCATTCTATCAGACAGCGGATGCAGGAGTATCTCAATCAGACAGTGAATGCAAGAGTCTATCGTACGGATGCAGGAGACTCTCCATCAGACAGAGGATGCAAGAGACTCAATCCTACGGACAGCGAATGCAGGAGACTCTCTATCAGACAGCAAATGCAGAAATCTCTCTATCAAATAGCGGATGCAGGAGACTCTCTATCAGACAGCGGATGCAGGAGACTCCTACAGACAGCGGATGCAGGAGTCTCTCTATCAGATAGCGGATGCAGGAGACTCTCTATCGGACAGCGGATGCAGGAGACTCTCTATCAGACAGCGGATGCAGAAGACACTATATCAGGCAACGGATGCAGGAGACTCTCCATCAGACAGCGGATGCAGGAGACTCTCCATCAGACAGAAGATGCAGGGTTATCTCCATCAGACAGTGGATGCAGTATTCTCTCTAATAGACAACGGATGCAAATAGCGGATGCAGGGGTATCTCCATCAGACAACAATTGCAGGAGTCTCTTTATCAGACAGCGGATGCAGGAAACTCTCTATCAGACAGCGGATGCAGGAGTATCTCCATCAGACATCAGATGCAGGAGTCTCTCTATCAGACAGCGGATGCAAGAGACACTCTATCAGACAGCGGATGCAAGAGACTCACTATCAGACAGGGGATGCAGGAGATTCTTTATCAGACAGCGGATGCAGGAGACTCTCTATCAGACAGCGGATGCAGGAGACTCTCTATCAGACAGCGGATGCAGGAGACATTCTATCAGACAGCGGATGCAGGAGTCTCTTCATGAAACAGCGGATGCAGGAGACTTTCAATCAGACAGCGGATGTAGGAGTATCTCCATCAGACAGCGGATGCAGGAGACACTCTATCAGACAGCGGATGCAGGTGTCTCTCGATCAGACAGTGGATGCATGAGACTCTCTATCAGACAGCGGATGCAGGAGACTCTCTATCAGACAGCGGATGCAAGAGACGCTCTATAAGATAGCGAATGCAGGAGTCTCTCTATCAGACAGCGGATGCAGGAGTATCTCTATCAGGCAGCGAATGCAAGAGACTCTCTATCAGACAGCGGATGCAGGGGAATCTCTATCAGACAGCAGATACAGGAGTCTCTCTATCAGACAGCAGATGCAGGTGTATCTCCATCAGATAGCGGATGCAGGTGTCTCTCTATCAGACAACGGTTGCAGGAGACTCACTTTCAGACAGCGGATGCACGAGTCTCTCCATCAGACAACGATTGCAGGAGTCTCTCTATCAGACAGCTGATGCAGGAGTATCTCCATCAGACAGAAAATGCAGGAATCTCTCTATCAGACAACGGTAGCAGGAGACTCTTTAGTAGACAGCGGATGCAGGAGACTCTCTATCAGACAGCAGATGCAGGAGACTCTCAATCAGACAGCGTATGCAGGAGTATCTCCATCAGACAGCGGATGAAGGAGACTTTCTATCAGACAGCGGATGCAGGAGCCTCTATCAGACAGCGGATGCAGGAGACACTCTATCAGACAGGGGATGCAGGAGACTCAATATCAGACAGCGGATGCAGGACATTCACTATCAGACAGCGGATGCAGGCGACTCTTTATCAGACAGCGGATTCAGGAGACTCTCTATCAGACACCGGATGCAGGAGACTCTCTATCAGACAGCGGATGCATGAGACATTCTATCAGACAGCGGATACAGGATTCTCTTCATGAGACAGCCGATGCAGGAGACCCTCAATCAGACAGCGGATGCAGGCGACTCTTCATCAGACAGCGGATGCAGGAGACTCTCTATCAGAGAGCGGATGCAGGAGACTCTCTATCAGACAGCAGATGCAGGAGAATCTCCATCAGACAGCGGATGAAGGGTTATCTCCATCAGACAGCGGAATCAGTATTCTCTCTATCAGACAGCGGAAGCAGGAGACACTCTATCAGACAGCGGATGCAGGAGACTCTCTATCAGTCAGCGGATGCAGGAGTATCTCCATCAGACAGCAGAATCAGATGTCTCTCTATCAGACAGCGGATGCAAGAGACACTCTATCAGACAGCGGATGCAGGAGACTCTTTATCAGACAGCGGATGCAGGAGACTATCAGACAGCAGATGCAAGAGACTCTCTATCAGACATTGGAGGCAGGAGACACTCTATCAGAGAGCGGATGCAGGAGACACTCTATCAAACAGCGGATGCAGGAGACTTACTATCAGACAGCGGATGCAGGCGACTCTTTATCAGACAGCGGATGCAGGAGACTCTCTATCAGACAGAGGATGCAGGAGTATCTCCATCAGACAGCGGATGCAGGAGACTCTTTTTCAGACAGCGGATGCTGGAGACTCTCTATCAGACAGCGTATGCAGGAGTATCTCCATCAGACAGCGGATGCAGGTGAATCTCAATAAGACAGCGGATGCAGGAAACTCTCTATCGGACAGCGGATGCAGGAGTATCTCCATCAGACAGCGGATGCAGGAGACTCTCTATCAGACACCGGATGCAGTAGTCTCTCTATCAGACAGGGATGCAGGAGTATCTCCATCAGACAGCAGATGCTGGAGTCTCTATATGAGACAGCGGTTGCAAGAGACACTCTATCAGACAGCGGATGCAGGAGACTCACTATCAGACAGCGGATGCAGGAGACTCTCTATCAGACAGCGTTTGCAGGAGACTCTCTATCAGACAGCAGATGCAGGAGACTCTCTATCAGACAGCGGATACAGGAGACACTCTATCAGACAGCGGATGCAGAAGGCACTTTTTCAGACAGCGGATGCAGGAGACTCACTATCAGACAGTGGATGCAGGCGACACTTAATCAGACAGCGGATGCAGGAGACTCTCTATGATACAGCGGATGCAGGAGACATTCTATCAGACAGCGGATGCAGAAGTTTCTTCATGAGACAGCGGATGCAGGAGACTCAATCAGACCGCGGATGCAAGAGTATCTCCATCAGACGGCGGATGCAGGAGACACTCTATCAGACAGCGGATGCAGGAGACTCTCTATCAGACAGCGAATGCAGGAGTCTCTCTATCAGACAGCGGATGCAGGAGTATCTCCATCAGGCAGCGGATGCAAGAGTCTCTCTATCAGACAGCAGATTCAGGAAAATGTCTATCAGACAGCGGATGCAGGAGTCTCTCTTTAAGACAGCGAATGCTGCAGTATCTCCATCAGACAGCGGGTGCAGGTGTCTCCCTATCAGACAACGGATGCAGGAGACTCCTATCAGACAGCGGATGCAGGAGTCTCTCCATCAGACAACGATTGCAGGAGTCTCTCTATCAGACAGAGGATGCAGGAGACTCTACCAGACAGCGGATGCAGAAGACACTCTTTCAGACAGCGGACGCAGGACACTCACTATCAGACAGCGGATGCAGGCGACTCATTATCAGACAGCGGATGCACGAGACTCTCTATCAGACATCAGATGCAGGAGACTCTCTATCAGACAGCGGATGCACGAGACATTCTATCACACAGCGGATGCAGGATTCTCTTCATGAGACAGCGGATGCAGGAGACTCTCAATCAGACAGCGGATGCAGGCGACCCTTTATCAGACAGCGGTTGCAGGAGACTCTCTATCAGACAGCGGATGCAGGAGACTCTCTATCAGACAGCGGATGCAGGAGACTCCCATCAGACAGCGGATGAAGGGTTATCTCCATCAGACAGCGGATGAAGTATTCTCTATCAGACAGCAGATGCAGGAGACACTCGATCAGACAGCGGATGGGGAGACTCTCTATCAGTCAGCGGATGCAGGAGACATTCTATTAGACAGCGGATGCAGGTGTCTCTCTATCAGACAGCGGATGCAGGAGTATCTCCGTCAGACAGCAGATGCAGATGTCTCTCTATCACACAGCGGATGCAAGAGACACTCTATCAGACAGCAGATGCAGGAGACTCTTTATCAGACAGCGGATGCAGGAGACTCTATCAGACAGCGGATGCAGGAGACTATCTATCAGACAGCGGATGCAGGAGACATTCTATCAGACAGCGGATGCAGGAGTCTCTTCATGAAACAGCCGATGCAGGAGACTTTCAATCAGACAGCGGATGCAGGAGTATCTCCATCAGACAGCAGATGCAGGAGACTCTCTATCAGACAGCAGATGCAGGAGTCATTCTATCAGACAGCGGATGCAGGAGTATCTCAATCAGACAGTGAATGCAAGAGTCTATCGTACGGATGCAGGAGACTCTCCATCAGACAGAGGATGCAAGAGACTCTATATCAGACAGCGAATGCAGGAGACTCTCTATCAGACAGCAAATGCAGGAATCTCTCTATCAAATAGCGGATGCAGGAGACTCTCTATCAGACAGCAGATGCAGGAGACTCCTACAAACAGTGGATGCAGGAGTCTCTCTATCAGATAGCGGATGCAGGAGACTCTCTATCGGACAGCGGATGCAGGAGACTCTCTATCAAACAGTGGATGCAGAAGACACTATATCAGGCTACGGATGCAGGAGACTCTCCATCAGACAGCGGATGCAGGAGACTCTCCATCAAACAGAAGATGCAGGGTTATCTTCATCAGACAGTGGATGCAGTATTCTCTCTAATAGACAACGGATGCAGGAGACTCACTATCAGTCAGCGGATGAAGGGGTATCTCCATCAGACAACAATTGCAGGAGTCTCTTTATCAGACAGCGGATACAGGAAACTCTCTATCAGACAGCGGATGCAGGAGTATCTCCATCAGACAGCAAATGCAAGAATCTCTCTATAAAACATCGGATGCAGGAGACTCTCTATTAGACAGCAGATGCAAGAGACACTCTATCAGACAGCGGATGCAAGAGACTCACTATCAGACAGGGGATGCAGGAGATTCTTTATCAGACAGCGGATGCAGGAGACTCTCTATCAGACAGCGGATGCAGGAGACTCTCTATCAGACAGCGGATTCAGGAGACATTCTATCAGACAGCGGATGCAGGAGTCTCTTCATGAAACAGCGGATGCAGGAGACTTTCAATCAGACAGCGGATGTAGGAGTATCTCCATCAGACAGCGGATGCAGGAGACACTCTATCAGACAGCGGATGCAGGTGTCCTTCGATCAGACAGTGGATGCAGGAGACTCTCTATCAGACAGCGGATGCATGAGACTCTCTATCAGACAGCGGATGCAAGAGACGCTCTATAAGATAGCGAATGCAGGAGTCTCTCTATCAGACAGCGGATGCAGGAGTATCTCTATCAGGCAGCGAATGCAAGAGACTCTCTATCAGACAGCGGATGCAGGGGAATCTCTATCAGACAGCAGATACAGGAGTCTCTCTATCAGACAGCAGATGCAGGAGTATCTCCATCAGATAGCGGATGCAGGTGTCTCTCTATCAGACAACGGTTGCAGGAGACTCACTTTCAGACAGCGGATGCACGAGTCTCTCCATCAGACAACGATTGCAGGAGTCTCTCTATCAGACAGCTGATGCAGGAGTATCTCCATCAGAAAGCAAATGCAGGAATCTCTCTATCAGACAACGGTAGCAGGAGACTCTTTAGTAGACAGCGGATGCAGGAGACTCTCTATCAGACAGCAGATGCAGGAGACTCTCAATCAGACAGCGTATGCAGGAGTATCTCCATCAGACAGCGGATGAAGGAGACTTTCTATCAGACAGCGGATGCAGGAGCCTCTATCAGACAGCGGATGCAGGAGACTCTCTATCAGACAGCAAATGCAGGAGACTCTCTATCAGACAGCGGATGCAGGAGTATTTCCATCAGACAGCGGATGCAGGAGACACTCTATATGACAGGGGATGCAGGAGACTCAATATCAGACAGTGGATGCAGGAGACTCTCTATCAGACAGCGGATGCAGGAGACTCTCAATCAGACAGCGTATGCAGGAGTATCTCCATCAGACAGCGGATGAAGAAGACTTTCTATCAGACAGCGGATGCAGGAGACTCTCCATCAGACAATGGATGCAGGGTTATCTCCATCAGACAGCGGATGCAGTATTCTCTCTATTAGACAGCGGATGCAGGAGACTCTCTATCAGTCAGAGGATACAGGAGACATTCTATCAGACAGCGGATGCAAGAGACTCACTATCAGACAGCGTATGCAGGAGACTCACTATCAGACAGCGGATGCAGGAGATTCTTTATCAGACAGCGGATGCAGGAGACACTTTATCAGACAACGGATGCAGGAGTCTCTCCATCAGACAGCAGATGCAGGAGACTCTCCTTCAGACAATGGATGCAGGGTTATCTCCATCAGACAGCGGATGCAGTATTCTCTCTATTAGACAGCGGATGCAGGAGACTCTCTATCAGTCAGAGGATACAGGAGACATTCTATCAGACAGCGGATGCAAGAGACTCACTATCAGACAGCGTATGCAGGAGACTCTTTATCAGACAGCGGATGCAGGAGACTCTCTATCAGACAGCGGATGTAGGAGACTCTCTATCAGACAGTGGATGCAGGAGACAATCTATCAGACAGCGGATGCAGGAGACACTCTATCAGACAGCAGATGCAGGAGACTCACTATCAGACAGCGGATGCAGGCGACTCTTTATCAGACAGCGGATGCAGGCGACTCTTTATCAGACAGCGGATGCAAGAGACACTCTATCAGAGAGCGGATGCAGGAGACACTCTATCAGACAGCAGATGCAGGAGACTCTTTATCAGACAGCGGATGCAGGAGACTCTCTATCAGACAGCGGATGCAGGAGACTCTCTATCAGACAGCAGATGCAGATGACTCTCCATCAGACAGCGGATGCAGGAGACTCTCTATCAGACAGCAGATGCCGGAGACTCTCTATCAGACAGCAGATGCAGGAGTATCTCAATCTGACAGTGAGTGCAAGAGTCTATCAGATAGCGGATGCAGTAGAATCTCAATCAGACAGAGGATGCAGGAGTATCTCCATCAGATAGCAAATGCAGGAATCTCTCTATCAAATAGCGGATGCAGGAGACTCTCTATCAGACAGTGGATGCAGGAGACTCCTACGGACAGCGGATGCAGAAGACTCTCTATCAGACAGCCGATGCAGGAGACTCTTTATCGGATAGCAGATGCAGCAGACTGTCTATCAGACAGCGGATGCAGAAGACACTATATAAGGCAACGGATGCAGGAGACTCCATTAGACAGCGGATGCAGGAGACTCTCCATCTGACAGCAGATGCAGGGTTATCTCCTTCAGACAGCGGATACGGTTTTCTCTCTAATAGACAACGGATGCAGGAGACTGACTATCAGTCAGCGGAGGCAGGAGTATCTCTATCAGACAACGATTGCAGGCGTCTCTCTATCAGACAGAGGATACAGGAGGCTTTATATCAGACAGCGGATGCAGGAGACTCTCTTTCAGTCAGAGGATACAGGAGACATTCTATCAGACCGCGGATGCAGGTGTCTCTCTATCAGACAGCGGATGTAGGAGTATCTCCAACAGAAATCAGATGCAGGAGTCTCTCTATTAGACAGCGGATGCAAGAGACACTCTATCAGACAGCAGATGCAAGAGACTCACTATCAGACAGCGAATGCAGGAGATTCTTTATCAGACAGCGGATGCAGGAGACACTTTATCAGACAACGGATGCAGGAGTCTCTCCATCAGACAGCGGACGCAGGAGACTCTCTATCAGTCAGAGGATACAGGAGACATTCTATCAGACCAGGGATGCAGGTGTCTCTCTATCAGACAGCGGATGCAGGAGTATCTCCATCAGACATCAGATGCAGGAGTCTCTCTATCAGACAGCGGATGCAAGAGACACTCTATCAGACAGCGGATGCAGGAGACTCTTTATCAGACAGCGGATGCAGGAGACTCTCTATCAGACAGGGGATGTAGGAGACACTCTATCAGACAGCGGATGCAGGACACAATCTATCAGAAGCAAATGCAGGAGACACTCTATCAGACAGTGGATGCAGGACACTCACTATCAGACAGCAGGTGCAGGCGACTCTTTATCAGACAGCGGATGCAAGAGACTCTCTATCAGACAGCGGATGCAGGCGACTCCTTATCAGACAGCAGATGCAAGAGACACTCTATCAGAGAGTGGATGCAGGAGACACTCTATCAGATAGCGGATGCTGGAGACTCACTATCAGACAGCGGATGCAGGCGACTCTTTATCAGACAGCGGATGCATGAGACCCTCTATCAGATAGCGGATGCAGGAAACTCTCTATCAGACAGTAGATGCAGGAGACTCTCTCTCAGACAGCGGATGCAGAAGACTCTCTATCAGACAGCGGATGCAGGAGACTCTCTATCAGACAGCGGATGCAGGAGTCATTCCTTTAGACGGCGGATGCAGGAGTATCTCAATCAGTGAATGCAAGAGTCTATCAGACAGCGGATGCAGGAGAATCTCAATCAGACGGAGGATGCAGGAGACTCTATATCAGACAGCGAATGCAGGAGACTCTCTATCAGACAGCGGATGCAGGAGTATCTCCATCAGACAGCAAATGCAGGAATCTCTCTATCAAATAGCGGATGCAGGAGACTCTCTATCAGACATCGAATGCAGGAGACTTCTACGGACAGCTGATGCAGGAGACTCTCTATCAGACAGCGGATGCAGGAGACTCTCTATCGGACAGCGTATGCAGCAGACTCTCTATCAGACATCGGATGCAGAAGACACTATATCAGGGAACGGATGCAGGAGACTCTCCATCAGACAGTGTATGCAGGAGACTCTTCATCAGACAGCAGATGCAGGGTTATCTCCATCAGACAGCTGATGCAGCATTCTCTCTAATAGACAACGGATGCAGGAGACTCACTATCAGTCAGCGGATGCAGGAGTATCTCCATCAGACAACGATTGCAGGAGTCTCTCTATCAGACAGATTATACAGGAGGCTCTATATCAGACAGCGGATGCAGGAGACTCTCTTTCAGTCAGAGGATACAGGAGACATTCTATCAGACCGCGGATGCAGGTGTCTCTCTATCAGACAGCGGATGCAGGAGTATCTCCATCAGACATCAGATGCAGGAATTTCTCTATCAGACAGTGGATGCAAGAGACTCACTATCAGACAGCTGATGCAGGAAATTCTTTATCAGACAGCGGATGCAGGAGACTCTCTATCAGACAGCAGATGCAGGAGACTCTCTATCAGACAGCAGATGCAGGAGACAATCTATCAGACAGGGGATGCAGGAAACACTCTATCAGACAGCGGATGAAGGAGACTCAATATCAGACAGCGGATGCAGGCGACTCTTTATCAGACAACGGATGCAAGAGACTCTCTATCAGACAGCGGATGCAAGCGACTCTTTAACAGACAGCGGATGCAAGAGACACTTTATCAGACACAGGTGATGCAGGAGACTCTCTATCAGACAGCGGATGCAGGAGACCTTCTCTCAGACAGCGGATGCAGGAGACTCTCTATCAGACAGCGGATGGAGGAGTCTCTCTATCAGACAGTGAATGCAAGAGTCTATCAGACAGCGGATGCAGGAGAATCTCTATCAGACAGCGGATGCAGGTGTCTCTCTATCAGACAGCGGATGCAGGAGTATCTCCATCAAACAGAGGATGCAGGAGACTCTATATCAGACAGCGAATGCAGGAGACTCTCTATCAGACAGCGGATGCAGGAGTATCTCCATCAGACAGCAAATGCAGGAATCTCTCTATGAAATAGCGGATGCAGGAGACTCTCTTTCAGACAGCGGATGCAGGAGTCTCTCTTTCAGACAGTGAATGCAAGAGTCTATCGTACGGATGCAGGAGACTCTCCATCAGACAGAGGATGCAGGAGACTCTCTAGCGGACAGCCGATGTAGGAAACTCTATCAGACAGCGGATGCAGAAGTCCTTATATCAGGCAACGGATGCAGGAGACTCTCCAACAGACAGCGGATGCAGGAGACTCTCCATCAGACAGCGGATGCAGGGTTATCTCCATCACACAGCGGATGCAGTATTCTCTCTAATAGACAACGGATGCAGGAGACTCACTATCAGTCAGCGGATGCAGGTGTATCTCCATCAGACAACGATTGCATGAGTCTCTCTTTCAGACAGAGGATGCAGGAGACTCTCTATCAGAGAGCAGATAGAGGAGACTCTCTATCAGACAGCGGATGCAGGAGTATCTCCATCAGACAGCAAATGCAAGAATCTCTCTATAAAACATCGGATGCAGGAGACTCTATCAGACAGCGGTTGCAGGAAACTCTCTATCAGACAGCGGATGCAGGAGACTCTCTATCAGACAGCGGATGCAGAAGACACTCTATCAGACAACAGATGCAGGAGTCTCTCCATCAGACAGCGGTTGCAGGAGACTCTCCATCAGATAGCAGATGCAGGAGTATCTCAATCAGACAGCGGATGCAGGTGTCTCTCTATCAGACAACGGATGCAGGAGACTCACTACCAGACAGCAGATGCAGGAGTCTCTGCATCAGACAACGATTGCAGTTGTCTCTCTATCAGACAGAGGAAGCATGAGACTCTATATCAGACAGCTGATGCAGGAGACCCTCTATCAGACAGCGGATGCAGGAGTACCTCCATAAGACAGCAAATGCAGGAATCTCTCTATTAAACCGCGGATGCAAGAGACTCTCTATCAGACAGCGATTGCAGGAGACTCTATCGGACAGTGGATGCAGGAGACTCTCTATCAGACAGCGGATGCAGGAGACTCTCTATCAGACAGGGGATGCAGGAGACACTCTATCAGACAGCAAATGCAGAAGACATTCCGTCAGACAACGGATGCAGGAGTCTCTCCATCAGACAGCGGATGCAGGAGACTCTCCATCAGACAGCGGATGTAGGGTTATCTCCATCAGACAGCAGATGCAGTATTCTCTCTATCAGACAGCGGATGCAGGAGACACTCTATCAGTCAGCAGATACAGGAGACATTCTATTAGACAGCGGATGCAGGTGTCTCTCTATCAGACAGCCGATGCAGGAGTATCTCTATCAGACAGCAGATGCAGGAGTCTCTCTATCAGACAGCGGATGCAAAAGACACTTTATCAGACAGCTGATGCAGGAGACTCACTATCAGACAGCGGATACAGGTGACTCTATCAGACAGCGGATGCAGGAGACTCTCTATCAGACAGCGGATGCAGGAGACTCTCTATCAGACAGCGGATGCAGGAGACTCTCTATCAGACAGCAGATGCAGGAGACTCTCTATCAGACAGCAGATGCAGGAGACAATCTATCAGACAAGGGATGCAGGAAACACTCTATCAGACAGCGGATGAAGGAGACTCAATATTAGACAGCGGATGCAGGCGACTCTTTATCAGACAACGGATGCAGGAGACTCTCTATCAGACAGCGGATGCAAGCGACTCTTTATCAGACAGCGGATGCAAGAGACACTCTATCAGACACAGGTGATGCAGGAGACTCTCTATCAGACAGCGGATGCAGGAGACCTTCTCTCAGACAGCGGATGCAGGAGACTCTCTATCAGACAGCGGATGGAGGAGTCTCTCTATCAGACAGCGGATGCAGGAGTATCTCCATCAGACAGTGAATGCAAGAGTCTATCAGACAGGGGATGCAGGAGAATCTCTATCAGACAGCGGATGCAGGTGTCTCTCTATCAGACAGCGGATGCAGGAGTATCTCCATCAAACAGAGGATGCAGGAGACTCTATATCAGACAGCGAATGCAGGAGACTCTCTATCAGACAGCGGATGCAGGAGTATCTCCATCAGACAGCAAATGCAGGAATCTCTCTATCAAATAGCGGATGCAGGAGACTCTCTTTCAGACAGCGGATGCAGGAGTCTCTCTTTCAGACAGCGGATGCAGGAGACTCTCTATCAGACAGCGGATGCAGGAGACTCTCTAGCGGACAGCCGATGCAGGAAACTCTATCAGACAGCGGATGCAGAAGACCTTATATCAGGCAACGGATGCAGGAGACTCTCCAACAGACAGCGGATGCAGGAGACTCTCCATCAAACAGCGGATGCAGGGTTATCTCCATCACACAGCGGATGCAGTATTCTCTCTAATAGACAACGGATGCAGGAGACTCACTATCAGTCAGCGGATGCAGGTGTATCTCCATCAGACAACGATTGCATGAGTCTCTCTTTCAGACAGAGGATGCAGGAGACTCTCTATCAGAGAGCAGATAGAGGAGACTCTCTATCAGACAGCGGATGCAGGAGTATCTCCATCAGACAGCAAATGCAAGAATCTCTCTATAAAACATCGGATGCAGGAGACTCTATCAGACAGCGGTTGCAGGAAACTCTCTATCAGACAGCGGATGCAGGAGACTCTCTATCAGACAGCGGATGCAGAAGACACTCTATCAGACAACAGATGCAGGAGTCTCTCCATCAGACAGCGGTTGCAGGAGACTCTCCATCAGATAGCAGATGCAGGAGTATCTCAATCAGACAGCGGATGCAGGTGTCTCTCTATCAGACAACGGATGCAGGAGACTCACTACCAGACAGCATATGCAGGAGTCTCTGCATCAGACAACGATTGCAGTTGTCTCTCTATCAGACAGAGGAAGCATGAGACTCTATATCAGACAGCTGATGCAGGAGACCCTCTATCAGACAGCGGATGCAGGAGTACCTCCATAAGACAGCAAATGCAGGAATCTCTCTATTAAACCGCGGATGCAAGAGACTCTCTATCAGACAGCGATTGCAGGAGACTCTATCGGACAGTGGATGCAGGAGACTCTCTATCAGACAGCGGATGCAGGAGACTCTCTATCAGACAGGGGATGCAGGAGACACTCTATCAGACAGCAAATGCAGAAGACACTCCGTCAGACAACGGATGCAGGAGTCTCTCCATCAGACAGCGGATGCAGGAGACTCTCCATCAGACAGCGGATGTAGGGTTATCTCCATCAGACAGCAGATGCAGTATTCTCTCTATCAGACAGCGGATGCAGGAGACACTCTATCAGTCAGCAGATACAGGAGACATTCTATTAGACAGCGGATGCAGGTGTCTCTCTATCAGACAGCCGATGCAGGAGTATCTCTATCAGACAGCAGATGCAGGAGTCTCTCTATCAGACAGCGGATGCAAAAGACACTTTATCAGACAGCTGATGCAGGAGACTCACTATCAGACAGCGGATACAGGTGACTCTATCAGACAGCGGATGCAGGAGACTCTCTATCAGACAGCGGATGCAGGAGACTCTCTATCAGACAGCGGATGCAGGAGACTCTCTATCAGACAGCAGATGCAGGAGACTCTCTATCAGACAGCAGATGCAGGAGACAATCTATCAGACAAGGGATGCAGGAAACACTCTATCAGACAGCGGATGAAGGAGACTCAATATTAGACAGCGGATGCAGGCGACTCTTTATCAGACAACGGATGCAGGAGACTCTCTATCAGACAGCGGATGCAAGCGACTCTTTATCAGACAGCGGATGCAAGAGACACTCTATCAGACACAGGTGATGCAGGAGACTCTCTATCAGACAGCGGATGCAGGAGACCTTCTCTCAGACAGCGGATGCAGGAGACTCTCTATCAGACAGCGGATGGAGGAGTCTCTCTATCAGACAGCGGATGCAGGAGTATCTCCATCAGACAGTGAATGCAAGAGTCTATCAGACAGCGGATGCAGGAGAATCTCTATCAGACAGCGGATGCAGGTGTCTCTCTATCAGACAGCGGATGCAGGAGTATCTCCATCAAACAGAGGATGCAGGAGACTCTATATCAGACAGCGAATGCAGGAGACTCTCTATCAGACAGCGGATGCAGGAGTATCTCCATCAGACAGCAAATGCAGGAATCTCTCTATCAAATAGCGGATGCAGGAGACTCTCTTTCAGACAGCGGATGCAGGAGTCTCTCTTTCAGACAGCGGATGCAGGAGACTCTCTATCAGACAGCGGATGCAGGAGACTCTCTAGCGGACAGCCGATGCAGGAAACTCTATCAGACAGCGGATGCAGAAGACCTTATATCAGGCAACGGATGCAGGAGACTCTCCAACAGACAGCGGATGCAGGAGACTCTCCATCAAACAGCGGATGCAGGGTTATCTCCATCACACAGCGGATGCAGTATTCTCTCTAATAGACAACGGATGCAGGAGACTCACTATCAGTCAGCGGATGCAGGTGTATCTCCATCAGACAACGATTGCATGAGTCTCTCTTTCAGACAGAGGATGCAGGAGACTCTCTATCAGAGAGCAGATAGAGGAGACTCTCTATCAGACAGCGGATGCAGGAGTATCTCCATCAGACAGCAAATGCAAGAATCTCTCTATAAAACATCGGATGCAGGAGACTCTATCAGACAGCGGTTGCAGGAAACTCTCTATCAGACAGCGGATGCAGGAGACTCTCTATCAGACAGCGGATGCAGAAGACACTCTATCAGACAACAGATGCAGGAGTCTCTCCATCAGACAGCGGTTGCAGGAGACTCTCCATCAGACAGCAGATGCAGGAGTATCTCAATCAGACAGCGGATGCAGGTGTCTCTCTATCAGACAACGGATGCAGGAGACTCACTACCAGACAGCAGATGCAGGAGTCTCTGCATCAGACAACGATTGCAGTTGTCTCTCTATCAGACAGAGGAAGCATGAGACTCTATATCAGACAGCTGATGCAGGAGACTCTCTATCAGACAGCGGATGCAGGAGTACCTCCATAAGACAGCAAATGCAGGAATCTCTCTATTAAACCGCGGATGTAAGAGACTCTCTATCAGACAGCGATTGCAGGAGACTATTGGACAGTGGATGCAGGAGACTCTCTATCAGACAGCGGATGCAGGAGACTCTCTATTAGACAGGGGATGCAGGAGACACTCTATCAGACAGCAAATGCAGAAGACACTCCATCAGACAACGGATGCAGGAGTCTCTCCATCAGACAGCAGATGCAGGAGACTCTCCATCAGACAGCGGATGTAAGGTTATCTCCATCAGACAGCAGATGCAGTATTCTCTCTATCAGACAGCGGATGCAGGAGACACTCTATCAGTCAGCAGATACAGGAGACATTCTATTAGACAGCGGATGCAGGTGTCTCTCTATCAGACAGCCGATACAGGAGTATCTCTATCAGACAGCAGATGCAGGAGTCTCTCTATCAGACAGCGGATGCAAAAGACACTATATCAGACAGCTGATGCAGGAGACTCACTATCAGACAGCAGATACAGGAGACTCTATCAGACAGCGGATGCAGGAGACTCTCTATCAGACAGCGGATGCAGGAGACTCTCTATCAGACAGCGGATGCAGGAGACTCTCTATCAGACAGCGGATGCAGGAGACACTCTATAAGACAGCGGATGCCGGAGACACTCTATCAGACAGCGGATGCAGGCGACTCTTTATCAGACACGGATGCAGGAGACTCTCTATCAGACAGCGGATGCAGGAGACATTCTATCAAACAGCGGATGCAGGAGTCTCTTCATGAAACAGCCGATGCAGGAGACTTTCAATCAGACAGCGGATGCAGGAGTATCTCCATCAGACAGCAGATGCAGGAGACACTCTATCAGACAGCGGATGCAGGAGACTATCAGACAGCGGATGCAGGAGACTCTCTATCAGACAGCGGATGCAGGAGACTCTCTATCAGACAGCAAATGCAGGAATCTCTCTATCAAACAGCGGATGCAGGAGACTCTCTATCAGACAGCGGTTGCAGGAGACTCTATCAGACAGCGGATGCAGGAGACTGTCTATCAGACAGCGGTTGCAGGAGACTCTATCAGACAGCGGTTGCAGGAGACTCTATCAGACAGCGGATGTAGGAGACTCTATTAGACAGCGGATTCAGAAGACACTCTATCAGACAACGGATGCAGGAGACTCTCCATCATATAGCGGATGCAGGAGACTCTCCATCAGACAGTGGATGCAAGAGACAATTCCATCAGACAGTGGATGCAGGGTTATCTCCATCAGACAGCAGATACAGTTTTCTCTCTAATGTCTAACAACAAATGCAGGAGACTCACTATCAGACAGCGGATGCAGGAGTCTCTCCATCAGACAGTGATTGCAGGAGTCTCTCTATCAGACACAGGATGCAGGAGACTCTATTTCAGACATCAGATGCAGGAGACTCTGTATCATACAGCGGATGCAGGAGACTCTCTATCAGACAGCGGATGCAGGCGACTCTTTATCAGACAGCAGATGCCAGATACACTCTATCAGAGAGCGGATGCAGGAGACACTCTATCAGACAGCGGATGCAGGAGACTCACTGTCAGACAGCGGATGCAGGCGAGTCTTTATCAGACAGCAGATGCAGGAGACTCTCTATCAGACAGCGGATGCAGGAGACTCTCTATGAGACAGCGGATGCAGGAGTCATTCTATCAGACAGCGGATCCAGGAGTATCTCAATCAGACAGTGATTGCAAGAGTCCATCAGACAGGGGATGCAGGATTATCTCCATCAGACAGCGAATGCAGTATTCTCTCTATCAAAAAGTGGATGCAGGAGACAATCTATCAGACAGCGGATCCAGGAGACTCTCTATCAGACAGCGGATGCAGGAGACTCTCTATCAGACAGCGGATGCAGGAGACTCTATTTCAGACATCAGATGCAGGAGACTCTGTATCATACAGCGGATGCAGGAGACTCTCTATCAGACAGCGGATGCAGGCGACTCTTTATCAGACAGCAGATGCCAGATACACTCTATCAGAGAGCAGATGCAGGAGACACTCTATCAGACAGCGGATGCAGGAGACTCACTGTCAGACAGCGGATGCAGGCGAGTCTTTATCAGACAGCAGAAGTTGGAGACTCTCTATCAGACAGCGGATGCAGGAGACTCTCTATGAGACAGCAGATGCAGGAGTCATTCTATCAGTTAGCGGATCCAGGAGTATCTCAATCAGACAGTGATTGCAAGAGTCCATCAGACAGGGGATGCAGGATTATCTCCATCAGACAGCGAATGCAGTATTCTCTCTATCAAAAAGTGGATGCAGGAGACAATCTATCAGACAGCGGATGCAGGAGACTCTCTATCAGACAGCGGATGCAGGAGACTCACTATCAGACAGCGGATGCAGGAGACTCTCTATCAGACAGCGGATGCAGGAGACACTCTATAAGACAGCGGATGCCGAAGACACTCTATCAGACAGCGGCTGCAGGACAGCGGATGCAGGCGACTCTTTATCAGACACGGATGCAGGAGACTCTCTATCAGACAGCGGATGCAGGAGACATTCTATCAAACAGCGGATGCAGGAGTCTCTTCATGAAACAGCCGGTGCAGGAGACTTTCAATCAGACAGCGGATGCAGGAGTATCTCCATCAGACAGCAGATGCAGGAGACACTCTATCAGACAGCGGATGCAGGAGACTATCAGACAGCGGATGCAGGAGACTCTCTATCAGACAGCGGATGCAGGAGACTCTCTATCAGACAGCAAATGCAGGAATCTCTCTATCAAACAGCGGATGCAGGAGACTCTCTATCAGACAGCGGTTGCAGGAGACTCTATCAGACAGCGGATGCAGGAGACTGTCTATCAGACAGCGGTTGCAGGAGACTCTATCAGACAGCGGTTGCAGGAGACTCTATCAGACAGCGGATGTAGGAGACTCTATTAGACAGCGGATTCAGAAGACACTCTATCAGGCAACGGATGCAGGAGACTTTCCATCAGATAGCGGATGCAGGAGACTCTCCATCAGACAGTGGATGCAAGAGACAATTCCATCAGACAGTGGATGCAGGGTTATCTCCATCAGACAGCGGATGCAGTTTTCTCTCTAATGTCTAACAACAGATGCAGGAGACTCACTATCAGACAGCGGATGCAGGAGTCTCTCCATCAGACAGTGATTGCAGGAGTCTCTCTATCAGACACAGGATGCAGGAGACTCTATTTCAGACATCAGATGCAGGAGACTCTGTATCATACAGCGGATGCAGGAGACTCTCTATCAGACAGCGGATGCAGGCGACTCTTTATCAGACAGCAGATGCCAGATACACTCTATCAGAGAGCGGATGCAGGAGACACTCTATCAGACAGCGGATGCAGGAGACTCACTGTCAGACAGCGGATGCAGGCGAGTCTTTATCAGACAGCAGATGCAGGAGACTCTCTATCAGACAGCGGATGCAGGAGACTCTCTATGAGACAGCGGATGCAGGAGTCATTCTATCAGACAGCGGATCCAGGAGTATCTCAATCAGACAGTGATTGCAAGAGTCCATCAGACAGGGGATGCAGGATTATCTCCATCAGACAGCGAATGCAGTATTCTCTCTATCAAAAAGTGGATGCAGGAGACAATCTATCAGACAGCCGATGCAGGAGATTCTCTATCAGACAGCGGATGCAGTTTTCTCTCTAATGTCTAACAACAAATGCAGGAGACTCACTATCAGACAGCGGATGCAGGAGTCTCTCCATCAGACAGTGATTGCAGGAGTCTCTCTATCAGACACAGGATGCAGGAGACTCTATTTCAGACATCAGATGCAGGAGACTCTGTATCATACAGCGGATGCAGGAGACTCTCTATCAGACAGCGGATGCAGGCGACTCTTTATCAGACAGCAGATGCCAGATACACTCTATCAGAGAGCGGATGCAGGAGACACTCTATCAGACAGCGGATGCAGGAGACTCACTGTCAGACAGCGGATGCAGGCGAGTCTTTATCAGACAGTAGATGCAGGAGACTCTCTATCAGACAGCGGATGCAGGAGACTCTCTATGAGACAGCGGATGCAGGAGTCATTCTATCAGACAGCGGATCCAGGAGTATCTCAATCAGACAGTGATTGCAAGAGTCCATCAGACAGGGGATGCAGGATTATCTCCATCAGACAGCGAATGCAGTATTCTCTCTATCAAAAAGTGGATGCAGGAGACAATCTATCAGACAGCGGATCCAGGAGACTCTCTATCAGACAGCGGATGCAGGAGACTCTCTATCAGACAGCGGATGCAGGAGACTCTATTTCAGACATCAGATGCAGGAGACTCTGTATCATACAGCGGATGCAGGAGACTCTCTATCAGACAGCGGATGCAGGCGACTCTTTATCAGACAGCAGATGCCAGATACACTCTATCAGAGAGCGGATGCAGGAGACACTCTATCAGACAGCGGATGCAGGAGACTCACTGTCAGACAGCGGATGCAGGCGAGTCTTTATCAGACAGCAGAAGTTGGAGACTCTCTATCAGACAGCGGATGCAGGAGACTCTCTATGAGACAGCGGATGCAGGAGTCATTCTATCAGTTAGCGGATCCAGGAGTATCTCAATCAGACAGTGATTGCAAGAGTCCATCAGACAGGGGATGCAGGATTATCTCCATCAGACAGCGAATGCAGTATTCTCTCTATCAAAAAGTGGATGCAGGAGAGTGTCTATCAGACAGCAGTTGCAGGAGACTCTATCAGACAGCGGTTGCAGGAGACTCTATCAGACAGCGGATGTAGGAGACTCTATTAGACAGCGGATTCAGAAGACACTCTATCAGGCAACGGATGCAGGAGACTTTCCATCAGATAGCGGATGCAGGAGACTCTCCATCAGACAGTGGATGCAAGAGACAATTCCATCAGACAGTGGATGCAGGGTTATCTCCATCAGACAGCGGATGCAGTTTTCTCTCTAATGTCTAACAACAGATGCAGGAGACTCACTATCAGACAGCGGATGCAGGAGTCTCTCCATCAGACAGTGATTGCAGGAGTCTCTCTATCAGACACAGGATGCAGGAGACTCTATTTCAGACATCAGATGCAGGAGACTCTGTATCATACAGCGGATGCAGGAGACTCTCTATCAGACAGCGGATGCAGGCGACTCTTTATCAGACAGCAGATGCCAGATACACTCTATCAGAGAGCGGATGCAGGAGACACTCTATCAGACAGCGGATGCAGGAGACTCACTGTCAGACAGCGGATGCAGGCGAGTCTTTATCAGACAGCAGAAGTTGGAGACTCTCTATCAGACAGCGGATGCAGGAGACTCTCTATGAGACAGCGGATGCAGGAGTCATTCTATCAGTTAGCGGATCCAGGAGTATCTCAATCAGACAGTGATTGCAAGAGTCCATCAGACAGGGGATGCAGGATTATCTCCATCAGACAGCGAATGCAGTATTCTCTCTATCAAAAAGTGGATGCAGGAGACAATCTATCAGACAGCGGATGCAGGAGACTCTCTATCAGACAGCGGATGCAGGAGACTCACTATCAGACAGCGGATGCAGGAGACTCTCTATCAGACAGCGGATGCAGGAGACACTCTATAAGACAGCGGATGCCGAAGACACTCTATCAGACAGCGGCTGCAGGACAGCGGATGCAGGCGACTCTTTATCAGACACGGATGCAGGAGACTCTCTATCAGACAGCGGATGCAGGAGACATTCTATCAAACAGCGGATGCAGGAGTCTCTTCATGAAACAGCCGGTGCAGGAGACTTTCAATCAGACAGCGGATGCAGGAGTATCTCCATCAGACAGCAGATGCAGGAGACACTCTATCAGACAGCGGATGCAGGAGACTATCAGACAGCGGATGCAGGAGACTCTCTATCAGACAGCGGATGCAGGAGACTCTCTATCAGACAGCAAATGCAGGAATCTCTCTATCAAACAGCGGATGCAGGAGACTCTCTATCAGACAGCGGTTGCAGGAGACTCTATCAGACAGCGGATGCAGGAGACTGTCTATCAGACAGCGGTTGCAGGAGACTCTATCAGACAGCGGTTGCAGGAGACTCTATCAGACAGCGGATGTAGGAGACTCTATTAGACAGCGGATTCAGAAGACACTCTATCAGGCAACGGATGCAGGAGACTTTCCATCAGATAGCGGATGCAGGAGACTCTCCATCAGACAGTGGATGCAAGAGACAATTCCATCAGACAGTGGATGCAGGGTTATCTCCATCAGACAGCGGATGCAGTTTTCTCTCTAATGTCTAACAACAGATGCAGGAGACTCACTATCAGACAGCGGATGCAGGAGTCTCTCCATCAGACAGTGATTGCAGGAGTCTCTCTATCAGACACAGGATGCAGGAGACTCTATTTCAGACATCAGATGCAGGAGACTCTGTATCATACAGCGGATGCAGGAGACTCTCTATCAGACAGCGGATGCAGGCGACTCTTTATCAGACAGCAGATGCCAGATACACTCTATCAGAGAGCGGATGCAGGAGACACTCTATCAGACAGCGGATGCAGGAGACTCACTGTCAGACAGCGGATGCAGGCAAGTCTTTATCAGACAGCAGATGCAGGAGACTCTCTATCAGACAGCGGATGCAGGAGACTCTCTATGAGACAGCGGATGCAGGAGTCATTCTATCAGACAGCGGATCCAGGAGTATCTCAATCAGACAGTGATTGCAAGAGTCCATCAGACAGGGGATGCAGGATTATCTCCATCAGACAGCGAATGCAGTATTCTCTCTATCAAAAAGTGGATGCAGGAGACAATCTATCAGACAGCCGATGCAGGAGATTCTCTATCAGACAGCGGATGCAGTTTTCTCTCTAATGTCTAACAACAAATGCAGGCGACTCACTATCAGACAGCGGATGCAGGAGTCTCTCCATCAGACAGTGATTGCAGGAGTCTCTCTATCAGACACAGGATGCAGGAGACTCTATTTCAGACATCAGATGCAGGAGACTCTGTATCATACAGCGGATGCAGGAGACTCTCTATCAGACAGCGGATGCAGGCGACTCTTTATCAGACAGCAGATGCCAGATACACTCTATCAGAGAGCGGATGCAGGAGACACTCTATCAGACAGCGGATGCAGGAGACTCACTGTCAGACAGCGGATGCAGGCGAGTCTTTATCAGACAGCAGATGCAGGAGTCTCTCCATCAGACAGTGATTGCAGGAGTCTCTCTATCAGACACAGGATGCAGGAGACTCTATTTCAGACATCAGATGCAGGAGACTCTGTATCATACAGCGGATGCAGGAGACTCTCTATCAGACAGCGGATGCAGGCGACTCTTTATCAGACAGCAGATGCCAGATACACTCTATCAGAGAGCGGATGCAGGAGACACTCTATCAGACAGCGGATGCAGGAGACTCACTGTCAGACAGCGGATGCAGGCGAGTCTTTATCAGACAGCAGAAGTTGGAGACTCTCTATCAGACAGCGGATGCAGGAGACTCTCTATGAGACAGCGGATGCAGGAGTCATTCTATCAGTTAGCGGATCCAGGAGTATCTCAATCAGACAGTGATTGCAAGAGTCCATCAGACAGGGGATGCAGGATTATCTCCATCAGACAGCGAATGCAGTATTCTCTCTATCAAAAAGTGGATGCAGGAGACAATCTATCAGACAGCGGATGCAGGAGACTCTCTATCAGACAGCGGATGCAGGAGACTCACTATCAGACAGCGGATGCAGGAGACTCTCTATCAGACAGCGGATGCAGGAGACACTCTATAAGACAGCGGATGCCGAAGACACTCTATCAGACAGCGGCTGCAGGACAGCGGATGCAGGCGACTCTTTATCAGACACGGATGCAGGAGACTCTCTATCAGACAGCGGATGCAGGAGACATTCTATCAAACAGCGGATGCAGGAGTCTCTTCATGAAACAGCCGGTGCAGGAGACTTTCAATCAGACAGCGGATGCAGGAGTATCTCCATCAGACAGCAGATGCAGGAGACACTCTATCAGACAGCGGATGCAGGAGACTATCAGACAGCGGATGCAGGAGACTCTCTATCAGACAGCGGATGCAGGAGACTCTCTATCAGACAGCAAATGCAGGAATCTCTCTATCAAACAGCGGATGCAGGAGACTCTCTATCAGACAGCGGTTGCAGGAGACTCTATCAGACAGCGGATGCAGGAGACTGTCTATCAGACAGCGGTTGCAGGAGACTCTATCAGACAGCGGTTGCAGGAGACTCTATCAGACAGCGGATGTAGGAGACTCTATTAGACAGCGGATTCAGAAGACACTCTATCAGGCAACGGATGCAGGAGACTTTCCATCAGATAGCGGATGCAGGAGACTCTCCATCAGACAGTGGATGCAAGAGACAATTCCATCAGACAGTGGATGCAGGGTTATCTCCATCAGACAGCGGATGCAGTTTTCTCTCTAATGTCTAACAACAGATGCAGGAGACTCACTATCAGACAGCGGATGCAGGAGTCTCTCCATCAGACAGTGATTGCAGGAGTCTCTCTATCAGACACAGGATGCAGGAGACTCTATTTCAGACATCAGATGCAGGAGACTCTGTATCATACAGCGGATGCAGGAGACTCTCTATCAGACAGCGGATGCAGGCGACTCTTTATCAGACAGCAGATGCCAGATACACTCTATCAGAGAGCGGATGCAGGAGACACTCTATCAGACAGCGGATGCAGGAGACTCACTGTCAGACAGCGGATGCAGGCAAGTCTTTATCAGACAGCAGATGCAGGAGACTCTCTATCAGACAGCGGATGCAGGAGACTCTCTATGAGACAGCGGATGCAGGAGTCATTCTATCAGACAGCGGATCCAGGAGTATCTCAATCAGACAGTGATTGCAAGAGTCCATCAGACAGGGGATGCAGGATTATCTCCATCAGACAGCGAATGCAGTATTCTCTCTATCAAAAAGTGGATGCAGGAGACAATCTATCAGACAGCCGATGCAGGAGATTCTCTATCAGACAGCGGATGCAGTTTTCTCTCTAATGTCTAACAACAAATGCAGGAGACTCACTATCAGACAGCGGATGCAGGAGTCTCTCCATCAGACAGTGATTGCAGGAGTCTCTCTATCAGACACAGGATGCAGGAGACTCTATTTCAGACATCAGATGCAGGAGACTCTGTATCATACAGCGGATGCAGGAGACTCTCTATCAGACAGCGGATGCAGGCGACTCTTTATCAGACAGCAGATGCCAGATACACTCTATCAGAGAGCGGATGCAGGAGACACTCTATCAGACAGCGGATGCAGGAGACTCACTGTCAGACAGCGGATGCAGGCGAGTCTTTATCAGACAGCAGATGCAGGAGACTCTCTATCAGACAGCGGATGCAGGAGACTCTCTATGAGACAGCGGATGCAGGAGTCATTCTATCAGACAGCGGATCCAGGAGTATCTCAATCAGACAGTGATTGCAAGAGTCCATCAGACAGGGGATGCAGGATTATCTCCATCAGACAGCGAATGCAGTATTCTCTCTATCAAAAAGTGGATGCAGGAGACAATCTATCAGACAGCGGATCCAGGAGACTCTCTATCAGACAGCGGATGCAGGAGACTCTCTATCAGACAGCGGATGCAGGAGACTCTATTTCAGACATCAGATGCAGGAGACTCTGTATCATACAGCGGATGCAGGAGACTCTCTATCAGACAGCGGATGCAGGCGACTCTTTATCAGACAGCAGATGCCAGATACACTCTATCAGAGAGCGGATGCAGGAGACACTCTATCAGACAGCGGATGCAGGAGACTCACTGTCAGACAGCGGATGCAGGCGAGTCTTTATCAGACAGCAGAAGTTGGAGACTCTCTATCAGACAGCGGATGCAGGAGACTCTCTATGAGACAGCGGATGCAGGAGTCATTCTATCAGTTAGCGGATCCAGGAGTATCTCAATCAGACAGTGATTGCAAGAGTCCATCAGACAGGGGATGCAGGATTATCTCCATCAGACAGCGAATGCAGTATTCTCTCTATCAAAAAGTGGATGCAGGAGAGTGTCTATCAGACAGCGGTTGCAGGAGACTCTATCAGACAGCGGTTGCAGGAGACTCTATCAGACAGCGGATGTAGGAGACTCTATTAGACAGCGGATTCAGAAGACACTCTATCAGGCAACGGATGCAGGAGACTTTCCATCAGATAGCGGATGCAGGAGACTCTCCATCAGACAGTGGATGCAAGAGACAATTCCATCAGACAGTGGATGCAGGGTTATCTCCATCAGACAGCGGATGCAGTTTTCTCTCTAATGTCTAACAACAGATGCAGTCGACTCACTATCAGACAGCGGATGCAGGAGTCTCTCCATCAGACAGTGATTGCAGGAGTCTCTCTATCAGACACAGGATGCAGGAGACTCTATTTCAGACATCAGATGCAGGAGACTCTGTATCATACAGCGGATGCAGGAGACTCTCTATCAGACAGCGGATGCAGGCGACTCTTTATCAGACAGCAGATGCCAGATACACTCTATCAGAGAGCGGATGCAGGAGACACTCTATCAGACAGCGGATGCAGGAGACTCACTGTCAGACAGCGGATGCAGGCGAGTCTTTATCAGACAGCAGAAGTTGGAGACTCTCTATCAGACAGCGGATGCAGGAGACTCTCTATGAGACAGCGGATGCAGGAGTCATTCTATCAGTTAGTGGATCCAGGAGTATCTCAATCAGACAGTGATTGCAAGAGTCCATCAGACAGGGGATGCATGATTATCTCCATCAGACAGCGAATGCAGTATTCTCTCTATCAAAAAGTGGATGCAGGAGACAATCTATCAGACAGCGGATGCAGGAGACTCTCTATCAGACAGCGGATGCAGGAGACTCTCTATCAGACAGCGGATGCAGGAGACTCTCTATCAGACAGCGGATGCAGGAGACACTCTATAAGACAGCGGATGCCGGAGACACTCTATCAGACAGCGGATGCAGGACAGCGGATGCAGGCGACTCTTTATCAGACACGGATGCAGGAGACTCTCTATCAGACAGCGGATGCAGGAGACATTCTATCAAACAGCGGATGCAGGAGTCTCTTCATGAAACAGCCGATGCAGGAGACTTTCAATCAGACAGCGGATGCAGGAGTATCTCCATCAGACAGCAGATGCAGGAGACACTCTATCAGACAGCGGATGCAGGAGACTATCAGACAGCGGATGCAGGAGACTCTCTATCAGACAGCGGATGCAGGAGACTCTCTATCAGACAGCAAATGCAGGAATCTCTCTATCAAACAGCGGATGCAGGAGACTCTCTATCAGACAGCGGTTGCAGGAGACTCTATCAGACAGCGGATGCAGGAGAGTGTCTATCAGACAGCGGTTGCAGGAGACTCTATCAGACAGCGGTTGCAGGAGACTCTATCAGACAGCGGATGTAGGAGACTCTATTAGACAGCGGATTCAGAAGACACTCTATCAGGCAACGGATGCAGGAGACTTTCCATCAGATAGCGGATGCAGGAGACTCTCCATCAGACAGTGGATGCAAGAGACAATTCCATCAGACAGTGGATGCAGGGTTATCTCCATCAGACAGCGGATGCAGTTTTCTCTCTAATGTCTAACAACAGATGCAGGAGACTCACTATCAGACAGCGGATGCAGGAGTCTCTCCATCAGACAGTGATTGCAGGAGTCTCTCTATCAGACACAGGATGCAGGAGACTCTATTTCAGACATCAGATGCAGGAGACTCTGTATCATACAGCGGATGCAGGAGACTCTCTATCAGACAGCGGATGCAGGCGACTCTTTATCAGACAGCAGATGCCAGATACACTCTATCAGAGAGCGGATGCAGGAGACACTCTATCAGACAGCGGATGCAGGAGACTCACTGTCAGACAGCGGATGCAGGCGAGTCTTTATCAGACAGCAGATGCAGGAGACTCTCTATCAGACAGCGGATGCAGGAGACTCTCTATGAGACAGCGGATGCAGGAGTCATTCTATCAGACAGCGGATCCAGGAGTATCTCAATCAGACAGTGATTGCAAGAGTCCATCAGACAGGGGATGCAGGATTATCTCCATCAGACAGCGAATGCAGTATTCTCTCTATCAAAAAGTGGATGCAGGAGACAATCTATCAGACAGCGGATGCAGGAGATTCTCTATCAGACAGCGGATGCAGGAGTCTCTCTATCAGACAGCGGATGCAGGAGTCTCTCTATCAGACAGCGAATGAAGGAGACTCTCTATCAGACAGCGGATGCAGGAGACTCTCTCAGACAGCGGATGCAGGAGTCTCTTTAGCAGAAAGCGGATGCAGGAGACTCTCTATCAGACAGCGGATGGAGGAGTCTCTCTATCAGACATCTGTTGCAGGAGTATCTCTATCAGACAGCTGATGCAGGATACTCTCTTTCAGACAGAGGATGCAGGAGACTCTATCAGACGGATGAGACCTGCATCCTGTGTCTGATAGAGAGACTCCTGCAACTGCTGTCTGATAGAGTGTCTCCTGCATCCGCTGTCTGATAGAGAGACTCCTGCAACCCCTGTCTGGTAGAGTATCTCCTGCATCTCCTGTCAAATAGGGTGACTCCTGCATCCGACATCCGAATTACGCAGACCTGTAGCTAAGGGTATGATGAGACAAGATGAGTAGAGAGAAGAATGACGCAGACCTGTTGCTAAGAGTAAGACAAGACAAGTAGAGTAGAGAGAAGAATGATGCAGACCTGTTGCTGAGGGTAAGTGGAGACACGAACAGTAGAGTGGAGAATGACGTAGACCTGTTGCTAAGAGAAAGACATGACAAGAAGAGTAGAGTGGAGAATGACGCAGACCTATTGCTAAGAGTAAGACATTACAAGAAGAGTAGAGTGGAGAATGACGCAGACCTGTTGCTAAGAGTAAGACAAGACAAGAAGAGTAGAGTGGAGAATGACGCAGACCTGTTGCTATGAGTAAGACAAGACAAGAAGAGTAGAGTGGAGAATGATGCAGACCTGTTGCTAAGACTAAGACAAGACAAGGAGAGTAAAGTGGAGAATGACGCTGACCTGTTTCTGAGGGTTAGATGAGACGAGAAGAGATAGTAAAGAATGACGAAGATGTGTTGCTAAGAGTAAGAAGAGATGAGAGGGGTAGAGTGAAGAATGACGCAGACCTGTTGCTTAGAGTATGACAAGACGAGTAGAGTGGAGAATGACGCAGAACTGTTGCTAAGAGTATGACAAGATAAGATGAGTAGAGTTGAGAATGAAGCAGAACTGTTGCTAAGAGTAAGACAAAACAAGAAGAGTATAGTAAAGAATGAACCAGACCTGTTGCTTAGAGTTAAATGAGACCAGATGAGGAGAGTGAAGAATGAGGCAGACCTGTTGCTAAGAGTAAGACAAGGCATGAAGAGTAAAGAATGACGCAGACCTGTTGCTAATAGTAAGACAAGACAAGACGAGTAGAGTCAAGAATGTAGCATACCTGTTGCTAAGAGTAAGACATGACAAGAAGAGTAGAGTAAAGAATAAACCATACCTGTTGCTAAGAGTAAGACAAGACAAGAGGAGTAGAGTGAAAATGAAGCAGACCTGTTGCTAAGAGTAAGACAAGACAAGAAGAGAAGAGTAAAATATGATGCAGACATGTTGCTAAGAGTAAGATGAAACAAGAAGAGTACAGTGAAGAATGACGCAGACCTGTTGCTTAGGGTAAGATGAGACAAGACTTATAGAGTAAAGAATGGCACAGACCTGTTGCTAAGAGTAAAACAAGACAAGAAGAGTAGAGAGAAGAATGCAGCAGACCTGTTGCTAAAAGTAGGATGAGACAAGTAGAGTAGAGAAAAGAATGCCGCCGACTTATTGTGAAGAGTAAAAAAGAGTAGAGAAGAATAACACAGATTTGTTGCTTAAGAGTTAGAAGAGATTAGAAGCGTACAGAGAAAATGGTGCAGACATGTTGCTAAGAGTAAAATGAAACAAGAAGAATAAAGAAAAATGGCGCAGACGTCGCGCTAAGTTATAAGATGCAGGCCTGTTGCTACGAAATAGACGAGATGAGATGAGAAAAGACTTGAATGTGACTTAAAGCAAGACGATATAAGAAGAGTATGGAGAAGATTGACGCAGACATGCTGCTAGGAGTAAGATGAGACAAGACCAATAGAGAGAAGAATGACAAAGACGTAATGCATAAAGTAAGATAAGAGTAGAAGAGTAGAGCAAAGAATTACATAGACTTGTTGTTTAGAGTAAGATAAGAAGAGTGCAGACATGCTTTTAAAAGAACGACGAGGTAAGTAGAGTTGAGAGAAGAATATCACAGACGACCTGTTGCTAAGAGTAAGACGAGATAAGAATAGTAGAGAGAAGAATGCCACAGACCTGGTGCTTAGAGTACCATGAGACAAGAAGAGTAGAGAGAAGAATGACACAGACCTGTTCCTAAGAGTAGGATAAAATAGGTTGAGTGGAGAGAAGAATGACGCAGACATGTAGCTGTACCTAAGAATTAGATTAGACGAGAAGAGAAAAGAGAAGCACGACGAAGACATGTTGTTAAAAGTAAGATGAGAAAAGAAAAGTAGAGAGAAGAATGGCACAGACCTGTCGCTAAGAATGATACAAGACAATGAGAGTAGAGAGAATAATGATGCAGACCTGTTGCTTATGGTAAAATTTGACAAGATGAGTAGAAATAAGAATTGTGCAGACTGTTTCTACAAGTTAGATGAGACCTAAATAGTATAGACGAATGGCACAGACATGTTGCTTAGGGTAAGATGAGACTAGATGAGAAGAAAGTATAATTGTGCAGACCTGTTTCTACAAGTAAGATGAGACCTGAATAGTAGAGTGAAGAATGGCACAGACCTGTTATTAAGGGTAAGATGAGATGAGAAGAGTAAAGTAAAGAAAGAACTAGACCTGTTGCTGACGGTAAGAGATGGCAAGAAAAGTAGAGAGAAGAATGACACAAGACTGTTGCTAAAAGTAGGATGAGAAGAGAAGAACAGAGTAAAGAATGATGCAGACCTGTTGCTAAGGGTAAGATGAGACAAGAAGAGTAGAGTGAAGAATGACGCAGACCAGCTGCTAAGAGTAAGAAAAGACAAGAAGAGTAGAGAGAAGAATGAAGCAGGACTACTGCTAAAAGTAGGATGAGAAGAGTAGAGTAAAGAATGATGCAGACCTGTTGCTAAGGATAAGATGAGATGACAAGAGTAGAGTGAAGAATGATGCAGACCTGTTGCTAAGGGTAAAATGAGATGAGAAAAGAAGAGTGAATAATGATGCTGCCCTGTTGCTAAGAGTAGGATGAGATGAGAAGAGTAGAAAGAAGAATGACGTAGACCTGTTGCTGAGGGTTAGATGAGATGAGAATAGTAGAGTAAAGAATAATGCAGACCTGTTGCTAAGAGTAAGACAAGACAAGAAGAGTAGAGAGAAGAATGTGGCAGGACTGTTGCTTAAAGTAAGATGAGAAGAGTAGAGTAAAGAATGATGCAGACCTGTTGCTAAGAGTAAGATGAGATGAGAAGAGTAGAGAGAAAAATGACGCAGACCTGTTGCTGAGGGTAAGAGGAGGCAAGAAGAGTAGAAAAAAGAATGATGCAGACCTGTTGCTAAGAGTGAGAAGAGATGAGAAGCGTACAGAGAAAAATGATGCAGACATGTTGCTAAGAGCAAGATGAATTTAGATGAGTAGAGTAAAAATGACTGGGACATGTTGCTAAGAGCAAGAAAAGATAAGAAGCGTACAGAAAAATATGATGCAGACATGTTGCTAAGAGTAAGATGAGACTAGATTAGTAGAGTCAGATTGACACAGACATGTTGCTTATTAAGATGAGATAAGGAGAGTAGAATGAAGAATGACATAGACCCGTTGCTAAGAGTAATATGAGACAAGAAGAGTAGAGTAAAAAATGACACAGACCTGTTGCTAAGAGTAAGACAAGACAAGAAGAGTGGTGTGAAAAATGACAGAGACCTGTTGCTGAGGGAGAGTAGAGTAAAGAATGACGCAGACCTGTTGCTGAGGGTAAGATGAGATGAGAAGAGTAGAGTGAAGAATAACGCAGACCTATTGCTTAGATTAAGACAAGACAAGAAGAGTAGAGTAAGTATGACTAAGACCTGTTGCTAAGAGTAAGATGAGACAAGAAGAGTAGAGTGAAGAATGCCACAGACCTGTTGCTAAGAGTAAGACAAGACAAAAAGGGTATAGTAAGGAATGACGCAGACCTGTTGCTAAGATGAGTAGAGTATAGAATGACGCAGACCTGTTGATAAGAATAAAACGCGACACAATGAGTAGAATAAATAATGACGCAGACCTGTTGCTTAGAATAAGACGAGACAAGATCAATAGAGTAAATAATGATGCAGACTTGTTGCTAAGAGTAAGACAAGACAAGGAGAGTAGAGTGAAGAATGACGGAGACCTGTTGCTAAGAGTAATATGAGATGAGAAGAATAGAGTGAAGACAGATGCAGACCTGTTGCTAAGAATAAGACAAGACACAATGAGTAGAGTAAAGAATGACGCAGACATGTTTCTAAGAGTAAGAAGAGACAAGAAGAGTAAATGAAAAATGATGCAGACCTGTTGCTAAGAGTAAATTGTGACAAGAAGAGAAGAGTGAGGAATGACACAGACCTGTTGCTAAGAGTAAGAAAAGACAAGATGAGTAGAGTGAAGTTTGGCACAGACCTGTTGCTAAGAGTAAGACATGGCAAAAAGAGCAGAGTAAAGAATGACGCAGACCTGTTGCTAATAGTAAGACAAGACAAGATGAGTGGAGTGAAGAATGACGCAGACCTGTTGCTTAAAGTAGAATGAGAAGAGAAGAGTAGAGTAAAGAATGATGCAGACCTGTTGCTAAGGGTAAGACAAGACAAGAAGAGAAGAGAAATCTGACGCAGGACTGTTGCTAAAAGTAGGATGAGAAGAGAAGAGTAGAGTAAAGAATTATGCAGACCTGTTGCTAAGGGAAAGATGAGATGAGAAGAGTAGAGTAAAGAATGATGCAGACCTGTTGCTGAGGGTAAGAGAAGAAAAAAAAATGATGCAGACCTGTTGCTATAAGAAAGAAGAGATGAGAAGAGATGAGAAGCGTACAGAGAAAAATGATGCAGACATGTTGCTAAGAGTAAGATGAATTAAGATGAGTAGAGTAAGAATGCCTGGGACATGTTTCTAAGAGTAAAAAGAGATATGAAACGTACAAAGAAAAATGTTGCAGACATGTTGCTAAGAGTAAGATGAGACTAGACGAGTAGAGTCAGAATGACTCAGACCTCATGCTAAGAGTAAGATGAGATAAGAAGAGTAGAGTGAAGAATGACAGAGACCCATTGCTAAGAGTAAGTCAAGACAAAAAGAGTAGAGAAAAGAATGACGCAGACCTGTTGCTAAGATTAAAACAAGACAAGAAGAGTAGAGTGAAGAATGACGCAGACCAGTTGCTAAGAGTAAGATGAGATGAGAAGAGTAGAGTAAAGAACGATGCAGACCTGTTGCTAAGAGTAAGACAAGACAAGAAGAGTAAATGTTGCAGACCTGTTGCTAAGAATAAGACAAGACAAGATAAGCAGATTGAAGAATGACGCAGACATGTCGCTAAGAGTAAGAAGAGACAAGAAGAGTAAAAGAAAAATGATGCAGACATGGTGCTAAGAGTAAGATATGACCAGAATAGTATAGTGTGGAATGACACAGACCTGTTGTTAAGAGTTTGTAAAGACAAGATGAGAAGAGTAAAGAATGGCACAGACCTGTTGCTAAGAGTTAGACAAGACAAAAAGAGCAGAGTAAAGAATGACGCAAACATGTCGCTAAGAGTAAGAAGAACAAGAAGAGTAAACGAAAAATGATGCAGACCTGTTGCTAAGAGTAAGATATGACCAGAAGAGTATAGTGCGGAATGACACAGACCTGTTGCTAAGAGTTTGTAAAGACAAGATGAGTAGAGTGAAGAATGGCACAGACCTGTTGCTAAGAGTAAGACAAGGCAAAAAGACCAGAGTAAAGGATGACGCAGACCTGTTGCTAAAAGTAGGATGAGAAGAGAAGAGTAGAGTAAAGAATGATGCAGACCTGTTGCTAAGGGTAGGATCAAAAGAGAAGAGTAGAGTAAAGAATGAAGCAAACCTGTTGCTAAGAGTAAGACAAGACAAGAAGAGTAGAGAAGAGAGTGACGCAGGACTGTTGCTAAAAGTAGGATGAGAAGAGAAGAGTAGAGTAAAGAATAATGCAGACCTGTTGCTAAGGGTAAGATGAGATGAGAAGAGTAGAGTAAAGAATGTTGCAGACCTGTTGCTGAGGGTAAGAGAAGAGAAGAAAGAAGAATGATGCAGACCTGTTGCTAAAAGTAATAAGAGATGAGAAGCGTACAGAGAAAAATGATGCAGACATATTGCTAAAAGTAAGATGAATTAAGATGAGTAGAGTAAGAATGACTGGGACATGTTGCTAAGAGTAAGACGAGATAAGAAGACTAGAGTGATGAATGACGCAGACCTGTTGCTTAGAGTTTGATAAGAAAGGATGAGTAGAGTAAAGAATGACGCAGACCTGTTGCTAAGAATAAAACAAGACAAAATGAGTAGAGTAAATAATGAAGCAGACCTGTTGCTAAGAGTAAGACGAGACAAGATCAGTAAGGTAAATAACGACGCAGACCTGTTGCTAAGAGTAAGACAAGACAAGAAGAGTAGAGTGAAAAATGACACAGACCTGTTGCTAAGAGTAATATGAGATGAGAAGAGTAGAGTGAAGACAGATGCAGACCTGTTGCTAAGAATAAGACAAAACAAGATGAGTAGAGTGAAGAATGACGCAGACATGTTGCTAAGAGTAAGGAGAGACAAGAAGAGTAAACGAAAAATGATGCAGACCTGTTGCTAAGAGTAAGATGTGACCAGAAGGGTAGCGTGAGGAATGACACAGACCTGTTGCTAAGAGTAAGAAAAGACAAGATGAGTGGAGTGAAGAATGGCACAGACCTGTTGCTAAGAGTAAGACAAGGCAAAAAGAGCAGAGTAAAGAATGACGCAGATCTGTTGCTAATAGTAAGACATGACAAGAAAAATAGAATAAGGAATGACGTAGACCTTTTGTTTAGAGTTAGACAAGACAATAAGAGTAAAGAAAGGAATGACGCAGACCTGTTGCTTATGATAAGACAAAACAAGGAGAGTAGAGTAAAGAATGACACAGACCTGTTGCTAAGAGTAAGACAATACTAGATGAGAAGATAAAAGAATGATGCAGACCTGTTGCTAAGAGTAAGACAAGACAAGATGAGTAGAGTAAAGAATGGCACTGACCTGTTGCTAAGAGTAAGACAAGACAAGAGGAGAAGAGTAAAGAATGAACCAGACCTGTTGAGTAGATTAAAGCATGCCGCAGACCTGTTGCTAAGAGTAAGAGGAGATGTGAAGAATAGATTGAAGAATGACGCAGACCTGTTGCTAAAAATAAGACAAGACAAGATGAGTAGAGTAAGGAATTGCGCAGACCTGTAGCTTAGAGTAAGACAAATACAAGAAGAGTAGACCAAGGAACAACGCAGACCTGTTGCTTATATTAAGACATGACAAAAACAGTTGAGTAAAGAATAATGCAGACCTGTTCCTATGAGTAAGATGAGACTAAGAGAGAGAGAGAGAGAGTAAAGAGTGTCATACCTGTTGCTAAGAGTAAGACAAGACAAGATGAGTAGAGTAAAGAATTACGCAGACCTGTTGCTAATAGTAAAACAAGACAAGAAGAGTAGAGTAATTAATAACGCAGACCAGTTGCTAAGAGTAAGACAATACAAGAAGAGTAGAGTAAAGAATTACGCAGACCTGTTGCTAATAGTAAAACAAGACAAGCAGAGTAGAGTAAGGAATGACGCAGACCTGTAGATAAGTGTTAGACAAGACACGATGAGTAGAGTAAGGAATGACGCAGACCTGTTGCTAATGGTAAGACAAAACAGGAAGAGTAGAGAGAAGAATGAAGTAGACCTGTTGCTAAGAGTAAGACAAGACAAATGCGTGGAGTAAAGAATGACGGAGATCTGTTGCTAACAGTAAGATGAGACGAGAAAAGTAGAGTAAATAATGACGCAGACCTGTTGCTAAGAGTAATACTAGACAAAAAATTGGTTTAAGAATGACTCAGACCGGTTGCTAAGAGTCAGACAAGACAAGAAGAGTAGAGTAAAGAACGACGCAGACCTGTTAATAAGAGTAAGACATGACAATAAGAGTAGAGTAAAAAATGATGCACACCTGCTGCTTAGAGTAAGACAAGACAAGAAGAGTAGAGTCAAGAATGACACGGCCCTGCTGCTAAGAGTACGATGGGATGAGAAGAGTAGAGCAAAGAATGACACAGACCTGTTGCTAAGAATAATACAAGACAAGATGAGTAGAGTAAAGAATGATGCAGACCAGTTGCTAAGAGTAAGACAAGACAAGATGAGTAGAGTAAAGTATGACACATACCCATTGCTTAAAGTAAGGCAGGACAAGAAGAGTAGAGTTACGAATTGCATAAGACCTTTTGCTAAGTTTCGAAAAACAGAGTAAAGAATGACGCAGACCTGTTGCTAAGAGTAATACTAGACAAAAAATTGGTTTAAGAATGACTCAGACCTGTTGCTAAGAGTAAGACAAGACAAGAAGAGTAGACCAAGGAACAACGCAGACCTGTTGCTTATATTAATAAGAGGACGATATGACAATAACAGTAGAGTAAAGAATGATGCAGACCTGCTGCTAAGAGTAAGAAAAGACAAGAAGAGTAGAGTGAAGAATGACACAGACTTGTGCTAAGAATACGATGGGATGAGTAGAGTAGAGTAAAGAATGCCAGAGACCTGTTGCTAAGAATAATACAAGACAAGATGAGTAGAGTAAAATATGATGCAGACCAGTTGCTAAGAGTAAGACAAAACAAGATGAGTAGAGTAAAGAATGACACATACCTGTTGCTTTGAGTAAGACAAGATAATAAAAACAGAGTAATGAATGACGCAGACCTATTGCTAATCGTAAGACAAGACAAGAAGAGTACAGTAAGAACTGATGCAGACGTGTTACTAAGAATAAGACAAGACAAGATGAGTAGAGTAAAGAATGACGCATACCTGTTGCTAAAACTACGACAAGACAAGAAAAGTAGAGTTAAGAATGACACAGACCTGTTGCTATGAGTAAGACAAGACAAGAAGATTATAGGAAGAAAAGATGCAGACCTGGTGCTATGAGTTAGACAAGATAAGAGGAGTAGAGCAAAAAAAAGACGCAGACCTGTTGCTAACAGTTAGACAAGATGAGTAGAATAGATGATGATGCAGACCTGTTGCTAACAGTAACATGAGATAAGAAGAGTACAGTAAAGAATGACACAGATTTGTTGCTAAGAGTAAGATGAGACTAAATGAGTAGAGTTAAGAATGATGAAGACCTGTTGCTAAGAGTAAGACAAGACGAGATGAGTAGACTTAAGAATTGCGCAGACCTGATACTAAGAATAAGAAAAGACAAGAAGAGTAGAGTAAAGAATGACGCAGACCTGTTGCTAAGAGTAAGACAACACATGATGAGTAGAGTAAGGTATGACGCAGACCCGTTGCTAAGTTCATGACAAGAAATTAACAGTAGAGTAAAAAATAACGCAGACATGTTCCTAAGAGTAAGACACGCCAAGATCAGTAGAGTAAGGAATGGCGCAGACCTGTTGTTAAGAGTTAGACATGACAATAAGAGTAGAGTTAGGTATGACGCAGACCTGTTGCTAAGAGTAAGTCAAGACAAAAAGAGTAGAGTAAAGAATGACACATAACTATATTGCTAAGAGTAAGATGGGACGAGAAGAGTAGAGTAAAGAATGACGCAGACCTGTTGCTAAGAATAAGCCAAGCCAATATGAGTAGAGTAAAGAATGACACAGACCCGCTTCTAAGAGAAAGACAAGACAAGAAGAGTAGAGTTAAGAATGGCAGAGACTTTTGTTTAGAGTAAGATAAGATTAGAAAAATAGAATAAAGAATGACGCAGTTCTGTTACTAAGAGTAACACAAGACAAGATGAGTAGAGGAAAGAACGATGCAGACCTGTTGCTAATAGTTACACAAGACAAAAAGAGTAGAGAAAAGGATGACGCAGACATGTTGCTAAGAGTAAGACAAGACATGATGCGTGGAGTAAAGTATGACGCAGGCATGTTGCTATGAAGAGTAAGACAAGACAAGAAGAGTAGAGTAAAGAATGACGCAGACTTTTTGCTAAGTGTAAGACAAGACAAGATGAGTAAAGTGAAGAATGACTCAGACCTGCTGCTATGAGTAAGATGAGACAAGATGAGTACAGTAAAGAATGACGCAGACCTGTTGCTAAGAGTAAGATTAGACGAGAAGAGTAGAGTAAGGAATGACGCAAACCTGTTTCTAAGATTAAGACATAACAATAAGAGAAGAGTAAAGAATGACACAGACCTAATGCTAAGAGTACGATGGGATGTGAAGAGTAGACTTAAGAATGACAGAGACCTGTTGCTAAGAATAAGACAAGACAAGATGAGTAGAGTAAAGAATGACGCAGATCTGTTGCTAAGAGTAAGACAAGACAAGATAAGTAGAGTAAAGTACGACACATACCTGTTGCTTAGAGTAAGGCAAGACAAGAAGAGTAGAGTTACGAATTGCATAAGGCCTTTTGCTAAGAGTAAGACAAAGTTCGAAAAACAGAGTAAAGAATGACGCAGACCTGTTACTAATAGTAAGACAAGTCAAGAAGAGTACAGTTACGAATGAGGCAGACCTGCTACTAAGAATAAGACAAGACAAGAAGTGTAGAGTAAAGAATAATGCAGACCTGTTGCTAATAGTAACACAAAACAAGAAGAGTAGAGTTCAGAATGACACAGTCCTGTTGCCAAGAATAAGACAAGGCAAAAAGAGTAGAGAAAAGGATGACGCAGACATGTTGCTAAGAGTAAGACAAGACATGATGCGTGGAGTAAGGAATGACGCAGGCCTGTTGCTAAGAAGAGTAAGACAAGACAAGAAGAGTAGAGTAAAGAATGACGCAGACCTTTTGCTTTGCGTAAGACAAGACAAGATGAGTAAAGTGAAGAATTACTCAGACCTGCTGCTATGAGTAAGATGAGACAAGATGAGTACAGTAAAGAATGACGCAGACCTGTTGCTAAGAGTAAGATTAGACGAGAAGAGAAGAGTAAGGAATGACGCAAGCCTGTTTCTAAGAGTAAGACATTACAATAAGAGTAGAGTAAAGAATGACACAGACCTGTTGCTAAGAGTATGATGGGATGAGAAGAGTAGACTTAAGAATGACAGAGACCTGTTGCTAAGAATAAGACAAGACAAGATGAGTAGAGTAAAGAATGACGCAGATCTGTTGCTAAGAGTAAGACAAGACAAGATGAGTAGAGTAAAGTATGACATATACCAGTTGCTTAGAGTAAGGCAAGACAAGAAGAGTAGAGTTACGAATTGCATAAGACCTTTTGCTAAGAGTAAGACAAGTTTCAAAAAACAGAGTAAAGAATGACGCAGACCTGTTACTAATAGTAAGACAAGTCAAGAAGAGTACAGTTACGAATAAGGCAGACCTGCTACTAAGAATAAGACAAGACAAGAAGTGTAGAGTGAAGAATGATGCAGACCGGTTGCTAAGAGTGAGACGAGACAAAATGAGTTGAGTAAATAATGACGCAGACCTGTTGCTAGGAGTAAGACGAGACAAATTCAGTAGAGTAAATATTTGAAGAATAATGCCGACCTATTGCTAAGAGTTAGATGAGATGAGAAGAGTAGAGTGAAGAATTACGCCCACCTGTTGCTAGGAGTAAGACAAGAAGATTAGAGTAAAGAATGACACAGACCTGTTGCCAAGAGTACGATGGGACGAGAAGAGTAGAGTTAAGAATGACAGAGACCTGTTGCTAAGAATAAGACAAGACAAGATGAGTAGAATAAAGAATGACGCAGATCTGTTGCTAAGAGTAAGACAAGACAAATTGAGTAGAGTAAATAATGACGCAGACCTGTTGCTAAGAGTAAGACGAGACAAGATCAGTAAGGTAAATGTGTGAAGAATGATGCGGACCTATTGCTAAGAGTAAGATGAGATGAGAAGAGTAGAGTGAAGAATGATGCAGACCTGTTGCTAAGTATAAGACAAGACAAGATGATTAGAGGGAAGAATGACGCAGATATATTGCTAAGAATGTGAAGAGGTAAGAAGAGTACAGAGAAAAATGATGAGGACATGTTGCTAAGAGTACGATGAGACAAGAAGAGTAGAGTGAAGAATGACACAGACCTGTTGCTAAGAGTAAGAAAAGAGAAGATGAGTAGAGTAATGAATGACACAGACCTGTTGCTAAGAGTAAGACAAGACAAACAGAGTAGAGTAGGGAACGACGCAGACCTGTTGCTAAGGGTATGAGAAGAGTAAAGTGAAGAATGACACAGACCTGTTGCTAAGGGTAAGAAAAGAAAAGATGAGTAGAGTAAAGAATGACACAAACCTTTTGCTAAGAGAAAGACATGACAAGAAGAGTAGAGTACAGAATGATGCAGACCTGTTGCTAAGAGTAAGACTAGACAAGTAGAGGAAACAATGACGCAGACCTATTGGCAACAGTAAGACAAGACAAGAAGAGTATAGGAAAGAATGACGTAGAGTAAGGGATGAAGCAGACCTGTAGCTAAAGATATGTCAAGACAAGATGAGTAGAGTAAGGAATAACGCAGACCTGCTGCTAATGGCAAGACAAAACAATAAGGGTAGAGTAAAGAATGACGCACACCTGTTGCTAAGAGTAAAACATTAGAAGATGAGTAGAGTAAAGAATGACACAGACCTGTTGCTAAGAGTAAGACATGACAGATTGAATAGAGTAAAGAATGGCACAGACCTGTTGCTAAGAGTAAGACAAGACAAGTAAAGTAGAGTAAGGAACGACGCAGGCCTGTTGCTGAGAGTAAGACAAGATGAGTAGAGTAAAGAATGATGTAAATAGCCTGCTGAAAGTAAGACGAGACAGGGAGAGAGAGTAAAGAATGTCAGACCTGTTGCTAAGAGTAAGACAAGACAAGATGAGTAGAGGAAAGAATGACGCAGACCTGTTGCTTAGAGTAAGACAAGGCAAGAAGAGTAGAGGAAAGAATGGCACAGACCTTTTGCTTATAGTTAGACAAGACAAGACGAGTAAAGTAAAGAATTACACAGTCCTTGCCCTTAGAGTTAGACAAGACAATAGAGTAGAATAAGGAATGACGCAGACCTGTTGCTAATGGTAAGCCAAACCAAGAAGAGTAGCGTAAAGACTGACGCAGACCTGTTGCTAAGAGTAAGAAAAGACAAGAATAGTAGAGTTAAGAATGATGCAGACCTGTAGCTAAGAGAAAGACAAGACAGGATGAGTAGAGTAAAGAATGACGCAGACCTGTTGCTAAGAGTAAGACAAGACAAGACGGGTAGAGAAAAGAATGACGCAGACCTGCTGCTAAGATTAAGATGAGACAAGAAAAGTGAAGTAAAAAATAAGTCAGACCTGTTGATAAAGGTAAGACAAGAGAAGATGAGTAGAAAAAGAGTAAGAGGAGATGAGAAGAGTAGAGTGAAGAATGACGCAGACATGTTGCTAAGAGTAAGACAAGACAAGACGGGTAGCGTAAAGAATGACGCAGACCTGCTGCTAAGATTAAGATGAGACAAGAAAAGTAGAGTAAAGAATAAGGCAGACCTGTTAATAAGAGTAAGACAAGACAAGATGAGTAGAAAAAGAAATGATGAAGACTTGTTGCTAAGAGTAAGACAAGACAAGAAGAGTAGAGTAAAGAACGGCACAGACCTGTTGCTAAGAGTAAGAAGGGACAAGAAAAGTAGAGTAAAGTATGACGCAGGTCTGCGTTAAGCACAGTTAAGAATGACGTAGACCTCTTGCTAAGAGTAAGACAAGACAAGAAGAGTACAGTTAAGAATGACGCAGACCTGTTGCTAAGAGTAAGATGAGCCAATAAGAGTAGAGTAGAGAAAGATGCAAACCTGTTTCAAAGAGTAAGACAAGACAAGAAGAGTAGAGTAAAGAATGACGCAGACCTGTTGCTAAGAGTAAGACAAGACAAGAGTAGAGTAAAGAATGACGCAGACATGTTGCTTAGAGTAAGACAAGACAAGAAGAGTAGAATTAAGAATGGCACAGACCTTTTGCTAAGAGTAAGACAAGATTAGAAAATAGAGTAAAGAATGACGCAGACATGTTGTTAAGAGTAAGACAAGACAAGTAGAGAAAAGGATGGAGCAAACCTGTTGCTAAGAGTAAGACAGGAGAAGAGGAGTACAGTAAAGAATGACGCAGACCTGTTGCTAAGAGTGAGTAGCAACAGGTCTGCGTCATTCTTACTCTACTCTGATTGTCTTGTTTTACTCTTAGCAACAGGTCTGCGTTATTCTTTACTCTTCAAAACAAAAGCAGACAAAATATCCAAAGAGCAGACGAATGAAAAATATATATGTTTTAGGTCTTATTGACTCTGTATCTTTATTTTATCAAAGGAAAAAAACAGACAAAATATCCAAAAAGCAAATGTCAAGTTATAGGTCTCTTTGACTCTATATCTTTATGTAATTATAGTACAAATCAGACAAAATATCCATAATTGCATATTAACATCAATGAACAAGTCAGAGTCTCTTTGACTCTATACCATGTTATTTGCAGATGAAAAAAGCAGACAAAATATCCAAAAATGCAGATAAAAGCATATGTCCTAGGTCTCTTTGAACCAAGTCCTATCAAAGCGAGAATTTTGATAAATCTGTTTCCTGCAGAAGTGGTAATTTTTCATTATCCATGGGAACAGAAAAATCAATCCATAATTGCTCAACAACTTGAGAGAAGTGTCACCTTAATCAAGCAGTCGATTCCCTGAATTAAAACAAGGATGCAGTAAGGACTCACAGGTTCCTTGACGTGGTTGATCTGTATCTCTTTAGAAAATAACAATCATCATTTATAGATGATAAACTTGAGGGTATGTAACTAAGATCACCCTTTATATTTATACAGGTTTAAACAAAGATAATATTCCTTTCCATCTTCACCTTATATAAAATCAATGTCCAAACTATTTTTGTCCCTATACTTAGCAAACAGTGAAGCCCATGATGAGATGCAACTACTTGTGGCAATGTTTTTGTCAATGTTTTATTGGAATCCTCTCAACATGTATTGTTGGTACTCAATGGTAGCCTCTCAGTAAATTATGTTGGATTATGGTACTAAGTGTATGTGTTTGATTGGCATGCTTAAAATGAACAACACAAAAAAATCATTGAGAATTCCATAGAAAAGTTGTAGCAAAGCCTGTCTTACAAATAGAGTCTCATCCACCTAATTACTTTGGATTTACAGAACTAGACAGGGACAGATAACTCTAGCTTTGGATCAGATTTGAAGACTACTGATCTCTCGCTTTGGAAGAAAAACACAAAAATCTAGATTGTACGAAGATTCAAGATGGAAATTAATCAAGCCAAAGAAAATTGAAGTGAATTCTAGCTTTGCAGAAAAAATGTGAAGACAACTGATCTATAGCTGTAAAAGAAGGTTGAAGATAATTGAACAAAGCCTCAAAAGAAAATTATAGAAATAAATGAATTCAAGCTTTGGAAGTAGAGACAAAATAAATTCAAGATTGGAAGAATATTGAACAAAAAGTTAAATCCAGCTTTGGATGACAATCGAAGTGAACTCTAGCTTTGGACGAAAATTGAAATAAACTCTAGGTTTAGAAGAAGTACAGAGAGAACTGATATCTAGCTTTGGGAGATAATCAAAATAAAAAAAATCAAGATTTGGAAGAAAATTGACAAAAAATATTAACTTTGCTTTTGGAGAAAAAGAGAATAAAATGAACTCTAGCTTTGGAGGAAAAGTTGAAAACTAATGTACTTTAGCTGTTGGAAAAATAAGACAATTGACATATTACTTTGCAAGAAAATTGAAAATGACTGAATCTATGCCTTACATGAAAATAGTACAACAAAGCGTTGATTTCTCGTTTCAAAATAGCGAAATACAGACAAAATCTTGAAACATAAACAAAAGGAGACAAAACACCCAAAACGCATACCAATAAAAACTATATATTGACTCTATACCATGTTATCTAAAGATGAAATAAGCAGACAAAATACCAAGAAATGCAACATAAAAATAGTCCTAGGTCTCTTTAAAGTCCTGTATAAGCGAGAAATTTGATGAATCTCTTTCCTTCGGAATTGGTATTTTTTCATGATCCTTGGGTGCAGAAAGACCAATCCATAAATTACTCAATAACTTAAGAAAAGTGTCAACTTAACCAGGCAGTCAATTAATTATATTAAAACAAGGATACAGGAAGAATTCACAGGTTCCTTTACTTAATTGATCTAAAATAGTTAGAAAATAAAAAATCATCATTTACAGATAATTAACCTGAGGGTATGCAACAAAGATCACCCTTTATATTTATACAAGCTTAAATATAAGTAATATTCCTTTCCATCCTTAGCTTTATTTTAATCGTTATTGATAGATAAAATGTCCCATAATGTTTCATGCGAAATTGAGGTTCACAGTTCACAATAACAAAACTAATTATTTATTTGTCCCTGAAGTTAGCAATCAAGTGCAGTCCATGATGAGATGTAATACTCTTTGGCAATTTATCTAGGTAGACATTTTGTCAATGTTTAATAGGACGTGTCTCAACATATATTGGTTGTACTCAATGATATTCTCCAAGTAACGTATGTAGAAGTAAACAAAACACCAAAAGATTGCATGAAGAATTGAACAGAAAGTTAGTGACAAACCCCTACTCTAACTCATATGGTCTGTCACATCGAAATGATATGGATGAACAGAGTTTGACCAGGGCAGAGAACTCTATCGTTGGATTCATTTGAAGACAACTGACCGCCTTCCTTGGACAAAAGCAGAATATAACTGAAAACCAGCTTTAAACGAAAATGAAATTAAAAATTATCAACAGCTTTGGAATATAAATAAAAAATCAAACTTAGTTTGGAATAAAATATAAGACAACTGAAAACTATCCTTGTAAGAAATCTGAATACAACCAGGCTTAAGCTTTTGCAGAGATTGAATGTAAAGATTTACCCCAGCTTCAGGAGGAAATTGACAAATAGATTGTCTAGTTTGACAGTTAATTGAAGATAAAAATTAAATCCAGCTAATGGGAAAGAAAGATGAAGACTTAAGTATTCTAGCTTTGTTAATTTGATAGAAATATAAAGAACATCTTATCACTATGTTTTGAAGAAAATTGAAGTAAAATTATATCCAGCTTGTGAAAAACTATGGCGTTGATAGAAATTTATTTACATCTGAACGCAGGCGTCGAAAGAAATTTAAAGACATCTGAACCCTGGCATAAGAAAAATTTACAGACATCTGAACTCTAGCGTTAAAAGACATTTAAAGACATCCAAACTCTATGGTTGAAAGAAATTTTAAGACATTTTAACTCAGGGTTTTAAAGAGATTTAAAGATATCTGAACTGTGGCGTTGAAAGAAATATAAAGACATTTGATATCTGGCGTAGAAAGAAATCTAATGAAATATGGCATTGAAATTGTTTAATAAATATGTAAAATCTCACCCTAAAGAAATTTAAAGAGATCTGAACTCTGGCGTTGAGAGAAATTAAAATACAACTAAACTCTGGCGTCGAAATAATTTTAAGACCTGAACTCAGGCGTTTAATGAAATTTGAAGACATCTGAACTCTGCCATGAGAAAAAATATACTTAAAAATATCTGAACTCTGCCACTGAGAGAAATTTAAAAACATCTGAACTCTGCAATTGGATGAACTTTGGACTTCAGAACTCCCCCACTGAAAAAATTCAAGGTATCTGAGGTGTGGTGTTGAAAGGCATTTAAAGACAACTGAACCCTGACGTTAATATACATATAAAGGCGTTTGAACTCTGGCGTTGGAAGACATTTAAAGGCATCTGAACTCTGACATTAAAAGAAATTTAAAGGCTACTGAACTCTTGCATTGAAAGACATTTAAAGACACTTGATCTCTGGCGTTGAAAAAACTAAAGACATCTAAACTCTGGTGTCAAAATAAATTTAACGGCCTGAAATCTGGCGTTGAAGGAAATTTAAAGACATCTGAACTCTGGCGCTGAAATAAATTAAAGACATTTGAACTCTGGCAATTAAAGATATTGACAAATATCTGAACTCTGTCGTTAAAAGACATTTAAAAGACATTTGAACTCTGGTGTTGAAAGAAATTTAAAATTATCTGAAACGTGGCGCTGTAAGACATTTAAAGACATCTACGCTCTGGCGTTGAAAGAATTATAAAAACATTTGATCTCTGACGTTGAAAGAAATCTGAAGACATCTGAACTCTGGTATTGAAATAAATAAAAAAAATATCTGAACTCATGCGCTGAAAGAATTTCTAAAGACATCTGAACTCTGGAGTTGAGAAAAATGTAAATACATCTAAGCTCTGTCGTTGAAATTAATTCTAAGACTCAAACTCTGGCATTGAAAGAGATGTAGAACATCTGAACTCTGATGTTGAAAGAAATTTCAAGATATCTGAACTCTGCCATTTAAAGAAATTTAATGACAACTGAACTTTGCCATTGAAAGAAATTTAAAGACATCTGAATTCTGCTTTTGATTTTTTAAAGGTATCTGAACTGTGACGTTGAAAGCTATTTAAAGACATCTGAACTTTAGGTCTAAGAGACATTTAAAGGCATATATTCTTTTGCGTTGAAGGACATTTAAAGACATCTACGCTCTGGCGTTGAAAGAATAATAAAGACATCTGATCTCTGGCGCTGAAAGTAATTCAATAGACATCTGAACTCTGGAGTTGAGAAAATGTAAATACATCTTAACTCTGTCGTTGAAATTAATTCTAAGACCCAAACTCTGGCATTGAAAGAGATGTAGAACATCTGAACTCTGATGTTGAAAGAAATTTAAAGATATCTGAACTCTGCCATTTAAAGAAATTTAATGACAACTGAACTTTGCCATTGAAAGAAATTTAAGACATCTGATCTCTGCTTTTGTTTTTTTAAAGGTATTTGAACTGTGACGTTGAAAGATATTTAAAGACATCTGAACTTTACGTTCAAGAGACATTTAAAGGCGTATGTTCTCTGGCGTTGAAAGACATTTAAAGACATCTGAATTCTGCTGTTGAAAGAAATGTGAAGACATCTGAACTATTCAATTGAAAGCAATTTAAAGATATCTGAACTCTTGCGTCAAAAGAAATATAAAATAACTGACCCCCATCCTTTGGTGAAAATGAAAGACAAATAAACTCCAGTTTAGAAGAAAATTTAAGACAAAATGAACTTAAGTTTGGAAGAAAATTTAAGGCAAAATGAACTTAGGTTTGTAAGAAAATAGAATACAAATGAACTCCAGCTTGGAATAAAACTGTGGTTTAAAGTTAGCCTTTAATTTGAGCATTAGAGAGCTGGCTGGTTGCTTTACTTTAGTTGTAGTCTGAATATCATGTCTCTGTTATCATCCTTTGACTCTTTCCCGTGGTGTCCTGATTGGTTTTAAGTATGTGATTGATTGGTCATTTTCCCATAATTCCCTTGTAAAATTCCATAGTAGAAACTGTTAGGGGGGCACAACATGACTGTGTTATATCCTCATCTGTGTTACATCGAGATTTGTTAAAAAGGAATTGCATGGTACATTGAAAGCAACTCTAATTTCAACTAAAAATAAAAAATCTAAACTATTTACTTTACAAAATTACCTTATAATCAACCTTGGATACTTAAGAAGATTTAAGTGCATCACTTACCTTGACCAGAACCCTAAACTATTTACCTTCTAGACCAAGACTAACCTCACTATTTACTTTACGCACTTACCTCATAATCTACATTGGAGACCTAAAAGGATTCAAGTGCATCACTAACCTTGACCAGAACCCTAAACCTTACAAACTAACCTCACTATTTACTTTACGCACTAACTGTATAATCTACATTGGAGACCTAAAAGGATTCAAGTGCATCACTAAACATTCAAGAGAACTCTTAACTATTTACTTTATAACCTTGCCTTATACTCTACGCTAGAGACCTTAGAAGACGCGAATGCATCATCTACGTTTGAGGACAACTCTTATATCAACTGAATATAAAGTTCCAAACTATTTACTATACAAAATAACCACATAATCTACCCTGGAGACTAATATAATATGATTCAACACACATCATTAACCTTGACCAGAACCCTAATATTACAGCGAATCCAGGGAGAGATCCATACAAACCATTATGAAAGTTTCTTCCAAATCTCTTATTTATCTTCCAATTTTCTTTTCAATTTAAATTGTGAATAGGAAAGTTGATTCTTAACCTTTGATAGAATCTTAGAGCTGATTTCATTTATCTTGCTTTCAATCTTCATCAGTGATTGGTTTACAAAACAAGTGTAATAAGTACTTCACATGTGTTCATACAAGGAACCTGTTGGGAATGAAAATATTTGTCCAGGTTCTATTGTGATGAGATTATGAACATCGATTTTGCTGAAGATAAGAGGAAACAACCTACAAAATCATTTCTCAATATTCAAGGGAGTAATCAACTTACCCATAACCTAACCAAACTTCATTGTCATATCAACACCTTGTGATAAGTTAAAGAAACACATATAAAAACCTTTTCTATGCTTGCCAATTAACTTTATAATCCTTCAATGAATACGAATGGTTAGTTCATAGTTTGACAAGAGGTTTAGAAGAAGCTTTCATAATGGTTTGTATGCATCTCTGTCTGGATTAGCTGTAACTGTATATAAATGTTCCAAATTAAATTGTACTTTATAAACTTGTCTAACACAGATCTTTGTCAAGCTGCAGCCCAGCTACTAGATCAGCAAACACAAAATCAGGCATTATGGCTTCAGAATTCAACTCTGTATTCCCATACTTTGTACTAAGGGCATATGAATTCACAATTAAGTATTGGCACCAAATTAACATTGTAAAACGGTTATTTGACCACATCTTTCCTCTGAATAAGTTTTTTTAAATTATTAACAGCAGGTCTCTAGATAAAAGAGTCTTGACTTGATCCTGGGTTTTATTAACTGCTGCAGGTGTCTTTCAACACAGGCTTAGATAAACAAAATCATTTCAGCGTAAAAATGTAAATATTTTCCGATCCCATCAGTTGAGTGCTCAAAAGAACCGTCTCATTGAGACGGTTCTTTTGTGTACCCAAATAATAAATTTTGGTTGAGAATTAAGGGAATTAAATTTTCGCTACACACTCTTAACTAAAGTCCTGTTCATATCGTGGTAGGCAGTAGGTGGCTAGGGTTTCTAACACCAAACCTCTAGGCTTCTCTGTACTGTGGATCATTGCTAATGTTTGTGCAGCAGAAATATTCATTCGTTTCATGCTGGGTAATTTTCCATGCTTTTTTTTTTATTTTTTTTGTCATCTCCTGACGTTTTCCAACGTTAACTTTGCTTAGTTTGTCTTTCTGGTGTTTGGTGATTGTTGCGTGGCTCTTCCTCGCGGTGCCACTGATTTGCCTGCAGTTTGTGATTGTGGTACTTCCTGATCATACTTATTATTTTTTATCAAAAATTTCTTTCAGAACACCAATAGAGTGTCAAACAGTTTGAATCCAGATCAGGCCTGCCATTTTTACGAGCCTGATCTGGGACCAGACTGTTTGCAAAGGTTATCAGCAGGCAACAAAAGTCGCCGCTAACATGCAAACATAGTATAGAATCCGCAAAAATAGCATTTATTCCAATATTATATGTCTTATGAAGTATATGTCAAATTCACCAGTCAATGTATTTTCGGGGGGTGGGGTAACACAATCAGTGGTACAATCACCTGCTAGAAACAAACATGTAAATGAGCTGGGGAGCATGATCAATCAGCCTTCTGATCAGTACTCCCCTAGAAGATTCGGCTGCTGTCCGTTCTAAGGCAGTGGTTCTGTTGTTGCTGATTCATTGTTTATTGTAATAAGTACTGTCGTGCCAGCGAAGACTGACAGTGACGTCATGTTTGTTTACAAATGGATCAGGGAGGGACTTACAATCGATAGATCACCTGTGTATTAATCCTATCCACAGGATAGGATTAGTAAACGAATGATCTATCGGTTCGCGTTAGCTCAAATGAAGTGTACACGTTAGTATTTTACTTAGCAATTGTAAACAAAGTCTGAAGTCACTGTCACTATTGGTTGGCACGACAGTAGGTTCCATTGTTTGTGTGTTTTGTGTTTGGTCCTTGTTTTGTAATGCAGTATTAATTTTACAATCATGTCGCTGATGACGACTGGTTGCTTTACTTTAATTATGTCAGTTCTGTCATGTTACTATTATTGTTCTGTATATCTTCCTCGTGGTGTCATGGGTCAGTCTGCAGTGTATGATTGTGGCATTTCCTGGTCACACTCACCTCTATTTCACAGTCTGAAATATTGTTCTAGCTGCAAGTAACATGCAATTGGTCGTGCTGTGGCACATAAAAATAGAAGTAAGCTGTATGAATATAAAACCTACCTTCTTCTGCTCTTTGAACTCTTCCTTTGCGCTCGGCCACTTTTGTAGTCTGCTGATAACCTTTGCCAACAGTTAGAGCCCAGATCAGGACCAATAGAACGTCTAACAGCTCAAGGGTGATCTGAAAAACAGAATAAAGATACTGAAACATTCATCATTATGGAGTAAAATATTAATTCTGTCAATGCTGGCGGCCACCTATAACATTTGCAAACGGTTTGGCCTCAGAACGTTGGCTTGAAATTTTGATGGTGTTCCCAAATATGATGTTTTTAAATCCTTTTCCTTGCTATCGTCGACTTTTGTCATCTGCTTATAACGTTGTAATTGAAGTTAAAAATGATATTTGACCTTTTGACCCCTCCCCAGGGCCCCAGGGGGCAGGGCCAAAAAGAAATTGCCATTGCGCGCCCCATACATGTGAGTAACTCGCACACCAAATTTGGTTGAATATCGTTCAATGTTTTAGAAGGAGATAGCATAACGGACGGACAGACGCATGGACAGATGGGCGGAGGCGATAACAATATCCCCTTCGCTTTTTTTTAAAACAGCGTGGGGATAAAAACTTACCAAGCAAGCAAGGAAAAGGTTAAGCTATTTTAATCCTGAAACAATTGATCTGCTACTAGTTACTAATCTGTTATTTCAAGATGTAAATCTTTTTTTTTCTCAAGATATGAGATGCTATAATGAGTAATTTCGAGTTCTCAATCCGAAATAACAATATAAATTCTGATATTTCAATATGTTATTTTATTATTTCAAATTGCGTCTCTGTTTTTGCAAGATATTAATAATTTTAACATGTTTATCTGTTATTTCAAACTATAACATGTTTATCTGTTATTTCAAACTAATAGAAGAATTCAAAGATCAGGAATGGATACAATCAAGTACCACACCTGGCCCAGGACACGGTATGGAAAAACGACGAAAACATCACAGAGGTCGTCAGCCCTTTCCCAACAGGTGACCCCAAGCAAATTGCTAATCTGTTGTTTTTTTTCAAGACATAATCTGTAATTCCAAACCAAATGTGAAATTTTGAGTTCTCAACCTGAAAAAACAAGCCATGAATCAATGTTTTCGAGATATGATACTGAAATTTCAATCTATTAATTTATTTTTTTAGTTGGGCATCTTTTTTTAAGATATCAATCTTAAAATTCAAGATGTTATTTTATTAATTCAAGCTGGGAATCTGTTGAGTTTTTTGTCAAGATATCGAACTGACATTTTAAGATATAATTTACTATTTTAAGCTGTTTTCTTTTCATGATATCAATCTGGAGTTTCAAGATATAGAGGATCTTACATGAGTGCTCATGTTTTATTGAATTTATTAAACGAGTTGGGGAAAAGAGATAAAATGCGAGGCTTGCCGAGCATTTTATCTCTTTTTCGCAACGAGTTTAATAAATTCAATAAAACAAGAACACGAATGTTAGATTCTATTTATCATATGGCTTTAAAATTACTTTGAAATCTCATTTCAGCCGTAAAAACGTTATACTTTTGTCATTATGTACGCAACGTTGTTATGGACGTCATAACGTTTCCCGTAAATCTATAAACCACTAGTGGTTTATCGATTTTATTGCATGGCGTTATTTCACTCCCAGACGCGACGTCATATGATAAAAGGTGTTATTGTATTATTCCAAGGAGTGAATATTTACTATTTCAAGTTGTGAATCTGCTTTTTCAAAACATGAATCTGCTTTTTTCAATACATAAATCTAAAATTTCAAGATGTTTGCTTACCATTTCAAGTTATTAATTTGTGTTAATTAAGAAATAAATTTTATATTTGGAATGTTCATAGAAAAATGAATACTTTGGGTCTCTTGCAAAGTAAGTGAAGACCAAAGGGCCTCACGTTAACTTTGCAAGAGACCCGAAGTATTCATGATTCCATGAACATTCTAAATTCTAAAAATTGAACGTATTACTTATATTTACATTCTATTATAAATATCTTATAAATCGAAGTTATTTATAATTTAGGAGATAAAACAGTTTTATATTTAATATGTAATTGTATTAATGGTTTTGTTGGAGTATTAAACGGAAAAGCGGAACAGCCCGTGCTAGCACGGACAGCCAATGGAGCAAACAAGAAGCTTGTTTTGCACGTGCGACTCGGGTGTGGCTTGCTGTCAATCACAACACCAGTGCAACATCTGGCGAATGAATTCGATGCTCGAGGCGTATTGCACGGACAAGTGAGCTTTGCAGCTGTCTATCAAATTTGTGTCTTTCATGTGGGTATGAACGGTTGCAAAAATTTAAAGATTCATTAAAGGTTTGCTTCGAAAGTATGAATCTGTAAGTTCAAGTGTTTAGTCTGAAATAACAAATAAAGAAGTTTCTTGGTTTAAGTATCTCATTTGTTGTATCTTTCTTGCTAATAATTAACATTTATGAGCAAGATAATTTTGTGCTCAGCTGAGTTGAGCATGAAACAATTTTTATAGCCTCAGGGTCTTGACCCGATGTTATAAAACTCGTTTCATGCTCAACTCAACTGAGTATAAAATTACAACTCCTCATAAAAACCAAAAATGCTGAAAAAAACTTTATTTGCTTTGATACTGTCCAATCATGTGTTTAACAAGGTCATAAATAGTGAACTTCCAGTAAGTTATGGCATTTTATCATTTATTAGAATAAAAAGTTCGTGCTCTGTTGAGCATAAAAAAGTTTTATAACCTCAGGTCTGGCCCCGAGGTCATAAACTTTTTTCATGCTAAACTCAAATGAGCATGAAATTTCAAATGTTCATTGAAACTAAAATACCGACAATAAAGAAGATACTTGTGTTAAGTCTTTATCATGCTAATAAAGATTTAAATGTCAACAATTGTCTGCATTCTAACATTTATCAGCAGGATAAATTTTTTGATCAGCTGAGTTGAGCATGTAAAAAGTTTTATAACCTAGGGGCCTGATCCTGATGTTATAAAAGTTGTTTCATGCTTAACTGAGTATAAAATTACGACTGCTCATAGAAACAAACTGCTGAAAAAATACTTTTCTTGCTTTTAAACGGTCTAATAATGTATTTTACATGGTCATAGATGTTAAATTACCAGCAAGTTATGACATTTTAACATTTATGAGAATGAAGAATTTCGTGCTCAGTTGAGCATGAAAAAGTTTTATAACCTCAGGTCTGGTTTGCTTGCAAGTAGTAAGATGGGTATGAATTGCAAAGGTGTCCAGATAAGAGTGCCTAATTAAGTCTTCTTAAATCTCAACCAAAACATATGCTTTGGGTGTTCAAAAGAACCGCCTTAGCGAGACAGTATTTTGAGTACCTTATACATATTATATGTTTAAATTGATGGGCATGAAAATGATTACAATTTTACACTCAAAACTTTTGCTTAACTAGACCTATACTTGGGGCCCAGAATAATTGTCTTGCTGATTCCTTTGTTCCCTTAAATTTTGTGACAATGTTATAATAAACGTATATAGTTATAATCATTTATCAGTCACCCCTAACATTAACTGAATTGTTTCAACATGACCTAATAAACGTTTCCTATCTCACGGCATGTTACCTTTATCAGGTCATGATGACGTTGCACTTTTTAAATGACGTCGCTAATGACGATGAATCAACACAAAAATCAAAAATTACGTCATAATCGCTAGTTTGAAGAGGGAAACAATGGGTAAACTGATAAATAGAATACCAGGTTCGCGTCTTTTGATATCAAGTTTACCAGGCTCGGCTTTTAGAACGCATGTTGAATCGCTCGGCAAGCCTCGCGATGTCAACAAGCGTTCTCAAAACCTTGCCTGGTAAACTTGATATCAAAAGACACTCACCTAGTATTCTCTATGTCTAAGACTAATTGATCTTTTTGGTTACTTTACAATAATTGTCTTCCTGATGTCTTGTCACTGTTAGTGTTCTATGGCTCTTCCTTGTGGTGTCGTTGGTTGATCTGCAGTGTGTAATTGTGGTATTTCCTAAATCAAACTCACTTTTTTTTATCTGTTACAACCATGCAACTACCAGTTTATCAAAAGCATAGTTCATGAAATCAAATTTAGTGATATAGCAGTAATGTAAATATAAATATAGCAAGAAGTTAGCAAAGCTCACATACCCCCGGCGGTAGCCATTAGAGGTTGTAACACTTTCAGAGAAAAGACAAAATTGTCAAAAATTTCATAATCCTAAATCAAGTAGTTTCTGAGAAAACTTTGATGAAAAATGTCCATATGTGTTATATAAGATTGACAGAAGTAAAAAATTGAAAATTTGACAAAAGAAGGCATAATGAGGATTAGCACCTTAATTTTCATTAACATAATACACTTTGCCTACCTGAAAGTATACACATAATTTCATAATCCTAAATCAAGTAGTTGTTGAGACAACTCTGACAAAAAACGACCTTATGTGTTATATAGGAGTAACAGTAGGAAAAATTGAAAAAGAAGGCCAAATGAGGATTAGCATCTTTATTTTCATTTACACAATATACTTTAAAGGTGTACACAAAATTTGAAAACACTGGCTACAATAGGAACCAAGAAATCTGCAACAGAAATTGTCATTGGAGAGAAAGAAGACTGAGTAAATAAAGGGACTGATAAGCAATATGAGGCTGTTCTTTTGTTACACAAGACAACTTATCACTATCAAGCTTTGTACCAAATTTCAGAATTCTAACTCAAGTAGTTTCCATATGTGTTATATAAGACTGAGAGAAGGAACGAATGAAAAATTGAAAAAAGAAGCAAAATGAAGATTAGCATCTTAATTTTCATTTACACAGTACACTTTGCCTTCCTGAAGATGTACATAAAATTTTAAAACACTGGCTCCAATAGGAGTTTAGAAATCTGTGACAGAAATTTCCATTGGAGAAAGAAAAATGAACAAATAAAGGGACCTATAAGCAATATGTGGCTGTTTTTGCTGCACAATACAACTCATCACCATCAAGCTTTGTACTAAATTTCAGAATCCTTACCCGGGTAGTTGCCGAGAAATGTTTGACGGAAAAAAGTTTACAGACAGACAAACCAACAAACAGACAAACATAATTACAGAAAAGGCAAAAACTATATACCCCCTGTATACTTCGTACCGGGGGTATGAACAATTTGCTATATAGTGACAGGCATTTTACTGATTGGGAGTTTGAGATTTTCTAAAGAATGCAAAGCCAATGGACATGATTCTTGTTTAGTGTATATTTCAAAATAGGTTTCCTTAATTTCAGTAACATATGATGTTGGTACACATTCATTTGGTATTGTCTCATCGAGGCAATTCCAATACTCACCTACACCATATGTCAATTCAATAAATGAGTTTTTCCACCATAAACTTTTTTTCACAAACTTCTCAACTACTTTTTAATGTTTCAAAGTAATGAGCATGTAGAAATGGGCAAGTTTTTGTGTAATTTGGCGTGCACCTGGATGACAATAATAGATAGCCAATTTTATATTATTGACAGATTATATTTAGAGGTTTCATTGGAATGAAATGTTAGATCGGTGTTAGCCTGGTTGTAAAAATGGATTCCCCCTGTATGTAGATCAAGATCAAATAACGTGTCTAAACAGGCCAGTTGATCTCGATCTTCATAGTTTATTTAAAGAGCATAAAATCTGCGCTCGTGGAATAAAAGGTTGGAGCATATAATTTTGTTTTTTATGTAACCTTGACCTCCAACGTCAGTAATATTTATGTGCTTTGGTTCGAGATAATGCTTTACCTCCCAGTCAACAATATCCCAGTCATGTCGGGACGCCTTCTGTGATTGAAACATTGCTAACTAGTGTTTGTTTTTCAATACGAAAACTGATGTCTCCATCTTGTATTTTGTGACAGACATACGGACAGACAGACGGTAAAGACAGGTGCTCAGGGGGGATATATTACGATTCCCTACCCTTAAGGGGTGACATACGTAGTATAAATAATTTAACCCTTCACGCGCCAATTACGACTGCAGCAGACGACAGATTTTGCCTAATCTTTCCTAATTTTTGAAAAAAAATAAGACATGATATTACATGAGAATCGTCTGCCAGCAGACGATTCTCGTGAAATAGCATGCCTTAATTGTTGTTTTTGAAAAAGTGGAAAAAAAATAATTTTCGTCTTCTGCACATTATAGGTGGCGCTTTAAGGGTTAAGTGTTTCTTACCACTGGTGTGTCGATCATGATCTCGAGATATAGAATTTGGTAACACGGAAGCCGTCAACATTCTGCTCTATCATACTATTCGTCCAACACATCTAGGAAACCATCATTCTAGGTATCTGTCAACACTTGGCTCATCCTGTTCTTCACTGCCCTCCACATCCAACAACCCAAGGAAACCAGCATCTATGCCCCTAGATAAAATAATTTTCTTTTTTCTCAACGAAAGCATTATCTTGTGGCCGTCTCAAGAACCGTCGCAAAACACAGGTTAGAATTAATTGATAAGGCAATATTCGCAATTTTGCGCTCGGCTACTGGGTATTTCTTCATGATTTTGTCGTCTGGTGATTTGTTTTAGATTTCAAAATCAATTAAAAAAAAAATCAGAGATACCATTAGAAAGTCAATCAGTTTTGATCCAGATCAGGCCCGACATTTTGTCGGGCCTGATCTGGATTAAAACTGATTGCAGACGACTTATCTCTCTGGAATTCACAATAGCACACAGGGAAGCTCCTTTTCACACTAGGTTTGCAAAAATTGTGAATCCCAATGTTGTCACCACTTCACGGTCAACACGTGGCTGCACGTTTCATTCCAGGGTCAATCATAATGTAAGAGCGATTAACGGATCAGCAGTGGCCTGGAACAAATATTAAGTACCAAACCCCTGCATCGACAGCACGTGGATTGCTTTATTTTACAATACGTTTGTGCTCGGTGAAACATTACTGTTCTGTTAAAAGCATGCGGCACGGACTTTATGCAATAATATACAATTAAACGACCATAGGTCTGTCAGATTTTTTAAGTCTTTGGCCAATACAAAAAGTGATTGAGTATAAAAAAAATATGACCAGGAAATACCACAATCACACTGTATACAACCCACGGCACCGTGAGGAAGAGCCACAAAACACTTACCACAAGAAGATATCAGGAAGACAATTTAAGCAAAGCAACCAGCTCCCTTTTTCCTGCAAGACGATAGCAAAACAAGAAATGATCCCCCTCTCCCAAGATTAAGACCAAAAAAAGCCCCTGTACATTGTTACTGGTGAATTTCGACCTTAGACAGATCAAAGGTTAAAGCTGCATAGTCTGTAACTTTTGATCTTCTAATTTTAAAAATATTTTTTTTTATTTTTCAAGAACACAGTAAAAATACTCAAATTCAGGTAAACAGTTTACCATTTTCGTACATCTTAACAAGTTATCACTATCAAAACAACTGCATTTATGTTACAATTCAACGGTCTAGAATTATTGGAGGGACGCAAATAATTACCAACAAGAGAAAAATACACCTATTTGGTAAGATAATTCACTTTTCCATGCAGTTTTCAGCTGTACTGAACATTCTTTTTGTGAAAAATAGCTTAATTCTACTTTTACAAATGATTTATAAAGAAAATAAAATTTTTCGAAAAATATTCATAGTTACAGAGTATGCAGCTTTAATAGAGCCCGTGGTGAAGCACGAGATATGGAAATCTGAATAAAAATAATGTTATAGACCTATAACATCTTACCTGTTTTCAGTTCAACGTCGATAGCACGACCAGTGGACATTTGGTTTAGAATAGAAATAACTGTAACAACTTGCACCTGCGTAAACTCGTCCAATCTTTGATCCGTCGATATCTTGGGTCTAGAAGGAGAAAGCCTAACAAATAATCTGAAAGACCAGAAATTTCAAACATAACGTTTAAACATGTGGGTGGTATTCATTGACTTTTCGCTGACTGTAAAGGCGGCGCCTCATGAGTGCGTTATTAGGACTGGTCAACCTTAGACATAGGTAAAAGTGTGAAAATGAGGCGTGGTTTTATTCTTAAGTAACTGTATCATTTTGCGAAATTACCTCAGTAAAGATGCAAAACACATTATTTAGTCCTTAAAATGCCAGCAAAATAATTGCATCTGAAAATGTCTATTTAACATAAGCATAGAGGCAAACATTGTGGACCCAGATCAGACTGCTCCTGTAGGAGCAGTCTGATCGGGGGCCACACTGTTTGTTTATGAGGCTTCAAATATTTTATTGGACGACAAAAGAAACATAGTTTGTGATTATTCGCTATAAGGTTTAATAAATGTGAGTTCAGTGTGTATACGGTTTAGGCTTTTTATGAAATGTTCACACGTTTGCGTGGCCCAAACAAGTTATCTATTCGGCACCAAATTATAAATAGAACCTGATTACCCTTGTTTAGCAGATGAAATAGCCGAACCACGCCCAGATATGAATATTAAAGTTGCCGCCTTTACAGTAAGCGAAAAGTCTATTAATAGGTTGGTTCACTCTCCGCTGAAACTTTCAGCGAGATTATGAGTTGCTATGAGACATATCTTGATGTGAAGTACAATGTATGATTATTTAACTGCCGAACAAGGCTAACGTCAATTTGAGAGCACTGTGTCGACTAGAGAACTTGCACGCCCCTTCCAACCTAATTTATCTTTTGCATGCTGAGTAGCTATGCATATTTGTCATCTTCAGATAATTTTCATATCAACTTAGAGAAAGTCTTTAAGTAAAACATCAGTGTACCAGGACCAAGCCCGACACTATGTCTGGTATGGTCCGGGTTCAAACTATTTGCGAATGATATCAGCAGATGATAAGTCTGCTTGGCAATGCTATAAACAGTGGCTGTTGATACATAGTTTTGTAAATGGTAATTTTTCAAGCTTTTGTTGTTGTCTGCTGACTTTTTTTTCATAATCAACTTTTTCGAAGGAGTTCTTTCATGAACACTATCATAGTGTCAAACGGTTTCGATCCAGATCAGGACCGACGTTAGGTCGGTCCTGAACTGGGTCGACTGTTTGCTAAAGCCATCAGCAGACGAGAGAGGTTGCCGCTAGCAAGGTGGTCTAATCTTAAATAACTACTTTATGAAACTGGAATAATAATCTTTGGGATTTTAATTTTGTTCTTGTTGTTTTTCCAATAAGGAACCATATGGCGATAATAAGGCTAGGATAGACACGAAGCTGTTTTTTAATGTATCTTGTAGAGTGAAGGCAAGACAGACAGACAGACAGACCGGCAGGTAGGCAGGCAAACGGAACGATGGAGAACAGAGAGACAGACAGACATATGGAAAATGGATGGACGGACTGATAGAGAGCAGGCAGGTTGGCAGCAGAAGACTGAAAGATAGAGAACAGACATACATACAGACAGACAAGATGGACAGACAGACAGAGAGACAGATGGGCGTAAGGACAGACAGACAGGCTGGTAGGCAGACAGACGGACGGACAGATGGATTGAGACAGACAGACAGATAGATAGACAGTCGGGCAGATAGAGAGCACATAGCCAAACCAAACCAAACAGACAGACAGACATACAGAACTCAACTTACCGAGCCACCAAACGGGCTAGAGTTGCTCCCCTTGGAGGTTGATGCTCATTTCACAGAAGAATATGGTTAAGACTTATTTTAGATGAAGGGCGTCTTGACATTGATGACATCCTCACCGGAGCTACAAACTCGAACCCGCACTCCTGCAAATCAAAGTGTTCTTATTAATCAATTCAGCAGTCATGATATTGGGAGTCTGTATAATACATTGAACAACAGATCTTATCTAGGATTATTTGGGCCTCGACGCGAGGAAACCTGTCTTCGGGGGTTTGCAAACAACACAGGCGCAGACCAGCCTGCGCATTCGCGCAGTCTGATCAGCGCCTCTGATATTCGCTTTGTGAGAAGTATCTTATTGTAACTTGCTACAGGTGAAATTGCAATTTTCTAGCTAGTCTCTGTAGCTGAGTAGACTGGTTTGAATCTCGCTTTGTCGGAAACCCCGAAGACAGGTTTTTTTCGCGACGAGGCCCATTTTATCTAAGGATTCATTGTATCTTAGGAATCACCTGAGATGTTTGTGTTCCTCTCCTTACTCATGGTTTTGGGTCTAACCAACAGGAACCCATTGAAAATAAGCCTTAGGGCTTTCATGTGCTATTCTGTGTTGTTTCAACACTTATGCATATCGGTAATTATATCATAATCTCGCCAGCACACAATCTCGAGCCACCATCGGCCCGCCAGCAATACGCCATTGGAATGGCATTTTGCTGCTGGGCCGACGGTAGCTTGCCCTTATGCGCTTACTGGACACAGTGTTTAACCATTTACCCGCTATTCACAAGAATTTCCATCTGCTCTGTTTTCTGGTTATGTAATTTAGTGGCCTATATCGCTATGATGTCTGATTAGGAAAGCATAGTTTAGTGATCAATTTAAAAAAAAAATAATTCGACGTTATAAAATAGTGGGATACAGCATGGATATCATGCAACAGTCTGCATGCCTGGTTGTAAACCCAATCACGGTTTATAGCTATGGTATCCTCTTTAACTGCACAACGGTGGGTCAGGCCTCAGACTCCATGACGGCCCTGACGTAAAGCTTTAAACCGTTGGTTGCTACCTGATGCCTGTCCTTGGCTGGACCAACCGTAGCTCAACTTGAGGTTTTCTTTAGCTCTGACTATCTTTGAGTCATAAGCCTTTTTCTTTGTATAATCATAGTGCGTTAATTTGATTGGATTGTTTCTCTGTGATGATGCATTGCATTAGCATGATTAGTTAGGAAGCCTCCATGCGAGTTAAATTTTTTTTTGTGTTTTTACAACAACAGAATCAAGCGCGAAATTTTGGCACCGGAAAAAAATATTTAAGCCCCCCCCCCCCCCCCCCCCGATTGCCTAAGCTGTTGTCCATTATAAGGTGGTGGTTCTGTTGTTGTTGATTAATTGTTTTATGTACCTCACATTATTGTCTGTGGGGGTTCTGTGTTGTTCTTTGTTTTGGTGTGCATTACTTTATGTCCTTTCTAGTTTTGCATTCATCTTGATGAAGAAGAGAGAGTTGGTTGCTTTGATTTTATTCTCTTTTGGATGTCTTGTTACTGTAGATGTCCTGTGGCTCTTCGGTGCCGTGGGGTTGGTCAACAGTTTGTGACTGTGGTGTTTCCTGATCATACTCACTTTTTAATAGCGGTTCTTCAGTGATACAATTATTCTTAAGCGCATTTGAATATGGTATATGCCATAGAAGACTGGCTCCAGTTCTTAAAACAAATTTTCATCAATGTGTCATATCATATACTTGTAGCCAGTCTAACTATGATGGCTCTGTTTTAAGCTTTTTTCCGCTAATCACGACATCACTTCTGCTTTTTAATGTAGTTTTGTGGCCGATATTGCAAACAAAATGAACCAGAACCAGGCGGCTCCATTAGGAGTATAATCAGGGTACACAGTGTACAATTCGTCTATATACGAAGACAATATTTTCTTGGCAAAACAGCAGGATAAAAGTAAAATGTAATGTGTGCATAACTTTTTTATTTTCTGAACAGTGTAGATCCAGATCAGCTGGCCTCATCACATTGGCGTAGCTCTCATTACGCAGTTACATACGTGCGTAATAAAAATAGTAACATTCAAGGGAGGTCAGCTTATGTGATAAGTGATTTTCCATACCATAAGGAACTGCTCTCTTTCCTTAAAGAAAAGTTCCCAATTTGAAAAGGGACGCAATTGAAAAAAACAACTGCTTGATCTAGTAGCCTCCATTTGATGTGCGTAAATTTTTCAGCGTTTGATCTGGAATTACACTGGATGAATTCGAATGAAGTACGAGGGTTAGTCAAAAATAACTGAGCCCTACCTTATAACATTTAATTCAAGTAAAATGGACATGTATTTAAATGATATTTCATCGCAGGTATATGTCATCTATTCAATAACCTAATTTATATCTGTTGGTAGGCTTTATATACTGGTTGCTAGGCAACCGAACATGACCTGTCGAACGGGTGCGTTCACGCTGTAATACATCAATATCTAAGCGTTGCCATGGAAACAATTGTGCCAGTGTAATGCTGCATTCAATGTCGTTGGATACCTATTACATGTACCTACTTAGTGCCACAGAAAAGAAAACAACTATCCCCAAATTAGAGATGCTGTGGTAGCTTGATTTCGGAATTTAGCAAATTTTTACGTGCCTCAAGTCCTATAATTTACTCCACCCACATTCATATTAATACAATTTTAATAGAAACCATAAAATAATAGCCTAATAATGCTTTTGCAGTACTGCATACTCAAACAAACCCTCAGAAATATTAAATTCCCGGTTTGGAGTAAATGATTCTGTTTCCATGGCAACACAATCCTCACATATTGTGGAAATTTCTAGGCAACGCATGCAATCGGTGTTCACCTAAACATTTACGAATCAAGTATAATGAAAAGACAATATGACATATGTTATTCATATGTTATTCAAATAAATGTCAAATATGTCTTTCACAAAAATTATCAAGCCCACAAGCTCTTTAAAGACATACTGTATATTCCTGGTGGCGAAGATCATGAACGCATAGCTCCGACTGACAATCTTTAGTTGCCTAGCAACCATAAATGAAGCTTCACCGGGGTAATTATTTTAGGTCAAAACGTCTATGACATGTTATACTTATATAAGATAATCACATTTCTTGTCTACAATGTGAGACTAAGATATAATGAGGTAGGGCTCAGTTATTTTTGACTAACCCTCGTATCCCAACTTGGTGTTTTTGCTCACATTATTATTATTCTTATTATTCTTCTTCTTCTTCTTATTATTATTATTATTTTCATTTCCAACCAAATTTTGCCCGGACGAATTCTCAGAATTAACCAATGGGCAGATTTTTTCTGAAAACGGAAGTTTGATAAAACAGAAGTTTGATCACAACACTCAAGACGACACAATATTGGCGGTCGGGTGAAGACAAGCCTATAGGGCTTACTATCCTATCACCATGGATCAAGTACATTATCAAGTACGTTATCAAGTACGTAGATTTGGGGATATGGTAGATATGAATATCGGACTCTTGAGGCTGGCCCCTTCCGATACGTCTTAACCCCCGAGGGGGACGTCAAACGGGTATTCCGGAATACCAAGTGCTGAGGGGGTTAGTTGAAATAAAGTGATAGAAAAGGTGGTGAGATGAGTTTGTACAGTGCGAGAAGGACCCATGGCCATGGGCGTAGGCCTACCCAAAACCACCCAAATTTTGTTCGAACTATTTCTTACTAACCCCTCAAGGGAGGTCCAAATTTTTCCAGGAGGGGGGGGGGGGGGGGCGCATGGTCTAATACCTACGGAAACCAATAGAACGAGTGTTTCCGGGGGTGGGGGGGCTGGAACATCTGACCCCCTCTGAATTTGCGCGTGTGCTCTCTGATACTAATATAACACCTGCCTAGAATGTTCGTGGGTGTGTATGGCAGCCATAAACTGCAGTGTTACTAACCGCGGAATATCACAAATGAATATCACAAATGAAATTATGCAATCTACTGAATAAATCAGGTTGTTTTTTGTTTACCTTTTCCGCCATTTTAATCCACTAATGCAGTGTGGGGTATAGCCGCTACCCGCCATTCCTGTCCTCTATGACACGTAGGCTGCTCGTTTCTTCTCATTTTTAACTGGCATCAATATATACTTTTAGCCATCACCATGTCGCTGTAGTAACTTCTTTACCAGTGTGCCAACGAGTTGCACCAACATACCCCAACCCTCCCCCCGTGTAGCTGAACATTCCTAATTTGATAACGAACAAACAAACCTACCTTGTAGGCTGACTTGTAAACGGAAAGACTAAAACTATGTAATCATAAATGCTGGGGTATACATATGTCAAAATAGTACCTTAGTTCATTCTTTGCCTTCATATTTTCTGACTTGTCTCATGTTTTCTAATACGTAAATGAAAAACTACTCATTCACAGAACTCGTGAATCATGCACAATGTAGTTGAAAACATTTAGTGCAAACCCTCAGGCCATAAGCTATTCTATAGCCAGAACAGTTGAGTAACCCTTGGCCTGTTGAGCCTGGATTTATCCAGTGGCGGATCCAAATGGGGTTCAGGGGGTTTGCTTAAACCCACTCTGTCAAACCCCCTGCTTAAACCCACTCTGTCAAACCCCCTCCCCTCCCCGCCTCCTCCCCCTCCCCCCCCCCCCCCCCCGTTTTTGAATATCCTATGAAAAATGAAATAATTTGGTCTCAGTGACACCAAATGATTTCATTTTCATGGGATATTTTATGAAAATTAGATAAAATCATGGCCGCAAACAAAGCGACCACACACACACACACCCACACACACACACTCACATTTGGCACATTTTGACATACGAAATTTTACTTGCTTTTTCGGTCGTCTGCTGATTTCAAGGTTTAAAAAAAAAAAAGATTTCAGGGATACTATCAGCATGCCAAACAGTTTCGCAATCACCTTTGCAAACAATTTAGACCCGGACCTGATCAGGGTCTAAACTGCTTGCAAGATGCTTAGCAGACAAGAGTTAGAAAATAGTGGACATCCAGACCGTCTGGTTTCTGATGAGGCCACCACTTCTTATATGCGTCTGTTTATTTTTCTAGTTTTTATATCATTTTATTTTATACAAAATTAGCAAATTAACGATACGATTAGAAATGAGCCGTGACATGAGATTTCCAACAATGTGTTATGTGCGACCAGCAACGTCTCAGATCAGCCTGCGCATACGCGCAGTCTGATCAGATCCTTTGCTAGTGGCTTGAATATTCTATGAGTGTTAAGCTACTGAGTGAACATCATTTGGAGGTTCTAAGCTTAAAAGGAGGCTGCACAGACTCGTCTTAGTCTACACTTGTCAAAATGCCACATTGTTGGAAATCACATCAGGTGGCTCAAATAATTCTTTCAAGATTACCGATTACCATCCGAGTGTCAAACAGTTTGGATCCAGATCAGACCCAACATAACACTGGGTCTAAGTTGTTTGCAAAGGCCACAAGCGACAAAAAATCGTAATTAGCGAAGATAAAAGTAAAAAAAAAACAGTGTAGATCCTGATCCCGTATGCCCGAGTTAATATATGAACCACGACATGACAAAGCCACATTTTGTCTGAAATAACATGAAGAAGTATTAACCTGAGAACTATTTCACACCTTTTGCATGTTATTAGATATCTTATACCACCCTTACCAACTTAATCACGAAATATCTCCTGATGTGCAAGGTCTACACAGATGTAGGTGGTATAAAATAGTTATACCATGTTTGTCCACCTGTACGTAAGATAATCCACTCGCTAAAGCTCGTGGATTATCTCCACGTACAGGCGGACAACCCATGGTATAACTATTTCTTAACTAGATACATGTATGACCTGTGTGAAGGCGTAAATGTTTAATAACTTTAAATGTCAACTTAAGTGTCATTTTCTATTTACAATGCTTCTTAGAAAAGTTTAGTCCAACGACTTTTTCGTCTTTTTTCCTTTTCTTTTGATTACGTAATTTGTTTGTGTATGTGCATAACACTTAGTGGCTGTCCGAACATTCGCTTTGATGCGTATACAAACGTACTGTAGCGTGTTCGTAACGTAATGAAAACGTATCTCTTACTTATTCAGCGTACACCAACGTTATTAGTGAATTTTCATACGTCCTCATACGTTGGTGCTAACGTATCTTACCGTATGCATAACTAACCCATTGCGATTTTTTTTATTGATTTAGAAAAATAAATAAATCATTTCCAAATTCAGCATCTGCTTAAAACGACAATTAATTTGATACCCAACATGACTGTATTACACTTGAAAATTCAAAGTTGATTTTTTTATTGATTTAGAAAAATAGATAAATAAAATAAATAAATGTTTTGATATTTTCAAGTTTAATATAGTCATGTTGGGTATCAAATTAATTGTCATTTGAAGCAGATGCTTAATTTGGAAATGATAGTTTGACCAGAAAATGATTAATTCAAAATTCGAAGATTTTAATTTATTTTGCATTTTTAGACCAGAATATGTCTCCTAAATTACCGAGTCGAACCAAAGCTTCTTGCAGGTGTTGACATCAATTAAGGTGATCATATTTTAGTGTCATACATTCGACGAACAATAGCGCTGTTCACACATGATTCATTTGTGCAATGAGACACGTGACATCGTGGCGGGCGGACATGCTTTTTGTAGCGCCATATTAAAATTGATATAAAACGTTTGAAACGGTGTTAAAATACGACAATAACGTATGGAAAAGTGTTTGAAGGCTTTATGTGAGATGAACTTGTAAAATAGTTGGAGAATGAACGGACATTCTATTGTGGAGTCGTTTTTTTCGAAGCTGCAGGTATGAACAATTCTCCACCCACTCCATCTATCACAAAAAACATGGCGGCGCCCATAGACATACAGACAGATGCACATCTAGGGCAAACGAGAGAAATGTTATATGGGCAAGCGGAGAATATAGAGCCATATATAGCCCAACACCAACAAGCTGCTACACAAGCTCCGCAGTACAGACCACAAAATGTACAAACTCTAGAAACCTCGCATGTACAATGTTATCAATACGGTGGTCAACCAAGCGTAGAACAATGTAAACATTCGGTATGCACTAGTACAGGTCAAGGCAACAGTAGTGTAAATTCTATAAACTATACGACGAATCAGCCCGCATATGACACAAAGGAACCACGAATATTTTGAAGAGCCTAGACGCTAGATTGCAAAATATTGAGTTACAGCTTACCCAACAAAACTCCAGATGGCAGAAAATAGACAATCAGTTACAACAACAAAACGCCAGAATCGCTAATGTTGAGCAGAGTGTTAAACAAATTCCTGATTTGAAGAAAAATATAGCACATGCTGAAGTGCAGGTTTATGACATGAGCAAGCAGGTAGAGCACGTACACTCATTGATAAATGATTATAGTGATAGCATGGACCACTTTAGCCAAACGTTTGATGATATCTTGACGAAAGAGTCCAGTAATAAGTCAACTGTTGATGAAATATGTGAAAGGCTCGCGCGAATAGAAGCAGAACAAAGTGATTTTAAAACAAAACAAGATAGTGCAGAGAGCAAAATTATCGATTTGCAGTGCAGGTCAATGCGCGAAAATTTATTGTTTACTGGAATCGAAGAATCTATTATTAACAATGAAAACACTGAAGAGCTGCTGCAGGAGTTTCTTTCCGACAAAATGCAAATAACTGATGAGATCCCATTTGACAGAGTTCATCGAGTAGGGAAATACAAGCCTGATCAGATATATCCAAGAGCAATCGTCGCGAAATTCCAACATTTCAAAGATCGAGAAAAAGTAAGATTCTCAGCACCAAAAACACTAAAAGGATCCCCTTATGGAGTCTGAGAGCAGTTCCCTTTTGAAGTTGAAAGTAAGCGTCGTCTACTTTACACTGAGATGAAAAGAGCGCGAGAGAACAAAGACAATAAAGTGCGTCTCGTAAGAGACAAACTCTATATTAACGACAGTGAATTCAAACCAAGATACGAATCTAACCAGGCAAATTCTGTCAACATAGCGACGACGTCGTCGCAAAATAAACTGCAACCATGTTATCAATCTGACAAGCGTCGACAGGGAAATAATAAAAATTGGCACACCCCGCAGCCTCAGCGAACTCGCATCTTTACCCGCGGTAGGCATACGGACATAAGTAGGCGTGATAAATCCAGTGACGTCACCCCGCTATCAAACCGATTCTCATCACTGGCGGATAGAAGCGACGACGATTATGCCCTACAAAGGGAAAACAGAAAACAAAAGGCAAGGTCCCCATTAGAAAATGAGTCTACCTTGAAAAAGCACCGCGATCGCGCGCAGGTTGAGCAGAGCTTATCATTTTTCTCACAAGAACCGATGGAATTACACACGACAATTAGTGAACGTCCGACATGTAAAAGCCCAGAGGTAAACAGCGCAGTTATCAAGGACGGTCCCGTAGTAACCTTGACACTCAGAAATACTACGAATATTCAGCCAACCGGTAAAGCGAATACTCAGTCAACCGACAACTCGTCAATAATCGAGGGCATTTCACTGCACTAGGAAAGCGTGGGGAGAAACAATGCCAATGATGACAGAAACACGTGTTCAGACTTACAGTATAGTAACAAAAATATGGGCCCAATTAATTTTTTGTCGATTAACGTTTGTGGGCTCAAAAGTAAATTTAACATTCCTGAGTTTACAGAGTTAATCAACTCATATGATATCATTGGTTTTCAAGAAACAAAACTCGATGACGTTGACGAGATAAATATTGATGGCTATACAGTTATTTGCCAAAAATAGAAAGAAAATTTCAAGGTACAGGTCGGGTGGCACAGCAATAGCTGTCAAAAACTCACTTCTAAAATTTGTGAAATTTGGCAAAAGTGAATCAAACTTAATTCAATGGTTTACAGTCTCAAAGACTGTAACAAAAACTGAGCATGATATTTTCTGTGCAAATATATATATCCCCCCAGTTGGGACAAAATATGCGTCAAACGACCCGTACCATGAAATTCAAAATGAAATTCATGAACATTGTGACAACACAGACTTTTTAATATTGTTTGGGGACTTTAACTCCCGAATCTGGTATACTGCCTGATTTTACAGTATCGGATGAGTTTATATCAAAGGCACAGGGAGATAAAACATTGCTAGATGAAAATATTGACATATTATTAACCCTACAGAGGTGCAATATACCCCTAGAAAGACATTCTGCAGATTTGATGACTAATACATTTGGCATACAACTAATCGAATTTTGCAAGAGCAATGACTTATTTGTTCTAAATGGCAGGATAGGGGAGGAATGCATTGCCCCGAAACCCACGTGCAAAGACCGAAGCACGGTTGATTACTTTTTATCGTCTGCTTATGTAATAGAACATATCTGCAAATTTAGAACAATTGAGTTCTCGCCCTTGTTTTCAGACGCCCACTGCGCTGTCATGATATCGCTGGGCGCAGAGTACCAGTCGTCAAACTGCAAATCTAATGAATCTTTGGTGGAAAGAGATCCAGTTATAAAATATTGGGATCAAGAAAAGTCTGATATTTTTGTAAATAATATTGATTTAGAAGAACTATCACGTATCAATCGTGCATTAGACAGCTGCTCAGAAAAACAGAACATTGGGAAAGCAGATATTGATTCTGTAGTGTATAACATTGAACACTTGTTTAAAAATGCATGCAAAAGTTCATTTGGTTTCAAACGCAATAGCGCACAAGTCAGTCACACAAATAGAGAAACTAAACCCTGGTTCACTCATGAATGCAGAAATGCAAGGAACATGTATCATAAAATAAGACGACTTTATAATAAATATAAAACAGAACATTATAAAAATCTGTTAAAAGTATTCAGTAAACAGTACAAAAACACCACAAGCAAGAACATAAGACAGCACAAAATGGAACAAGCAGAAAAACTCAGAAAACTTAATAGTAAAAACCCCAAAGAATACTGGCGCATCTTAAATAAGGAAACGAAACGGCACAAAAGCGCTGTACCAGTAGACGATTTTTTTACGTTTTTTAAGCAAGTAAACAACCCAGAAAATAAGTCAAGCCAAAACAACCACTTCCATAATGAAAATATGAGTACATATACAAATGAAGAAATTAATCAACCGATAACTGACAACGAAATAATAGAAGCAGTACACTCACTGAAACACAACAAATCACCCGGAAGTGATGAAATTTTGAATGAACATATAAAATCAACTCTACATATAATGCTACCAACCTATGTAAAGCTATTTAACCTTGTGTTTGACAAAGCAATCGTACCAGAAAGCTGGCTTTTGGGTGATATAATACCTATATACAAAAAGAAGGGGGATGTTCAAAACCCGGAAAATTACAGGCCCATCACACTGTTAAGCTGTCGTGGTAAGCTATTTACATCAATAATAAACACCAGACTAATCAAATTCACAGATGAACGCAACATTATAACTGACAGTCAAACAGGTTTTCGTAAAGGATATTCAACATCTGATAACCTTTTTGTTATCAACTGTCTCATTGATATCTTAAAATCAAGGTCCAAGAAATTGTTTTGTGCTTTTGTTGACTTTAAGCAGGCATTCGATACTGTATGGCGTGATGGTCTCTGGCAGAAAATGACATCATATAGTATCGATGGTAAGTGCCTGAATGTAATAAGAAACTTATACAATAACATCAAATCTCGAATCAAAACTGAAACCAATACATCAGCCTACTTCCCCTGTTTTACAGGGGTAAGACAGGGTGAAAATCTTTCTCCCTTCTTGTTCGCCATATTTCTTAACGATCTTGGATCCTATTTGAATAACAATGCTGTCCCAGGGCTAAGGTGTGAATATAATGACGACGAATTATACATTTTCTTAAAACTATTTATACTGTTATACGCGGACGACACTGTTATCTTTGGAGAAAGTGAGACAGACTTACAAAAAGCATTAAATGTTTTCCAAAATTATTGTGATGAGTGGAAATTAACAGTTAATATCTCAAAAACAAAAATAATGTTTTTTTTTTTAGAGGTAGACAAAGTAAAAAGTTTCATTTCTTTTTTAATTCTACAGAACTTGAGATTGTCCCAGATTACAAGTATTTAGGAATTTATCTGTCAAGGACATATTCATACATAAAAGCAAAAAAGCATATAGCAGAACAAGCTAATAAAGCCATTTTTCCCTACTTAAGAAAATACGTAGACTTGACCTCTCTTTTGATTTACAGATCACTCTATTTAATAAAACAGTAAAACCAATTCTCTTATACGGCTGTGAAATCTGGGGGCATGGTAACCTGGATATTCTTGAAAGGATCCAACTAAAATTTTTAAAGCATATATTTAATTTAAAAAGGTCTACACCATCGTTTATGATATATGGAGATTTAGGAATAACTCCTATAGCTATTGATATAAAATCACGAGTAGTATCATACTGGTCAAAACTTATATCTATGCATAATCAGCCAACACGAACTTCATATCTAATGTATAAAATTTTATATAACATGCATAAAAATAAAATCTGCAAATCAAATTACATTGAAAACATTAAAGATATTCTAAACACCTGTGGCTTTTCTGGGATATGGGAAACTCAAAACACAGTTAACCCGAAATGGTTGACATTAGCAATATCACGAAGACTCAAAGACCAGTTCTATCAAACATGGACTGGAACAGTAAACCAGGCATCTAGTGGAACAATATACAGATTATTCAAAGACACTTCTTCGCTAGCCTGCAGCAAATATATTTCACTTATGTCAAATAGATTATGCAAAATTTTAATGAGATTTAGAACCCGAAATCATAAACTACCTGTTGAAATAGGCAAATGGAACGGTATAAGTTTACATGAAAGAATATGCCCTATGTGTTTGGCAGATATTGGGGATGAATAACACTATACTCTTATATGTGAACATTTCAGGCATGAAAGAATCAATTATGTTAAGCAGTATTACTATAGACATCCAAATGTAATCAAGTTTACCCAACTTATGAACACTGAAAACAAATTAGAATTGCAAAATCTATGTAAGTTCATTGAAATAATTACCAATGCCTTCAAGTAACACAACACCAGAATAATTAAGACTATATGGCACAGGTAACGAGACCAAAGGTTCTCCTAAAGGCTAATGTATGCATGGTAGCACTCACTGGCTGCCTTGTCGACGACTTCTGCGCGTTGCCCAAAATTGTGAATTATGTTTAAGAACTTAAACCTGAATGCTAGCGCTAATCATGAATATATATATATATATATATATATATATATATATATATATATATATATATATATATATATATATATATATATATATATATATATATATATATATATATATATATATATATATATATATATATATAATCGTTGAACATACGTCAATTCGACGTTGATTCGATGTAATCAACGTCGAACCGACGTTAGTCGACGCTGAGGATTTGCTAGAAATATGCTGAACTCATACAGAGGCAGGCGGCGAGTACAATTAAGCTCTAGCGCATGCCATGTTTCTCTTCGCAAACACATACACACGCACGCACGGTGAGTACATACATTGATATTTGAGGCGTAATTAAACTCTCATTTTGCTCTCTCTCTCAACCAATATGTTTTGAGTGTTAAAAGGAACCGTCCCAATGAGGCGGTTCTTTTGAATACACAAAACACGTTTAAACGGGTGGATAAGAAAATTAATCACATATCTACGCTCCACCACTTAGCTTATCTGGAATTATTAAATATCTAAGATTACATGTTGAATGGATTGTTGGCTCGATGCGTGTCGTAGTTGCCGAGAGCTTGCGCAAATGCAGGGACTTGCCCACTCCGGCACGCCTACAACAGGAAAACGCGAAAGTATCAACAAATTTGTTATTTACATTTATCTTTTCCACATATTACCAACTAGTTGGTAAACCAAGGAGATGCAACGTCTAATTGACATTGGTGCAGCGTCGGCACGTTTCACCAATGCCGACTTGACGTTGCGTGCCAAGTTAATGGCCTTGATCAGAGGGTAGCCTCATACAAGTTGCACTAAATGTGCTGCTTGCATGAGTGTCCACTTTGCGCCATCCACACACGTTAGAATAAAACATTTATATAAAAACATATTACCTGGAGAATGAATGTATTATCCGAAAAAAAGCATTCTCTATGTCCCATGGGAATAAATTCATACTCAAGTAAATAAATCCAAATTGTCAACGAAATGCACACTGTTCACAAAACCTATATATTGATAAATAGCTTGACACATACCAATCAACTATTTACCTTTCCTACAGTAACGCGACAAAGATTATTTCCGCATGGCTAAAGTTTGTTATAAACTCGAATAGAGATGAATTGTACATTTTAGTAGATCCAGTATTCTAGACAAAATTTACAAACAGTTGTGCGCTCTTGCTCACCATGATGTCAGCTATATATGTATATGTAAAAAATGCATCTCTTGTTGTTAATGCTATGCTTAACCTAGAGAATAAAGAAAGAACGAACGGCGTCTGTTAGCCGGCACGTCCGTTTGGCGGCGGCGCTATTGTCCGTCAAAGAGATTAACTTAATGAGATGTTAATCTATATGTTTTAGGATCGCTTTATGGCTTTGCCAAGGCCATTGGCTAATGCTGTATATTTTAGAATATGAGCGATGTTTTTTTTAGAATTTGAGTAAGTTTGATTTTCGCTAAATCAGTTAGGATTTTCCAACTAAACGATTTAGACGTGACAATTTAAGATAGTTTGGATCTACCAACTCAGCGGTTAAGATATAATATTGTTTGGATTTACCAACCGAAAATTTATGACACTTATTCTATTTTAATATAACAATTTTGAAGTTAGAAGTACAATATTTAGGATTCGGAAAGTATCGCTTGGAATGTCCCAGCATAGTCATATTATTTGAACATACGTTATATTACATGATCACAGTATGTAAACTGAAATAAACATCCTGTACCCGTTCCTCCTAGCTCACGCCTTATACATTATTAATTACAGCACTCGTGGGTAACCAGTTGTCGGAAATCGTGATGTGAGAGTTGTTGGTACAGCTGTAATTGCGAGGGCCCACCTATTAAAATTCATTTTTCCATAGATCTAAGTAATTGTTACAGTTAGAACCATGTAATCATGTATACATGTGATTGCAAATTCCACTAAAACCGTGCAATCTGGCATTTAAGCTCGTTTTCGACACAGAACGGCTCTGATTGTGAGCAAGTCGTTTTTTAACAAAGCAAAGTGCAAAGGAGGAAACCCTTAAAATTATGGAATAAAACGGAATAAAATAGATAAAATGGCTTTTCTTACCTTGTTCGAATGTGTATTGTCTGTATCGCTATCAATATAAATCGAAACGTGTACATGTACCTAAATACACGCATTTTCCGACTACTGGTTACGCACGAGTGCTGTAATTCATGTTTATAAGGCGTGAGCTAGCGGAGGAACGGTACAGGATGTTTATTTAAGTTTACATACTGTGATGATAGTTGAGAAACTTATATGTTAAGTATATTTGGATTTTCCAGTTGAACGGTTCATGGTACGAGGGTCAGTCAAAAATAACTGAGAGTTGATTCATATCTCTTACGTAGGCTAACGTACACTAGTGTGGCACATGCATGCAATGAACTGTCCTGCGTCAGAATATGCAATATACAAGACCATGCAAAGTATAGATTGGTTTTGCTTAGCAACCGAAGAATGAGAAATAACGCCATGCGCTCACGCTGGAATATAGCGTTGCCATGGAAACACTATACAAAATTTAAGTTACATAAACTTGCGAATTTGTTGCAAATACAGTATGGGAATGTATTTTGTGAAATACAACAACTGAGATTGAGGCGTTGGAATTTTATTACAGAAACAAGAGGAGAATTAACTAAATTTTCTGAAAATTTCACTCCAAAGTATACCCCACCCACCAGTTATGGTTTATTTTAGAGCAATATTATCAACTAAGTACCATATGATATGACCTTCACATTGTATTTAGTAATAGGTTTTGACATCTGAATGCTTATCTTGAATATTTCTAGGAATAAACGGTTGCCATAGTAACAAAATCTGGTCTTTTAGTTAAAATTGGAATTTCCATTGATTTTGGTTGCTAGGCAACGAACATTGCATGTATTGTATTTACTATCTATTACATTTCTTCAAAACATTGCAAACACACTGTTTGATACAATTGGAGAGATAAAAGGTCCGTTATTATACTGTTTTAGATTTGAAATGATTTTTAATTCATGGCTGCTTAGTCAGAAGTGTCGTCAGCGCGAACACACATCACTGAGAGACGGTTTTTGGTTGGCTAGCAACAGAGCATTGAAGATGATAAGACGTCGACTTCTATATGAAATGAAGCCCGAAGGTTCATTCTATATGTGTATAAAGTTTCAGCCAAAACTGAGTAACGTTAATTTAAGAAGAAAATTTGAACTTGATATCTGTCTCCAGTGTTGTCATTATTTATTGTATTTAGCCGGGATATACCGCTCACCATACCTCTCACAGCTCACCATTTGCTAATTTCCCCAGACATTCAAAGTGACCGATTTTTCCACCTTTAAAACTGTTATTTTATTATTTATTTAGAATCCAAAGTACCAAAAATTCCAATCACAATACATACTCGCTTTTTCTGTGCTGCTACCGTCGTCTGAATCTGTCGGTACTTATTGCATACTAGTCAGGAAAAAAATCAGAAAAAGACGCTTATTTAAGAAGGTACAGGCATTTTGTGAAGAAAAGGTTTTGAGATATCTATTAGGGGTATTTTGGTATGCTGAATCCAAAAACCAATGTTGGCAAGCTGACAAATGATGTCTACACTATCTAATTTGCATATTTTCAAGATGGCCGCCAAATTGAAGAAAAATCCATAAAACTCTGTAGAGTAACGTGTTTACAAATCAATCCAAAAACATCTTCTAATGATTAGCGGTCTTCACTGACATCAATGTATGCAATTAGAATTAAAAATGTGATCAAGAGGTAATCATGGGGGACAACTTGAGCCAAAAATCTTGCTATTTAAGGCTTTTTCATGATAGTCAATGCATATTATCTGGCCCAAATGTGTCAGGAATGATTTCATTATAATGAGAACTTTGAAAAAATGCATCCAATGATATCACTATTGCTTGCAGGAAAATATGGCAATTTAAACAAAATTCTGTTAGTTTCAGCTAGGGTAGGGGTTAATGCTATTTATGAGAAAGTGGACCTGTTCCTACAAAATAACTCGTATCTCATCCGCAACTCACCCTACACTATTAAACTTGCTAGCAAATGAAAGCTTAGATATATTACTTTCATCCGATGGAATGGTCTGATATGCAGATTAATTATCTAGTTTGCATATTCATAAATACTGATGCAAATTTCAGAAAATAAGGGAAAATTATAAAACGCAAATATAAATTGAATTCTGCCCAAAACTGTTCTTGTTGCATGTTATTATATCATCAGTGATACAATTTGACAATTCCTTTCATCCATTAGCAATATATAAATTATCTTATTTGCATATTCATGCATACTTATGAAACTAAAACTAGAGGTAAAATCATGGAATAGCTATTTGCGCCCCTCCCCCCACACCTCAGGAGTGGGGTGGGGGGCGGATCTTATTACACTTACCTTACACCCGAGGACAATTACTCAAGGATGCAAAATTGTTCAGTGGGACCACTTAATGCCAAAATTTCTTATTGTCTCCAAAAATAAACCTGTTTGGATTAGATAAAATTGCATGGTGTCCATGGTAACCCATCAGGCATTGTAGCTGGGCCATTTGCAAGCAGACCCAAGATCGACACTTGTATGCCGCACATTCTTTCGTGAATTTTTCTCTCTTCCACTAATTCAAGAAATGCAAGTTGTCAGTTACTTGCGAAACAAAATGGTCTCTAAATAGCTAAGAAAAAACTGGCCCAGGGAGTCTTGCCTAAAACAATTTACCCCCCCCCCCCCCATAATGTGAAAATCCTTCTAAAGAAAGTGGGTGTACCTACAAAATGATTCGTATCTAAGCAGCAACTCATCCTAGACTACCAACTATGGCACCAAATTAAAGCCCAGACATAGTTTTTATCTAATTGGCTGATATGCAAATTTTCGTTTTTGCATATTCATGAGTATTGATAAAAATAAAATAAAAATAAAACAAAATTCGTTAAAAAAATAAGGGGGTGTACCTTTACATATTACCCATATGTCAGTTAATAGTTAGCATAGACTATTGAACTGGGTACCAAATCAAAGCGTAGACCAAGTACTTTTACCCAATGGTACGATATGCAAATAATCTAATTTGAATATTCATAAATATTTATCAAACATGGGAAATAAAAGAAAAATGGTAGAAAAAATAAGGAGGTGTACCTATAACATTACTTAAATATCAGCTTCTAACTATTCTAGACTACCGAACTTGTTACCAAATAAAAGTTGAGACGTTACACTTTAACCCAATAGTATGATATACAAATTATCTAATTTGCATATTTATGAACATTAATGAAAACATTAGAAATAAGAGAAAAAATGTTAAAAACTTTAAAGGGGTATACGTACAACATAACCCACATGTCAGCTGTTAACTATTCTAGACTTCCAAAATGAGTACCAAATGAAAGGTGAGTCCTAGTTCTTCATCACAATATTCTGATATACAAATCTTATTTACATACGAGGGCTGTTCAAATATGAATGCAAGTAGCTTCATAACTTTCATCACATATATGCTACGACATAATGCTATACCTTTCCGGAAAGAACTATTTGTTGCCTTTAAAATGGCACCAAATATAAAGACACACTCACTATATTTCTCGAGTTACAGACCCTTATATAAAGGCCATTCCTGTATACTGAAGTTTTTTTGAAGATAAGTGCAATGCACGTTTTGGTAAACGTGCGGATAAAGTGTCATATCTTTGTAAGTTTTGGACAAAATAGCACCAAATTTGAAATACAAGTTAGAGTAACAATCCAAAAGTTGTTTGTAGGATAAAATTTATATTATTCTGTTTCAATCTCGAGTTAACAGGCACGTTTGTGGAGTCATTAATTTTATGATAAACGTCATTTTGAGTTAGCTACTGGTGATGTAATAATGGACATCGCTGTGTCGTTTTCATTGCATTTTGCTGAAAACATGCTAAATATGTCATAAGGGAGTTTTCAAAATGTGTCGCCGTCTATTTACAGAGTAATCACATTTTCTATAATTTTTCAAGCATTTTTCTGCCTCTTCATGACTTGTTTACATTAATTAAAATATGTGCAATCTGTCTAGTCCTCAAGACCAGGTGAGTAATTTTATTGTAAATAATACCTATAGTGATCAAACTTAAAGTTTACGTTCAAATTTAGAATAAAGCCCCAATGTTATGACAAGAAAAATTAAGTGTTAATTCTATAACCCCCTCACTTAAGGCATTTTTGACTTAATAAAAACGCTTTTCCGCGTTTAAAAATAACCCACTATCCAACAATAATTTGTAGCAACAACTCAGTTTGGAAGATCAACATATTGTCTTTGAGTTAAAATTAGTTTAAATGTTGCTTCGTGCATTTTGTTTAAGATAAGTTTTACTGAAAACTGAAAGGTAGTGTTTTGTTTATCATTTATTTGCAAACATAAGGAGGCTTTAGTAAAAACTATTCGTTGTAATTTAACAAGAGCATGTCGGATTTTCGCAACTTTCACAGAATCATTATATAAGAATATAGATATGCTTCCTTAAAAATTTCGAGAAATTTCACCTGTTTATCGAAGAGTTATAGCTCTTCTATTTCACTAGTTTATATTCGAAGCACTCAGTTTGTTAGTATACTAACATGACCCTCATTCAAAGGGCTATAGCTCAATAAGTATACTGTTTTTTTCTTTAAATCTGGTGCCAGTTTAAAGATGACATATAGTCCTTTATAGAAACGTTTACCATTTTGTTGTAGCATATATGTGAAGAAAGTTATGATGCTACTTGCATTCATATTTGAACAGCCCTCGTATTTGTGAATATTAACGTGAAGAAAGTTATGATGCTACTTGCATTCATATTTGAACAGCCCTCGTATTTGTGAATATTAACGAAAACATTAAACAAAGAAAGAAACATTGCAGAAAAATTAAAATGGGTATATCTACAAAATTAACCTATATCTCATCTTCTAATTGTCCTAGACTAACAAGCTTGGTACCAAAATAATGCTAAGACATAACACATTTATGCCATGATCGGATATGGAAATCATTTTGTGATTATATTCTTGAATATGAATTTAAATGTTAGAAATGTGAGAAAAATAGTAATAGAAATAAGATGGTGTACCTACAAAATTACTCATATCGTAGCTGCTAATGGCCCTAGACTACCACACTTGGTACCGACTTAAAGCTAAGACATTTTACTTTTATTTAAGAGTCATTATGTGAACTTATCTATTTTTTTAATTTATCAATATTAATGTAAACATTAGAAATGAGAGAAAAACGTTGAAAAAAATGTGGGGGTCTACTTCTAAAATAACTCCTATCTTATCTTTTAATTGTCTTAGACAATTAATCTTAGTATCAAATTAAGCCTGAGACATAGCATTTTATTCCAAAAGTCAGATATACAATCATTTAACAAATATATTCATGAATATTGATGAAAACTTTTTTAAAAACTAAAGAAGATTGAAAACGATTCAATAAAGGTGTACCTTCAAAACATACTCATTAATAAACAAATTAAATAATTTGCTATCAAACAACACCATAATAGAGATTTTTTCTGGACTTTAATTTGGGAATAAAGTAAGTAAGGGTGCAAAGATAAGGAATCAATACAATCAAGTTCCAAGTTTAGAAAGTAAGTGAGTATGAAATATAGGATAAAAAAACAGCAGAGATATGAGTAATTTTGTATGTACATTCTATCAATTGTTCTCTATTTTTTCTCATTTTTAATATTTAATTAATATTCATGAAAACAATTTTTAGAAAATTTGCATATTGGACTACCACGTAAATATGATATGATAGATAGATAAGTTTATTTCAAAATTCCAATAGGCTATAAAGCTCATGAGGATACAACAAATACAATATTAACATGGTGATGATGGCAGACAGTACAAGCAAGAATGCAATGTGTAAATCAACAAACGTTTGAGTTCTTACAAAATCTTGACAGTTTACATTGCATTTTAGTTTTAGTTTTAACAACACATGGCAGAGAGCATGCGGTGGCTAGCAATGTCCAGACACCATGTTCCCTGTCTCCTTGATATATATGATACTAAATTCACCACTGACAAGAACCAAAACAGTTATAAGCTTTTGCGATCGAGCACAACACCCAAAATGCTACTTATTTGATAATCAAATCATATTTTGTGGGTACTCAAAAGAACCGTCTCAATGAGACGTTTCTTTCGATGACACACACCTTATGTTATAACTAAAGATTACAACATATTATGTATGTTATGTTATATTATGTATGTATGAGCATTAAATTGGTACCAGTGCTGGTAGTATAGGATAGTGAGCAGCAGAGATGTAGATACATGTACATGTACATTTGCATTTACACCCCCTTATTTTTTTACGATTTTTCTCATACGTCTAATGTTTTCATTGATATTCATGAATATGCAAATTAATAATTTGCGTATCTGAAAATTGGATAAAAGTCCTTTGTCTTAGCATTAAGTTGGTACCAAGTTTTAAAGTTTTAGATGAGTTGCTGCTGAGATATGAGTACTTTTGTAGGGACATCCCCATTCTTTAGAAGCGCAGTATGAGTTGCCATGGAAACCATGCAATTTCACATAGCTCAAATGGGTTTATTCTATAGGGCAATATTTTCCCCATTAAGGTGGTCTCTCAAAGCAATTTGACATATTAGAAGTTTTCCTGATGGTGCAAGGTTGGTCTAATTAAACCCTAGGGTATTAAGGAATGTATGTGCATGCTGTTACTTTTTATATATATAAAATGTACCACATACTTGGGCATGTGCAATATGACACAATTATTTTAAAACAAAACAACTTGTTGATTTGTAAATTTTCTTTCTCATTTATTACTTGAAAAGCTGGTTAACAGTCCAAAATCATGCTATACATTTAAATAGCAGGATACTGAATAAAGCAAGTTTATATATGATTTTATAGACTAGACGGACATTTATTACCATGAATACGGTAATAACCTTGAATTATTATGTAAATTGCCGTCAAAGTCATATACTCCAATGGTAAAACATTCTTAGGACATAATACAAATGATTTTGGATAAAAAAACATTGTCAAAATACATAATATTTCAGTAATATGTCAAATTCCATGATTATGGCGGCCATTTTGAAAATATGCAAATTAGGCCATCAAGACATCATTTTTCAGCTTGCCAACATTGTTTTTCGAATTCAGCATACCAAATTACCCCTGATTAAGGTGTCAAACCCTTTTCTTCACAAAATGCCTGTACTTGTTAACTTTTCTGATTTTTTTCCTGACTATACGCGCAAATGCCAATAACAAACGCCAATATTGACAAGCTAGAGATCAAACGTTTTTTCAGGGCCTTCATCTGCGTCTGCACTGTGAATGCGTAAAAGTATTGAAATCTCGAGCATTAATGTGTTTCCAGGGTTTAAGTGACCCCCGTTTTTCTTTTTTTAAACAGCTTTAAATTGAACTAAGAAGAAAGGCACTAAGCATGTGGGTTTAAATGCACACCGCGTAACTAAAACTTATTTTGGTTTAAACATATTTATTTCAAATCAGTTTATACAATTCAATACAATTTTCAAACATACAAACATTAGGATTTAAACGGAAGCAAAAGCTTATCAAGTTCTTCTCCTTTACAATATTTTGACAAAGTATAGGAGGCAATGACTTCAGTTTTGCATAATACGAGTTCATGGGCTAAAACGACATTTTCATCAAATTGGCAGATTTAACAGAGGCTAAGGTTTCTTACAACTATTACACCTGACTGGTTATTATGCTGAACTATATTTTCAAATTTGAGAACAACATTTAACTAACAAGATACAAGTTAATTGGTTTGTCTCTAACTTTTAGTACCAGTCAAGTGTTACTTCTAGCAGTTTTAAGCTGAGAAAACAAATTATTTGAAGACAATAAGACAATAGAGGCTAAACCATAATCAAGAGAGAGAGAGAGAGAGAGAGAGAGAGAGAGAGAGAGAGAGAGAGAGAGAGAGAGAGAGAGAGAGAGAGAGAGATGTGGTGGGAATAGTCTGAATTGTCCAGGTTGGACAGGAGCTGTTTGGGATATTGGCAATGGTTACATTTTCCAGTATCACTTTAGTATCTTAGATACAGAATATTTTGCTTTTTGTGTTTTTATCATAAATCAATCTATTTAGATGCTCAGAATCGCTTACTTTTCTGAATGTATTTATGCACAGCTTCAAATATGATTGAGTTAATGTTTGGTGAAAGTCTTTCATCATCAAGCAGAAGTATATTCAGAGTCATGTTACAGTACTGTGATATTGATTGACGAAGTTCTACCCTAAAGTGATGGTATAGTTGACAAATAAAGAAGAAATGGTAGGCATTCTCAATTTCTCCTGAATTGCAAGTACATAGTGGAGAGTCAATAATATTTTTTAGGAATAAGTCATTTTTAAGTGAGCTACAACCTGTACGAATTCTTGTGTGCCATATTTGGTATTTCCTTATTCCAGGGTAGTAATGTTTGGGTATAACAGGCAAGTTTTGATTTAGTTTATGCTTTTAAGCATCAATCGTACCAGCATTTCTGATATCAGGATTTAGTCTGTTCCAATTTCGAATTGATGAGGGTAGGAAAGAATTATAAAACAAAGTAGTTCGAGAAGCAATAGTCTGAGTATCATTGGAATTACGTAGATTATAACGCGACGCATTCTGGACAAGAGGAGGCACAAGAGATGAGAGATAAGGTGGGGGTAAGATCGTTAAACATTCTATAGAATAACACCAGTTAATGTTTGTTTCTTCTTGCATCTAGCGTCTCCCAACCAGTTTCTATGTAAAGGTTGGCAACTGATACTAATTTTGTTGCTCCAGTTGATATTCTTGCAGCTTCTAATTGGATGAGTTCAAGTTCGTTTTTGTTTTGCTGCGTGCAATTATCCCAAATAACATCTGCATATTCTAGAAGTGGCCTTATAAAAGATTTGTAAATTGTTTCTAAAGATTTCCTGTCAAGGTCATACTTTAGCCGACGCATAATGTTTATTCTTGTCCATGCTTTTTCCTTAATATAATCTATATGCTTTTGCCAAGAGCAGTCATTAAATAGAATAACACCTAAGTGTTTATGAGATTCGACTTCCTTGATCTGTTGATCTAGCATAAATACAGGAGGATGAACAGTGTTAGTTTTTCGTAAGATTAAAAGAGATTCAGTTTTTAAGAGATTGAATTTTACAAGCCATTTTAGTGCCCACTCTTCTATCTTTTCAAGGTCTGCATTAAGGAGTTCTGCTGCGACACTTGGATCCTCTACAATGATATATAGACTTGTATCATCTGCAAAAAGACGTATAGATGATCCAATGTCGTGAATATTATCGTTTATAAAAAGAAGGAAGAGAAGTGGACCAAGTATAGAGCCCTGAGGTACCCCAGCTGAGATAAAATTCCAGGCAGACTGGACACCAGACATAACAACCCTTTGTTTTCAACCAGTTAGGTAATTGGTAAACCATGATAAGAGATTGCCTGATATACCAGCTGATTTTAACTTATGAATTAAACCAGCATGCCAAACACGGTCAAATGCTTTACTAATATTGCAGAAAATCGCTCTTACTTCTTTACCTGCATCTAAAGCTTGACAGAAAGTGTTGTATAGATAAGATAGTTGATTAACAGTAGAGTCTTCCATTCTAAATCCAGACTGAAAAGAAGTAAGAATGTTGTTTTCCAAGAAATGATTATATACATACTTGAAAATAAGTCGTTCAAAAGCCTTGTCCAGATTGCTTAAAAGTGATATGGGTCTATAGTTTGAGATTTCAGATGGATCACCACCTTCATGCACTGGGCTGACATAAGCCTGCTTAAAAGAGTCTGGGACTATGCCTGAATGAAGAGATTGGTTAAAGAAACCACATAGAGCTGGAGATATCTCCCTACTAAGTTCTTTTAGTACACAATTACTTATCCCATCTGGCCCAACAGCCTTACCAACTGGAAGGCTTTTCAAGACAGACTCAACTTCATCTGAAGTAAGAACGATATTACTTAAGGGACTGTCAACAGGTTAACTATGAATATCAGGTATCTCAGCATTTCTTTATCGAGCAAAGTTTGGTCTTTAAAGAAATCATTTAATATATTTGCCTTTTCACACTCTTCTGCAAAATTTTAACCATTTGTTTCAAGAGGGGGGATAGAAGATTTTGAGTTAGGAGCTATAAAGTATTTTAGCAATTTCCACCACTGTTTAGGTGATTGAGAATTTGATTTTAATTTAGTAGCCATGTTGTCATTAAACAATTGCTTTGATTCTCTCTCGTATGAGTTGTGTTACCCTGTTGCGCAAATATCTAAATTTGGTCCAGTGTATTGGAAGATTGGTTTGCTTTGCCCTTTTGTAAGCTCTTTTGCGCTTTCTAATGTGTCTCTTGATTGAAGTTGTTATCCAAGGCGGATCTGACGGTCTAATAGTAATGACTTTGTTAGGTATACACATTTCTGTAATAGACTGTAGATGTTCTATTAAATTTTCGCAGTATGTGTTAATATCATTGTTTTGAAAGTCGTTCCAGTTGGTAGCTGATGCTTTTTGCCTTAACATTTCATAATTACCATCATCATATTTCCATATGCGACGTTTAAAGGATAAACATTTGGGTTTGCAAAAGTTAAAAATTCCAAAAACAAGACAATGGTAGCGTATATCTTGATGCAAGAAAGGGTCACCAACTCCACTGAGTATTTTAAGTTATTAACAAGTAGTAAGTCAATGAGAGAAGAAGAAATTTCGGTAAAATGTGTGGGTTCTTCTATAGATTGAACCAGAGAGAGCTGTTCACAAAGAGAAGTAATTTTACAGGCTTATGGACATTTTGCATATTCAAATTGAAATCACCTGTTATAATAATATCATTAACACCAGAATCAACTGCCAGGTTGATCGAATCTTCTATTGCAGAAAAAACAACAGCTTCTGAATTAGTGGTATGTGCTTATGTTTAAGGGCTAGTTCAATCCAGATACTTTCAACACCTCTCAATTCTAAGTCATGACGTCGTGTATAGTGGATATTATTTTTGACATATAGGATGACACCTCCATGACTATCACCTGGTCGGTCTTTGCGTTCCGGGATTTTATAAGAGTCGATAGTGAGATCATTTGTAGGGACTGAAGGGTTTAACCAAGTTTCAGTAAAAGCTAAGATGTCAAATTCATTGAGTTCTGTAGTTAACAAGTCAAGTTTTTTCACCAAACTCTGAACATTATAATGCACGACAGATAAGTGATTTGAAAGTTTGGAAAAATTAAATGCAGAAGAGACAAAGGTTAAGCTAGAAATGCTACTCGTTGATGTTGTTGCAGGGCCAGGGCTGGGATGTATATCCCCAGCTTGCATCATAATACATAGTATCCACATAACTGTTACTAATGTAAACAAAAGAGAACATACTAAGCGTGTGAATGCTATGTTTGATTTGAGCTGTTTGCCAGGCAATATGTGCTTCAGCATTTGCCAACACATGATTTCGTCAGCGATACGTACATTATTACACAGAGACAAGCTAATGGAGAAGACAGATTCTGACCGTGGAAGGGTGAAAAGTAATGGAAGAATTTGTAAAATAAATGATACTGGATGCAGGTCATATTGAATGCATGGCTGCATAATGGCGATTCTACCGTTGTTTCAAGAATTGTGGTCAGCCAAAGCAAGTACAGGATAATCGCCATTATGCAGATGTACTCAATAGTGTTCTGGAAGTAAGAAGGTGTGACACAGTAGTGGTTCATGTAGACCTTATAACCTACCAAACTTATTTTTGGGAGACGCCCTTATTTGTAAATGAAGCCCAAATCCCCTGTACAAAAGAATAACTTAGTTGGTTTGTCCTGTGAATATACCCATGTGTACCCCTACAGATACACGTGGTATATTTGCATTGCTATAATGATATGTACTAGCCTACAGGAATATCTATATCTGCTGATTCAACGAAAATCTATTCCCCAAACCTCACTCGTCATCATTTTGACACACACACGCACTCACGCAATTTTAAAAGTCTATATGGGTCCTAGGCCGTGCCGTATTGAAAGCAGACAAATATAAGGCTTAAGCATGAAACCTGCATGTACATGTAGCACTTTCCATTTCAATTGATCGACTCGTTTTGCCTACGAGGTAATTTGTCATGGTTTTGTCGACTGCTGATATTTTTTCAAAATCAGTTTGTTGTTGTTGTTTTTTTTCTAAAAAAAAATCGGCAATATCAGTAGAGTGTCAAGCAGTTTGGATCCAGATCATGCCCGGTAGGCCTGATCTGGGTCCAAATTGTTTGCAAAGCTTATCAGCAGACGACACTAGTAAGTAAAGAGTTTATGACAACAATTCAAGCAAATGAGAGAGTTGACGAGAAATAGCGAATCGGTGATATAAACTTATAGAGCATCAAATATTTGCCTGCTTATGATGTTTTGCTGATAAACTTTGTCAACAGCCGAAGCCAAGTTCAGGCTAAAATGGTGGGCATTATCTGGATCCATACTGTTTTAAAACCTACTTGTATTCCTAAAAGACATATTTTTAGAAAATCATTATCTCAAAAGAAATTTCAGCAGGGGACAAAACCCCAGCATTTAAGGTTTAGACAATACTTTTACTTGAATCGTTTTTGAACACAGGCCATATAAATGCATCGGTTTTAGATGTTCAGTGAAGTTTATAAGTCAGTATAAGCAGTGAATCATAGAGCCTAGCGCACGAAGATTGGTCCAGTTAAAGGGAACAGCAACCCTAATTATAAGTGTGTTTTATCAGAAAGAGCTCTATGAACCATGAATTTTGATACAAGTATCATCAAAATCGGTTGAAAAATGGGCAAGTTATGGGCATTTAAAGAATTTAATATGGCCAACATTTTGTCGCCATTTTGAATATTTAATTAGTTTTCAGAATTTTTTCAACAGCTCAATTTTTAGTTATCACTACTATAACATCATCTGCGTTTCAGCAGATATGCAGCTATATACATAAGGAAAATGTTTCATTAAAGATTAATGCAAATAATCCATTGGTTTGTCTTTTATTTTGATTACGCATATCTAATTAGGCTGAGTGACGTCACTAAGCCTACAATATGGCCACTTCTATTACAGTCCATTTGCAAATATTCAAACGCCTACAACTTCCACATTTTTAAACTGATTTAGATAAAACTGGTATCAAAATTCATGGTTTATTAAGATCTTTCATATAAAACATAGTAATCATCAGGGTTGCCGTCCCCTTTAATTAAGCAATTTTAGCGTGAAGCTGTGACTGTTTTCATCAGTTTAAACACGTGTTTTTAGTGCGCAAAAGAACTGTATCATCGAGACGGTAGTTTTGAGTACACACCAAATATTTTTTGGTTGAAAAATAGGAAAAATAATTTCTGCTACGAACTCTTATCTCTTGGACTGACGAAATACCTCCACTGACCTGTATAAGCCGTGTTTTATTTATATCGTTAGGTTCACTTGGGGGCTAATTCAAAGAGCAGCAGCAAAAACTCACCAAAATTCCATCTTATCCCAGCCTATACAAAAACACATATTTATGTGGAAAAAATTAATTCAATTACCGCTGTCTATATCTTAATTCATTTCTTTAATGTATTTCTCAATTAAAATCACCACTAAAGAATAATCAGCAAAAAACGGGGGTCACTTAAGTCCTGGAAACACAGTAGCACATAGATGAGCCTTAACATGTGATTTCCAACAATATGCCATTTTGACAAGTGTAGGCTCAGGCGAGCCTGCGCAGCCTGCTTTAAAGCTTATAAACTCCAAATGCTGTTCGGTAGTAGGTTAGCAGTCATAGAATATTCAAGTGACTAGCAAAGACTTTGATCAGACTGCGCATATCTCATGTCCCGGCTCATAATGGTTTATATGTATGTCTTAGCGTTTTGCCGGTTTCATTTACAGACATAGTCATGAGCATATAATTTCTCAAAAATAAATGAATGAAAAGAAAATCGAAAGAAAATTGAAAAATATATTATGTCATATCGTGAGACTCGAACCCACAATCTCAGGCTTCACAGATACGCTCTGTCCACAGAGCTAATCGAGACAGTGAATGTCAGATGATTTGAAAAAAGTACAATTTGAAACCAATACCTTTTGTAATTTCCGGAAATCAAAAATTAGTATAACGAATTTATACGAGTTAATACGGCATATGCATGAGTGCCAGTTTAATTATGTTTACCTCTACCGCAAATTCAGTCTCTATCAATATCAATAGGTGATATATTTAGATACTGTCTGCCAGTCAAAAGTGACAGTGACGTAATATTTTGTTCACACTTGTAAAGTGTAACAATAAATTGTACACTCCATTTGAGCTAACGTGAACAGATCACATGTGTATTAATCTAATCCTACGGATAAGATTACTACACAAGTGATATATCGATTCTAAGTCCCTGGTAACTTTATAAACAAAACAAGGCGTCACTCTTGGCTGGCAGGACAGTTATACCTACGCCAACATGGCGCAACGCCAGCCATACTACGCTTTCGTTTGTTTTTAAGTACGTTCTGTCATTTCTAGTTTTGCAATCATGTTGATGAAAAGAGAGAACTGGTTGCTTTACTTTAATTGTCTTTGTGATGCCTTGTGAATTTTAGTGTTCTGCGGGGCCATGGGTTGTGTGGTATCTGCTGGTCATACTCATTTTTTCTATTACTGTTTTGTCTGTAACACCAAACCCCACATGATTGCTGTTAATACTGTCAAGAAAATGTAAATTGTGATGAAATATCAAATGTTCTGAAATGCCACAAACGTATGTTTGATGCCTTTTAGGCTCACGGTGCCTTGGGTTGGTCTGTAATGTATGATTATGGTATTTCCTGATCATACTTTGGAAAATATAAGCTGCTATAGTCTGCCCAAATTGACATGAGACTGATTAATTTCCGCCAAAACAGCAGTGATAAGCTTCGCCAGCGGCTATTACCTGGAGACCTGATCGTTGCACTTTCCATTAATTCTCAGGAACAGACTCAATAAAACCGAGTTTGCTGTTTTCTGATACTGTAGGTTCTCTCAATTTCTGAAGGATACGTTTTTTCCAGATTATTTTGGTATGCAAAAAGAGTAAGCATGTCATGCCCAGACTCGATGGAAGGCCAAGCTAACCTAAAGTATGTATTGGTGCATAGGTTCCGGTAAGGATTTTAGCGACACTTACTGCCCATACATTTAAACATGTGTTTGGGGTGCCCAAAAGACCCGTCTTATAGACACGGTACATCATTGACACGGTTCTTTCAGGTATCCACAACATATGTTTTGGTTGAGAAATAACAATCGTAATTTTCAATTACACATTCTTATCTGCATGTCTGTTATAATAATAATAATAATAATAATAATAATAATAATAATAATAATAATAATTATACTACTACTACTACTACTACTACTACTACTACTACTACTAATAATAACAATAATAATAATAATAATAATAATCACCACACAACCATTTTTGTTGCCTTTACATTGTATTTAAAACAAGATTTTCAAAAGCATGCCTGTAAGGTTTGAAACTATGAAGATCGTCTATAGAATCTAAAACAAGAGTGTTCAAATCTTTATATCTTTTAGGTATAAGAGGCTCAAGTAGCAGGCTTGTTGGTCTACAATAGGCAGGAAGGTCCCCACTCTCGAACGCACCACACAGTTCTTGCAGGATACTAGCTACACAAGTCACAATGTCCTCTGATACATCCGTACACGCTGTGTCGTGATTGAGAACCACTGTCTTTATTAGGTAGTTGTTTACCTTTTTTTTGTCTGAAAATGTATTTCAAAAGCATGTAACACTTTTTATGCTTCTTTGAGATTCTGTTTGTAAAAGCGTTCACTTCCACTAGGCAGCCAGATATTCTCCACGCACTCCTGATATCAAATACAGGACAACACTTGGATACAATGAGACACGCTTGGTCACATTCACGTGCATACCCATTTCGCGCTTCTTGAGTCGCTTCAAAGGCTGGTATGAAATCAATGTGAATTTGGAAACGCTTCATGTTTTGTGTTCGGTTAATATTGTACCAAACAGGAGCAAGGAGACTCGAAGACTTGCTCTCCCAATATAATATCAGTGTACAGCTATCAACATCATCTGATGATTTTCCTAATGGGGTCCAAAGTGCGAGTTCTAAGTGTCCAGATGGTTTATAGATATTGCATTTATTGCACACATGTCGTAAATGGTCGAATTTTGGTATGAAGACATAATCTGGAAACTTGGTTCTAAGACTAGTGCCCTTTCCATCTTGTACAGTCAAACAATTACAAAAAGAAACGACAGATGCACTCACTTCCCGTTTAAACAGTTCGTCGATTACATTTGGGTTACTATAGTTGGCATCGAACATTAAACCCTTCTTTACCCACTTACTATAACCACATTTGTGAAGAAGTCTAAAATCCGTTGGTGGGCCATGAACACCCATGCAAGCAGCGCAACGTTCTGATATTTTTATATCACTAGTCTTTTCAAGAATAGCCAGAAAATCAAATTCTAAATATTTCTCTGTTGTTGTTTCCTTCACTTTGTCCTTGTCAAGTGTCTTCCATAGCGCGGTTTTCTCTGCCATACTGCCACATGGTTCAATCCTAGATATGTTAAACAACCCTCTTTCATTTATCTTACCCACAATTCTCTCCAACAATTCTCGCACAGCTGTCTGAATATCCTCTATTTCCTTATCACAATAGTCAACAGATGACGTCTTCAAAATTTCTTCAAAGAAAGTATTCAACCTTCCCTTATCCACGTAGGATTTACTGCTATCCCTACAACTATGACACTTATCAACAACAGTCTGTACAAGGTTCATGTCCACAGCTTTCCAAACAAGATACTTGCAGCAAAACGTATGCAAATTCCAAAAGTCTTTAGAAAAACTGATGAAATATCTCCATCCAGTCTGCTTCTCAAGATATCATGTCAATAAACAGTTAAAATTGGACAAGGATGCTAATATACTGTGTTTATTTTTAGGATCTTTTTTTTCTTTATGTTTCAATTTCTTTTCTTTGTTATGCTGTTTTGTCTGTTTTACAGCCTTATGATCACCTGCAGGAAAATGGTTGACTACTTAGCTCTCGTGTGTGATGTTTCTTGTGTTTTTGTCACTTTCCCAAATGGTGTTCCGGGTCAGGTGTGGTCTTGATTGTATCGATTCCTGAAATTTGCCTACTTCTTTACTATTATATACTGGACAAAGAAAGATGCTTATATGATATCATATAAGCATCTTACTTTGTCCAGTTTTAACTTTGTCCGACTTTAACTGTTTATTGCATATTCAATGCATCTGGGACATGTCCGGAGAAAGCCGGTCTTCTTGGTTGGCGACCAGATCAGTGAAAGTAAAACCCTCGTGAAATGGCGAATTAATCTGATCAAGGTAAATCATCCAAAGTCGAGAATGTTTAGGGTGGCAAATGTGTTTTTAACGCGTTTCGCGAAAATAAAATTATCGCGAAAATTTCCAAAATTACAGTGTTGCGCATGTAGGCAGGTTGATATGAACCTTTGTTGTGGGAAAGCAAAGAAATCAGTTACCGTTTCTAGCGACAATGCCTGAATTATGCAACAAATACATCTAAAGTGTCTGTATTATTTACCAGTTATCTCTTATTCCTAGATGTTTTTTTTCTGATTATTTAAGATAGAATTATTATCATCAATGATAAGCATATCTTACTGTCATTAGTGTATAAATGTTGTCAGTCACTGTCTGCCATGTATACTCTGTACACACACCTCACAACCTGTAAAGTAAAATAAACCAAATGTGTTTGCATATGAGATCTTGTATCCTCTGTCAACCCGGCTTGCGCGGATCCAGAAAATTTTGTCAGTGGGGTCCAACTTTGACGACGTTTCTTTTTTTTAGTTGATGAGGAGAGGATAAGCGGGACCATCATCGGTCCGCCAGCGAAGCGCCATTTAAATGGCGTTTCGCTGGCGTGCCGATGATGGCCCAATATTGAATGCTTGCTTGGTAGCTTTGTGATTTTTTAGGGGATCCAGACCTGTCTTGCTAGAAAACCCTATATTTTTGTGATTTTTCATGGGGGTCCAGACTGCCCCCTCCTCCCTCTGGATCCGCACATGCCCAGGTGTCTTTCTTGCATACAAGATCGGGTTTTGGCTGCTGTCCATTATAAGACCATGGCTCTGCTATTGGATGTTCATTTTTTGGTTGCTCATTATTTTTGGGGTTTTAGGGTTAGATATTTGTTTTGTTTTGCAGTAGTTTACGCACGTTCTAGATTTGCAACCATCTCACTGATGAAGAGACAGGTGGTTGCTATAATTTTGTCATGTCATGTCATGGTGGTGGTTCGAGTTTTGATATAATGCTTTACATCCCAGTCAATAGCTATGGTCATGTCGGGATGTATTTCATGGTTTCCCGTATGGGACCAGGCTGGTATCGAATTCCCGACCACTGGATCTGCAGTCAGGCAAGTTACTGACTGTGCTATGCGAGCCAGTATGGTGGTAGTGGTGTTGGCGGTCTTATGAATAGCACAAGAAGACTGAATAGTGTAAGAAGGGGTGAAAGCATAAGAAACCTAAGAAAGATAATCAAAATGAACCGTTGCCCATTTTGTAATCAGTACTTTAATAGGTGTGACGCTATCACATACTATACCAGGGATTATCCCTTCCTTTAAATGCATGCACGTAGAAATCCAACCCCTAGAGGTAGGAAAAATATAATTTCATGATGGCGATTTTTCCATGTTGGAGACATATCTTTCTAAATTGCTTCGATGGCCTCAGACAAACCAAATGACCTATTTTCTGTGTTTTACCTAAACAATTAAATCTTTGTTTGTTTTACCTTTTATTTTTATGCTCCTATTTTCTAATAAAATGAAAAGTTCGATTCTATAGAATCAATTTAAATATAGAATGAATGACGTAACACAATGATTGATAGATGTGGCGCGATATATTAAGAATTTCATGGTCTGTGAATACCATCTTTGAATTCGTATTATTTAAAATTATACACTGATTTTTATTTCGTTTATCTTAACCCGCGAGCGCATAATGTGTGTCTTTCGCTGGGACCTCCATGGCTACACTAGGGGTGTTCTTTAGTTATTAATGCCTGGGAGTTAAGTTCCCTTTTTTCTCAAGTGTGTTTATCACAGTCGGCCTATGTTAATTTTATTTTTATCGGAAGTGTTGAATCTAGGTCGATATCTCAGTATCCGTTCTAATGCGGTGGATCTGCTGTTGTTTTTTCATTGTCGTTTATTATTGTTGCTCCCATTGTGTGTGGGGCATGAGGGTTGTAACAGTTACATAATCTTCACGATCTTAGTGTCCTTTCTTGTATTGCAATCATCTCGCCCAGGATTTTACTTTTGGTTATGTTACATGTCTATGCCTATTGTCGTGTCTCCTGCACGCAGTACCGGGGTTTCCTCATGTTGAAGTATTAAAATGGAGCTATGCGAATCATGAAATACAGTGAGTGATGTCGAGTGACGAACGAACTTCATTAAAGTACTAATCTTAAGAACTAGATCTAGTATTAAATTATAAAAGTAAGAAAGAGGGCAAAGATCAGAAAATCGATACAAAAGAGCACCACACCTGACCCAGGATACCAATGGGAAAGTGACAACGTGACAATTAGACATCAAAAACGAGAGCCGAGAGGTACTTTTGATTAGCCTATGTTACATGTCTATTGTCGTGTCTCCTGCACGCAGTACGGGTATGTGGATGGGGCGTTTCCTCATGTTAAAGTATTAAAATGGAGCTACGCGAATACATAAAATACAGTGATGTCGAGTGACGAACGAACTTCATTAAAGTACTAATCTTTAGAACTAGATCTAGTATTAAATTATAAAAGTAAGAAAGGGGGCAAAAATCAGGAATCGACACAATCAAGCACCACACCTGTGGGAAAGTGACAACGTAACAATTAGACATCACAAACGAGAGCCAAGAGGTCAGCCCTTTCCCAGCAGGTGACAACAAGGCATCAACAAACAGACGTGCATGAAGCTCAATCGATAAAATTCCTCGCCTTCTATTCTCCATATTTCCTTTACGGAATTGCCCAAAGTGCTAAAAATAGAAACGAACCTTATTGTTGCTAGTGTGGTACCCTGCGTCTCTGTTATGTATAGATGTACCACGACCTCTGACCAATGACCTTTGGGTCTTTCTATTTCAAACGATTGATGCAGAATGCGTAAAATGAGCCAGTCTGGATGGAACTTATGTGTATGACAAAGCTTTTAAAATAAATGTAAATAAATGCCCGAAACCCTTTTTTCTAGAGCAACATATCGATATTGTAAATAGAGTCACATGGCATGGTTTCAGCTCGGGTGGGAAGGGGGGGGGGGGGTAACTACCTATATATGACATAGTACGGATGTGCACGCCTAATAGCCCCCTCTTTCAGCGCTGCCAGGTGTACGATAAGTCACATTTCTCTTAGAAAAAGTATATGATTGACCCAGTTTTTCATCATTGATATATGAATTGTCCCGTTTTCTGACATCCCTGTTTGAAAATACTTATTTTTGCTCAGATATTCAGCTCAGAAACCAAAGTTGTAATATTTAGTTGTAAGCTTTGTTTACAGACAGCAAAGAGGTTATATGAAAATCAAAGACCAGTATATGAATATGTAAACATTTTGTTCAATCAAGTATTTGAATAGGTATTTTTTCAAAGACCAAGACCAATTAGGGTAGGTCTCAAAAATCTGGCTCGCACACCGTACCAAAATTACCCCCAAGTTTGCCCCCCCGAGGTTTTCAGTGACGCCAGCGTCACGTTATGAACGTCAGCGTCACGTAATCGAAGTAGATGCACGATATAAATCCGAGGTCTGGTTCCACGGAACTGGCAGAGGCAGTTCTGATTGACCAGATTCCCACATCTCGCAGACACTGGTCAGACACAGCCTATATAGGTCACTCTCAGACACCACATAATGCGGCGTCTGGCCATGGTCTCCACTATTTGCCTACAGTATGTTCTATTAAGATTTGTAAAAAAAATAAAAAAAATACCACCCAACCCACCTTAAATTGAAAATGGGCTCGTCCTACTGATATATGGGTAGGAAAGTGCATTTGGCTTAACTGGGTTAAGAGTCAATCCAGAGTTTAGCTTTACCCCTTCATGTACGAATGGATTCTTACTTTTGGTTTGGAACAACAAACCTTGGACGGTCCACTGTATATATCGAGGGGCCATAGGTTATAATTTCAGAACAATATTGCATTTCTTTTCTGTATAAAATTACACTTATTTTTCCAGCATCGTACCAAGAGCAATAGATTAAGGGATTTTATTCCAAAACAAAACTTTTTAACACATAAAGCCTAGCGTAAAATTTTTGTGGGACATAGGCAAACAGTGCAGACCCTCCAAAATAGGTTCTCCACTGTTTGATTACAGAATGACAACGTAACAATTAGATATCACAAACAAGAGCCAAGAGGTCAGCCCTTTCCCAGCAGGTGAAAACAAGGCATCAACAAACAGACGTGCATGAAACTCACTCGATAAAATTCCTCGCCTTCAGGTCACAGATCTGTAATTGTAAAAGGGCAGTGATTGGCTGAAAATGTGGGTGGAAGCTCAGCACAATATTTTTAAGTTGTAAGGTATTTCATGATTGGTCAATAATAAAACTAGGAAAGATATTGTATTTATTAGACGGGTATATCTTTGCTGTACTTTTTGAAACAACATCTCATTGTTTTTGTTGATTTAGTTAACTGGTGTGGCTTAGAAAAAAGGACCTTGCATTCTGGTATTTTTTTCAGTTGAATTTTACTCTCATGTAGGGTGCCCACCTTCAGGGGCCAAAAATTGGCAAAACATGGTGATCACAGGGGTATCTCATTCTTGTATATTGATTGAACTAGGTCCAATCTGTAACTATGTGATTGAAGAGTTGTGAGGACCACAGCTTACTTAAAAGCTATAATGGAGGTATATGGAAAACAATTACAGGTCTGGGCCCTTCACCTTATTTTGGTATTTCCTATCTTTACGGATTTTAAACAAAGTGCTTAAAATAGAAACGAATCTCATGGTTGCTACAATAGAAGAGAAGTTTCCCTTCTTAAGCACAAGTAATGGCTTTTAAAATAATGTGCTGAAAATAACTCGGTTTTATTGAGTCTGTTCTCCACTGCTTGATTACAGAATGTTCTTTCAAAATTTGAATAAAAATGAAAAGTACCACTCCACATCCCCTAAAACGGAATGGACTAGTCCAATTGATGAGTTTGGGAAATTCCATTCAGCTTAAATGGGTTAAATAAAAACAGAGCACATTACCAAGAGGATTCAAAGGTTACAGGCGTTGGATTTAGTTCACACCTGGTGCTTGGAAAACGGTTTGCTCAACAATACTGATGTTAATTGCTTGTCGTAAAAAATCTTGATAGCGACCTTGTATCGATTCCTGATCTTTGCCCTCTTTATTACTTTTGAATTCCGAATTAGCGGTAATGAAAGTATTTTGAGTCATTCGCAGTTAAATTTACGATCAGAGCTCAGAGGACCAACGTCAAATAAAATTTTCTTATACCCAACATTATCTGAAAAACGGATCCTTCAGAATTAGAGAGGAAAACGACATACTTGGTTTTATGGAGTCTGTTCAAGCCTTAACAGTTTGTCTTATTCCGGTGAATTAGTGAATAAAAATTCTAGTACAATTGAGTCATTTACACTGAAATGCATGTATCTGCTTACAATGAATGAAATGTGACTGTGCATCTTCATTTAGTCGCAATATGAGAAGGCCTGATTTTTCATAGGTGAAAAAGCAAATGCGCAGATCGGCTGTGCTGTTGCGCATGGGGATCGGCGCATATTATTTCCGCCTGCGTCTCGATAATGTTAAAATGTATTAGAACCCGCTTTCATACGGAACTTATTTCACAACGGCTATGTTGAAACACTCAGTTCGGCTGCCCGTACATTGCTTTCAATCTAAATACATAGGGCTTCATTCTAATAAGCAAACGTTCAACGTGGGTCGTGCATACTACTGTCAGTTGATTGCAAATATGCTCTTTCCCAACAGTTTAAATGTATGTCTTTTTGGTGCTCAAAAGAACCGTCTTATCGAGACTGTTCCTTTAAGTACCCACAACATATGGTGTTTTTTTTGAGAAATTTATTGTTTGTTACGCACTCTTGAACAGAACAGAACAGAACAGAACATATACTTTATTGATCTCTCAGGTCATGAGGTGACTGGAATCTAAAATACAATCAAAAGTTTCATTTAGCGAGAAAGAAAAAAAAAACATTTGCAATAATTCACAAATTAAAACACGAGACAACACAATAACAGAACAAAACACACCACAAATCCAGGACCAAACACAACGCATCACAAAACATAATTCAAACACAACACAACACCAGTCCAGAACCAAACATAACACACGTCACTAAGCCTTATTCAAACACGGTACATCACAAAACCTAATTCAAATATAAACATATCACAACGTCTAATTCAAAACACAACACATCACGAAACTTAATTCAAACACAACATACCAAAAAGCATATTTCAAGCACAACACTTAGCAAAAACCTAATTCAAACACAGCTAATCACAAAAACTAACTCAATTACAACACATCACAAAGCCTACTCCAACACAACACATCCCAAGCCTAATTCCAACACATCACAAGCCTAATTCCAACACAACACATCACAAGCCTAATTCAAACACAACACATCACAAGCCTAATCAAACACAACACATCACAAGCCCTAATTCCAACACATCACATCACAAGCCTAATTCAAGCAAAATGCATTATAAAACCAAAGCGGAACAAAATGCATTATAAAACCAAAACCGAACACAATATATCATAAAACCTTATTTAAACACTATACATTTCAATGCCCAATGCCAACACAATACATCATAAATCCTAATTCAAACACAATGAATTCATAAAACCTAATCCAAACACAATATATCACAAAGTAAGTAAGTATAAGAGTCACTAAAACAACAACAACAACAACAACAACAACAACAACGAAACTCCAGCTGTTAAGTTTTAGAACTAATTTTGCGCAATATCTTTTTTATCTTCTTTAGCAAAATGCGATGAAAGTTGTAGAGGAGCCTTTCCGCCAACTTCTAAGAGATTTTTATGCATATAGATGAGATTTTGCAATAGATTTAATTCATCCTAAACTTTCAAGTCTTTTATTGACAGATAAAAGAATTTCTAGCGATAAGGCGAGCAATCTCCCTAAACGAGACTTTCGTTTTATTTTGTTGAAATAACGACTGGAGAAACTAGGCACATTCAAGGAATATATATAGACGGGCCGTCGATGCACCATTGCCCCCGAATTTGTATATTTAAAACGGGATTTCCTTAATGCATGTAATAAATCTACTTCTTATTGAATGAGAATTTATTTCGATCATCAACTGTACTTGTTATTCAGTAACATATATGGGAACTAGACCGTTAAACAAGGGTACCAATCGTCCTATCACGCTATGTACAGTAAAACTATTTATACAGTTGATGTACAATAAAAACGACCATCTTGCAAAGTGGTCTTTTTTGTCAGATATTTGATGTCTTCTTGCGCTTATACAACCCCTTTCCCCCCCCCCCCCTAGACCCAAGACGCCCTTTACATATGTTATATATTTGTATAGCGACATTTAATTGTCCAAAGGGCATCTTGGGTCTAGGGGGGGGGGGGGGAAGCATTTAAAAACAAACTGAAAGACGCCAGTTTCATCTTTTCAATGGCAAACGTCACAATTTTAAGTATATTTCGTACGCATGCGCAGAAGGAATACCGCAAAGTTTCAAAAAGGAAGGGCACTTATATCCTTAATATTTTAGCACTTTTACTTTTTGAAAACCGGCAAAGGATTTACTAAAACCTTCGTCTAAACGGCACCCAAACTAAAGGCGTAAAATGAGGGGTGGGAGTAGAAGGCGCAAGTTTAAACGGTTTTGTAAATGATGCATCGTTTTGAAAACTATTTTTATGCTTTCTGTGTAAATTTTACTACCGGAACAGACCAATTTTAAAAACATTAGGGCAATTTGAAAATTAAGGTTTTGTAATCATGTCAACTAGGGAAAATATACGCCTTATCGCTAGAGCTCCTTCGTATAGGCGTGATAGAAAGGGGTAGTCTCAAAAATATTCGTTAGAGGTGCATATCCCGTTATTCAAAGGCTTTGCACAACAAAAAAAGGCCATTTGTATACTCAGAATTTACCGTGCATATGCCGAATCAACTTGAGCAGGCTCATTTGTAGGAACAAAGGTTGGGTTTTCGCATGACATGCTATTTATCTCTTTTGCACGTGCTATGAAATGAACGATTTTGAGAGAGATGACCCCTCTAGCTTAACGCACGAGCGAATCAGGCGCGATTTCCATGATATTTGAACAAGCCATCCATCGCTTTAGTGATTGAATTAGGGCGGTACAATGTAACTTTTTGACTGACATCTTAGACTTGGTTTATTTGCATTTTGCTTAAAATGTTCAAAGAGTGCATTTAAGTACAGAGGAACCTGCAGCATCTTGGATGTTGGAACTGTTTGGAGAGGTTGGCGGAGATGTTCCTGAATACTTTTTATTGGGATTTTTTTCTTTCTATAAGTGACGCATTAAAAAGTTATTGCAAACAATTAGTTCTAAAAACTTAACAGCTGGAGTTTTTTTAAGAGGTAAGTGATCATTGTGATTCTGATCATTTTAATTATTTCAAAACAATAATATTTACTGCAATATATAATAAGATAGTCTTGTTTCTCCATATTCAGCTGCACGCCAGATAGTTGATTAGTTGGTTTACTATATTAGGAAGGTTATTAGGGTCCTCTTCCTTAGCAAAACAATTCAGAGTGGTGGCATGAATATGAGAGAGTTGTGTGTTGTCCACTGCATTGAGCATGTAACATTTGAGCCAGTCGTGAGATTTCCAACAATGTGATATGTGCGATCAAGCAAAGCCTCAGCATACGCGCAGTCTGATCGTGCCTTTGCTAGTTGCTTGAGTATTCTATGATTGTTAAGCTGATTCTATGATTGTTACGCTACTGACTGAACACCCTTTGGAGTTTCTAAGCTTAAAAGGAGGCTGCAGAGGCTCGTCCGAGTTTAAACATGTCAAAATGCCACACTGTTGCAAATCACATGCCGCAGCTCATTTCTTAGTTTTCAGGGCACTGGACTAGATTGCAGGCATGTGCATAACTACTTCGCCTCATTGTATTTTCAGATTATGAGGTCTCTTCCAGATGAATATTTTCTGCCTGAAAATCACAAGTTGCTGTATTGTTAGTACTGTAGTCTTCAAAAGCACTTTTACCTGAAGTCAGGTCGTTCCACAACACAATGATTCACTGAGGGCTTTATTGCGAGATGAAGTGCTCTCCTTCCTTTTTCTCACGTCTGTTTTCAGGTTTTTTGTTATGTGCTTCTCAAGATAATGAATATCGGTCAGCTTATCTTTTCTTTCCCTGTATTTTCAGAAAAATGGATTCATTGAGGAAGCACAAATTCAAACAGAATACAGTAAAGCCCGTCTTAAGCAGTCACTCAAAAAAAGACCAAAATAATAGGTTTCAAGACAGATACGCGCATAATGCAAGGCAAAAGTATTGCAGAAAATCTACCACATGGCGTTTGACCTGCATTCAGCTACCATATGTCTTTTAGACCTTTGTTTTTGAGTGCCCGCTTGTGACAGGTTTCACTGTAGTTTAATATTCGATTTTACCCTTGCTACACGATTACACTGTTCATCAGTTATTATTTATCTGCTTGTTGACATTCAGGAGCAGCTTCTTGAAGCATATCAATAACTTCCATGATGTTAGTCTTGAGTAGAACTAAAGGGTGTTAAGAAAGTTCGTCCCGCTCTTCATCATAGAATTCCGAATCAATTAAAATGGAAACGATACTAAAAATGCATATTCCATGAGCATGTTATCCTTTTGGATACTCTATAGTGTATGGCATCGTGCCTGACATCGAATGTCTTCACACACTTATATTTACTTTGGATACTATCTTTCAATCGTTCTAGACAAATCTTTAATTGTCTAAAAAATTGTGACATTTTTTTTTATATTTTGGATGGTTGTTTACAGCCCTGTAGTTACGTAAATGTACAAGAGGTTCATATTAGATGAATAGCAACTCCATTTAGGGTTTCTTAACCAACTAGAAAATATGTTTCTCACTATGGCGTTTGCATTACAATGGTTTTTGTCACATACCCCCATTTTGCTCCTCGAGCCCTAAACGTCCAGAGGGGTACTTGATTTTGAAGATCATTTATTCGGTGACAAAATATTTGCTTAAACATCCCATTGTTTATTTCTTATCAAGTGAGTCGACTTTGAAGAATTCCAGTGACATTTATGTCATTAGACACATTATAACTAAAATAATAGGAACATAATTTTATTGCGGAACGAACTTTCTTAACACCCTTTACATCAGCTGTAATTGACTTAGATCATACTTATATTCATTTTTCAATATGGTATTCTTAATAGCTGATCGAACCATAGTCAAAATACTGCGGAATAAAACTTAATCACTGTCGTGTTTACAACAGTTTTGTCTGTTTGATTTGATTATTTAAGTCCAAGTCAACAATATTTCAGCTATGTCGGGACGGGTCTTCCTGGGTTGAACCAATACTAGGCAATGATTAATGTGTTTTGCTCAATGAAACAATTCAGTGACGCTGGTGATGCTGGGACCAACAACCCCTCGATTTCGAGTCAAGCACTCTACCACTGAGCTACTGCGCTCCCTCCTAGTTGTACCTGTAACAAACGCAGCTGGAGGTGTCACTCTGTGTAAGATCTGCGTCGGTTTTAGAGATACGCTTAAAATTCCTTTCGTGTCTACAAATTGCGGTCTATCAAAAAATAGACATTAAACATATAGGCTATGTCACTATAGAATTCCATAGCAGTACGTTCACCAATTGTGGAAGTTTTACGCCTCTTAAACTCTGCACTAAGTGAATAAGGGAATTTTTCCAAGGTCTTGGCCCCAGAAAACTTGAGATGCTTGAGTTCCACCTCCACAGAGTGAAAGTTGGATAACATCTGTGACAGGAACAAAGTAAGGAAAGACGCAAAGATCATGAATTGATACATAAAGAATACTAGATGGGTGTCTTTTGATATCAAGTTTACCAGGCAAGGCTTTGAGAACGCTTGTTGACATCGCGAGGCTTGCCGAGCGATTCAACCTGCGTCCTCAAAGCCGAGCCTGGTAAACTTGATATTAAAAGACACTAACCTGGTGTTCTATTTATCAGGTTCCCAGTGTTGAACACAATTATGACGTTTTTTTTTTTTTTTTTTTTTTATTTTTTTTTTATTTTTGTGTTGATTCAGCGTCATTAGCGGCGTCATTCAAAAAGTGCAACGTCATTATGACCTGATAAAGGTAACATGCCATGAGATAGGAAGCGTTTATTAGGTTATGTTGAAACAATTCAGTTTATATTAGGGGTGACTCATACAATCAAGTACCACACCTGACCCAGGTCACCACATGGGACGTAAAGCAGCAAAAAAAAAAAAAAAAAAAAAAAAAAAAAAACAGGAAAATATCGCAGAGGTTTAGCCAAATCCTTCGGTACCTGTCTGTGTGAGTGTATATACATTTATAAGATTTTGAGCACGTTGGGACGGGCTAAACATGTTGTTACTAGAACTTGTAATATCATCATATAGATTGGACACATTTTCTGGGGTAAATTGAATTGATTCCTTGACGACATGTTAACATTTAGTAATGACGTCACCTTCTGCTGGTCACATTGCATTTAATAGTAGCCCATTTTAGACGTGTTTCCTCTACGTTGAAACATTCTCTACCTTTCAAAAGTTGGTTTTGACTATATGGATACCAACATACTAAGGGTGTGTGTCCATTTTCTGCTGAGTGTGCACTTGAATTCGAATAGTTTTGCTTTAACCGTTATTAGCGCCAAATATAAGTGTTTACAGTACACTGTATTTTCCTCATATCAATCATGCGTGACGAAATTTTGACACTACTCTGCATAGAATTGAATTTAAGTTTAAACACAAGCTGCTGTTTGGAATAGGTCTACAATTTTCTCATGCTTTTTTTTATAGCAATCTCAATATATACTGCTCAACAAAAGTTTAGCACGGTTTAATAAAAAAATAATTTTATTTAAGCCAAAAGTTTAAAGATATCAAATATCTGCTGAAATGATGGTTTGATATGTGATACAGTAGAGGAAAGCAATTGGTGTACTTTAATTAGATTTCCACTGCATCGTTCGTTGCTTTAAACAAGAGAGGGGTCAAAAACGCATTTCAACTCCATTGTTCGCAATACAAAATTGATACAGCATTGGGTTATAACGTCTTTTGTTTTCCAGCTTGGTCGAATCGGCCATTTTGATTAACAGATAAAGGTCATCTCCATTGAGCATTTGAAGCAAAATTTGAGTCTTGAAAACAACTGACGTCACTATTGTTACGCCGTTTACAAGTCAAAAACAGTAGTTATTTCGTTGTGTAGGCATGCTTAATTGAAAGGGTTTTCGTGTTTTAGAGAGACAGTTCAGGGAAAGGTTAGTTTGTAAAATAAAATCCCTTGGTTATTAAATTCATAAAAAAGTGACGTTAATCTGAAGTTGCGGCTAAATGTAGGCAGTAACGCTATCTAAAGAAGACGTTTTCAAATGGTCAACTAACAGAAATGTTCCAGATGCTTGTGCCATTCAAGCATTACAAAAATTTCTTGATCTCTTGATTCCGTCAGCTGAAAAGTGAAAAAAGAGGAGAAAGTGGAAAATGCCATTTAAACGTCATAATGGAACGGTAAAACGCGGCATAAACGGGTATTAAACTTTGACGTTTTCAACGTTTTTCATCATTGAGAACCTTTTGCTGCACTCTAGATTCAAAAGTTCTAATTTCTGATGTAGACATTTATTCTTTGCATGCCCATGACATCAAATTTAACGTCGATTCACTGATGCCTAACCAGATTACATTTTGTCTGAACGTTAATTGCAAGATCCACATGCATGTTGATTTCATTAAAATAAAATGTTTCATGTTCGTTTAAAGTGAGACACTAAATTAAAATCCGTGCTAAACTTTTGTTGAGCAGTATATAATTGATTAAGTTTGCAACCTGTACGGTAACACCGGCTAAGTGATGTAGCATGAGATAGCCCTTTTTGTGAAAACTACCTGTATGTATTGAACATTAAAATGACACTCCCAGCTCATCGCCATCTCCGCGAACGGAGATGGCGATGAGATGGGTATGTCATTTTATAAATTTTGAGGCAGTTATCAAATGGCTGGTGTACATTCAGTCAGTACACAACAACATACTTTACTTCAGTACTGAAAGATGGCAAGCTTTTTTGAAAAGCCTATACTTGTTACTAATATTCGGCAAAATTTGTCCATAAAACTTTTTTATTATCATATGTCTACATGAACATCCCTCGTGGTCACCATTGAGGTGGCATATTTCTAGCCACAGTACCATATTTGGGCAGAAATTCTGATTTTGTTCCATGCGCATATGTAGTTTTATACTGTCTTATGTCCTAAATTTTATGATTTGTAAATAGTGAATTTTATTGGACAATCTTTAAACATTGTAATTCAAATCCATTCGAAATGTTTATTGTTATATAATAACTTCAAATTATGATTAACATAGTTGGGAAAGATTACGAGCTGTCATAAGAAATACGAGTACCATGGCCTGCTTGGTGTTAATTTCCATAATGTGTTCACTTCCTGGTATTCAGTTCTATTGTAGTCCAAACACGTGTATAACTGGACCAACCACTCGAAATGGGTTCTTATAATTTCAGTAGTGCTGTGTCCAGGCACAAGCTAGCTGTCTTGTGTTGGTCTGCGTATTCATATTTTTCCTCCATGATTTTGTGTATGCGAGCAGCAATGACTCTCTCGCCAACATAATTCTCATCAGATACTATAGCTGTGAAACACAATGGCTCACTGAGCACTGAGTTGGTAGAGCGTTAGAAGGGTTGCAAGTTCGAGTCTCATCGCCGGCGGAATCACTGTTTGTGTTCTTTAGCAACAACACTTAGCTGCTGCTTAGTACTAGTTAAATCCATGAAGACCCGTCCCGACATGACTGAAAAAGGTATTGACTGGGACAAAGAATCAAAATAAACAAACACTCGCATTTCGCATGTAACAAATTAAACTTATTAGAAGAAACCAAATACTCTTATATTAGAATGTGTGGATGTGCAGACCGGTTGTTGTTTGTCTCATCACTGCAGCAAAATAAAATTTTCTCGCAACATCAACGTCGTATCAATGTTGACCGGATATTACATCGAATAATGTCCTATTTGTTTCAAGCCGACTACGTCTGAACATGCAAAATCTACGAGTTTCTAATTGGTACAAATGGCATGTCATTGGTTGATCATGTCTTCCTTAAAAGGAAAACAAAGCTAATTTAAATAATTAAAATAATTTTAAGCCACCAACACATGGCAGACGTCCAGATTAACGAAATTTTAAACCTATATGGGATTATCAAACCATAACATAAAACCCGGTCTGGCCTATCGCATATGAGCCAGTGCATGAGATTTCCAACAATGTGGTATGTGCGACCAGCAAAGCCTCAGATCAGCCTGCGCATACGCGCAGTCTGATCAGAGCCTTTGCTAGTCGCTTGAGTATTCTATGACTGTTAAGCTACTGACTGAACACAACTTGGAGTTTCTAAGCTTAAAAGGAAGCTGCACAGGCTCGTCTGCGTCTACACTTGTCAAAATGCGGCATTGTTGGAAATCACATGTCGCGGCTCATATTATAGTGTTCACGGTTTGCACTTAGATTCCACTGCCCAGTCAGCAATATGTTCACCATTCCAGACTTAAAGACGTATATTTCTGTCTTATAGGGATCATTAAAGGATTAACTGATGAGGGACAGTTTCAGTATCTCATTGGAATGAAGGGGCCCCAAGAGGGGACTTACCTATATATAACACAATTTTTTTCACTAAGATAAGTCAGCTTTATTGTACAATTTACAAATACAAATATTCCTTCTTGTAGGTGGGACGAGTCGAAGACGAGTTTCCCCCTACAAGAGGGAATATTTGTACATTCGCGAGTATTTGTACAATATAATACTTGTATCATGACCAACAAAACAACCACCTTTTAATTTATTCATCAGGTTCAGCTCCACCCTTGACAGTTTCTTGTGAAAATTATTGAACAACATCAAAGGAAAGGCGGCAAATTCATGATACAAATATCAATAATTTATCAGAAAATACCTAAACCATTCATGCGGCCACTTTATTACCCCCTGTAAGGAAGTCATAATCAACTCAATAAGATTAGCCTTTCACCTGCCTGGAAAAGCCCTCAGGCAGTGGTACCACTATTAGTATCGGAATTTACCTCTTTAACGGTCAACATCTAAAAGCGGGCCACTATCGGCCCATCGCCGATTCAAATGACACCGTCTGCTGGTGGGCCGACGGTGGCCCGAGACTGTCTGCTGGGTGGGTGTCTTTGAAACAGAAAAGAAATGAAATCAATTAAAAATCAAAATTTGATCCCACGGACTTGGCCGAGGAGTTCCGAAAGGAAATATTTGATTAAAGCAACATGAATAAAACTAAATGGGCCAAGTAGCCCTGAATTGCTCACCTGAATTTTATTTAAAACTTTTTATTTAAACGAATCTATCGGAAACTGGCTACGCCTACGATGACCCCGAGGTGAAGCCAATTTCGCCCCCGCAACATAAGTTGAACAAATTTAACCCTTAAAGCGCCCATCATGACTGCAGCAGACGACACATTTTGAGACATCTTTCCCAATTTTCAACAAAAATGAGGTATGATATTACATGAGAATCGTCTGCGAGCTGACGATTCTCATGAAATATCATGCCTTATTTGTTATATTTGAAAAAGCGGCAAAAAATTAAATATCATCTGATGCAAATTATAGATGGCGCTTTAAGGGCTAAAAGTGGTCCTCCAGATGATCAGTATTACATATCAAATACAAAGGCTTTATGCCTAGTGGTTTCAGACAAGATTTCTTTCCTATGCTTTCTCTATAGTTAGTCATTGTAAATCATGTGACCCCCAGATTGGGGCCGTTTTTAAACACAGAACCAAAACAACTTGGTTAAGTACTATTACTACTAACTGAGCTGCATACCAAAGTCCAACACACTAGGACTTGTGGCTTCTGTCAGGATGATTTTTTTATGTTTTCTTTAAACCTTTACACATGTAAGACTCGGGGCGTAGCCATTTTTTGGCCCCAAGGCCATAATTTGAAATAAAACTGGTACAGGTCTTCTAGGTGATGCTATATACCAAATATCAAGGTTTTAGGCCTTGTTGTTTGATAAGACGATAAGAAGTTTTATGTTTTCCTATATAATCCTATGTAAAATAGGGGTCTCATTTTTGCTTCAAGGTCATAATTTCAACAGTCTTGGTAGATGTCTATTAGGGGATGCTATTTACCAAATACCAAAGTTCTGGGCCTCGTGATTTCAGACAAGAAGATCAATGTTTTATATCACAAGTTTTCTCTATATAAGCCTATGTAAAACATGTTACCTACAGAGCGGAGACAATTTAAGACCCAGTGCCATTATTTGGACATACATGGTAAAGGTCTTTAAGGTGATGCTAAATACCAAATATCAAAGCTCTCGGCCTTATGGTTTTAGACAAGACGAATTTCTAAGTTTTCATTTTTGAAAATCTATGTGTAACGGGCTAGAACAAGTGTTGAAGAGTGTCATAAAGAATAAATTCTATGAAGTTTGGTCAGAATCCAACCAATAGTTTAGGAGGAAATATCCTTGATGATACACCATGGGCGACGGACATCCATACAATAGCTGACCCAGAGTCGATGAGCTAAAACATATTCCTCTCAAGCCTGCTGCGAGCACCACGGGCATATTATTCTTAATGTCAATCTGGAGGTATCCGTGGTAAAAATGTTCAATCATCACACAGGGAAGGCGGCAATCGAAAACGCCCTTAATAATCGACGTACGCGGATCAAAAATAGCTAGAAACAGTGTTTTTCGATTGACATTTGTCGCCTGTCAGGCGACAAATGGCAATCGAATACTCTGTTTCTAACAATTTTTGATCGACGTCCGTCGATAGTATTAACGTTTTCGATTGCTGCCTACCTGGTCTGATGATTGAACATTTTAACCACGGATACCTGCGTTTAGATGGAATATGCAGATTGACATTAAGAATAATATGCCCGTGGTGCTTGCAGCAGGTTTGTGATAAGCAGCACCTGTGGCTAAGTGGACACAACACTGGTCTTGTTTTCTATAGCCATGGACAATAGGGGAGACCGGGGCAAAATGATCCACTTTTTTTAAATATTTTTTCCTGCTTTTATGACTGGATATATCTTATTGCTTTTAGATGTATAATACACTGTATTGGCTACATCTTGGGAAAAAGAAATACAGGCATAAAGCGACATTAGTGCTTTAAACGGAAGATTAACGTTTGAGCGGATCCATCATACGAAAGAGCAGATATTTTTTTACGAAAGAGCGGAGAAACATAAGTCAAAAGAGCGGATGATTTAATCATTCAAAATAGCGCTTGTCCCAGGTAATGACCAGGTACTGACCAAGTACTGACCAGGCAAGTAATGAGCAGGTAATGAATGGCCCCCACGCCAATACGATGGTGGTCAGTTGTTGCCCGATTATCCTATCTGAATATAAGAAAGATACAGTTGATCACACATTTTTTAACATTCTGAAAAACGAAATGGTACTTTTCTGACATACCAGTATCATTTAATTTTCTTGTGATAGGAATAGACAGTTTTGATAAAAATATCTTGAACTTTAAACAGAGTCAAATTAGATTATTTCAGACTGTTTTATTTTGCCCCAACTATGCTGTATCATTTTGCCCCAGTGACCTCTTGTTTACTGTTTTCGTAGCAATTCAAAAATACGACACCCCACAATAGTTCTGATTATTTGGAGACATGACGTATCTATATAGTTCAATTTACACGATATAATTAAGATATATTTCTACCACATTTTTACCTTCATAAAAAATGACACCTTCGAAATTTACGTACATGTAGGGTGCCTCAAAAGTCAATTGTTTATATATCAAACTTAACTTTGATCTGTTTTGGTTGAGCGTTTCTTATAATATGGCGGATTTCAAAATGCGCATTCAGTTTGAGTAAGAAACGTCATAGATGGCATCATCGTTTGAAAATTCGCGCTGTATCATTTTGCCCCGTGTACCATTTTGCCCCGGTCTCCCCTACGTCAAGCCTCCAGTCCACATAAAAAAGTGTTTAATTACTACCTTAACCCAAATAAACCGAATACATTTACCCACCCTTATCAATTAGACAAGGCCATTTCCAATTTTAGGGTTGTTCGTTGGTATTTTCATTTTATTCTAATCATAATGGAACATTTTGTAAGCATACAGTGAAACCCATGATTAGAGACCGTTTTGTGGCGTTTGATCTGAAGGTGCGCCCATTGATTTTGTCATGGGCAAAGTGGGTCAAGCCAGACCGAGCCAGGTTTGAAACTAGAACTTAGCTTCTTTTGAGTTTGTTTGAAACAAAATGTATCAATCAAAATAATTGTTAAACCCTCGACCCAAAGAAAGTTGATATTGGAATATAGATATAAATCTGTCAAACATGTCAAAAGTACATAGAAGAGGGAAAACCCAAAAGAAAATATAAAACAAGTTTGCAAGCCTTCATAAAGTTTGAATTTACCAGTGGCTTTCAGACCTGGAATAATAAATACGGGGTAATTGTCCATGCTTTTTGTAGCCTGCTGAAAATTTTTAAATCATATTTTTTTAGAAAAAATCTTCCAGGAATACCATCAGAATGTCAAGCAGTTTGGATCGGGATCAAGCCCGACGTTTTCTCGGGTCCAAAAGTTGCCAAAATTATCAGCAGACGACCTAGTATACTGAAATAAAAATACGTGTAGCATTACATTATTTGATTGCAGCTTAACCCATAATTTTTTGAGTCAAGCGGCGTCTGATCAGGTTCCTCACTGTTTGCTTACAGAATATACTTTTAAGATTTGAAAGAAATTGAAAATTACTACCCAACAACCCTTAAATTAAAAATAGAGTCGTCCAATAGATAAGTGTGGGAAATTCCATTAGGCATAAATGGGTTTACAGCCACTGATCTTACTGCTACTGTGGTGCCAACCAAGAGTGACAATGGCGTAATACTTAGTTTATAATTGCTAAGTAAATCATTAACTTGTACACTCCACTTGAGATAACGCGAATGGATAGATCACTTAAGTATTAATCCTTTCCTGAGGAAAGGATTAATACACAAGTGATCTATCGATTCCCTGGTAACATTGTAAACAAAACGTGACATCACTGTCACTCTTAGCTGACAGGACAGTAGGTTCAAAAACTATTTCCGTTCGATTAACATGTTGTATATTGGTGAAATTCGACCTCAGACGGATAAAAGATAAGACGATTCGAATTTATAGCACGTGAAAGGGGAAACAGGTAGAAACCGTTATAAAGCTATACGATAATACATTATCATGATTAGGTAACTTTCACCGTTTTACTCAACTTTCTCTGGAGCTCGATAGGTAAGCAACAGTGCATTAATGTTAGTCTAATAAGGCATTAGTATTTTTTTTCATTAATGCGTGTTCGAGTCTCGGTCAGGCCTTTTTTACTTTTAATATAGGCGTGCGTGCGTGCGAGCGTGCGTGCGTGCTTTTTCATTTGAGCTCTTTTTCTATTGCATTTTTTCATCATCGTATATATTTTAAGTAATGTTTTAATGAAATTAATAAATCTTACATGCTCTCTGTCTCGTTGGCAGTGTCAGTATCAGAGCTGCAGTCGGAGCCTGATGCAAGATCAATCACAACTGGCTCATGACCTTCCTCTGCCGCGATCTCCTTTAACTAGTATGTATACCCGCTCTACTAACAAAGCATGCTCGACGCACTTCACCCAGTCACCTCTTCAATCAGTTCCTTGATAGCAGTAATAAGCTGATGGCAGACGATTCTCATGAAATATCAAACATTATTTTTTTCGATAATTGGGAAAGATTTCGCAAAATTTGTCGTCTGCTGCAGTTGTAATTGGCGCTTTAAGGGTGAACTTACATGTACTGACTAGTGTGCCAACAGAACATTGTTTCTTAATGTTTTGTATGGTTTTCGTCTGCTATATTTTTTAAACAAATTAACTCCCCAAGTCTTCCATGAATACAATCCGAGTGTCAAAAAGTTTCTGCCCAGTTCAAGCGGGCTTGACACTTCGGGCCTGATATAGATCAAAACTTTTCGCAAACCTTGCCGTTGTACAACTGCAAGAGGAACACATCGGCTCAGTTGGTAGAGTGCTATAGCTAGACGTAGGTTCGAAGGGTTAACATGCGAGCTTAACATTTTTTTTTTTGTGCTTCAACAACGGCAGAATCTAGGGCGAAGATTTGGCACCAGTAAAATGCAATTACATGTAAGCCCCCCCCCCCGGTGACTTTGGCTACTGTCCGTTCTAAGGCGGTGGTTATGTTGTTGATTCGATGTTGATTGGCACTCCCATTGGGGGATTCTGTAATTGTTCTTTGTTTTGTTGTGCGTTAATTTGTGTCCATTCTAGTTTTGCAATCATTTTGATGGGGAAGAGAGAGCTGGTTGCATTACTTTGTTTGTCTTCCTGGTGTCTCGCGATTGTTGTGTGGCTCTTCCTCACGATGCCACGGGTTTGTCTGCAGTTTGTGATTGTGGTATTTCCTGATCATACTCACTTACTATTTTTGCTAGTGCGAGAAACGCCTGGGGAACTGTATTGGGTCCTTTTGCAAGATACTTTATCCTTTGTTTAGTACTGGTTCAACCCAGGAAGACGTCCCGACATGACCGAAAAAAATGTTGACTGGGGCGTATAGCATCAATACATCTAACTTATTTTTTTACAAAATTTATTTCACGTTGAAATTGTATAAGGGCATGCAATTAGCAAAAGCCCAACTAGGAAATTGCTCTCTGCTCAAATTATTATAATGCAAGCAATCTGAACCTAGATCAGAGGAGGAGTCTGTTCAGAGTTTATACGGTGTGCTACCATGCTTAAGTCATACAGGAGAAATACGTGACTGTCATCTGACATCATTTTAGACTACTGACAGAGTAGATTTTCTCAAAATTTCGAATACGAAAAAGCCTGGTTAAACAGTGCAGATCTAGATCAGACTGGTTCTAAAGAAGCACTTATTTGATTTGATAAAAAATAGGGCTCAAGCGGCAATCCTGACTTACCCCCACTTTAAGACGATATATGTCTCTAAATTTCTATGCCTTAATTTCTTCCCAAGACTTGTCAACTAGAATGACTCCAGAGCACCACAGGCATCATATTTACATGTATACCACAATACCGTTTGGATAAATTATGGTTTAAGTTTCCTGAAGAAGTAATTATAAAACTTCTATTTTTTACTCTGAAATATTCCCAAACAACCCAAGTTCAATTTCAAAGATAGATATGTTCTAGTCTTTGTCAAGATATCATATTACCTCAAAACATGCCATATATACATGTATATTGTTGATCTGAGCCAATTTTCATGAAGATTCAAAACCAGTAACATTGCCATTTTACCTTTAATAGAAGGTGTTTGCTTTTTTTTATTATACAAAATTAACAATTTTGTTAAAATGAATCAAGAACTTCACAGAAGGACTTTACTTTAAATCTACATACACTTTCCTTAAACAAAACATGTTTAGACAATTTTAAATCATCATGGCAGAAGGTTGGCAACGACTAACGCCATGACAGCACGGGGCCAAGACGTCGCATATCACCACTTAATATCCTGCGTATCATTGAGAATGCCAACCAGTTTCTTTACATTTCAACCAAACTAGAGAGTAGTCACATTAGAATTTTGTGTAATAGAGACTGATCAAAGGTATCATAGAACATAAACAAGTGAGGTCCAGAAACGAAGTTTAAAACCTAGAATATGGACATAACGAGACCAAGCTTACTTTCCTAGCTAAAGTATAAATGCACACTGATGAAAATCAGCATCAGTTTACAGAACAAAATAGAATAAACAGAGAAGTTTATGCAGCTGCTTTCCAAATTTTCTCTAGACAGCGATTTTTATCATTATTATTTACATACCCTATGTACTTAAGATTAGATTTTGCAATGTATCAAAAGGCGCAAATCATTATTTGTTCTATGTTTTATTAAAGCACATGTAAAGCACTGTAACAATAAAGCATTTTATCTTGAAATTGATTTCATTTCCAGCGAAAATTTGGCATGTCATCTTATACTTAGTAACACCGCCATTAGTTGTAATGACAGCTTGGATTCTTTTTGGCATAGCCGAATGCACGACTTCTAGGTCATCTGAATTCAAGATGCACCAAATGATAGTTATTTCTAAAAATGTCTGACTTTTATATTTGACATCCGACTAACGTGACGCTTAACAATGCTACAGTCAGTATCTATGGGGGTCAGAACTACACTGTCAGATGGCAACTCCAAAATATGACCACCTTGGTTCCGTGGTGAATTCGTGAATATTTCAAAGAGCTATTGCAAGGTGTGTTATCTTGTTGAATGCTTGGGGTATAATGCATTCATATTGGAGTTTTATATCGCTTTTGATATTATTCTGATATGCCTAACTGGTGATTGTTTTCTTTAACAAGCTTAAGTTGAGAGACCCCTTTAAAAGTTATGAGATAGTCCCCTCAATACGACTTCATTGGATTTTTACCAATCTATCAATGTAATGTGGATAATTGTGCTCCTGTTTCAGACGCCAGATGGGAAAAGGTTTGCAAAAGAAATAGGTTTAGAATGTGGATTCATCTGAAAAGATGACATTTTCCTTATTTTAATACAATTTCAAACCCTCTTGGCCCATTTAACCGTTTGGCAGTCCTGTAATTTCCTTTTGGTCTTTCTCCTAATAATTGGGCTTACCATGTAGCATCAAATTTGAACACCCAAAAATGCACTTAAATATCTTTTTTTTAAAGTAATAATGTAAATTATAAAATTTGTGCAACCTGCTAGTGCACATACACCAAAGTAAATCAAGTGATGCATTGTTGATATACTCGATAGCTTCAATTCTTAAAGTATTTTCGATATGCTTCGTATACATGAATTTATAGATTACCACCACAATTTTCTTTGCTGCTCTCCTTATTATCCCATAATTCGAAATAGAGTTTTGATAAGCAACTTTGATTTGCTAAAAACATAATCAACTATTTTAGAAGTTAAAACTCGATACAAGACATCTGCAAAAACCAGCCACATTTATACTCACTATAACTAGATATGTCGTCCATACAGAAGCAGAAAAAAATTATATCTCAAACAAAGCACAAGTTTATTGCAAACACTCAAACAAGTATAGGGTATGTAAATGATTATGACAAAAATCGCTATCAATAAAAATTTTGGAAAGCAGCTGTACATTGAATTACAATTTCTTTGAGGTAAAGAGTTTTTTGTGAATAAAATAGTTCATTTTAATCAATGGGTCCACCAGGGGGTACAGTTTGTTCGTTTTAATGACACTTACAACTATGATATCATGGATATAAGGTTCTACGCCTGTATGAATTGACTTGGTATGAGGTTCTTCTCCTGTATGAGTTAACATTCTTGAAAATGTTACATACTGAGTGTAACTTTGGTGAGACCTATTTTTAACATTAGGAATTAAAGGGTTTTAAGTAATCTTATCATCGTATTGTATCATTTTAGGTAAAAGTATTGTGCAAGCACTTCATTAAATAAGAATCGTGGAACTTACTATCACCCTATAGTATATTTTGTTTTGAAATCCATATTAGGGAAAAGCATTAAAAATCAACTTCTTACAATAAACATACTAGTGTGATCATTCAAAATAAAGTCAGTATTGAGTATATTTTACACTGAAACATAATGTTTGAATGTTATACATTTCGATGAACTGGGACATTTTGTTTACAGCATGTTAAAGATGCATGTTACCGGTCCTTGGTTTTCATGAAATTTGGTCAACATATTCTAAACATATGTGGACAGTTTTTTATGTTGAAAGGGTATCTTGACAAAGATCGGAACATGTTAAAATTTAAATTCCAAATTTAAAGGACTACAAATAATATGTTGCAATACTGTGGTACCGTGACATAAAATGGATGCCCGCCCACTTGCCTAATACAAAAAAAAAACATTTATAGTATCAACGCACCTATCAATGATACTCTTAATAAATTAAACATTGCAGCATTAGCTTCATGATATGTCGATAACTGTAGAACTGTTTATAACATGTATGGTAGTGATATCATAAATGACGTCATAAAGTGACAATGGAATTGCATAAAAATCAAATGCATCAAAAGTCATGCCCTTGTGGCAATAAATCAGAATAATTTCATTACATTCCAAGCGCGTGGCAGACTCCCATATTAATTTACCATACCTTGTAAGAGCCCCTTTTAGAACATTTACCACAGTATTCCCACACCGGATAGGCGACAATCGAAAACGCTCTTAACAATCGACAAACTCGGATCAAAAATCGCTAGAAACAGTGTTTTCGATTGCCATTTGTCGCCCGATACAATCGAAAACACTGTTTCTAAGTATGTTTGATCACGTTCGTCGATAGTGTTTACGTTTTCGATTGCCGCCTTACCGGTATGATTCCTTTTCAAGCAAGACACAGTTGAAATGGAGCTGATTCCAGGCCAGATGTTTAGTATAGTCACGACGATAATAGTAACAGCAACATCAGTTTTTGGCCAGTTGTACCCAAACATCAGCGGCTACCACCATTGGACAGCTAGATCCGGCCTTTACTGCCCCGACCAATGCAAGCTAGATACGTTTGAAGAAGAATGTTGCGCCTGTGACGCCCAGCGATGCTGGGAGATCAAAAGCCAGGACGAATGTGGCGTGGTGATCTCTGATCTTCATATTGAGGTTACAGGTAAGAATAGTAAATAAATTAAAGTGGGCCCCATCGGCCCGCCAGCGAACAGTCATTCAAAATGACGTTTCACTGCTGGGCCGATAGTGGCTCGAGACTATAGGCCGAAGGTGTAAGAAAACATAACTTGCATGCAAATGTGAAAGGACTTTTGTGAAAAGTTCAATTTTAGAAACAAAACTTGTACAAATAAGTTACTTTTTTGAGCCTTTTGACAGCCTTCACCACTTCAATCAAGCATCCATTTAGTATACTGTGTTTAATGCAAAACTACAATTGTATGCAAAAGGGTAAGCTTGATCAATTTTGGGAGAGCACCCCAGAAAACTTTTTGTATTAGCAGAAAGAGATTTTTCGACCCAAATTGTTCAGTCAGTTCCCAATGTGAAAATCCATTTTGCGGATAATTCGAGGTCTGAACTAACAACCTTTTCCACGGAAAACACATTGTTTTTCGTTGACACTTTTATCTGGTCATTTTCACAGGCAATCCTGCATTAAGACTGTTTGGGGTCCTTTCTGAAATCTATTTGCAGCAGCAAATACATGGCACCATTCAAAGAAATACTTCAAAATGATTATTGAGCTTTATATAATCATAACCTAATTGGAGCATGAAGTCAAAGCCATAAAAGAGATGCCTTAATTTTTGGGTGAAAATCAGTGTTGTTTTTTTTCATATAAAAATAAATCCGAATTTTTGTAATCTGACTTGTAAAGATTTAAAATTTAGTTATCACTTATTTTGCTACATTACTCAACTTACATAATATCTCGTTGTTGTGTACGCTTATAAACACCCGAGAAGCCCCCGTGGTGTAGTGGATAAGCGCTATGCCTTGTAAACCAGGGGTCGCAGGTTCGATTCCCGGCTTCTCCATAAAACCACTTAAAAAAACACTTTCGGTGAGCCTTCGGGTGCTCCCGTCATATAATAAACACACAAATCATAAACCCTCCCGGCGGTACTGGTTTCTACCCAGGGAAAGCCACAAAAAGTTTTATAAACACCCGCCAAAAGTTTTCGGTTGTTGCTAAAAACTCCGACATTTTGATTTCCAGGTATTATTTTTGAAAATGCATGTATTGCTATAACTTGTATATCTGGACACTGTCATATTAAGAAAATGACAAACATAAAGTAAACATTTCAAATGGTAACAGCGTCCATCACATACTGTGATAGCATATCAAGAATAGTCATACAATAACAAGCCAACAAGAGGGCAAAGGAAACCATGGATCTGTTGGAAACTGACCATGATCCTGGTTACCCGCTCCCTGATGGGACCGTTTCCGTTCATAGAGTCATAATTTGTGCAAGTTGAAATATGATCCACTGATCTGACCACAGATCACAATTTAAAGAAACTTGGTCGAGTACCAATAGAGGCAATCGGAAAATCTCGGCCTAATTCGAGAATCAAGCCTCGGGTGTATGTATATGTAAGGCATAATATTATGTATGAAAAAGCTGCATTTTATTAGCCGGAACTGGCGTAAGGAAAAATAGTTCTGCAGCATCAGCATGTAGGTTCAGTTCTATTAAAATTCATTATTCTGTCCACAGAATAAATGAAGTTTATGTTTTTTTCAATAAAATATCGCTACATATGTTGTTGTTGTTGTTTTCAATAAAAGTTTGCTATTTTTATTGAAAAAAACATAAACTTCATTTATAGCATCTTGTGGAATGTTGTAACCGTTTGTTTTGCTGCAATCGAACTTGTCATTGCATTGGAATGGTTTCTGTGACGTCAGCGTCACGTTATCAAGGTAGACCCTCGATGTATACCCGAGGTATGATTCCATGGAACTGGCCGAGGAAGTTCCGTTTGCAATAGATGATGCTACATACCAAATATCAAAAATTAGGCCTTTAAACTCTGTCTATATGATAGCGCTTACAGTTTAAAGGTTATAGTGGTTCTTAGATGACAGCAATGGTGCTGGATTGTTGATATGCCCTTGGCGACAAAGGTCAAGGTTAAAATACACATACTAAAAGGTATTTATTGCAATTGCAGATACTTGTGAAGCACCCATCTATTTATTGGCCACATTCTGGTTGTGTTTTGAAATTGGTTGTGCTTCTTTCTTTATATATTCATGTTTTGGCTTACCTGATCCACAGGCGCATTGTGAGCTATCGCCAACAATCGCTTCAAATGACAGCTAACCCTAAACTACTGGCTGGGTTTTAACAAAACTTGGCAGGATTGATTCTAATATAGCCCTTTTTAATAATTGTTCAAATGGTTTTAGCCCGTTTCATTCCAAGGTTAAATGGTCTAAAATAGAGTTTCCAAATGGAAACTTAAAAAAGAGCTTCCCGTCTTCAACCTTAATGCATAAAGAGTCTTAATATTTGGTATGTAGCATAACCTAGCAGACCTCTTCAAAATTTGTTCAAATAACAGCCATTCAGCCAAAATGACACATACAGCCCTGGGGCCCAGGGTGTGGGGGGGGGTACTCTATTTTTTTCTTCATACGTAGGCTTGGGCCCAACATCTACTGTTTATCACCCAAAAATATCAGGAATATCAAGCACCCCATTTTGTTTTTAAATTTTCAACCCAAAAATATCTCGATTCTGTATAATTATCTTAAGACAGGGGTCGCATGTTTTACATGGGCTTATTTTGAGAAAACAGAAAAAATATTATTGTCTGAAACCACAAAGCATGGAGCCTTGATATATGGTATTTAGCAGCAACTAGTTGGCGTCTACCACTCTACCGTGATATTTGGTAAATAGCATCACCTAGTAAATGTCTACCAAGTTTGTCACGGTTCAAATTATTGCATTGCCCCGCCCTGATGGTCACATATTTTACACACATGCTTATAAAACCGAGTCTGCTGTTTTCTTATATTGTAGGTTCTCTCTATCTTTGAAGGATACGTTTTTCCAGATTATTTAACAGCTGTCATTGTGCCGCGTGGAGTTGGTAAAACTTCTCCTTATACATTGATATAGTGTTGATATTTTTTCATTCTGGTCCTTCAGGAATATTGGGTTCTGACTAAAAGCAGAGTACCGCTTAAAGCTGCATACTCTGTAACAATGAACATTTTTCGAAAAAAAATATTTTCTTTTAAAATCATTTGCAAAAGTAGAATAAAGTTATGTTGTCACAATAAATCTAATTTTTACAGCTTAAAACTGCATGAAAAAGTGAATTATCTTATAAAAAACAGGTGTATTTTCTCTTGTTTGTAATTATTTGCGTCCCTCCAATAATTCTAGACAGTTGATTTTTAACATAAATGCTGTTGTTTTGGCACTAATAATTTGTTAATAATTACGCGAAAGGTAAAATGTATACCTGAATTTTAGTATTTATACTGTGTTCTTGAAAATTGAAGCATTAATTTTAAAATGAAAATATCAAAAGTTACAGATTATGCAGCTTTAAGTCGTTGCTAGGGGGCGTGAGAATTGCTGCACTTTCCATTAGTTCTCATGAACAGACTCAATAAAACAGAGTCTGCTGTTTTCTTATATTGTAGGTACTCTCTATTTCTGAAGGATCCGTTTTTCCAGATTATTTATATATGGAACAAATAAATACATTCTTCTTTGACACCACTAGGCCTAGAGCGTATATTTGGTATGTAACATCACCTAGTAGATTTCTATTAAGGTTGTTCAAATTATGGACCTGGTGGCGAAATTGTGAGTATGGTCAGAAAATATCACAACCACAAACTGCAGGCAGACCTATGGAACCGCGAGGAGGAGCAACACAACAATCACGAGACACCATGAAGACAAACTAAGCAAAGCAACCAGCTCTCTCTTCTCCACCAAAAGTAACGCACAACAAAACATAGAACAACTACAAAATCCCATTGGTATGTACAATGTAGCATCATCTAGTTGTTCTCTACCAAGTTTGTTCAAATTGTGGTTCAGTGGTCAAAATGGCCTAATCCAGGAGGTCACAGAATTTATGTAACTGTTATTGTTCTTCCTCACCATGTCGTGGGTTGGTTAGCAGTGTGTGATTATGGCACTTCCTGATCATACCTACTTACTTTTCGATGAGGCAGATTTTTTTTAATTTTGTGTTCCATTTTTGGAAATAATGCTTTTTGCATTCAATATATATACATTCAAATTGGCCAAGTAGTTTCTGACCAGAAGATTATTAAAGTTTTTCCCTTTAGTTGCTATGGAAACCAGAATTCTGCTAAGAATTGAAATCTTAGAGAAACTGTGATAGAGGACCATTCAATGACCATTCCTGTAAATATTGATGAAATTTACCCAGTAGTTTTAGGAGTGTCGGGACGGAAAAACGACGGACGTGGGACATCCTATAATCACAAAAGTTAAAAAAAAAATAATGGTATTTCATTTCTGACTCTGACTTCATAATAATAAATAAGGGAAGATTATTTGACCCGATAATCATAATAATTTTTTTGCTGGTATCCTTGCAGCATGCATCTGCTGCTGCAAAAACATTTCAGAGATTCGCACTTCTGTTTCTAAAAAATAAGTTTCCACCAATTTTAACAAATCTTCCCCTCTCCGGATATCCTTGAAATATCTTGCCAGATCAATCAAACAACGGTTCTTAATTTTACTGGCGAGGAGGGGTTATCGGTCATATTTTTTGCAAAGTTTGGATCTACCAATACGATTGTGACACGTATTCATTGTCAAGCGGCAAGGATTTGCTGCTTTCATACTCAAGTATCGATGTAGCTTCAGTCAAAATTTAAGCCTTTTAGTTGTTTGCAAATATGCGATAAGTATAAATGATCTGGCTTATTTCTTTTAATAACAATGTTAATATATTGACATTTTCAGGTATATTAGGAGGCAGTATGGTGGACGTAAAGCCCAGTGATAGCAACTCAACTTACTACAACTTGGAATATCTAGATGGTCGGCTAACTTCATTTCCCGAGAACCTGTGTTCGTTTCCTAATTTGCTTCTTATAACTCTTGCAAACAACTTTATCACTGATATAGGAAATGTTTCTTGCCTTACTGAGCTGAATGAGCTCTATGTCCAAAACAACAAACTTACCAGTATTAGAAGCAATGCCTTCTCTGAATTGAAACATCTACGATTCTTAGACATTTCAAATAACTACATCGAAACTTTAGAGCCCGATGCCTTCCGAACTTCAGATGGTCTTATATTTAGTGTCACAGCAACGCAAGCAACATTAAAAGAAGTTGACGTCACCAACATTTATGGTATAGGCTTCTTTTGTGTGAGAAACATGTCTGGCTCTTCTGTTGATGTTATCAACAAAAATAATTTCACATTCCATTCTGCGGAAAACGAAGGCAGTGGACCAGGGAACATATATTTCGATTCGTTGGCACATCAACCATTTTACAACTTTACAGAGATTGGACTTGACTTCCCGGATTTGCCAAAAACCATTAGAACATCAATAAGCTTTAACACCGCAACCTTTTACTGCGACTGTAGCATTGTTCCTCTCTTTAAAAATGTTGGTGTACCTGGAGTTTTGACATTTTGGCCAGCTCTGTTGGATAATGTAACTTGTTCCAGCCCAGAAAATTTAAAGGGTGTTATATTAAATCAGTACTTCACAAATGAAACACTAGATAAATTGACGTGCAATATTCTTAATTACTGCCCATGGAAATGTGTATGTACTGACCTTCAGAACCATGAAAAAGTCCTTGTTAACTGTACAGAGGCTGGACTAAGGAGCCTGCCAGATAATATGCCTACTGGCTATTGGAATAATAAAAATTTGGAAATTCTGTTAGATGGAAATGATATCAATGCATTAGAGCAGAGAGAGTGGTTTGGAAGGACACTGATGGTATCTTTCGCGAGGAATCCGTTTGATATGATAAGCGCTGACACTATGGATTCTTTACCTGATGATGCACATATTGACTTATCTCATTTGGTTTTAAAGAGCTTACCACGATCTATACAGAAGAAAAACCTCAATCGGATCAATTTCAACGGAACAATTGTAGACTGTGATTGCACGAATACATGGGTTGGAGAATGGATACACAGTTATGGAGCATATCGGACCCTTCTATGCAGTGTTGATGGAAGGCATATATATGCTGAAAAAGTAACAAAAACACTGCTAGACTGTGTCACTGAGGAGTCTCTGAATCCTGTTGTCCTGATGGGCTCACTTATATCAGCCTTTGCTGTTGTAGTATTATCATCTATATTGCTGCACTATTTCCGATTTGAAATTATGATAATAAAAAGAAGAGTAATTAGAAATGAGAAAAAGGTTGACTTATTTCAGAATAAGGCATTTATATCATTTGACATTAATGATAAATCCGTATCCAACTGGGTTATGAGAGATATACATCACAGACACTTTCGTGAAACAATATCTGAAAGGCTGAAAAAAGAGAGGTACTCCCATTTTATACCGTATGTGAACATGCTAGCTGGAGAAAACATGGAAGAAACCCTTTCGCTGAGTGCCGCCAACAGTGAAATATTCATCATTATTTTCTCTCAAAACTATCTCGAAAATAGTCAATGTCGCCTGGAGTTTGATATTATCTGGAAACAATTTCGAGCATGTGAAGGGAAGAAAATTATAATGATAGAATTTGATCAATACGACAAAACTGTCACAAGAGATAGACGACTTACCGCTTTGTTGAGAGCTAACTGTCCACTCAGATTTGAAGCCAGAAATGATAGGGTTATTGATAGGCTTTTGTATTTATTGTCGCGAACAAAATCCCCAGAAATTGATCAAGATCCTGTTGCGCTGGGTCATGTAAACAGACAAGGTCAAAGAGAACGTCCAGAAAATGGCCAGGCTTGTTTTAGAGACATTAATGACCAAAATAATAGAAATAGACGAAAAGATACTTTAGAAATGATAGAACTAGAAGATATTCCAAATACAGAAGACAATGAAACCAATCACCAGGTTGCAGACACTAATATTGAGGCAATACTGCATCCCCCTCCAAATTTGCATGTTCCTTTGGAGAACGTATTAAGTGATGGATTGAATATAGGGGCGGGAACTATTCCTAGGCCCCCGGTATTTCATGGAGGCTCATTCAGATGGCATGGTAATGGTTTTATAGCAAAAATATAAAAAAACCTTAACATTTGAAGCTCAAACTTAATTAACCCTTTGTATACTGATGAATTTTCCCATACTTACTGATACAATCAGTTTAGAACTGCTCACTGTGTCTATTAAAGGGTCACAGGTGGAATTTCCATATTATGATGTATTTCCGTCCCTAAGATTGTTTTGACCTCTGCAAAAAGTGAAGACCTTGATGAAATGCCACGTTCTGTGGCATTTCAGCTGGGTCTTTACTGTTTGCCAAAGTACCCCCTTAGGGGTTTACAGTATACAAAGGGTTAATGCACCAGTTGACATGTCAATAATGTGCTTTGCTCCACGTTTGCCATGAAAATTCATTGTGGATGAGTTAGTGCACTACAACCGTTGTCATATAAAATCATGGTTTCCAAAAAATAGTATTCAGTCACAGTCCATCTTGGTCATCATTGTTAACCAAAAATACTGTTTATGGGATTAGTGTTAAAATAGGGCAAGAAGTTGTTTTCACTTATAAGTAGGAAATGGTAAACATTGTTTTGGTTCCAAAATTAAATACCCAAGCTGGATTTTAAAACACAAATTTATTACCTCTGAACTAGTAGCATCTAGATCTGTTGATAACCTTTACAAACTGTCTGGGCCCGTATCAGGGTGAAAAGTCAGGCCTGATCTGAATACAAACTGTTTGACACTCTGAGGGTTTTCCTAAAGGTTTATTTTGAGAATGTTGTTTTCGAAAGAATCTGAATACAAAAAGCAGGCATGCCACATTAACCAACATACAATAGTTGAAGCCAATTACAAGTCAAACCGTTGTAGAAAGGAGTGTTTCAACGGTGTGGCCTTATAAACCATGTCAAAAAACACTGAATTAGTCCATTGCATGAGCTTTTCAGATTTTTTTGCATTGGCGAACAGTGAAGGCTCAGGCAGACCCGCCGCAATGTTTGCTTCTCCCAAAGTAGATGTAGGCTCAGACCAAACTTTAGATCTCTAATATTGCTAGATACGTCAGCATGGGTGTTGATTATAGGAATTTGTGCATATGCAATAAGAAACAGGCCTAGTTAGATATAACCGGGAAATGCTCGACAAATAGATAAATCGCTAAGAACACAAGTAGCAGAACAAACGTTCACAGAGGTACTTTTTTGAACATTAAATTTTAAGGGAACATAACAACTAAATTGCTGAAAAATAAAGACATTTCTTGCTTTAAAACTCAGATATTGTATTATTCTGCTTATGTTAAAATGCCAACATTTGTTGGCATTTTAAGATTTATCAGCAGGATAAATTGCATGCTCAGCACGAAAAAGTTTTATAACATCTCATCCCAAACGAAAATATTGCCAAAATTAATACACCATAAAACAAAACCACGCCAAAACACAAACATGTACAGCAATTGGGAGCTACAAAATAACAACAGACTGGGAGTGGGTCCGTCCATCGCAAATATCCGCATCTTCATTGAATGCCACATAGTATGACATTATTTAACATTTGTCTCCTAGGTTATACCAGCAATACAAACCTTTGTTGTCATACACAAAGCATAGAAAATGAGTGCCCCAATTTACGTCTAAAATGTTGGCAATACAGCCTATACAGACACTGCATTTGCCGTTGAATCAAAGACCAAAACCATCGTTGACATTTGCACGCCTTTGGCAAGCAGTGTGCAAAATATGAACTACCTTCATCATACGGCCTTTGACTCAAGTGTCATGCCTTGAATACAAAAGCTTTCTTGTCGGCTACACACATCAGCCAACCATTGTGTCAAATATGAACATCCTCCGACAAAACTGTAAGAGTAGATGACATCCATACTACACTGAAGGACTTTAAAAACGCAAAACTAAAAAATCACGATATTTACTAATTTTTAATGTCTCAATTTTATTGAGATTTGGCGAAAATGAGCATCAATATGTCAGCAAAACATGTTTTAAATTTTATGTCAAAATAATAAATAATGTCAGGGCACAAGTCTATCAAATAGCAATACACTATGATTCTAAAGTTGCAATTTTAAATTTGTCTAGAAATTGGACACAATTTTAAGTTATTGTGATAATTTTTTTTTTTTACAAAAAACTCAGAAACAAATTACCCCTGGAGCCCTACTATTTGTCTGGCACTGACAGTAGGCGGCCAGAACGGATATCGTCGATGTAAATATCGTCGATATACAATCGACGTAAGTTGGCTCTTAACGCCGGTCGCCATTCTTGGCTGACCAGACCTGCGTCGATCTTTAACTGTCCCAATAGCCTGGTAACGATCTCTGAGGTGCTGTATAGTTGACGGATGGCAATTATGATATCTGGCGACGTTAGAAACACGCACGCCACTTTTAACGTTCCAATTGCGCCAGATCGTTCATGTTCAGACAAACGTGGCATGAACAATAAACGTATAAAACTAAAGCTGTTGTGTTTTTTATACATGTATACTTAGAAGCTACACGTGAAATGATAAAATATTTTGCTTCATTGATACGTGAGGACGCCACGTGCAAAACATAGTAAACCAGCAATGCATATCTGGTGGTAGCCAGTGTCTTTAAAAACACCGGCATTGGGTATAGATAGAATCAGAGTGTCGTTATCATCCGTTTTATCTGTTAAGGGAGACAAAAGTAAGTAATGGTGCAAAGATCAGGAATCGATACAATCAAGTACCACACCTGACCCAGGATACCAATGGGAAAGTGACAAACTCACAGAAGACACCACAAACGAGAGCCAAGAGGTCAGCCCTTTCCCAGCAGGTGACCAAAAAGCACATATAAACAGACGCGCACAAAACATAGCAAACACAAGACAGAACAAAAACATGAAAGATCCACAAAAGAAGTACCGCCTTGGAACGGTCAGTAAAATATTTTACTGGAGGGCTTAAACCGGTTTAACGGCGCCAACCTCACCCTTAATTCAGATGTGGATCAAGACACATAGATATTTGGTTTGCATGAAAGACCCCTAACTTATCAATGCATCATCTCCTAAAACATATAAATCAAGATATAACAAGGAGATAAAGAAAGGATAAGGACTCAACAGTAAATTAAACTGAATACCGGAGCAAAAGAAATCCAACAGGTAAACCCCGGTGGGCCCGACAAACAGCCAAAGCATCAGGCCCCTACCATCTCATCAATAGATAAGTCTTTAAGTCGGAACCATCATAGAGTCTGAAGTCCGACCCACCGGCGTGCAATTAAAGAGGAAAGCAAAGTTGCCAACCGTGATTGGGTTGACTACCAAGCATGCAGTCTGTTGCAATACATTAATGTTATAGCCAATCTTTTTATAATGGGAAATTATTTTAATGAACTGCGCTGAAAAATTATTAGAGCCAACAATCTTCTTCAACTTATACACCAAGTCACCATAGAAATCAGGTTCCGAAAGTCCTTGGCGCAAGAGAGATTTAAGTCCAACTTGGAATTTAGAAATCAAATCATAGTATCGTCTATAAAATTTTGAAAATGTTTTGCGAAGTTTATGATACCGATAGCCTTGTTTAAGAAGTTTCTGAGTTAACAATTTATTGCGAGTGTTGAAGTCAACAACATAGCTAGATGCTCTAGCAAAACGAATGAGTTGAGAGATATAGACTCCATAGGATGTAGAACGAGGAACATCACCATCTAAAAATGGGAAATTGACAATTTCAAAATCAAAGTCGTCACGTTTAAATTAAAAATATTCTTGGTGCAAAAAAATAATCTTTTTTTTGCGTTTTTAAAGTCTTTCAGTCTATATTTGACTTTGAACTTTGACTCATAGGTCAAATTGGCAATCCATCCCATTTGCTATCATAAATGATATACACACCATAGGAAATCATTGTACAAAATAGCATCGAAGTATGAAAGAGGAGTCCGCTTTAACAGCCAAAAGACAGATTTTAAGTATACTTGACATTGATCTTTGACCTGGGGGGGGGGGAGGGGGTAACTTGGGGGTAATTTTGGTACAGGTGTTCGAGCCAGTATTTTAAAACCTATCCCAATTATATTGTCTTCGATATACTTGATTGAACAAAATGTTTACCTATTCAAATAATCTTCTTTGATTTCTGTATACCCTCTTTGCTGTCTGTAAACAAAGTTTACAATTATTAAATATTACAATTTTGGTTTCTGAGCTGCATATCTGAGCAAAATGATGAAAAACTGGGTCAATAATATGCTTTTTCTTAGAAAATGGGGACTTATCGTATACCTGGCAGCTCTGAAAAAGGGGGCCATTCGGCACGCACATCCATACTATGTCATATATAGTTTACAGGTAGTTAGTTACCCCCCCCCCCCCACACACAGGTCTTTGACTCCAATGCCATATCGTTGGTCTGAAACTGTAGTTGGAATCTACATAACATAGACAACTATTGTGCTAAATATGAACACCATTCGTTCATTTAAAATGTAGAGAAGTTTGCATTACGAGCCGTAAAACAGATTTCAAGTATATTTGAACTTGATCTTTGACTCCAAAGTGTTGATCTGAATTCTTCGTTGTCATCTACACACCATAAGCAATCATTGTGCTAAATATAAACCGGGAAGTGAAGGTTTCATATTACCAATATGCCCTTGGATTGAAAGTGAAAGTATAGTTGACCTTGGGGTTAAATATACTTTTTAAAATATGTCTTATGGCTCGTACCATGAACTTCTATTACAATTTTTGAGGGCGTTCATATTTAGCACAATGTTCCCTTTAATATGGTGTAAAGATTCAAAGGTTTCAGACCACTGATATGACCTTGGAGTCAAAGGTCATTGTCATATGAGCCACAACATGTGATTTCTAACAATGTGGCATTTTGACAAGTGTAGACTCAGAAGAGACTGTGGAGCCTCCTTTTAAGCTTAGAAACTCCAAATGATGTTCAGTCAGTAGCTTAACAACCATAGAATATTCAAGCGACAAGCAAAAGCTCTGATCAGACTGCGTGTATGGGCAGGCTGGTCTGAGCCTTTGCTGGTCGCACATACCACATTGTTGGAAATCTCATGTAACAGCTCATATATGCTTTAAAATCTGTGTTACGGCTTCTAACATGCACTTCACTTTCATATTTTGATGTAAACATCTTATGAGCTATCTTAATAAATACGAAGTGATTTGTAAAAATCAATCGGGGTTCGATCAAAAACATAGTTGTCAAACTGCGCTTATGAAGTTGATTGGCCAAAGGTCATTGGCCTTCTGGTTTGAGAGAACATTTTATAGAGTTTTACCTTCCACATGCATGCAACCATCTTGATCCAAACACAGTGCATTCCTCTATATAACACACCTCTTTATAACATGGATTGGAATATAACATGGTTATGTTGTGGCTCGCCAATGTTTTAACATGATTATTTTCCTATAATTCATTTGTAAATTTGTCCCTTTATAAGACTATCAAGCATAGCTTTATAAATAGACTGTAGCAATACTTGTGTTGTCTCATCCAATTAAAAATTTATATGGCATTTACTTCAATCGACCCTGCAGTTTCAGAGCAAAGATATTTTTTTATAATTGAATAGCAGTCTACTATAGGTGATCTTAGCCTAAAGGTCAAATGTCAGAATTGACCTTTGATACCTATTTATAGCCATTGTCAATTCATGTTAAAACACCAAATAAATATATTTTGCTTCATCAGATTCAAAAGCTCAACTTTAACTCTTTGCATGCTTGCTGATTTTCATGTTTTTGTTAGCGTCTGCTGATTTTTAAGCAAAATTATTTTAAGAAAAAAAATCTTCCAGGAAAATTATTGGAATATCAAACTGTTTGGATCCAGTCCTGATCTGGTTCCAACCTGTTTGCAAAGGTTACCAGAAGATGACAAAAGTCGCTGTTAGCAAGGGAAGAATTCAAAGATTTCTTCAAATAAATTAGAATAAGGATTCAAATTCTACATTGCCATAAAGTAGACCAAGATCAGCCAAGGATCATTATTAAAACTAACGTTTAGTGTCCACATGCCCTATTTTACATACTATGGTTCAAAGTAATTAGCCAGTTGGCTCTGGAGAAATATCTAAAACGTTCCAGGGTGACCATCTTGTTCATATGACCAGGACCATTTCAGAAAACTTTTGATCTCCTACCTTATTGAATCACATTTGGCCCAATGGTTTCATAGGGGAGGATACCCGCTAAAGTTACTGGTATATTATTAACCCAGGTCCTGCTGATCACAATTATATCCTCTTCAAAGATAGCATTGATCCAGACCAGCTTGTCTTTAATGACGCCATCTAATCAGGATCTACACTGTATTCCAGACACTGCTCTTAAATACATACTAATGACGGTAATGCTGCATGCAGGGTTGCCACTCAATATCCTTTTCAAAATTCCCTGACTTTTCACTGACTTTTCCCTGACTTTGACCGTTTTCCAGATCCTTTGAAAGGCCGATTTTAGCCATTTTCATCAATCAACAATTTGAAAATTTTGTACTAATATTTATGCATGCTGATTTTACCTTTAATGAAAAATCTTAAACCATAAATATTAGAAAAGGAATGTTTCTGAACATAAATTGCCTTGCAATTTATGTTCAGAAACATTCCGTTTCTAATATTTCTTGCAATTTATGGAAAATAAAATTTCCAGAAGCCCGTTAACTAACAACTCTTTTGGGAAAACTTTGATTTCCCCTGACTTTTCCATGACTTTTTTTCCTTTTTTCTAGATTTCCCTGAATGAAAATGAAATTCCCTGACCTTGAATTTTTTTTATTTTCCAGAACTTTTTCCTGACCGTGGCAACCCTGTGCATGTAAACAGGATAAAATTTAGAGAGGAGTGCAGTACATAACAAGGTTAACTAATGGGCAGGAGAGCTAACAATAAAAATTTGAGTCTTATATTCTTATTATTTATTTCAATATAAATATAAAAGTTTCATACGTCTGCGTCATCCGTGGCAGTAATAAAATACAGTAAATTTTCTAAAATTTCAAACACTAGTTGCCTGCTATAATTGTCTTGACAAACAGCACAGACTCAGATCAGACTGCTTCTGAAGAAGCAGTCTGATCAGGGCCTGCACTGTTCCCTTTTCTGACATGCACTTTGTGAGATCCAGCCCAGAAAACTGACATTTAATTGAGAACAGAAGGTGAATAGGATTAGAAATTTTAGAAATTTAACCGTACATACCAAAAGGATGAGAAGCATATATATAAACAATTCTATAACAAAATCAAAAAGCAGTAATCAAAATCGGAACTTTGTATAGGTTGCTAAAAGAACAAATATAAAATGAACATTTCATTTGACGACAAACACATAAGCTTTTGTGGTACAATAAAAAACAAGGTAAAATGGATTCATTACGTTTTCCCCTGATTCATGTTAAATATATTTTCTTACTTAAGAAATTGTTGTTAAAATACATGTATTCAGTACCAGTATTGGTAAATAGGCCTTGTTGAAGCCTGTTTTATACAAGTAACACTAAAATGTGGTACATTGACAAACAGGGTAGAATCAAGATGAGATGTCTCTTAACATGCCATGTCATCAGGGTCTGCACTGATCACCAAAATGAGACAGAAATATAACCGGTATATATTATCAGCAGAATAAATTCAACATCTGAAAGCTTGAAAACAAGAAGACCATAGGGCCAGTTAAGCACATTTTTTTAGCTTAAAATTTTGATTATTTTTGTTACCCATCAATATAAACATTTGTTTTGGGTGCTCAAAAGAACCGCCTCATGGAGATAGTTCTATTGAGCACCCACAACATATGTTTAGGTTGAGAAGTAAGCAAAATAATTTTCTGTTACACACTCTTATCTGGGGGCCTGAACACTCTTTGTTTTTACACCCTTGATCATTTATGAGCAATTGAAAGTTAATGCACAGTTGAATTAAGCATACTTTCTTTGATTTAATTCTTTACATCCCAGTCAACAATTTTTCAGTTATGTTGAAACAGGTCTTCCTGATTGTACCAGTACTAAGCAAGGATAAATGTATCTTGCTCAAGGACACAATGCAGTGACGCCAGTGAGGCTTGACCAGCAACCCTCGGTCTCAAGTCAAGCACTCTAGCACTGAGCCACTGTGCTCCCAAGAATTGAGCATACAAAAGGTTTAATAACATCACGGCCTGGTCTTGAGCTTTAGATTCTTGCCTTTGTGATAAGTATCAACATCTTGCCCTGCTTCATTTGTCAATTCTAATTTGTCAACTGTCCCTAGAAGATTCTGATTAAATCAAATCAACATATCATCTAACTGGATAGAAGATTCCATCAGTCTTAAAATGTAAAATTAATATGAGTCAGCTACTGAGATTTTGGTACTTATCAAGCCTCCTTTAACCTGCACGGATCCAGAGGGAGGGGGGTAGAGGGTAGATGACCTGATTCACTAGTCTTCAGTCTTGTGAAATAGTGAATCAGATTTCCACAGCACCTTGGGGTAATAGTTTTGATTATTACCCAACCGTCTATATACGGAGTAATTGTCTATTTTTTGCTTTCATGAGTCACTGCACTATTGACCAGTCAATATTTTCGACTACTGACTGGCAATATACCATGGCCTGGTTTCCTGCTTCCCTGTTAAAAACACACAGGCGCTTATCAGCAAGCGCGACGAGGATTCCACACGGTTCGTTTATGAAATGAGACATTATGCAACAATGATGAAAATAAGGCATGGTTTGGCAACTTTAAACTCCAATAACTCTGTTGTTTATGGTCAGAAACACAAAGTGTGGGTACTTGTTTTCTTAGTTAGAATGAGCTGAACATTTAGAGACCAAAATTGAGGAGATTTTGTGAAATTTTCTGATTTGCAACAAAACCACATCGTCTTCAGCAACTCCATTCAAGGAACGCTGCTAAGTAGTTCATCAAATGTGTTGGGTAATAAAACAGTTATTTCATGCCTGTTTGTAGTATAGTCAAACAATTACCCTTCGGTACCGTGGACGACCTGATGCACTTTTGCAGGAGGCCTCGTGCAATAGTGCATCAGGTTGTCCACAGCACCTCGGGGTTATAGTTTTGACTACACCACAAACAGGCATGAAGTAACTGTATAAGAGAACATAACTTCTGAGGTACATAACAGTTTCACAGGTCAATAGTTCCTCCTACACCAACAGTTATACTCTCTTCATCTGTACTTGGGAGATATTTCATGTGGTATAGAACATCTGTAAGAATCACTGAAAAAACAACATATTATAGTTTCAAAGATGCATAGTAATGAGGCAATTCTATTTTTCTTAAAAAGAGGTAAAGCATGATTATTCACTCCCAAGCGCACATGCAGTAATCTGTGATAGGTTCAATATTACTGTAAACCGAGACTACCTGCACACCCAAAATCAAGGTAAACTCGCCAGTGTTTGATTACAACGATTCTCGTCTATCTTTGAAAGTATAGTAAATTGTTATATAAATCCTTAAGTTTTGATCCAGGACTTTAGTTAAGAGTGTGTAACGAAATTTTAATTTTCTTATTTCTCAACCAAAACATATGTTGTGGGTGCTCAAAAGACGGTCAATGAGACGGTTCTTTTGAGCACCCAAAACATATGTTAAAATTGATGGGTAAGAAAATATTTACAACTTTACGCTGAAAATTATGTTTATCTAAACCTGTGTTTTGATCACCTTAATAACTTTTGTCCTGATGAAGCATGGGTGATGTAGAGGTAGATGAATTTACAGCATATAAACTACCACAGAAGTTTTTTTTATCAAATATGTATTCAGCATTAAAAAGAACTGCTTATTTTCTATAATAGAATTTCTAAAAAGGTTAAATGATATTGTTAATCTGAATGGTAATAATTCAGTCCACATATGGCAACCTTGGTTCCTATCCCTATATGTATCTTCTATTTGTATCTAAAGCATGTCCAGTTTAGCTTGATTTAATATGAAGAATAATTCCAATAAACCAGCATATTTGATTTTGGTACTTATCACAGTGTGATACAAATGAAGGCTCAGTTGAGCATATGAGCCGTGACATGAGATTTCCAACAATGTGGTATGTGTGACCAGCAAAGGCTCAGACCAGCCTGTGCATACGTGCAGACTGATCAGAGCCTTTGCTGGTCGCATAAATATTCTTTGACTGTTAAGCTACTGACCAAACATCAGTTGAAGTTTCTAAGCTTAAAAGGAGGCTGCACAGGCTCTTCTGAGTCTACACTTGTCAAAATGCCACATTGTTGGAAATCCTATGTCGGGGCTCATATGTAAATATGCAGATTTGCCAGAGTCATCGCTGCTCCCATACACATAGAATAGATGTAGATTAAGACTGAGACCAGACTTTAGCCTCACTGTGTCAGCACTGGCCCATATGTGTTAAGTACAAAAAAATAATCTGCTGGTCAAAGAATTCATTTGTCAGAGCATTTCTATATTATGATAAAAAAAGTTCCAATTTTTTCATCCTATAGTAATTTTATAGGGTGGAGTTCACAAATATAACATATGAAACATTCAGCGAGCCACGACATGAGATTTCCAAAAATGTGGTATGTGCGACCAGCAAAGTCTCAGATCAGCCTGCGCATATGCGCAGTCTGATCAGAGCCTTTGCTAGTTGCTTGACTATTCTCTGATTGTTAAGCTACTGACTGAACATCATTTGGAGCTTTTAAGCTGAAAATGGGGCTGGACATGCTCGTCAGACACACTTCTGCTGGAATGAAACACTCTTAGAAGCCATCCCACAATAAAATGAGCACATACAAGCTTGGAAACAAGTATGCAACTATGTCGAAGAGTATTTTAGCTAGCGATAACAACAATTTTCTAAAAAATGTGATTTTTTCAAAAATAAAAACAGCACTGAAAAGCTATTTCCATTACAAAAGAAACAGTGTTTAAATTTTCAAAATCCGTAAAGAAATATAATAGTTATGGTATGTCAAGCTAAACAACCCCTAAAATTTGGCTGACAGTTAATTGATCACTTTACACATTGCTCAGTCAAGTATTTTTATGTTTTATCGGTCGCTGTGTACTGGGAAAACTGTCGTGGCACATTTTTCCATTGCCGACAATGCAAACAATGGGTGTGTTTGAATGCTCTGCACACAAATGTGCTAATATTTACACTTCTAAAATAAATATCATTTTGTAGAGGAAATCCCCAGCATTATGGGGGTACCTTTCCTTTACTATGCATTATTGGTGGGGATATTCGATTTTTAAAATTGGCCAATCTTTGAAGCGCATTAGCTTACGGAAATTCTAAAAACAAAAGTAACCATTAGATTCCTTGATCAAATCTACATAATCCCTGATAAATTAAAAATTCTGCAATGTGAATGGTTATGCAAATGAGCCCGGTCAAAACAAAACATGGTCTTGACATGCTCTTTTCTATGATTTCATTATTACAAATGGCTGCCTGTATGCGGTAAAATTTCACCGATGGTTGCTCGCTTTGGATTATTGTTTCTAGTTGGTTTCATTATATTAAACTTAACAAATATGAAATATGGAAAGACAAATGTTTTATTTACATCAAAATAATTTTCTTTTTTTAAAATTATCAAAATTTCATAGAAAAATATGGATGTGAAAATGACCGATTTTGCACTGTAGGCAGAAGGGTAGCAGTTATTTTTTATACTTTAGCATTTGCATCAAAAAATTTGTATTTAACATTTTTAGGATAACCTATGTAATTTTGCTGTTACATGATAATGCAACACTTATCAGAGGCTAACATGTCTCATTCTGTGGCATATATATTGTAGTATCAAGAAATCATAGTGGCCAAAATTGAGCAGGGTCTACAGCCATCCCAAAGTCTATAAGTACTATATCTATTCTCATGGACTGGCCAAATTATTTCTTGTAAATAATAATGCACCACAAAGAACTGATCAGAATGCATTTGACAAATATGTAGGTCAGAACTGAAGAGTGCATTTTATCTATAGCTTGCACACCTGAGGCCACAAATGATGAAGGCATTGTTTTTTAACCATTTTTGTTACTAATGGTTACAGACTGGCTTAATATGAATGCGATCATGAATCTAGATAATAACAATCGGATTACGCTAACTGTCTAGAAAGGTCCATTGACATATTTTCTACTTCAATTTTTTATCTTTGATTTTCAAGCTTCAGGTCTAAATTTAGAAATGATTATGTATATCTGTCCTTGAAGATTGTTTTTTTTTATCTTAGTAAACATTTCTAAAAAAAATGCTATTTTTGCTACATTACATCTGATCTTCACTGTTTGCCCAATGACCCATTTGCAGACTTCTTGTTAAATTCATTATTGAGTTTTTAAGCTTGCCGTTGTTTATGGCAACCACTTGTGACTTTAAGGTGCAGGAATCAAAATAATAATAGATGTTAAAACGTTTAGTATTCTTCCTCTTCAAAGAGAATAATGCCACTTTAGGCCTCCAGATAAAAGTATGTTAGTGAAAATTAATACTCTTATTTCTCAATCAAAACATATGCTGTGGGTACACAAAAGAATTGCCTCAGTGAGACGATTCTTTGAGCATCCAAAAGATATGTTTTAACTGATGGGTAAGAAAATACATGTAGTAATTTTACACTAAAAAGTTTGCATAGCTGGACCTATGCTAGTTGATCTCTTTAAATGTAAATATAAGTCAAATAACTATCACTTTTTATATGGTTGTTCTAATTTAAAAGGGAATATACTCACAGGCAGACCCTTGGTTAAGTCTTATTTTCATTGTAGGACAAACATTTTGGCACACTTCATTTGGTTCTAAGGTAGCATCCATATGTCCTCCTAGCTGTTTTAACATGATGAACTCATCTTCAACTGGTAACTGGTAAAATGATATAAGAATGGTAAATGTATTTATTACAAATTTACTTTATCAGTGATACAGCTCTTAAGCTCCTTAATTTCTGGGAATCAAATACATAATTCCAGATCAAACATGTGACTAATTTGTTTGTGCGGATGATTAACGTCCCAGTTAACAATTTTTCAGTCATGGCAAGATGATTTCTTATATTCCTGGGTTAAACAGTACTCAGCAGAGAATAAAGAGTCTTGCTTATGGACACGACGGTGCCTCCTATGAGTCTCAAGCCAGTGACCCTTCAATCTCAAATTTAACACTCTGCCATTGAGCCAATACACTCCACAACATACAACTGATATCCATGTACTGGGTTCTATAATAAGGCATATCTCAAGTCACTTTGGTTTCCAATTTAATTGCAGTGGCGTTGTCAAACCTTGTTTGGTACCATGGGACCAGATGCATGATGTCAAGTACTTACTACATCAGTATAAGAACTATTATCCAAAATGTTTCAAGCATACTGCAATACTATTTTTATTATGGGAATGAATTTTATTTTTTTGGATTTTATCGATGTGTAAACTCTGGCGAATCACTCACAAATGTTTTAATGTAAAGTTTGTGAGTGATTTGCAAGAGTTTACACATCAGTAAAATCCACAAAAATAACAATTACTTCTGTATAATTCCAACTTTGGGACAAAACAGCTCATTTGTAGAGGGTTGTTGACAACATTTCAAATTTTAAACCCCACTGAAGGAAAATAGTTCATAACAGCTGTCCATGAAAGATGGGGCAGCCATCTTGAAAATTCTGTCAGTTCAAAACTTTGTTTTGCCAAATAATGTTTAACATGACATTCTATTGGGAGTCAATATGTGAGTATGAGCTCAAAAATACCTCCATGTAGTTTGGAAGTGTTTCCTTTTGTCAAACAGCTTGCTGGACTAATTGAAGATAATTTAGACTTAGGCCCTTCCACGGATTGACAGGTTTAAAAAGCACAAGTTTACCTTCACAAGTCCCTGACTAAAATCCCCACATTAGTAGGACATACGCGTTAACCTAAAAAGTTTGTTATGACGCCGTCAAACTGTGTTGAAACATTTCGTTGTTGATGTAGCCATGACATTGTTTTGATGACTATTCTCTTCGATGACTTGACTGTTTGTTAAGTGACATCACATAACCTCGTCATCCAGTTCATTTCTTAGAGTTCTCCCTGTTGTTTTGAAGATGTACCACCATAGGGTGTAATGGTTTTCAAATGAGCTTTCAACATGCTTAACTATATTTAAACTGGTGAATGTTTTATCTCAGACACAACAATACCTGTGTTCGAAGTTTTATGTATGTTATTAGCACTGTAAAATCAAGGTAGATATCAAATATTCATATGCATTGGTTTTTATCGAAGTGTAAAAACCATTTAACTTTACCATTGGACCAAAACAAAATTGCTGAAACAACGATAAAAACATTAAGTTAGAATTATAAAATATTAATCAAAATTTAAAACTAGGGGACCTGAATGCCCTGAAGCACTCACCTGATCTCCTTAATAATGTTAAATTATGTCAAGGTCAACTACAGTTTATAATGAAACATATTTTGTTTTACCATATATTGGGGCTGCCGCCATTTTGGACAAGTGACCTTAAGCAATCAAATGAATACTCCATAATACAGCCTAGTGATTTCTGAGAAAAAGATGTGTAGATAGGTATGTGGCAGTCAGAATGAGTGGCCTTGAATAAATAGTCACAAGTCAGCTTGACATTTTATATATAAAACCATTAAATTGTCTCATAGGATAAACATTTCTCGCAAGTATTATGCTTTTAGCTTAAGCAGTTATAGTGTTATAGAAAAATGAATACTTCCAATATAAAAGCACTAGGAATCAAATTTGACCTTGCCATAAGGTAGGTCAAGGTCAACCTAGATTCATCATTTGTACAAACCTGGTAGGGCCTACATCACCAATGCTACATATGAAGTCTAAAGGCCTTTGGCCTTTGGCCTTTTGGTTCCAGAGAAGATATTTTAAAGGGTTTTTACCTTATATGGGCGTGGTGGCCAGCTTGGTCATGTGACCAGAACAATTTGTATAAAAATTTGGCTAACCTATCATAAGAAGTCTTCATATAAATTTGAGTGCAATCCCCCTAGTTTAATATGTTGATGGGACTCCAATATGAGCGACCTAGGCTGAAAGATTATTTATAGCCATTGCCTCATTAGGTTTAACATATCAAGTGAGAATAATAACTTCTACTTTAAAAGTATTCAAAAAAATAACTTTTAAAAAAAAATCCCATTTAAATGCATTAGGAAGCTAATTTGACATTGGAGTAAAGTAGGTTAAAGTCAACTTAGGATCATCATTTGAACAAACTTGGTAGGCCCCACATCCACAATGTACATACCAAGTCCAAAGGTCAACGACCTTCTGGTTCTGTAGAAGATTTTTAAAGGGTTTTTACCATGTATGGACATGGCGGTCATCTTGGTCATGTGACCAAGATATTTTGTAAAAATTTTGGCTAACTTATCATAAGGAGTCTTCCCATGAAATTTGAGTTCAATTGGGCCAATTGTTTCTGAGAAAACTATGTTTTGATATATTGATGGAACTCCAATATGAGCGGCCTTGGCTAAAAGGTCAACCTTGACCTTTGAAATTTATTTATAGCCATTGTCACATAAGTTTAAACATATCAAATAAGAATAATGACTAAGGCTTCCATAGTTTAAAAAAAAAAAACTTTGCAAAATTTTCCCATTTAAATGCATTAGGTGGGAGCGCAGTGGCTCAGTGTTCAGTGCTTGACTCGAGACCGAGAGGCCTCGTGTTTGAGCCTCACAGGCATCACTGCATTGTGGTCCTTGAGCAAGACACATTTATCCTAGCTTAGTACTCGTTCAACCCAGGAAGACCTGTCCCTGTTTTACTGAAAGATTGTTGATGGGACGTAAAGAATCAAATAAAACACACAAAATGCATTAGGAAGCAAAATTTGGTAAAGGTCAACCTAGGATCATCATTTGAACAAACTTGCTAGGCCTTACATCCCAAATGCTACATACCAAGTCTCGAGGTCATCGGCCTTCTGGTTCTGGAGAAGACTTTTAAAGGGTTTTTACCATATATGAGTGTCGCCATCTTGGTCATGTGACCAGGTCCATCTGAATAAACTTTCATTCCCGCGTCCTAAGGAGTCTCCATATGAAATTTGAGTTTAATTGGCCCAGTGGTTTCAGGAAAGAAGATGTTTGAAAATGTTGACGGACGGACAGACAGATGACGGACGGATGCCGATGTGACTGGTATTCTATTAGCTCAACGATGAGCCGTCGGCTCAGGTGAGCTAAAAATGAAAAAGAAAGCTCTTGATCAAACATGTGAGCACAGTTTACCAGTTGAACAAGAGGTATAGTCACCAGAATACAAAGGGTTAAATCTTGTAAATGAACTAGAGAAAACAGTGAACTTACATGAATATATTTTGATTGTTCTGTTGAAAAGTTTGATGATATAAACACCCAGTTGGAATGAGCTAGTTCCACGGTTGGTGGCAAAAAGTCTGGTCTCTTGAATACTTTTCTAAAGAGCTTCGCTGCTTCTTTAAAACAGTTCTGCCTGAAATAATAATTGAGACATGCTGTAAAATAATCATACTACAGTAAAACCTGTCTTCAGTGGCCACTCAAAAATAGACAAAACAAAGGTCTTAAAGACAAATGGTAACTTAATGAAGGTCGAAAGTATTGCAGAATGCTCTCTTAGAGCATTCTGCAATACTTTTGACCTGCATTAAGCGATAATCGGTCTTGAAAAACAATTTTGGTCTTCTTTTTGAGTGGCCGCTTAAAACAGGTTTTACTGTATTTTAATAGATTATTCCATCCCTTTTTTGTCATCATGGAATGGCATATTGTTCCTTATAAGAGTTCAAATTACTGTGGTTGCTGCTAGCGGTGACTTGTCATCTGCTGATTATCTTTGCAAACAGTTTGGACCAAGATCAGAATGGACAGGACATCAGTCCCAATCTGAATCCAAACTGTAAGTCTTATACACAAGGCCATGGTCCACAACAAATGCTAAACACTGAAAACCGATGATTGAATATTATTATTTATGTCTATTATGATGACTTTATCGGTTATCTTGTTTATGTTTCACAAAATTTCAACATGTTTTTATCTAGTATTCTCACCATTATAATGCTGTATAGATTAGAAACAGAAATTACAGGAGTTGAAATATGCATGTACTGTGTTTTTACACATTTTCACGAATAGCGCCAAAAGACATACAGTAAAACCTGTCTTAAGGGGCCGGTCAAAGATAGACAAAAGAAGGATGTTAATGACAAATGGTAGCTTAATGAAGGTTGAAAGTATTGCAGAATGCTACCCTTGGAGCATTCTGCAATACTTTTGACCTGCATTAAGCAATAATCTGTCTTATATACCAATTTTGGTATTCTTTTTGAGTAGCTGCTTAAGACAGATTTTACTGTATTTGCAATAATAATTTTGCAGCATTAAAAGCTGTGACTGGAACTCGATTCACCTACATCAATAAACGGAAGAGTGATTTTGCCATTTCTGGAGGGTTTTATTTTCGCACACTTCATACCTGCAAAGCATGGTAGACATATAGGGATCATGATGGCTTTAGCGTCCAGGCATCACCCTTTTATTATTCTGCCAGCCAAGAGTAGAAGTGACGTCATGTTTTGTTTACAAAGTTATGGGACTTACCTTTCATGACAGGATAAATACACAGTTAATCTATAGAATTGCGGTAGCTCAAGTGGTAACGAGGAAGATTACTAAACCACAAAGAACATTTTTTTACGTTCAAATCTCATTGGCTGCTATTTTTTTTATTCATTTTATTTTTATTTTTTTTTGGGGGGGGGGGAGAAGGGGGGGGGAGGGGGTGGAGGTCTGATTTTATTATTCTCTTCATGTCTTATTTATTTTTCTTTTTATTTATAATTATTATTTTTATTATTTTTTATCCCTTTAACATGTATAAGGTACATATATAAAAACTTCTGTAACAACACAAGCTACTGTAAATTATGAAATACACGCGAATGTGAGCGTTAAAAGACATATTTGCGGCGTAAAAATTAGGTGCTAGGGCAAGTAAACAACAGAGTGATTTCGCCATTTCGCGATAATTTTATTTTCACGAAATTTTGCATGTGAGAAATTTTGCGAAAATAAAACTTCGCGAAAACTTCCGAATTTACAGTAAGCTGAAATAATGCCGCCTGTTCCTTTTGGGCCTAGTAAAAATATGAAGAAAAAAAATAACAACCTCTAAATAGGTTCGATCCTGGTACGCCTGCGTCGAACGCCGTAGACATAACCACTACACTACAGTATCTTCTAACGTGAAGAACACAAGTTAATATTTTATGGGTAGCATTGTACTATATACTCGGCAATTGTAAACAAAATATCACGTGACTGTCACTCTTCGTTGGCACTATAGTAGTTGAGCATCATAAAATACAGGTCATTTTCAAAAAGGGATTTCATCCACAAAATTTTGACTGAGTTATGGCCCTTTTTGACTTAGATTTTGGCTAAATTACTTCATAAAATACAGGTCAAGTTTGAATTTGGAGGTCGTCTGCAAAATTTTGACTGAGTTATGACCCTTTTTGACTTAGGTTTAGGCTAATGCAAAAGCTATATTGGCTTTTTTTGTATGATAAACTTCACATTTCCTCGAAGATATAATATCTAACAATTTCTCACTATAGGCCATAATTACCCAATGTCTGTAGATAAGCATGACAGTGATTAAAATTCTACCCCACCCCCTGACCCCTTAGGCAGGGTCAAAGGTCAAATATTTAAATTTTGCAATAACTCAGTCAGTTGTCAATATTTTTACCTGAAATTTAACATGCAAACGGACTACAATACAGCACCCTAGATAAGCAGCGTATTTGTGTAAATATGCAATTAAAATCCTAAAAAAAGCAATTAAAATTAAATATGTGCATACCGCAAAGCAATTCTAACGATCGGTATGCAATTACTGATCTACCAAAAGCTTTGAAGCGTGACTCTATTTACAATATCGATGTGTTGTTCTAGAAAAAAGGGTTTCAGACATTTATTTACATTTATTATAAAAGCTTTAACATACACATATGTTCCATCCAGACTGGCTCATTTTATGCATTCTGCATCCATCGTTTGAAATAGAAAGACCCAAAGGTCATTGGTCAGAGGTCGTGGTACATCTATACATGCGATGGCATTGCGTACGATTTGGTCCATTTTGTTTCCATTTGGGTATTAAAAGATGTCAAACGGTATTATAGTTCAAAGGCCTAGGTCTACACCCCCTATCCCAAGTATACTGTATCAAACAAGAAGGAATAATCCATTACTATACAAAGGGTTAATAAAAATATCAAGCTCACTCCGACAAACTTCTGCATGAAGGAATTTTTGTATGTAATACTGTCAAAGTTTGAAATAATGAATAACAGTCAGGGATGCAATATCATTATTGGTGCATTTTATGATGTTCAAAAAACAACAACAAGCCTTGACAAATACACTTTGTCATCAAAATTGAAAATGCTTGAGTTTTACATTTTACTCTTTGCATGCTGTGTAATTTTGCATGCATATTCCCTTGTGGCTTTTCAAAATGGATGCTTGCAAGATGTTTTTTTCTTTCAGAAATACCTTCAGAGTGTCAAACAGTTTTTGATCAGGTTTGGTTTGGGTTCAAATTTTTTGTGCAGGTTATAACCAGCTAATGAAAAATATGAGGGTAGCAGGTAAAGAGTTAAAATACTAAATGAAAGCTAATAGATGTATACTGGGGATTCCTAAATCTGTAATTTAGCAAACAGTGAAGACCCAGATGAAATGCTGCATAATGTCACATTTATCAGGGTCTACACTGTTTGCTATGACAAAAATGGCCTTCAGAGAAAGAAATATAACTAGAATACTCAAGAATTGGACTTTAGCCATACTGCAGCACTATTCATGTTGTAAAAACATCAATCAAGCAACATGACTCTGCTAGAAATTTGTGAAAATAATATTGTGTCATAATCCCAAGCTAGATTTTGTCAGTAAAAAATAGTAAATGAGTATGATCAGGAAATACCACAATCACAAACTGCAGACAACCCCGTGGCACCATGAGGAAGAGCCGCTCAACCATCACGAGACACCAGGAAGACAAATTAAGCAAAGCAATCAGCTCTCTCTTCCCCATCAAAATGATGGGGAAATCCATATACAAAATTTGGTAAAATTCTGTTAATTTGTTCTCAAGATATATTGAATGAAAATGAAAATATGACGGATGGACAGAATGATGGAAGAACAGATGGAATGATGAACAACCCAAGTCCAGAATAGACCCATTTTTTTTGAAGTGGGGCTATAATTACATTTAAAAATTATAACCTATGCTTCCTTGATATATGCCATGGACCATCCCAAAGTTATTGTATCAAGCTAGATCAAAGAATTAATCCAATAATAAGTACATAAAGGGTAAAGCATCTAACATATCATATGGCAGAGAATCTGCGGTAAGTTTTGGATATATACATGACATTTAAAAGCAGTCTGTGCAGTTACAGAGTATATATTCATTTTATTATATGATATTGCAGCTGGGGGAGGGTGGGGGGTTTGGGCTGATTTAAAGCCCTGTATTAAAATCAATAAACCACTGGTGGCTACCGGTAGTGTATTTAGTAACATTATGTGATGGTATCCCTGACAATGTCATGTATACGAAAAAATATTATCATTTTCTTGCCACATTTTAGTGTCATATAATAAATGGAAAGAATATTACAGTGGTGCTCCTGTATTACTAAAGCATCATTGACACTTGCTATGGGTGAATGCCTATGGTTTCAGTAAAAATTAAAGTTTGTCAATCGTCCCTTTCTTCACCTTGAAGCTACCCTAACCTTAGTACTTTATGTCTGTGAAATCCATTTTTGATAGTAAATGCTTCAAAGATGTAAAACAATCAGTTTTGCATTTAAATATATATACAATCAACCATTTTGCACTGAAGAAGGAATAAAATACGAAACCAGTTTGTAGAAGAAAAATTTGAGTTGTACTGATTTTCTATTCCAATTAGAATATATAGAAATCCGAAAACATTTTAAAATAATCCCCCCTCTTGTTTGCCAGCAAAAGCTTTTGCATTTATATGTGTTACCATATTTTACACATTGTATGGAAGTGGCTTGCTGGCAAAAGGAGGGGAAAGATGTTCAGCAGCCCAAAAACCCAGGTCCTAAGCCCATAAAATGCCTTTTCTACCGAATAAGAATTTAAAGACAGTAATGAAGTTCTCTAGAACCAACCTCCTAAATTGCTTTGTATTCTGTGCTAGTTTAATATAAAGTACATAAAGATTAAAAGTAGAATTAGTAAGGTTTATGCATTTTTTCATAAGAAAAAAATCTCACTTTTATTTAATGACACGTTCTTTTGCAAATGTCCTGTACTTATCAATTTTGGCATGCTAGGGAATTGTTCATGTTTTTTTTATTTTTGTCTGCTGCGTTCTTCAAAAGTAAGTTTTTAAAAATAAACCACCCAGGACCACCATTGGAGTGTCAAACAATTTGGATCCCGATCAAGACCAACATTCTGTTGGTCTTCATCTGGATTCAAACTGTGTGCAAAAGGCCGCTGGCAGATGACAAAAGTATCCACTGGCATGCAAAGAGTTATAACAGGTAAATACTTTAGTGTTCAATATATTGTCTCTTATAGGTAGCTTTCAACTTGGATATACATGTATATGTATACCATAAATATTCAGACACTTTAACTACATTTAACATGCTATGCCCTTTAAACAAAGCATAAGTAATATTCAAAGGATCTAGTTAGAATCAGTTTTACTTTCCAATGCTTAATGGGACGCTTTCATTCCTTCAAAAATATTTCTTTCTTTTGTTGAGCTTTCAGTTTTGTATTATTTACGGTACATGTAGTCACAAATGTACAGATAACGAAATCATTTTATTACAAAACACATTTTGTTTTTAAAACAATTTCATCAATTATCATGATTCGTTAATACTCTGCATATAATATGTTCAATAGATATCACCATGCCTACCAAATAAATCAAGAAAACACGCAGAAATCACTTTTTAAAGCACTTTTTATTGTCATGAAATTTCAGACCCCCTCCCCTTTCTACCGGCCATAACTCTCGAGTGCGTAGGAATTTTGAAAATATTTTGCTAGCTGGCTCTTGCCATTAGATTCACCTATTGCACTGATACTACATGCACCACACCAGAAGCTCAAAAGCAGTGTTCTGGGAATCAGTAAAATAGGCGTTTAAGACCCGAACCGTCAATGATCCTTTATCAAACTTGTAATGAAGAAGTGATATAATGCTTGGCAAGCTATACATTTTTATTGCTTACCCTCGAGGCCTCATCTCATTTAATAAACTCAATAATACAAGAGGTATCACTTAAAGATACTCTATATATTTTCTAAAGAGCAAACAACACTGCTCATCAGGCTGCAATGAAGTACAGGGATAAGCTTGTTGTACCATACTAACTTACCAATGAGCATAGTACTGTGTTATATTTTCATCCGCTAACATTTTCAACAACAATCTATGATTGCCCTGTTTAACTGGTATATTGCTTTCAAAATCACAACACATAAACAACCGCATCACCTCATCCTCTAGATAAAGCTATAAAAGAACAAGATTTCTTCCATTAATTCTAATGAGCATTCACAGGTGTCAAAAGACAATGTTTTTAGCGTAAAATTGTAAATATTTTCTGGTCCATTTGTTTTAACATTTGTTTTAAGTGCTCAAAAGAACCCTCTTGTTGTGATGACTCTTTTGAATACCAATAACATATGTTTTGCTTGAGAAATAAGAAAAGAAGCCTTTAATTACTAAATCTAGGCCTGGGCATAGCTGTTTGAAGCCATTGCCATATGAATGAAAATCAAGGCACAAATAAAGGGGTTCAGGTGTTGTTTAAACAGCACCCTAGATAAGCAGCGTTTTTGCGTAAATACGCAATTAAAATCCTCAAAAAAGCAATTAAAATGAAATGCGTGCGTACCAAAAAGCAATTCTAACGATCAGTATGCAATTACATGCGATGTCATTGCTTACCATTTGGTCCATTTCGTTTCCATTTGGGTAATAAACAAATGCCAGTCGGGTATTGATTTTTTTTACTAGCGAGCGCGCAATATAACTTCAGTTTATGAATAAAATATCGATGCCCAGTCCAGTATTTCGCGGAAAAACACTATGATGAAAGTGAAACTTTGCAAAGTGTCAACAAGGGAATGAGATTTGCTTCAGGTACAATAAAATCCGCTAGTTTGATACTTTAGAAAGGCAGACGCAGGGAGTGAATAAATATGCAAGCACATTCCGATGGCTTCAAGCAATAACAAAACGTGTAATCACAGAAAAAAATGGGGCGTAAAAAAATGTGAAAATACGCAATTGTTTTTGCAAGTACTCAATTGAAAATAACCAGGTTGCATAAATACCCAATTGACCCAAAAGCTTATTTAGGGCGCTGGTTTAAACATGTTTTTTAAAGTAAAAGTGCTCTTTAGGAGCATTCTGGTCAAGCTGTATTCTGATTGGTCAGTTCTGTCTTTTACTTTCTGATTTTTCAAGGTTAACATGGTGACAAATTAAGTATGTTTACTTGAAATCAAAGTAAATAAAGAATATTCAAATTGTTGTCATGAATATTACATTTATTTCATTGAGTGATTGTAAAGTGAAAGATATATGAAATATGCATTTTTTGCTTAATGAGATGAAATAAATGTCATATTCATGACAAAAAATTGAATATGCAATTTTGAAGTGTAACAGATCTTTTTGCTTTTATGACACCACACATGACATCTGAACTAAGGGTGAGGTAGGTGCACCATTAAACTGGTTCGAGCCCTCCAGCAAAATATTTTTCTGACCATTCCAAGGCGGTGTTTCTTTTGTGGATCATTTATGTTATTTCTGTCATGTTTTGTTATGCTTTCATGCACGTCTGTTTGTTGATGCCTTGTGGTCACCTGCTGGGAAAGGGCTGACCTCTTGGCTCTTGTTTGTGAAGTCTAATTGTGGTGTTGTCACTTTCCCATTGGTATCCTGGGTCATATGTGGTGCTTGATTGTATCGATTCCTGATCTTTGCCCTCTTTCTTACTTTTCATACATAGGGCCAGTTAAGCAAACAAAAAAATGAAAAATTGCGATTATTTCCTTATCAATCAGTTAAAACATGTGTTTTGGGTGCTTGAAATAACCGTCTCATCGAGATGGTTCTTTTGAGTACCCACAACATATGTTTTGGTTGAGAAATAAGAAAAATAATTTTCAGTTACACTCTCTTATCTTGGGGTCTGTTCATATTTATGATGACATTGCTTAATGTGTTCCAACACTTAAAATCATTGGCAGGACAAGCTAGAGTAAATAAAAGCAACATTTTAAGCAAAACCAAACATATTATTCATCAAAATGTTCTAAATGATCAAAATGAAAAAATGAATACTCACATTTTGTGTTTTTGTTCAATTATAAGAAAGTAATAACTTATAGGTTACATGGTTGCAAACATTCTGGCAATGAGAGCCAAATTTTAGTAGAATCAGAATTTTAGCCAGCCTCTTAAATGTTACCACTTATTTCGTTTGTGCAGGAAAGGATAAGAAGCCAGCTGATCTGGATCAACGTGATTTCTAAACAGGATAAATCAGGGTTTATTATGATAAGGGTTATGGTAAATGTTCTAAAATTTCGTACACTACTATTTCTCTTCTCAAATAAAATGGTGGTTATCAGAGCTGGAAATCACAAAATGCTTGTCCAAATAGCAAACAGTAAAACCTTGATCAGAGTCTGATCTGGGTCTGTGCTGTTTGTCTAGACCTTTTTGGCAGGCAACTGGTGTCCGTAATTTTAGAACATTTACCATTAGCAAAATTCAAGGCAAACCTGTCTTAGCTTTTCTACTGTTAGCACTTCTGTGATTGGCCTTGAGCCAGAGACATTTTCTACCACTACAGGAATATCATTGTTTAGATAGGATGTTGTGATCTTTTCAACCAGCGTTGCACCTGAGTCATTTAACTTGTCAATCTCTGTCAAGTTTGAACATTTCTGAAAAATAAACACACATAATAAAATGGCGACAACATACTGTTACATATTCCATAACAGGAACATCCAAATCATTTGAACAGACGCCATTTGGGCCTCGACACGAAAAAAATCTGTCTTCGATGAATGTGAACAGCTAAGGCGCAGACCAGCCTGCGCATCCACGCAGTCTGATCAGCGCCTTCGTAATTCACTCTTTGGAAAGTAGCATATCTCCACTTGCTACAAGGGACAATTTAATATTCTAGCTAGTCTCTGTAGCTGAGCAGACTGGTTTGGGTATGACCTGGTCGGAAACCCCGAAGACAGGTTTTGTCGTGTCACAGCTCATTTCATTTTGATAAAGGTGAAGATATAAAAACCCAAAAAAAAGTGTTTCAATCAGAAAATTAGCATTTTATGTAGTAGTGTTTGTTGGTGCCAGTGACCATAATGCTGACATTTCCCATCTGTGGGTCAGTCGTTTCTGCATATGTACTGCATTTTGTTTACACACACTTCACCAAAGGGATACCTATATGGAGGAAACTAACCAACCAAATTACTCGCTACCAAAACTGTAGCTAGGTATCTATAAAACATTCATACCTTTGAGGAACAGTTACCATGTGCAGATCCAGAGGGGGGGGGACAGGGGGTCCCGACCCCCCTGGAAAATTACAAAAATATAGAGTTCCTTAGCAATACTCCTCCAGATCCACTTAAAATCAAAAGCTACCAAGCCAGCATTTAATGTCGGGTCATCATCGGCGTGCCAGCGAAACGCCATTTAAATGGTGTTTTGCTGGTGGACCCTTGATGGCCCGCTAATAGTGGTATTTGGATTCTTCTTCCCATCATCAAACTAAAAAAAACGTTGTCAAAGTTGGACCACCTCTGACAAAACATTTTAGTTTAATTTTGCATTGAGGCACAAATTATTTTCGATCAGGCAATTCTTGATTTCCAGCAGATCAAGTGGTGAAATTTAATTATCAAGATGGGCTTATTGTGTGGATTATACAATATGCTTCATCAAAAGCCAGTTTAGTCCAGAATTTTTTTGTTAGTTGATTTACGGGGTTTTTTTAGATTTAGGGTCGGGGGGACGAAAAAAATAAATAAAAAAGCTCTCAAAATTACCTGGTCATTTTCAGAGCTTTTTATTTCTTTTTTAATATCTCCAGAAAAAAAACAGTAAAACTAGTAAGGTAAACCAACAGTCTGTATTAAATATTCAAATATTTTATCATTTTCCTAAAAATATGGACAGGACAGTCAATTTTAACAGTGTCACTCTCAAAAATACACAAGACAGAACCTCAAATATATATTATTTATTTCAATGAAACAAATAATATTAAGAGTCAGAAATAATTTTAGAATTTTTTTTTCTACTTTATGGAAAATTACAGTAGGAGGGTTCGTAAATCAACTAATAAAAAAATTCTGGCCTTAACTGGATTTACAAAGTCAGTGTTTTGACCATTTAATTGTAAAATACAAATGAACTCTCCCATCTGGTTTGATACAACAACCCCTGATTGTAAAAGGGATTACATGTTTCCAAATTAAAAAGTATTTCAATCTCAAAAGATTTACTGCTTTTATCTTAGTAAACAGTCATGTTATCAGCGCAGAACCTGATGAAATGCCCCATTGAACATCTGAGTACTCACTGTTTGTCAAAGTATCTGTTATTGGCTTGCTTGTTTGTTTGTTTGTTTTTGTTGCTTTACGTCCCATGTCAACAGCTATGGTCATTGCGGGACGGTCAGTTCACTTATCCACACTTCTTCCTGGGCAGGCTTTAGCAAGCCGTTAACCAGTAATTTGTGCACATACTTTCGCTTGTAACTGACAACAACCCTTCTTGAATAAACCAGCAGAAGGGTGGAGAATGACCGTAGAAATTATTTCATGATCAATCTCCACGAAAGTATGGTACCGGGCTGGGATCGAACTCGCGACCCCTGGATCTGCAGTCAGACACGCATCTGTAGCCAGACACATTACCGACTGCGCTACGCGGCCCGGTATGTTATTAGCTTGCCAACATACAAATGTACAGAGGGTTAATCCTTTTCATTCTGACCGATTTTCCCATACATATTGATACAATGAGTATTCAGCTCATCTGAATCTACACTTTTTACTTACTCATTTTGCTTTTTTTTCAATCTCAATTTGTGCAGTTTTTTCCAGGATTTGTCTAACACCCCTTTGTAACACAATGGACTCTTCTACAATTTTGAATTTAAAGTGGAAGAGTTTACCTCAGAAACTTAGGGGGTGAAAAGATAAACATAAATTTACACGTGAACTAAATGGTCTTGCTTGAATGCTAACACATTATCAATAATCATCAACCATATTTATTCTATACAGGCCAGATATATCCCCCCTCCAGGGGTAGAGGCCTGTCTGACTGGGCTTTCCTGATGGCATCCGGTGACCTCTCAGAGTGGTTTGAAGAGTCCTTAACCCTTAATTTTACCTCATAGCGATGTCTTTTAACGCTTTTGCAAATAGAGCAGACCCAGATCAGGCAGCTCTTGTAAGAGCTGCCTGATCAGGGTCTTCTCTGTTTGCTTATGAAACTATGATATATCTGATCTTACACTAGTGGACCTGACAAGTAATTCATTTGTTCTGTGGAATATTCTGACAGTTTACTTTTATAATTATTCATAGTGGGTGGAGCCTAGTATGAATATTCATTAAGGAAAAGGCTAAAATCCATACTCAGTCATTTCTGCTCTGTTTGCTTATGAAAATATGATATTTCTGATCTTACACTAGTGGACCTGACAAGTAATTCATTTGTTCTATGTGCCAACATGAAAGTTTACTTTTATAATTATTCATAGTGGGTGGAGCCTAGTATGAATATTCATTAAGCAAAGGGTTAAAATCCATACTCAGTCATTTCTCACCACTAACACCAGGACTGAATAATTGGTACAAAGATTACAGCCTTCAATATACTCACATTACACATTTCAATGTCTGGCTCTTGATCTACATCTTTTAGGGGATTATCCACAAAACACTGGATACCATGAAGCCAACGCCAATCCAATAATGGTATCACCTGGAATGCAGATTTTTATAAGAGCTGGTAAAAGTGATTCACAGTCTCTGTGTTTGACAATGTAAGGCCCCCCGGGGGGGGGGGGGGTCTGTGCTCCCTTGATCCCTGAAAATAATGCATTGAACTCCCTGCAAATAATGTCCTCGTCTCCCTAAAAGTATTTGCCTTTGCTCCCCAAATCCCTAAAAATAGTTCAGTTTCTCCCCAAATCCCCAAAACTATAAGCCAATTTCTCCGTAGAATTAATATCACATACTTAAAAACAATGAAGCTATATAAGAGCGTAAGACTTAATGATCACTTAGTATTTTGTCTTATACATGTAAAGACAGGTCTTTTCCATGGAATACATGACATATAAAAGCCATGAACTGCATGACATATAATTAATTTCTATGAAATACATTATATATGGCTCAAAGTATGAATGTTGTAGCTGTACCTGGTAGAGTAGGCTTGGAGGTTTAGAGACATACCATTCGGTTTTCTTTTTGGGATCAGGGGCTGATTTTTACCAACAACTCAAACTACATTTTTCTAGACACTTTATTGAAAGCATTTAACTATAAAAAGTCTTTTCTATAATTGCTTATTAGTGCCTATATGCTTGTTTAATTTCAGTTAAATTAAGTAATTATTTATCTGATAAGCATTCTTCAAAAATTTCTGTAAAAAAGGGATAATTACCTAAAAAGAGAATAACATAGCAGGTGTGTAGGTGGCCCCGTAACATTGTGTAGTCGGCATGCTCCCCCATAAAATTTTTTGACAAAAATGATGTGATCTGGTGCAATCTGGGAGCGTCCCAAAGTATGTTATTACCAACCTAAAAATCAACAATTTTAAGGAAAAAAAAATCAACAAGAAAATTTAATTGCCATTCATTGTATTACTCTCTCAGATCAATCTTGATGAGCATGTTAGTACGAATATAAATACATTTAGAATATACAAGGGGGGTCTTGGGGGCTAGCCCCCCAGAAGCAGAAGTTTAAAAAATCAAACAAAATGAAGGCTTTTCCTTATTTTTTGCTTTTTGGCAAGGCTCCCTATATCCCCAAAATTATGAGCTTGCTCCCTTACTCCCCTAAAATAATTATCAGTGCTCCCCAGCTCCCTGAAGATAAATTGCCATTCTCCCCAGATCCCCAAAACCCCTGGGGGCCCAAATATGCTAAAATATTATATAGTAAGAATGTTCTAGTCACCTTTATCATTTACTGAGCCAGTTCATGAAATTTTGGTACAAACAGTGAAGGCTCAGATTGGCTAGTGAAAATGTGCAGTCTCAACAGAGGCTACGCTGCTTGCACAAAGCAGGGTCAAAGATGAATGGCTGGCATGTTGGTCCTAGTGGACAACTGTACTTGCAATGCTAAACTATCAGGGATCACCCTGCCATTAACCATTGTAGCCATTTGCTACTAAAAATGAAGAGTGGCTACAATAAGTCATTGGCTAAAAGTACACTCTAGGTGGTTGAAAAATTACATACAGTATTTGTGAAAAAGTGTATTTTGATCAGCTTTTGGATGCTCCAATATTGTTTTTATTATTCCTTGCCACTTTATTATTGTGCCATATTCAACTCTTTGGATGCTACCATCAGGGTGTCAAATAGTTTGATCCAGATCAGGCCCGACATTTTGTCCGGCCTGATCTTGGTCCAAATTGTTTGCAGAAGTTATCAGCAGACGACAAAAGTCATCGCTAGTGGGCAAAGATTTAGATACAGAACAACTTGTGATACTATTTTCTAGCTTAACCCGTGGCTAAAGTCAATTTCATTTGGCCCAAACTTTTACAATTTGGCTTAAGTGTTGGCTACAACAAATTCTGAGCTGGGTAAACCCTGACTATGATTTGCCATTTGAAGCTTATGCAATAAGAACCAAAAACTAAAAGACTTATGAACAAAGACCCTGACTGTCTGGAACATTTCTGAAGGTATATGTCGGACTTGCGTTTGATACATGTCTTTCCGCCGTTTGGCGTGTATGTTTTAAAACAATGTCAGACATACCTGAACAGATTGAACTTTGACCTGCTTGTCTTTGCATGTAGCGTATAGGCAAAATGGTAATTCATAGCCTAGTTTATTAAAATTATTTATCATGAAGCTTTTGAATCACTTTAAATATGCCTACTTGTTTCTTACATGGAATGTTCTGAACTATTGCAGTTGTTTCAATAATTAATCAGCTTTTAAGAGATTGGCTATAGGAATTGTAAAAAAATAAGAGAGTCTAGAGATACGGTGCCTGTACCTCTATACTCTGAGTCTACTCTACTATAGGGATACAGGAACAGGCCCGTGCATATCCCTAGACTCAGAATATGGATATAAGTGATCATCATACCTGATGTATGAGCAAGGCCAGTACAGAAAGATAGATACCTCAACACTCAGATTCTAGGGATACAGGCCGTACCTGTAGACACTTTGTATATTTATCCTGATAGATCTTCATTTTGTATAATTTTACTGGGTTTCGCAAAAATGGATTGGCAGCTGTTACTTACCTTGATTGTAAGTTTCCTGCTGGAAGCACGAACATATCTAAATAGTGGATCACAATAAATAACGCATGATATGATTCCAATGAAAATAGAAAATTTGGCAAAGAAAGAAATATATTGCATTTTTTTGCTGTGTATCTTATTTTCTGCCAAAAAGTTTGACTCTGCTTTAAAAACATTTATATTCTTTGATCGTTTAGCTTGATGGTGAAGTAAAATAAGCTCTTGATTTATCAAATTTAGCTTTTCTTCTCGAGAAATATTACTGTTGTCTTTTGTATCCGCCATATTGTTTGCTCTTTTGAGAAGAGATTATCCACGGACAGTAACTCTGTGTTGTTGACAAGGTACAGCTAAACACCGAAAGGAATGTTCCATCCGCAGAAGGACACCAGACCTAAGTAACGAAGGTTTTAAAGTAGGGGCTACTGTAGGTAGTAAGTGTGATAATCCTATAAAATCATTAGTTGTGATTGAATTACGTAAAGAAATAGTGCAAAACTGACAGTGTAAAAGTTTTAACCAAATTTTATCCTGTACATAGCATTTGAGGGGTAGCTGATCAATAATCTTTGTCCTGCAGAACTAAAGGCATTCTTTACGGAAATCACAGCTCTTTACTTGAAAGAAGATATTTGCCGTATTTGCGGTTAAAACGATTATCTATTTGTTATGCACCAGTCATTTGTATACCATGCCCCCTCTGGGCCGGGGAATAGGGGGGCTTTTAACTTTTCAATTTTCAAGCCCTGCTAAAAGCCATGCACTGTGGGGCCAAATTTGTGGTAAAACCCCTGCTGAATGCCCCCACCCCGGGTTTGACAATAATGAATATAAACAAATGGCATAAATCATTTGAATAAGCTTTTCCATCTTGTCCCCTAACTCATGGTGGTGCCACATGAAATTTGGCTTCAATTGGCCCAGTGGTTACAGAAAATTTACGAATATTCTGTCCAGAGCATAACACAGAAACTATAAGTCGCATCAACTTGAAGATTTCACTAGTAGATATATGATAGGACGTCGCGTCAGATGTTGGTGTTAATTTTAAAAACGTAGGGGTCCTCTCTATTTAACGTTCTCTATTTCACTTATTCCATTATACATTTTTACAAACTAAACATCAAAGAAAAGGTTATTAATTATATTTTACATAGATGAAAAACGAAAGACAAATTAAGATACAAAGAAAAAGTTATCGCTAACATGTTCCGTATAAATTGCCGATTTTTTGCATGTAGAGACGTAACAGAAATCGTTTGGCGGAGTGTTTCTAAATCCAAAAGTTTTAACTAATAATGCCTGAAATCTTGTAATTTTCCCCGCATAGCTACTTTTTGTGCTTATCCTCACGACGACATGCGCGAAATTGGCGTTAATCGGCAAACTAACCAGAAATAGCCAACCAAGCAAAGAAACGGAACGTGTAGAGATTTAAAGAAAACGTTGAAAACATGGGGTCTGTGTATTTATGCTGATGTATTACTTTTTAGTGCCTCGTGTTTTTGAAATTCGAAGTATATCACAAAAATGCGTTTTCAAAATAGAATTAAAATTTGGATTTATTCTTGATTTTTTCCATATTTAGAGCAAAAATTTGTTATTTTACCATGTCTAGCAAAAATGTCACACTCAGGCAAATGGCGTCTTCGGAAATATGAGACATTAATTCAATACTAAATGAAAAGATGTTTCTTCAAACTTATTTCTCTCTAAATAAGATATGTAAATGCGTTTTTCATATATTTTATGCTGTTTTTAAATTAAGAGAAATTGTTAAATATTGAATAAAATATCGCTAAAATGCTTTGTCTAGCAAAAATGTCACAGACGCCGTTTTTTTTACTTTGCTAATCGCGTCGTAAAAACGTTAACATTTTAGCGTTATAATATGCGTAAATGCTAAAAACTTAATTGCGCATTTTCTTAAAACTTATATACTTATATACTGATGCATTAGCATAGTCTTGTAGGACACTGTCCTATATAAAGTAATATAAAATCGGTCACTGGCCAGAATTAATTCGAGAAATCTGAATATTCAGTGACCTTAACCCCTGTTTTCAGGAATATTCAGGAAATATATCACAGGAGCTTGAAATTCGATCCTTATTCCTATAGCCCCTAAAGCGAAAGCTCATAATGTCATTACGTAATGATGACATTTAAGCTTTTGGTTATGAGGCATATACATGTAATGTAAGGACCAAACTTCAAGCTCCTGTGTATATATACAGCCACAGGGCATACCCACTCTCCACCCATTGACGTTGCCGCTTAAATCGATGTATTTCCAGATGTTTTGCAAAAAATTATTGTCCAAAAACTATAGAAGCTACAATTTTGAAAAAAGTACCAAGCAAATTGATTTACGCAATAAACATTTTTATTGTAGCTTCTCGGTTTCTGTTGTTTTCGTATGCAGTCTAGAGACAAGCACTTTTGAGGAACTCGGATCCGAGTTCATAAATTTCGCCTGTAATTGTGTTATCAACACTCTGAGATTGATTGTTTATTTAACTGGGTTCAGCATCTGAATTTAGAAATTACTCTGTCATAAGTTAGCTCCATGTATAGCAAAACATAATATATTTACCATTGCTTTGTTTTTGTTGAATCCATTTTATCTATCAAAACCCAAACTAGACTGTTCCAGAAACTAACTTAATTTTAATAAGTTCCTACTGTATAAAAACAGAAAAGTATGTGACAAACAGCCACATACATCAAAAGAGGTAGGCTTATTGACCCTTCATGTTGCAATTGAATCTTCCATCTACATGGGATATTACAGCAAACAACTTTAGCAGACGATATTTTCAGCTGTGTTTTGCTGGCCCTTCAATGGGTAACAGTTCAGACGCTGATCAAATGTCGACAGATGTATCGTCACTGTTAAATGAAGTTTACTTGTATCCAAAGCTAATCACTGGCCTCAAGTTTTACATGTGTGGAGATACGACAAGCTTACAATTTTATCTAGGCTGTTTATTTTGAAAGCAAATCTGACAGAGTGTTGATATGAAATAGCCGCTATATTTAGGTGAGTTACCCAACACGTACATGTTATACGGGGTGGTGTGCCGTCGCAGATACTTTACCTGTATTCTGGTTATAAGGGGTGTTAGCAACCTGTGAACAAAGCCTTTGTCGCCTATGGCATGATCTTTTGAGCTAAAATGCATGCTTTACTAATATGCACCACTGCACTTGCCATAAAGACCTTGAACAGATAAGTTATATACTTTCTGTGGGGCTGATATTTAATATATTTTATATATATTATTGTTCCAGGTATGTACATATTGTATTTCATAGTTTTGTATTAGGAAATATGTGAATTGTATTTTGTAAAGTATCGCTGTAATGTGGTTTTTGTAAATGAAACTGCAAGATTTCTGAATATTTCATAAATCCGACCCATTGTCCTGTTGTATGTTAACTTGTCTTAGCAGCCAAATTCCTATTTAATTCCTATGCCTGGTACATTATTCGCTACCTGTTTCACCATATTGAATCTGGACTGGGTACACTCTTTGGAAGCATCTCTACGAGACGTTTCCAATGAGTTTACACAATCTGTGTCCTTGGATGATAACACTAGGTTTTAGGGTATGCGTTGCAAAGGCCTATTCTGTAGGCACTTGCCATAAAGACCTTGAACAGATAAGTTATATACTTTCTGTGGAGCTGATATTTAATATATTTTATATATATTATTGTTCCAGATTCCAGACTATTTGATGCCATGGTTGCTGCTCATTATTAAACATATATTGCCTATATTCGAGTTTGTATTCGTCATTCCGAAGGACCGATCTCACGACCGGTGACATTTTGGTGCCAGTGTTTCTTTTATGGGTGGATCATAGGAAGACAGCCTTGTAGTGTTGATGACACCAATACAAGGTGACTTATTCTGCTAGGTCTATGGTTGTGAAAGATATAATGGCAAATTGTATGTCACAATTTTGCACAATTCACTAACCAAATTATTTTCTAACAGCCTATCCCCCCCAACCACGAATACCCCATAGTATGCGCATACAAATATTATCAACGTTAGCGTCGCCCCATACTTGTGTACTATACCCATTGTAAGAGATGTTCGCTCAAATTATTCACATGAGTACAACAAAATAACCTATGCCCACTAGTATTTAGAAATATTTTTTTTTTTTTTTCGGGATGCAAAAATAATTGATAAACTTCTTTCGCGTCGCAGCGAAAGTGGCATATTGATTGGTATAGTTATAAACACACTATGTAATACATCCCCTGTAGCGCGACAGGTAAAATACCTGACTGGGAAGCGGAGACTCCCGTTCACAGTGGTTCGAGTCCTATCGATCCATATATTTTTTTTTCTATTTTTTTTGTTCTTTATTATTTAGTTAACATTTACTTAGCTTTCTAATATATATTTTGTGGTTATAGGTAAACGGAATAGTGACTGTTCTGTGAAAAATAACAGACAGGAAAGTGCATTGTGAAGTAGTTTTGCAAATATCAAATATAGTTCTCTTGAAGTAAAAATACTTTCAAGATAATTATTTTGAGTTGTGTTAGCCGTGTTATTTTCATACTGATTGCCGCGTCTGTTTTTCATTACTACAGATTTCATCGATCGGTTGTTTTTGTCTTATTACCATGAAGAACCCAATAAACCCCCATATGTCCATGCCCCAATAGATATCACCTGAATGGTAAGAAGGGAGACTACTCCTGTGAGCTAATAGTACTGTACATTAATTTGCTCCCATAGGGTATAGACCAAAGGTCATTTTCACCCTAAAACTTGTATCCTAAGGGTCTCATAAATCACATTAGTAGATCTAGTGTGTGGAGCAAGCAGAAACTGCTGCTAATCATTTTTGTTTTACTTTACTTATGTCTCACATGATTTGAATGTCTTTATATTGACCAAAGGTCAGGGCCCTTCAAATATGTGTGGAAAGATGTCTCAATAACTGATATCTCATAAGTTGCATTAATTATCAATGCACAGAGGTTTTGACTTATTGTCACAGTTGAGATTGTCAATTTGATTGGGAAATAGATAGACAGACAGCATTCTGATTAAATGAAAAGTATGGTGGCACTGTTTGGTCATGTAATTAGTTAAATTACTACATAGTAAAGAACTTTGGCAAAATAATTAAATAATTTACCCTCTGCTAAAAGTGTTACTATGGATCAAATAGTGTATTGAGAAAGGATTATTGTATAGTGGTATGAAAGTGACATGGTCATACACTAAATACTTGTGAAAGAACATTATATGAAGTTAAACCTGATAAATATAGTCACAAACTATTGTGTTTATGAAATGAATAGGTGATATTGTATGGTGACACAATACTGTCAAGTACAAGATAGGAAATGAAATAGTTGTGATAGCATAGTGTATATGCTCATACTGTGATATAGAGGAAAGGAAGTGCATTGGATAGATAGATAGTACATTCTGAGAAAATATGGTGTCCTCATAGTGTCATGCTCATACTAATGAATTCATGTGGGATTGTGATTAGACATTGTGCTATATGAGATTTTCTTTTTGTCTTGGTGCCATAAAAGTTATGGTGGCGTAAAAGTGACATTTATTTTTAGAAGTACAGTGCTTATATTAATGGTGTTATAGTTAAACTACAATAGTACAATGTATGGAAGCAGATAAAAGTATTTTCCCTAGATTGAAGTGAATGTATAGGAATATATTAATGCCATATGCTAATGAGACACACAGTGTTTAATGTTTATAAGTCATTGATGCAAATGATGGTGGCATAGGAGGATCATCTAATGTGAAATATAAGTTTCCATAGGTGAGAAAGGAGAAAGTACATTGTTATTATCAGTATACAGTCAGGTTGTGATAATTATCAATGTAATTGAAAAGCCTTTATTATAAAGTTGACTAATATTTCTTAATAAATTTTATTATATTGAGAACAGTAGACACATAGTGGCATAAACAGGCATGAGACTTCATGAAAAGCAATTGAGCTGACAGAAGTTCTCTGCCTGTGCCTGTGTGTTAAATTGAACAGCAGGAAGTGAAAGCTCAAAAAGTTAAGAATAATTGTGTGAGAATAACTAGAATATTATATATACTGAAGTACATATCCTGAGCAAGTATGGCATACAGTTCAGATGAGAGAGAAATGCGCAGACTGAGGCGACAAAGAATAATAGAAGAACAGGAAAGACAGCAGAGATTAGATGATGAAATAGAGTATTTACAACATCAGAGAGAGCAATTGATATCCAATAGAAGATATGAAAGACAGTTGCAAGATGGTGCAACATATGATGAGCCAATTTCAGAGGCAGAATCACATATAACGTTAGATAAATATGTTGACCCAGATGAGTCTGGATATGATCACTCATTAAGGAGTTCAGGTGAAATACAGACACAAACACCTAGGAGCATCCTTAAGAAATCGTCAAGGTCAGATATTGCTACAAGAGATAATGAAAATAAACTGTATGGAAGTTTTTCAAAAAGTGAAAGGCAAGGAGAGAGAAGCAAAGAATCAGATAGATATAGAAGTGATAAGCCGTTAAGCATAAACTTACCTAAGTTATATAGAGGATTTGATGGTTTTGACCATGAGTTTGATGCTCCAAAACAAGACAATGTGAGATTTAAAGCAAAGGCACATACTGGGACAAAACCAGATTTTGACCAAAGTCTTGTAGATTTAAAAGCAGGAGATGTATCTTCTACACAAGAGCAAAGTGAATTCATACAACTTATGAATCAATAGATACATGATCTAGACAGGCGTCTAGAAAATTTGTCACTCAGAGACTTAAATGGTAATGGAAGCAGGATTTTTCACGATGCAAATAAAGATGATAGAGCTAGCAACTATAGTGAGAATGAACATGGGAGAAAATGTACTTTAGATAGTGGGTTTAAAGAAAAACCACATATTACAGAAAGAAAACAGGAAAGAGCTGTGAATGATAATCTAGCTAAGAGAGAAAAGCTTCTCAAAGAAAGAGAAAGAATGATCAAGGAAAAGGAGAGAGAATTAAGAGAAAGGGAGCTTTATGTTGAAAGCCAGGAGAAAAAGGATAAGGAACTTATTGATCCTTATGAGGAGATGCTTAGAAAAAGGGAACAAGAGATAGAACAAAGATTGAAAGATCTGAAGACGAAAGAATTAGATGTTTATACACGGGAAACAAGCCTTAAAAAGAAGGAGGAAGAAAGACAGAAGAACATTAAAAGAATTGAGAGTGAATTAGAAAACAAGCAAAGTGAACTTGATAATCTAGATACTTACATGAAATTGGAGGCTGATAGTCTGAATATTGAAGTGGAAACAGAGACCATGAAGGCAACTGATCCAAATTTAATCTCTGAGATGGATATTGCTAAATGTCATAAATCTGACACCAAATCAGAGCCAGAGCCAATGGCTCAGGATAAGACATTCTATTTTCCAAAATTTTCAATTTTCTCTGGAGAAGACCCTAAACCAAAAACAGAAGCCACATTTGAAGAATGGAAATATGAAGTCAGTTGTTTGAGAAAAGATAAAATTTACTCTGACACTGTCATAGGTCAAGCCATTCGCAAGTCGCTTAAAGGACAGGCAAAGAAAGTACTATTGCCAATGGGATCTGGAGCATCAGTAGATGAAATACTAGTTAGATTGGAGGGAGTTTTTGGAAATGTAGCAACCCCAATGAGTATACTCCAAGAGTTTTATACTGCATATCAGAAACAAGATGAATCTGTAGCAGCATGGGGTTTGCGCTTGGAAGAAATTCTACAAAGAGCTCAAGAGAAAGGACAATTGAGAATAGAAGAAAAAGACGAACTTCTCAGAAATAAATTTTGGCGATCACTTAAAAGTGAGAGATTAAAGTCAGCCACCAGATTACATTTCCATACCATTAAAAGCTTTGACTTATTAAGACAAAAAGTCAGAGCTGAAGAGTATGAAATGAAAATAAATTCAGCAGCTCAACAACATGTGATAAAGACAGAGAAATCAGAATCATCAAGTTCAACTGAATCAAAGATGGATCTTCTTTTAGAAAGAATGTCAGATCTTGAAAAGAAGATAAAAGAAATGGATAAAAGGAAACCTGGAAGATGGTACAGACGACAGAATCAAAATCAAAGATCTGGTCAACAACAAAATATCACTGAAACAAATGATGCTAAACCAAGAGATACACAGAAAGATTTAAACTAGATGGCGTCTCTGTCGGAGGGCAGACTGGGGACAAATGCCTAAACAGCCCTGAATTGAAAAACATATTTCAAAGACTTATTGGTCATTTAAATGAGTCCAGAGTAGCTTTCTGTGGCATAGATGCAAATGCTTTAGTAGACAGTGGATCTCAGATAACAACAATAACTGAGGAACTTTATAATTCACTGTCCCCCAGACCACATCTATGGTCATTAGAGGAATTAGACCTCAACTTAAAAGTACAAGGGGCAGGTGGACATGATATCCCATATATAGGTTGCATATTAGCTGATGTTAAAGTTCCATTTATGCCCAATTGCACAATCAAAGTAGGGGTACTGGTAGTACCTGCAACTGACTATGGGTTAGAGGTTCCAATTATACTTGGAACCAATGTCATCAGCCGCTGTAGAAAAACCTGTGATAGTGAGACAGCTGTTCCAGATAACTGGAAAAATGCATTTGCAGCCTGCCAAACAGAATCAGCTGGAATTGTAAAATCCACAAACAAAGTGACAATAAAGCTTAAGCCAAATGAATCTATAACTTTGTCTGGAATGGTCCGAAATTGTCGGCAAATAGTTAGTGCTGTAACAGAAACAGCTAAAGGGGTCTCAAGCAGGATAGGCGTTTGTCCCCGGGTTGTCAAGCTGGATCCAAAAGGAAAGAACCAGAGAGTGCCAGTCAAAATATTCAATGTTTCTGCAAGAGAAGTTCAGATTGAACCCAGAACACCTTTGTGTGAACTTCAGGAAGTTCAGGTGTTAAGAAATCTTGAGTTTACATCTAAGGAGAATAAAGTGGGTACACAGGAAGGAAATAGTGATAATGGGAAGGCACAGAGCTGTCAACAAAGTGTGAAGATTGATAATAATGACAAAGGTACTCTCCCATCAGGTATAGACTTGTCAAAATCAGCATTAGATGACAAGCAAAAAGATGAAATGACAAGGTTTCTACTGAAATGGAAACACATGTTTTCAACAGATATCACAGACTTAGGAAACTGTGATCTGTTTAAACAACGTATTAACCTAACAGATAATGAGCCATTTAAAGAACCACATCGAAGAATACCACCTGCTCTGTTCCAGGAAGTACGCGAACATATACTTGAAATGCTTGAAGCAGGTGCTATAAGACCAAGCAAAAGTCCATATTCTTCGAATGTTGTAATAGTTAGAAAGAAAGATGGCACAATAAGATTCTGTGTAGACTTCAGAAAGCTGAACAGCAAGCCCATCAAAGATGCATATGCCATCCCAAGACCTGAAGAAACACTACATCTACTTGTTTGTGCCAAATATTTTACAAAACTGGATCTCCAAAGTGGATACTGGCAAGTGGAAATCGGAGAGGAAGACAAACCCAAAACAGCTTTCCAAGTGGGCACCTTGGGATTTTATGAATTTCACAGAATGCCTTTTGGCTTGTGCAATGCACCAGCAACATTTCAGCGCCTGATGGAAATGTGCATGGGAGATATGAATCTTAGAGACTGTTTGGTGTACCTGGATGACATAATTATTTTTTCCAGTACATTTGAAGAACATATAGATCGTCTCACAGCGGTATTCTCCAGACTCCAAGAGCATAACTTGAAACTGAAGGCCTCAAAGTGTGAATTCATGATGTCCCAGGTGACCTACTTGGGCCACATAGTGTCACAAGAGGGGATTCAAACAGACCCAGAAAAGACCTCAGCAATACGGGATTGGCCAGTTCCTCAAAATATAAAAGATGTAAGATCTTTTCTTGGATTTACGGGGTATTACCGACGTTTTATCCAAAACTTTGCCAGGATTGCTAGACCCTTAAATGATCTTTTAATTGGCCATGAAACTTTTAAGAAAACAAAGCGAAAGAAAAGACCAAAAGTTAAGAAAATACCATTTATTTGGGAAGAAGCACAGCAGAAGGCCTTTGATACTCTTAAAGAGAAATTGACAAATCCACCCATACTTGCATATGCAGATTATCATCTACCATTTAAACTCCACACAGATGCCTCTTCAACTGGCCTGGGGGCAGTTTTATATCAACATCAGGATGGCCAGGACAGAGTTGTATGCTATGCAAGTAGAAGTTTGAAGCCATCAGAAAAAAATTACCCAGCCCACAAATTGGAATATTTGGCTCTAAAATGGTCTGTAACTGAAAAGTTCCATGACTACCTATATGGAACCAGCTTTGAGGTGTACACAGACAATAACCCTCTTACTTATGTTTTCAACACAGCCAAGTTAGATGCAACAGGACATAGATGGCTGGCTGATGTTTCTAATTATAATTTTACCATCACATATAGAAGTGGCCGAAATAATGCTGATGCAGATGGATTATCTAGGATTAGTCACACAGAAGAAACAACAACAGTCTTTCCTGAGGTTTTGAAAGCCATCTGTCAATCTATGACAATAATTCATGACCCTGAACCCTTTGTTGACAGCCTGATGCCTCCAAATGAAGTGCCTGATATAGTTGAAAAAGCAGAGACCAGCGTGCCAGATGATATTTTACTTTCAACAGCTCTCACAGCTCAAGACTGGCAGAAAGCACAAACTGCTGATTCTGATATTAGCTATGTAATGGGCGCCCTTCTTGATGGATATCATCCTAGTCCACAGCAGGCTAAAAGCAACAAGATAGATTTGGGATACCTGCCAGACTGGGATAAATATTCATTCAAGGATGGTGTCCTTTATAAGTCAGAAAACATTAATGGAGAAGAGATCAATAGGCTTGTTCTGCCAGTAGCATTTCAGGAAGTTGTTCTTAAGTCATACCATGATGACTTAGGCCATCAGGGGCGTGACCGTACAGCATCACTGATTAAAGGGAGATTTTTCTGGCCCCGCATGAATCAGTTCATCCGGAATTATGTACAAAAATGTGGTCGTTGTATCTGTAGGAAGGCTCCTCAAGTAAAGTCAGCCCATTTGGTGAACATTACATCTTCTGCACCAATGGAGCTTGTCTGCATTGACTATCTTTCTTTAGAGAGATCGAAGGGTGGCTTCGAGAATATTCTGGTGATCACAGATCACTTTAGTCGTTATGCACATGCTATTCCAACCAGAAATCAAACAGCTCAAACAACAGCTAAGGTCCTGTTTGAGAATTTCTTTGTGCATTACGGCTTTCCAGCAAAGTTGCATAGTGACAAAGGGGCTAACTTTGAATCCAAAGTTATCCGAAAGCTATGTAACATCGCTGGCATACAGAAATCTCGAACCACACCCTATCATCCAATGGGGAACGGGATGGTTGAGCGATTCAACAGAACGCTTCTGAACATGCTTGGGACAATGAGTGAGAAACAAAAGTCTGATTGGAAGTCACATGTGCCAACTTTGACACATGCCTATAATGCAGCTATGCATGAAAGCACGGGTTTCTCACCATTTTTCCTCATGTTTGGGCGTCATCCCCGTTTGGCCATAGATGCTTTTCTGGGCATTCGATCTTCTGAGGAAGGGAAGTCCCACCAGGATTATGCAGACAAGCTCAAGAACCGCCTATCTGATGCATATAAGTGTGCTAGTGAAGAGGCTGCTCATAAGGGTGAAAAGTACAAGCATTATTACGATAAAGGGATCAGACACTCAGTCTTGGAAGCTGGTGATAGAGTTCTTGTCAAAAAGGTAGGTATCAAGGGTAAGCACAAGCTGGCAGACATCTGGGAATCAACTCCATATGTGGTCATCAGCCAACCCATGCCAGACATACCCTTGTATATGGTCAAGAAAGAGAACTCAACCAACAAGCCAAAGCCCCTTCATCGTAATATGCTTCTACCTTTCAACGCCCTACCTAGCATATTGGAGGAAGAGCCCAGCAAACCAAAGAAGCCTGTACATGTTGTTCAAGAGGAGACCTACAATGAATCATCAACTGACAGTTCTGGGGATGAAGATGAAGAACAGACAGAGGAACAGCCTGCCATCCCCAGATATATCATTCCCCAAAAGAGGTCCCCACCATGTAAAACACCATCAGGAAAACAAGCTTCTGCTAGCGGATCATCAGTTACCCCATCTAGTAGGCCAGTAACACGACAATCCCAATCACCGTTTGGAAGGGGTTGGCTAAGAAGGAGCCAGAGAAATAGAAGAGCACCACAGTGGATGCACTCTGGACAGTGGCAGATTGGCATGAGACCTCACACCTTCAGGGTAAACCAGAATGAGGTCATATATCTGTGAGAGGAACAGTTGAATATGTGATACATAAAATTTCTGCAGAGTTTTAATTAGGTCATCATTGTATTGTTTTAATTTGAATCATTTGAAATATATTTTTTATGTTTCCTATAGCCTATCCTATAGACCAGTCCATATCCCATAGGCCTGTCTCCATTCATCATGTTGTAATATTTTGTCAGTTTTGTTTTACGTTTTAGGAGACGATCTATTTTACTGACGCTATAAAATGGCGTTGTCAAAGGTGAGAAATAGCTGTTTTCATCTAATTAGTGTGTCCATTCATTGTGGCATTTCCAGGACATGTTTGATTAACTGATTTTATATGAAACCCGATGTCTTTATAGTGTGTTCTTACCCAGATGTTTGGCGTTTGTATTATGTGCTGATCATAAGATGTAAAAAATTTCGTTGGTAGGTTGCAGATAATGTTTCCTCCATTGAAAGTTATTTTTGTCCATAATTGTGTAGTCAATAATGTACATGTTTGATTTACAGCCATCTGCCCAGACACAGTGAACTTCCTATACTTTCGGGTTTGTATGTATATTCAAGATGGAATCTATATTGTTTTAAATGTTCATATGTTTATTCAGACAGTTAATATGTACACTGTTAACTGTATATCATATATGATTCTGAGAGAGTGTCCTGATATATGAGTGTTTTTCTCTCATTATAACTGTCGGGACGCCAGTTTGCTTAGCAGGGTGTAGATGGCATGGATTGTGAAAGGTTGGTAATGTCGGTCTATAAATAGTCTAGCGACTATATAATGGGATTTGGCATGTTTCAAAAAATCCCCAATATCCAGCCTCTTGAAATATCATTCTCTATCATTGTGTGGATTTCTCTACGCCAAACTGGCAAAAGGCTTCCTGATAAGCAATTGGGCTGACAGAAGTTCTCTGCCTGTGCGTTTGACGTGGAGTAGATTCGTGCTTTTGATGGGGATTGATATCAGCTATTAATCTATGCAGACTAAAGTTTGCATGTTTAGATACAACCCTGATAACCAGTCTTTGCAGATACTGTTCTTTATTATTGTGTGAATTTCTCTATGCCAAACTGGCAAGAGGCTTCCTGATAAGCAATTGAGCTGACAGAAGTTCTCTGCCTGTGCGTTTGACGTGGAGTAAATTCATGCTTTAGTTTAGGAGTGGTATTTCTATTAAACTGTACGTTCCATTAGTGTGATTGCTGTATTTGTACAATTTGGTATGAATTGATAGCAGTAAGGTTGCTGTAGAAGTCCATGTTTATATTTTTAGATGGTAAATTTAACATTATATGTGTTAGATCGTATGGTCTTTAATTACTAAAATGTAGATTGGTTTTTAGCCACGGCAATTATGCATGGGCTCTAGTCATGCTCTTACGAAGCTTGAAATTAATTATTATTATTGTTATTATTATTATTATTATTATTTTTATTATTATTATTATTTTTATTATTGTTTTTGTTGTTGTAAAACTATCTCAGCTATGCAATGCGTTTCACATCCCAGCAGAGGGCAATTTTTTTTTTTATAAGTAAATGTCGGGACGCCATTTCATAAAGCAAGGAAGTATGTAATAGCCGCTATATTTAGGTGAGTTACCCAACACGTACATGTTATACGGGGTGGTGTGCCGTCGCAGATACTTTACCTGTATTCTGGTTATAAGGGGTGTTAGCAACCTGTGAACAAAGCCTTTGTCGCCTATGGCATGATCTTTTGAGCTAAAATGCATGCTTTACTAATATGCACCACTGCACTTGCCATAAAGACCTTGAACAGATAAGTTATATACTTTCTGTGGGGCTGATATTTAATATATTTTATATATATTATTGTTCCAGGTATGTACATATTGTATTTCATAGTTTTGTATTAGGAAATATGTGAATTGTATTTTGTAAAGTATCGCTGTAATGTGGTTTTTGTAAATGAAACTGCAAGATTTCTGAATATTTCATAAATCCGACCCATTGTCCTGTTGTATGTTAACTTGTCTTAGCAGCCAAATTCCTATTTAATTCCTATGCCTGGTACATTATTCGCTACCTGTTTCACCATATTGAATCTGGACTGGGTACACTCTTTGGAAGCATCTCTACGAGACGTTTCCAATGAGTTTACACAATCTGTGTCCTTGGATGATAACACTAGGTTTTAGGGTATGCGTTGCAAAGGCCTATTCTGTAGGCACTTGCCATAAAGACCTTGAACAGATAAGTTATATACTTTCTGTGGAGCTGATATTTAATATATTTTATATATATTATTGTTCCAGATTCCAGACTATTTGATGCCATGGTTGCTGCTCATTATTAAACATATATTGCCTATATTCGAGTTTGTATTCGTCATTCCGAAGGACCGATCTCACGACCGGTGACAGATATATGTAATTTTACTCAGCAGTGATTGTTTTAAAGTACAGGGGCATCTTGTCCCTAGACTGTATGGTAGTAATTTAAACGCAACACAAATTAAAATGACAGTTTTCGGTGACGTTAACGTTCAGCGTCTACGGGAATAGTGATGTTTTAAAATTTATATTCACTTTTAAATGCGTTCTACTTGGGAACCAAAATGTAATTATTTTAATCATTTATTGTATATTGCTGCTCTCTATTTGCTCTTCATCCCTGTAAGTTTTATAAAATTTAATCCATTAAGTTTGCCATGGTATTTTTACAAAATTCTAGAAACAGTCTTGTTTCAAGCGGCGACGTCGCAAAGTGGCAAACAACTACATGTCCCGAGACTGTACATCATATTGCTAGGTATAAGTAATAGTCAACTCATTGGAAGCCATACGATGAAAAGGGTGTGTCTGAAACTCAAACGTGACGTGCTCGAATCTCAAATAAATTAATTTCTTTGTTGCTTTCATTCATTTGTGTCTACATGTTTGTTTGGGCTAACACTAACTCTTGGCGATATTTTTGGTCATTATCGCATATACGCACAAGCCTCGTGAAAATGTGGATGCTGACATACATGTATCAAGCGGTGATAGAGGCCTCAATTCTACAGCTATTTATTATCTACATTCATACTTTACTCTGACGAGCCTGTACCATTACACAGACTTTCCCGAGTCGCGAGTCCTAGTTGCCGGGCAATGCGATAAGTACCAAACGCTTACGTATTGGCTAATTTTAATATAAAACATGCAAAGGTGTGTGCAGCGAAGATATCCTGAAGACCTATAATCACCCTGTCTGTCCGTCCGTCTGTCCATGAAGTCTACTGCAACGAGAATAGATTTATGTAGTTAATAAGCACCGACCGACCAATCGCATTTACTACTGAAAATAATTGTGCTTACCTGGGTATACCTTACTTTTCGTAATTCTACTCGAGAACATGTTTTAATAAAACCTTTAAAAACTTAAATATATATATAAATCAAAACAAACTTTTCATTTGATTATTTTACAACTGGGCATGTGTGCTTAGAAATATTAACGCAAGTAAGATCGCCTCTCTAATCTGTGAAAATCTCGTTTGACGTGTTTAAACAACGTTTGACGTTACACAAATTAACACCAACAGCTGACGCGACGTCTAGTTATTTCTCTTTGTTATTTTTCACACTTAAATTTTGTCCGGAGCATAACACAACAACTTCATGCAGGCCTCTATAAGAGGTATCAATTTGAAACTTCAATGGTAGACTTAGTAGATCTCCGGATGAGGAGAGATACAGTGTACAAGAACGATAACTCTCTTTTGCATAATTTAGAAGTTATTGCCATTTGTTATACTTGAATTTTGTCCAGAGCATAACATTAACACTTTTAGAGATATCAACTTGCAGTCCTTATCGAACAACCGTATATTTGGGGAGCGTCTATCGTTTCTACCGATTCTCTTGATTTCTAAGTTATAATTCCATAGAGAGGTGGGGGTAAGGAGATCCGGACCCCCCCCCCCCCCCCCCCCGGAAAAATACAAGTGATATAGGTTCTCTAGGAATAAGTAATAGGAAATTCACACCCCACCTCTACCCCAACCCCACAGCGCCTAAGAAACATTGACTCCCCCTCCCTCTTTGGAAATTTTAGTTCCCCTGGAATGGTCAATTGGAACACTCTGTAAAAAGTAAGTAAAGGTCGGCTATAACGTCAGTCAGGCTTGGACCCCCACCATATCCCCTCGATACGATAATTTCTGGATCCGCCCCTGCCCGAGAACGTGCAAATTGAGCACACAAACCGCCAAGTTGCACCCCTTATTGGCATATATATAGATATGTTTAGGTGCGCTGTTAAGAGGAGCCTTCAAACAAGTTCTTTCAGTAGTGGCCTATTTAAGCGGAAAATCAAAACCCCGCCCTTCAGTGTGCGCGAAAGGTCGTCAGCTCAACGGTGTTTAACGGTTGAATGTCGCACAGTGTGTGGAAGATTTTTGTGCATGCACAAAAACGTTCGACGTTCGCCAACGAACTGTCAATGCGCCGAGGGCCCGTTCACTAAACACAATTGCGAACGGTTTGTGCGCCGGCAGAACGTTAACGGCTCGTTTCTGAACGCAATCGAACGGTTTGGCCGTTAGCAGTGCGATACCGGTTCGTTAGATCAACGGTACGTAGTATTCGTCCAACCAAATTGTAATCTTTTGAAAGCATCCGGAATTCCTTAGCTGTTCGACTGAAAATAAACTACACGAAGAATTACAAAGCTGGTTTGTCGAATGCAATGTTTTGCAATGGAGCATTAAAATCACAAATTAACAGTAGAATAAATCTGGGACATAATTGCGCAGTAGTTAGCCTCTTGGACATTCAGTGGCCAAATGGTCACTGGCGGTCCCCATTTGGTTGTGCCTTTTACTAAACGACACGCCTACAGCCATTTTGTACATGTATATATGCATAGATGTTATTTGTTTGCTTCTTGATAGAGACAGCACAGCGGGAACTAGTTGGGAAGGAAAGAACTCGAGGTTATATAACTGTATGGCACTTGATCGGTTAGGATACGCTATTTATTCGCAGAGCACACGCAAAAAGTACGTACAGCACGTTGAGCATTCGTTGACAGATCGTTTCTCATTTGCTGGTGATCGTTAGTTGGTCGTTAATCGTACGTTATGAACACGTTCTGGGGTCGTTCCAAATTTGCTCTCAGGTCGTTATGTGAAGCCTCGATTATTAACGTGGTTCATCGGATTTCTCAGCCGCGTAATGTCTGTGTATTCGAGATTTTTCATATTTTTGCAATTCGTTGAGTGAAGGTCCAGTCTATTCGTTATAGTGTAGAGGGGCCTTAAATGAGACCAATTTCTTGGTTCCACATATTTTCTTTTGGTTCTTATAAGCATACGTTCAACATGGGTCGAGCATACAATCGATTGCAAACAGTATCTGCAGCACTTTTTTTTAATACATTGTGTATACAATCGACTGCAAACATATTTTGCAGATGCAGCACTTTTTTGAATACATTGTATATTTTTCATCCCTGGTACATTGAAATTGTAAGGGCGTAAAAAGTGTTCTCGTGCAACACCCGGGTCATCTCTCGGCAGTCTTGCTTAAAAAGGCTGACAACAAAGGTAGGTGGCGTATTTTCTCAGTAAAAATGAATAATATGGGAAGAAATCGGACAAATTAAACCGTGTAAATTTCTCCACAGCCCGACAAATCACTGAGTCGAGTTGACATACGCACGTAATGTGGTTTTATTACGGAGGAGTTGCTCAGTGTTTTGTCAATATCCTTCAATAACGACTGTCTTTCAAACTAAAACAATATCATTAGAGCTCGTTAAATTTGACAATTATCGCATTGACCAAAAACAAAGGCTCAGGCAAGCACAGATTCACAAAAGCATTGCAGTTCACCTTCACATCGTATATGGATGTAAATGAAAACATAGACCGAAATTTAGACCTCTAGCCATTACAATAGCAGCTTTGGGCTAGATTATGTTTAATGCAGTATACACGTATGATGCTCTCTCGTATTTTGACATTTGCGTGATGGCCGCTACAGCGACTTTAACGACAGAGCATCTCTTAGTTGCATGTCCGAATAGCTTATATAAAGTTTAAGATCATTCAAAATCTTTTCTGGTGGAAAGCATAATAGTTGTAACATGTATAACTTATTCGTGTGACAGAGCTTTTGAATCCTTGTGTCACGTCTGAAAACAATCAACCGACAGTAATATGCACGATCGACGTAAAATGTTTGCTTATAAGAATTTCACTAACTGGTAACGGGCGGGCAGACGGATGGACTCACGGTGAATATAGTGCAGATATAAGGGTCGTGCAATCTATTCTTACGACAATGAAAAGGTTAGAAGAGTTTGTAAGGTTTGTTTGGTGTCTAACTGTGAGTTTGTCAATTTCCCATCGGTATCCTGGTTCAGGTGTGGTACTTGATTGTATCGATTCCTGATCTTTGCACCCTTACTTACTTTGATCAAAATCTGTCGTGAACTAGAACAAAAGTGTAGGAGCTACCTCTATTGTCCGGGAGCTACAGCGCATCGAAGTATCAGCACTGCTTCTTCAGAAAGGTACTATACTTGCAGATATTTTGACATTTCGACGGATATTTAAGTGGCTCAGTAGTAGAGTACTTGACTCGAGACCGAGGAACCGAAGGTTCGAGCCTCACTGGCGTCACTGCGCTGTGTCCTTAAGCAAGGCAAATTAATCCTAGCTTACTGGTTCAACCCAGGAAGACCCATCCCTTTATAACTGAAAGATTGTTGATGGGACGTAAGGAATCAAATCTAACAAACAAACAAACCCATGAGAATGTTGTGTGAAACTTATGAGAAATTTATATCGTATGAGAAAAAACTTAAAAAACTTGCAACGTTTGCAAGTCATTCCACATTTAACAGCATATGCCCCCCATGTGACGTTGGGATTGCGGCTATTGTCACCATATCTGACCTGATAACGCTGTAACTTTGCAACGTTTTATACAATATCATATTGACTTGGCCCCAGCAAAATATACAACTTGGCATGTCCGCCCGGCGAAGACTAAGATTAACCTGCGCACCCACTTAGTCTGATCAAAGTCTTCGATGTCCGTATGAAGAAGCATTGGGATTTGATTATCCATAGAGCGCCTAGCGAAGACTTTGATCAGACTGCGCGGATGTGCAGGCTGATCTGAGTATTCGCTGGGCGCACATGCCAAGTTTAATCTTTTGCTGTGTCCGAATTATTTTCATGCATAAAAATGGCAAGTGTATAAATCGGTATGCGCGCTATGTAAAGACTGATAGCCAAGCTATACTTAAATTGAGTAGCTAAGTGCTCAAAGAGTCGTCCCCTGGACTAGACACACTCCTACCACACTGGTCATCCGATGGTCAGGATATTTCTTATCCAGGCTGATCATTCCCAACAATGTAAGTTTGCCTTATGCTTGGGGTATATGCCGTTATATCTTGCACCAGCTCATAGGCTTACGGCAAGATGTCTTTAACATTATTCTGGAGATAAGACGACATTCAAGAACTAATTAACTCTGCTATGTCCAGCTCTTAAGAAACGAATTAAATTTTTGGAATGTTCATGGAATCATTAATACTTGGGGTCTTTTGCAAAGTAAGTGATGCCAAAAGGGCTTCACGTTGACTTTGCAAGAGACCCGAAGTATTCTAGATTCCGTGAACAGACCAAAAATTGAATTTATTTCTTATATTTACATTTTATTATAAATATCTAAAATATAAAAAATAGTTTTGATTTAGCAATTAAAACAGTTTTGTATTTAAAATATAATGTTATTAACGATTTTTTTCGGAAAGTAAAACGGAAAGGCGGAACAACAAGCTTGAACACGGACAGCCAATTGAGCAAACTAGAGGGTTGTTTTGCTCGTGCGAATCGGGTGTGACCCACTGTCAATCATAACACCAGTGCCAACCCTGGTGAATGAGTTCGAGGTTCGAAGCGTATTGCACGGGCAAGTGAGCTTAGTAGCTGTCAATCAAATTTGTATAACTCATGAGGCTATGAACGGTTGCATAAGTCTAAAGATTTATTGAAGGCTTGTTCCGAAAATGTAAATATTGTTAATTGAGGGTCTAAAAAGTCCCATAAACGCCAATGCTGATGTATTCAATGAGACTTGAGCATTTTGTGTATGTTTGAATGTAGAAGCAAATGCTCTGGGGAGAATTTGCATATGTGCAGCCTTGGACCAGTCTTTGCTGCTGGTCGATACAATAAGTACCAAAATCTCATGTACTGGTGTAGGTAGTCACATACAAAGACGCATGTTAAGAAAATTGCCGTTTAATTAATAAAAGATCAACTGTCAAACAAGAGTCAGTTTTACAACAAATTTCAATGTAAAATCAAATGAGCCGCGACATTTGGTTTCCAACAATATGGTATGTGCGACCAGCAAAGGCTTAGACCAGCCTGCGCATACGCGCAGTCTGATCAGAACCTATGATTGTCGCTTGAATATTCTATGAATATTATGCTATTGACTGAACATCATTTGGAGTTTCTAAACTTAACAGGAGGCTGCACAGGCTCGTCTGAGTCTACACTTGTCAAAATGCCACATTGTTGGAAATCACATCTCGCGGCTCAAATGTAACTTTACACAATATTTGGTAGCAGACGAGTTGCTACGGAACTTGGTGTAACATTTTAACTGCGTAGAAGGCTATGCTATATGGCATTGGTACAGAGAATATCTTCAGCTATAACAGGTAGAAAAGTTTTAATGTTTATCATTTTTGAAATATTGGTCTGAAACTGATGTAGCAGGAAATAGAGAAAGTATACACTCTACAGCTGCAGCCTCGTTTGGCGTTAACTTGCTTAGTTTTTCAATGTTTGCAGACTAAGAATCCTCTTGGAATGTATATTTATAATGTTTCAGTCCACAACATTTCTTGGTTCTCGAGATTTTTCAAGCCCTTTCGCCATACATTGATATGACAAACACCAACGTCTCCCGAATCAATGCAGATAAGCATAAGAATAAACATGCAATGAGAAACCCTGGTTTCGAGATGATAAACCTGTCATCAGGCCATGAGGTTATAAAACTTTTACCATGCTCAACTCAGCTGAGCCTGAAATTCATCCTGCTCATAAATGTTTAAATGCCAACAACTGTTGGCATTTTAACATTTATTAGCATGATAAATACAACATCGGAGAGACTTAAAGCAAGACACTTCTTCATTTGTCGGTATTTTAGTTTTTATGAGCAGTTGAAATTTCGTGCTCAGTTGGGCTGAGCATGAAAAAAGTTTTATAACATCGGGGCCAGGCAAATGAGCATGAAGACAACTGGTCATTTAAACTAAAATGCTATAAAAATGAACGTATCTATCATGCTAATAACTGTTTAAATGCCAACAATTGATGTCATTTTAACATTGATGAGCATGGGCAAGTTTTGTAACCTCGAGGCCTACTTTTCTTGGACGCAAACAATGGCGGAGATCAGTCTGCATATCTGCGCATTCTGATTAGCGACATTTTAATAGCTTTATTGATTTATTTTTTACATGGATCATGCACATTTTCCCGTTATTGTAGCTGAGGCGAATTGGATAAAAAAGGCCGCACGCTTTTTTTCTCTTTCGGTATAATATATACAAGCTGAAACATATTTGGTTTCCAAGATACACCGTTGGCTTTAGAATGAGGAATGACGTGAATGGACTGACCAAGGGACAAATTGTCTATGAGCAGGTACAACGAATATGTTAGATAAAATCACAGACAAATAAAAGAAATCTATCGATTATATCAAGCACACACCATAAGCGTTACTAACAAACGGAGAACAATACAGTACTGCATGACTTTAGTTAAGAGTGTGTAACGAAAAACTAATTTTCTTATTTCGCAACCAAAATATATGTTGTGGGTACTCAAAAGAACCGTCTCAATGAGACGGTTCTTTTGAGCACCCAAAACATATGTTAAAACTGATGGATAAGAAAAGTATTTACAATTTTACGCTCAAAAATTTTGTTTATCTAAACCTGTGACGGGTTATTTATTTAATTTACTTCGTTTGTAAATGGGTTGATGGGAAGGGGTATATGATTAGGCAAGCGTTAAGACACATGTATACTATACGATTAAACGTCTCTTTTGAACAATTTGGCCAAGAACTGCACTATCTTTCTTTAAGCATACTATACTAGATTATATGAGATCAATCAACTCTTTGAAAAAGGAATTTACCACAAAGGCTTTATGTCTCTTTAACCCGTTTCATTCTGGGTACTTGACAAACAATGTTTAAGACCCAGGTGAATGCCGCATAATGCAACGTAATACAGCATTTCATCATTGTTTGCGATGTTAAAAACTATCTTCAGTATCACAACATGCAACATAAATATAGAAAACTTGAGTGGCATCCCTTAAAATACAAAATGGTCAATCCCAAACTTATTGTTAACAATGTGTATGAGAAATTTCATCAGAATGAAAAGGGTTAAACGTGTACAGTAAAACCTGTGTTAAGCGGCCACTCAAAAAGAAGACCAAAATTGGCTTTCAAGGCCGATTATCGCTTAATGCATTTCAAAAGTATTGCAGAATGCTCTCTTATACTTTTGACTTCATTAAGCTACCACTTGCCGTTAAGTACTTTTTTGTCTTTTTTGAGTGGCCGTTTTAGACAGGTTTTACTGTATAAGCACATTGAAAGTGGGACTTCAAGTTTAGCTTTAAGCCTAAACCGTCATTAACATTCCCCTTTGTAGTGAGAACAGCGAAGGCTCTGATAAGAGCCTTCCGCTGTCGCCAGTGCAATATGAGTTGAGACAATACTGTTGAACCGTGACATGTGATTTCCAACAATTTGGCATTTTGACAAGTGTAGACTCAGACGAGCCTGTGCAGCCTCCTTTTAATTTAGAAACTCCAAATGGTGTTCAGTCAGTAGCTTAACAGTCATAGAATTTCAAGAGACTAGCAAAGGCTCTGATCAGACTGCGCGTATGCGCAGGCTGATATGAGGCTTTGCTGGTCGCACATACCACATTTTGGGAAATCTCATGTCACGGATCAATTCATGTTCATCCTCATACATGTACAGTAGAAGTGGCTGGGACTCCCTTATTGTGAACAGTGCATATTAGAATCTGGCTTCACCATCTGACTTTGCATTGTCCGTCTTGCTTCCTTCTGCAATCTTTTGGTTTTGAGCAGTTTCTGCCTTGGGCTCATTGGCTGGATTTGAGCCACCTTGCTCACTGTTTAAGTTGGAGAACTTGACAAGGTAACGGGCTAGTGATGGCAGGGTGCTGTTATCTAAGACAAATACTTGATCCTCGCTGACTGTGGTCGATTCAGAGTCACCCGCTTTCTTTTGAAGTGTAGTACTTGGTATGTAGACAGGGCGAACTGAATGACCAACTGCTCTATCGCTGGTGGCTACTCCGACGAGTGCTTGTACCAGGTCTTGGATTATCTTTCCTGCTGGAATGTCCTCATTACTTGCTTTAGCGGGCCCTCCTTCATATCTTCTCCGTTCACCCAAACCGGTCTTATCTTCTAGCTCACGGAGACGGAGTTCTATATCGGCGTGCTGAGAATCGCTGATGTTGCTTACTACGCTGCTCTGGCTACTGCCCCTTGTAAAACCGGAGTTGTTGCGGCTTTTTCGGGTCGTGTCGCCACTGGAGAGCTTGGCATCTGGCTTGCAACAACACAGGAGCCAAGGCAGTCGCTCGTACAGTGCGGCTCGAAACTTGGGATGGCTGAGAGAGTAAACGATAGGATCATGCATAGCTGATGCTTTTGCAAGCATTACTGGTAACTCGGACCAGAATGGAGTCACAAACTTAGCATCACCGAACTGACCAATCAGAGCTACTACCGCATACGGAGACCATGACAACAGATACAGTAAAACGATGATAAACGATATCTTAGTGACTCTGATCTCCATCCGTGTTTTGTCTTGGTTGGTACGCATCTCGGCATTCAACTTCTTGGCTGTTTTCTTCATTTCAATTTCGTGATCCCTGACCGCTTTGATAATAAAAGCATAGCACACCAAGATGATTAGCAACGGCACGACGAATCCGCATAAGTACAGACACATTACAAACGATCGGTTGTTATCAGTTTGAGTCAGGTAGTCGAATGTGCAGGAAACTTGGAATCCCTCCGGAATATACGCTCCCCAGCCGAACACCGGAGGAACGGACCATAGTAGTGACCATAGCCATACCCCAACTATCATGAAAAAGGCCCTCTTTCTGGTCATGAACTTGGCAACGTGAAGTGGTCTTGCTATGGCATAATAGCGATCTATGGCAATTGCAGCCATAGTGTTGATAGACATCAGACCAAATATACCGCCGATAAGACCATAGAACTCACAAGCTGAAATATATAGAACACATTGGTAAATGTTCTAAAGTTTCGAACACTAGTTGTCTGCCAAATAGGACTAGACAAATAGCGCAGACCCAGATCAGACTGCTTCTGAAGAAGCAGTCTGATCAGGGTCTTCCCTGTTTGCTATTTGGACAAGCATTTTGTGCACTCCAGCCTTGATAATCATTTTGTTTGAGAGCAGAACGAGATATTTGAAAATTTTGAATCCTTTTAATTTGAAAAACTACCGTATTATATTTGAGCCATGGCATGGATTTTCCAACAATGTGGTATGAGCATATGCGTAGTCTGATCAGAGCCTTTGCTAGTCGCTAAGATCTTGTAGCGCTAAGCTACTGACTGAACATCATATGGAGTTTCTAAGCTTAAAAGGAGGCTGCACAGGCTCGTCTGAGTCTACACATGTCAAACTGCCACCTTGTAGGAAATCACATGTCACGGCTCAAATTCTTTTTACCAGCTCAAGAGATTTTGGTACTTATCACATATGTGCCAAAACTTTCGATTCTCGCACTGTCTGTTGTATCAAGCAGAGTGAGACGTCTAAAGCTTTGTTTGAGCCTTCAAAGACGCTGATGAGACTATGCCTAAGTACAGACTCGCCTGAGCATTCGTTGCTCAACAATGAAATAAGTACCAAAATCTGGATGGGCTCATTTGTTAGTATTTTCAAATCATTTGGTACACCATGCATGGTTGATAGTGCCGCCCATTACTACTGTTGAATATTTGTCAACAGAGAAGCGATAGCTAGGCCCACTTCGAATCGAACTATAGTTCCTACAAAAAATATGTGTTAATAGATGCGCACGCACGTTTACACCCAAACGGCTACAGTTGCAACTTTAGTTGGTTGGCAAGTAAACATTATGGCCGAAGTGAATAGCCATGCATGCCCGCTTTCAATTTTTCATCATAGACGAAAAGGATGATAATATACTGCACAGCCTACTCTAATCAACAATTACGAATAAGTAGGACCGCAAATAGAGCACAGCATTGATTTTTTTTTGTAAAATAAATCATTTTGAGGCTACTGACAGATCTGGAAACCATCTTGCTAGACAGGTCTAGAGTAGGGAACCAGACTATCTACTAGAGTAACGGTGCTCCAACCCACCGTGAATCTCTAGTAGGTTTGTGACGTCACTATAGTAGAGACTATCAATGTTCGAAAAAAACTATAGTTACTATGGTAGGAAGTATAGATCGATTCGAAGTGGGCTTTAGTTGTTGAAACAGTGAATGTCAGTCTACTCATCGCTAGATATACAGGGGTGCGGCTTATTTAAAAAAAAAACACATTCCAATTAACCACTTGTTATTGAAATTTGAGAGAAGGGTTGTCACCAGAGAAAACCAGAAAACTGATCACTGAGTTCACATTGAACAAATAAAAAGGGTATACCAATTCGTTTTATCCGATGTACCACCTCTTATTGAAGTAGAACAGAACATGCACTTGGCCAACGCTTCCGATAAACCTCATGTACTTTTGTTGAAATTTATCAACGGAGAAGGTCAGACTACTGATCGTTGTGTTCACCTATAATAACACGAGAGCACAATAAACCGCCTCTTGTTGAAGAATGAGAAAAACTGTTATTAAGCATGATAGATCGATTGACAGAGGTAATCAGATTATAGATCGTAAGTTTCACTTGGGATCAACAAGTGCCCTCCGATGAACCACCTTTTGATAGAACAATTGACAATAAAAATAACATATTACTTATAAATAGGTTAACTACAGACTAATTCTAGAGACTGACCACTAGTGATTCCCCTGAACAGAGACTGAGGTCAGGCTCCCGAATCGCTAGGTTCACTACGAACAATTTAGAGAATACCCTTTAGAGTTTACTATTAACCACCTTTTGAAACATGTTGGAACGTTTGACAACATATAAGGCCAGACATCTGATCGCTAGGTTTACTTGGAGCAAATTAGATTCAGATAAATAAGCTTTTGTCGAAGCAAGACATTAGAGAATGCAAGTTTAGATTTTTTTACAAATGAGCTGCAACATGAGATTTCCAACAATGTGGTATGTGCGACCAGCAAAGCCTCAGATCAGCCTGCGCATACGCGCAGTCTGATCAGAGCCTTTGCTTGTCGCTTGAATATTCTATGACAGTTAGGCTACTGACTGAACAAAATTTGTAGTTTCTACGCTTAAAAGGAGGCTGCACAGGCTCGTCTGAGTCTACACATGTCAAAATGCCACATTGTTGGAAATCACACGTCACGGCTCAAACGTACATACAGGACTTTAGTTAAGAGTGCGTAACGAAAATTCAATTTTCTTATTTCTCAACCAAAACATATGTTGTGGGTACTCAAAAGAACCGTCTCAATGAGACGGTTCTTTTGGGCGCCCAAAACATATGTTCAAATTGATGGGAAAGAAAATATTTAAAATTTTACGCTGTTTTTTATTGTTTATCTAAGCCTGTGTGGTAACTTACCAGCGTTGCCGAAGATCCACTTCTTGTTGAATGCTGAGAGGCTCATCAGAGGAAACCCATTGACAATACAGAAGGTCATGTCACTTATGGCTAGGTTCACTAGGAACATATTGGAGGATGTCCGTAAGTTCTTCACGCTAAAATAGTAATCAAATAATAGATCGACTTTTATATTATAAAGTAGTACTTTTTGTCACAATGTCAGTGCATTACAAAACCAACACTATGATTCCGACGAGCATGACTATTAACCCAATAAGATCAACTTGTTTACTCTGTGCTTAATCTGGAGTTAAGGACCCATTTTTATTCAGGTCCACAGCGAATACTGGTTAGACTTGACGGATGTACTAGCTGATCCGAGTCATTAGCCAGAGCACATAGTATTTTGTTGGTTGGTCATTTACATTCTGATGGATACTACCACACATATTTACCCATTTAAGCCGAATGAACTTTACTATCTCTATCGATAGGACGAGTCTATCTAAAGCTTTAGGGGTGTTTAGTGGTATTTTTCATTTTTATTCAAAGGTTCATACAATGTTCTGTAAACAAACAGTGGAGACCCTGATCAGATGCCGCTTTCTCAGTGCGGCAGCTGATCTGGGTCTGCACTGTTTGCATATGTCCCATAAAAAGGACACTAGGCTTATATGGGTTAATACAATAAGCGTGGAATTATCCATCTAAAATGTTAATGTTTTTGGCCAAAATTCTATAAAATAAAGTATTTCTGTCCCTGAAGAGTGTTTTTACATTAGCAAACAGTACAGATCCTAATTAATTGCCGCCATATGCATTTAATCATAAATAATGCATTTGCAAACTTTCAGTTAAATCCTTCAGTTCAGTCAAGATATCTGAATATCAAAACAACTATCTGAGTAAAGCCCTAATTCTTATAATTAGGTCGCAACATGAGATTTCTTCCAACAATGTGGTATTTTGACATGAATATACCCAGACGAGCCTGTGCAGCCCCCTTTTAAGCTTAGAAATTCCAAATGATATTCGGTTAGTAGCTTAACAGTCATAGAATGTTCAAGCGACTAGCAGAGGCTCTGATCAAACTGCGCAGGGTGGTCTGAGCATTTGCTGGTCGCACATACCACATTGTTGGAAATCTCATATCGCTGCTAAAATATGCCAAAAGTCATAACTGTTTGAAATATCAGAAAAAATAAACAGAAGAGTTCCATAGTTAAATATCAATCTGGGACAATTAATTTGGGAGGTTTTATTTTAGAAGAAAGGGCCACATGCAAGACTTTACTTTTAAATGTCCACACTTATTCTATTTCAGCCCTTGAAGATATATATCATAGTATTGAGTACAGACCCTGATGAAATACTCTGTTATGTAGCATCTAGTCGGGAGCTTTACTTTTTGCCAACATATCCGTACAAAGGGATACGTATAGCTTATGCCCATTTTCGCAAGTATTTGTAAATATGTAAGCGCATCTGGTGTTTGTAACATTGCTGCCATTGTGTGTACATGGATCAAAGTTCAAAATTTCCAAATCCTGAACTTTTGAAACTCCAATCTTAAACATTGCAGTATGCCCACTAAATATTCACAATTTCAAATTTAATGGCCAATTGTCATTAGACAAACTGTATATAAACCTATTATATCCTCCCTAATTCAGCATTTTGAGGCTGACTTTCTATGGAAAGTCAGCCTCAAAACCCTGCATTCAGAAATAATCCTGAAAACTTTCACCCAATGTGTGTAGGGCATTGTAAACAGCTATCTACTCATCAGCTAGATGGTTGCTAACCTAGGAAAAAGTAAAGCATACCTGTTATTGTGTTGTGGCTCTCTGTGTTCTGTGTCTCATCCTCACTGTGCTGTGGGTTAGTCTGCAGTTAGTGATTGTGGCATTTCCTGATCAGACTCAGTAATTCTTGTTTGATAGAAGAAAAGAAAATACTATAAAAAGAATATGATATCAGACTAGTGGATAGTCTAGGACTGGATTAGTCTAGCTCCTAGACCTTGATATTTTTTGTCAATTTTACGTTACTTTTCATTCAGTATAATTTGATTTCATATAGCTAGTCTCATCTCTTCTCTCTTTGACATCAAGCCTCAATCCTTACCTAATCACATAGGATTGTGCTATCAAAGAGAAAATGAAAAGAATAAAGAAATAATCATTTTAAAATAAAATTATCAGTCTAGGACTGGACTAACACGCTTGGATTAGAGGTTAAGGAGTATAAAGAATAAGTACCTGCTGAAGATATATATAACCAAACCATTCCCAAAGACTCCAGTAAAACCGACGAGGGTTATGTAGACGCCAACAATGTAATGCCATTCGTCTGATACGAGAGGGAAGTCGTACCAATGTGGATGTACGAAATAATTGTATGTGTCGTAGATATGAGTCGTTGCCTCAGCAGCGTTCGATGTGATGTCAGTAACGACGCTGCTTGTGATATCAGCTGTAACTGTCGACAACGCTTCCGTTGTGACGTCGGTAATCTGAAAATAGGGAATAAAGGAGCTTGGTATTATACAACTTATTTCATTGTCGAGTAGCGAAGGATTTGGCGAGCCTGCGCAAATGCGCAGACTCGCCAAATCCTTTGCTGCTCACATACTCAAAGGTTGGATGAATATCCGCTAGCATGGGCGTTTAAAGAAAGCTCTTGTTCATATTCTATAAGTACCAAAATCTCATGAGCTGGCACATTTGAGCTGGGTCTCTAAGCAAAGGTCTAATCAAATGTGTTGTGTCGCACTTACTGATAAGAACAGTCACTAGAATAAACATGAGTTGAAAAATAAACTCGGAGTGCCCTCCAGGACAACACAATTTACACAAACATCCAGCTTCATCCAACAAGCGGCCTTCAGAAACGTTTACTGTGTCATCAATTTTTCAAAATTGCTGCCAATGTGGCAATATTGAATGTCGTGATACCTTCATTCGAACAGATCCGAATCTGGTGTCCAACGTAAAATTTCAACTCAGTGACATCAGCGATATAAAAATAATGCAAAAAAAAGATTAGTCGCTCACCTGCGTTTCACTGAGCACAACGTAAACCCAAAGCTGTACGTGCAATACTTTATAACAAGAAGATATTTTATGTTGCAATTGGAGATCATGTAAATCATTTATAACTCGACATGGCAGCCTATTCCAGATGCATACATGTAGTTTGAACAATCAAAGTAGTGGACAGCTGGAATATGCTAACAAATAATGGCATATACCGATGAACTGGCCCTAACGTTTCCTGAATACATGTAGATTTTTTGTCGTTTTACCTTCATTAGCCTATGTGAAGTAACTTGGCGACCCTCTGGTAGCCGTATCTTTGGACAGATCATATTTTTGGAACAGTCCTGATAGAGGGTTATCCAGGACCTCTTGTGCTAAATTGGTTTCAAATCAGACCAATGGTTTTCGTGGTTTTAGCAAGAAGAGTTTATTTTTTAAGAAAATAAATAAATCTCCTTGTATTGTATAGGAAAACAATCCGCCATCTAGCGGTCACATCTTTTTTATCTATCAGAATCACTGCAACAATATTTGGAGGGGGCCATGCAAGGACAATGAAATTTGAAAACATTCAATTGACATCACAAACTGTTTATTCATACCGTAGGGACTGCTCCAATCAAAGGAATGAATTCAATATTATTTCCCTTTAGAGAAGTCCCCATCTTGAAAGGGGGCGCAATTAATGAGAATCCCTGCTCGTCATTTGATGTGCGTAACTTTTACAGGCCCCGAGGTTATAAAACTTTTTTCGCGCCCAACCCAACTGAGCATGAAATTTCAACTGCTCATAAATACTAAAATACCGACAAATAAAGAAGTTTTTTTTATTTAAGTCTTTCAGATGTTGTATTTATCATGCTCATAAATGTTAAAATGCCAACAATTGTTGGCATTTTAACATTAATGAGCAGGATAAATTTCGTGCTCAGCTGAGTTGAGCATGGAAAAAGTTTTATAACCTCGAGGCCAGGGTTCTGGCCACGTATTTGGTTAAGATACTTACCGTATCATTAATAGTCGTACTCATGGCATCTTCTGTCTAATCTTTAATGTGTCAATGAGGCAACTGTAAAAAAATAGTACATGGAGAAGTAATATGATGGATTTCCCCATACATACTGTTAGAACAAACATGCATTTGTTGATTTTGTATTTTAATGGATCAGAGGTCAAAATTTATAAAAATTACACGATCCACAGATGTGCACTTTAATCACTTTGTGAGTCTTTCGTTAGTGAAAATGCTCATTACTCTTGAAACGCAAATTTTGTATACCATACATGTCACCATTGTCTAACCACTGGTATGCGTAACAGCTTTTTTGATTGTCGAAGCTTTGCTGAGCACCAATTCAGCCGGTTGTAGTCGGTAAGTGAAAATGACAATACGATATATTTGGATCAAATTTCGCATACTTATTTATTTTAACATTTGGTTTGCAAATCGGTGATAGGTAAAACATTCGACACACGATAGTAAACACACTTTTGGTCTTACAAGATTGCTATAGTGCTGACTTTTTACACACCCAACGATCTTATTCATGTATAATGGGCCTATTTACACGGCAACAGCATAGGCTATGCTGTAATTATACCTTGCTTTCTATTATATGATTACCCTTCTTAAAAACTCGGCATATCATAAAAGCATATTTTTTCATTTTACAAAAAATAAGTGTTGTTCAGCAAGGGACATAATTTCTCTTTTCTATTATAATAACATCTTTTTGTAATTTTGGTAATTTCAATTGGTAAAACAGAAAAGCAATTTTAAAATAAATTACTGAAAAGAAATAAAAATTAAAAGTAGGATTACTTGTTTCCAATACTGTTTATTAGGTGACCTACCATGCGTTTCAGCGATAGAACAATATGACAATTGATTTTTGCCTGCAGTTTTTCACACCTTACCACAATAATATCTAACTAGCATTTTTTATTGGGTGGACTTTTAACAATTAGACAGGGCAGCCTATGACGTAAGTAAGGAAGTAAGTAGAGCCAAAGTATTTGAGATTGTGTTTTTTTGCTGATAATACTTCCAAGAGCACGACCTCCACCTTTAACAAGGGCTTCACGATTTAAGGAACAAGTATTCTTTTCCCGGAAAATAACACCTAAATATTTGTGTTTTCCACAGGTTCAAAAATATTATCACCAATTTGAAGCTGAATTTCGGGACGGCTTGTCTTGCCTAAAATGTACGCCTTTAGATTTTGATGTATTAATTAGCACCCTCCATCTTTTACACCAGTTATGTAATGTATCTAATAGAACATGTAATTTTTCTTCGGTATTTGATATTAAGACAATGTCATCTGCATACATTAAGATTGAGATGTTAACATTTCCCATTCGCATTCCAAGGTCCAAAGCATTTATTTCTTGTACCAGGTCATTAGCGAATATTGAAAATAGTGTTGGGGAGAGGTTACAACCTTGTTTAAGTCCAGACAGACAGTCAAACCACCGGGTTCTTTAATTATTTAGAAGAACACAGACACCCAAGCCAGCATGAATGTTGCTTATAGAATTGTACATTTTTCCATCAACTTTATGTAACAATAGTTTATAAAGTAGCAAATCTCTGTCAATAAAATCAAAACATTTCTTCAGATCAATGAATGCAGTGAAGACATTTTTGTTATCTCTTATTATACTATTCATTGTGAATATGTGCTCTTCACAAGACCATTTTGCACAGAATCCATTCTGCTCATCAGCAAGTAAATTATTATGGGGTCCATTGAACGAGCGTGTACGACTAACAGTCTGCTTCGATACCTTGCTTACGTTAGCAGTACCTTCATAGGTAGCATATCCATTTACCCTTTACCTCATAGAGAGGCATTTTATCATTTTTGCCAACAGGAAAGGCCCTAACTGACCTGATCAGGGTCTACTCTGTTTGCATATGGAAATATAATTAGATATGATCCTACACAAGTAATTTCTTTGTTCTGTGTATAAACGCGAATGTTTATTTATGTACGTAATTATTCATAGTGGCTGGAGCTTAGCATGAATATTCATGAAGGAAAGGGTTAAGTACTAACACCTCTTGTGCTGGTTGATTTGCTTTGATTTATTTTTTCAGCATTTTTCAAGCAATTTAATTTATTAAACATACAATTTTATTCAAAATAAATCACAAATAAAAATCTTACCATGTGTTAAGGTCTCCTTACACTTTCAGTTTCTAGAATTGTACATTTTTCTCAAGAAGTATTTATACAATCAGCTATCTATAAGCCTCTTTTCTCCACCCAAGCTTTAATTAATTTTCTAGATACTTTATTAGGTGGAGGCTGCTTGAAGATGTCAACAGCTGCCAAGTCAGCTTATCGCTTTCAGCAGTGCTCATCACCAGTGTTCATTACCAGTGTATTTATGATCAGACAGTGCTAGCATGTTGCCTTTCCATCATTTCTTACAAGATTGTAATTGAGCCGTGACATGTGATTTCCAACAATGTGGTATATTGACATAAATAGACTCAGACGAGCCTGTGCAGCCTCCTTTAAAGGTTAGAAACTCCAAATGATGTTCGGTCAGTAGATTAACGCTCATAGAATATTCAGGCGACTTGAAAAGGCTCTGATCAGACTGCGCGGATGCGCAGGCCGATCTGAGCCTTTGCTGGTTGCACATACCACATTGTTGGAAATCTTATGTTGCGGCTCATATTTAAATAATACGACGGCGATGAAGGGTTTGCATTCGTGGAGAATTAGGGCCAACACACGACGTTTCGGTACATATTGCATATACCTCAAATAAACACTAACGCATATGTTAGCAAGAAACGAGACGCCAATATCCATTCTTCCCGCATGGCAGCGCTGGCTCTGACCCTGTTCACGTTGAGCAGCCAGTTTTTGTTTAAAAGAACAGGTCCCGAGGTTATAAAACTTTTTTAATACTTAACTAAGCTCAGTACGAAATTTAGCATTTTGACATTTATTAGCGGGATAAATACAACTGAGAGTCTGAAAGCAAGATAAGGCTTTATTTTTCAGCATTTCTGCTTTTATGAGCAATTGGAATTTCTTTTGGTATAACTATAGATTCAGTTTAGTGATTTAGCTTAAGAGTTACCAATGAACCAAATTCAAGCTTAGACATAGGCCTTTTATCCCTTTGTCGAATATACAAATGATCACAAATTATCTAATTTGGATACTCATAAATATTTATGAAAACATTAAAAATGTTATTAACGAATGGGGGTATACCTACAAAATCAATAACATCTCAGCTGTTTTTTACCATAGACTACTAAAAGCGGTACTAAATTAAAGTTAATATATGGGCCTGTTATTACATGACAAAATATGCAAGTTATCTTATTTGCATATTCATGAATATTAATAATTAAAAAATAAAGGAAAATCATTAAACAATATAAATAAGCTGATTTCATCCCAATATTATCATTAGTGCATGTTTTCATATCATCCAGTGGTCCTATATGAATATTATCGCATTTGCATGTTCATGAAATTACATGAACACTTTAAAAAATGAGGTAAAATCACAGAAAAACTATAAACTCAGGTGAGGGAGGTGGTTCATGGACATCAAGCAAATACATTTTTCCAATGGCAGTTTCTCAAAGTAAATAAGGGTGCAAAGATCAGGAATCGATACAATCAAGTACCACACCTGACCCAGGATACCAATGGGAAGGTGACAAACTCACAGTAAGACACCACAAACGAGAGCCAAGAGGTCAGCCCTTTCCCAGCAGGCGACCACAAAGCACATATAAACAGACGCGCACAAAGACATAGCAAACACAAGACAGAACAAAAACATAAAAGATCCACAAAGGAAGTACCGCCTTGGAACGGTCAGTAAAATATTTTACTGGAGGGCTTAAACCAGTTTAACGGCGCCAACCTCACCCTTAATTCAGATGTGGATCAAGACACATAGAGATTTGGTTTGTATGAAAGACCCCTAACTTATCAATGCATCATCTCCTAAAACATATAAATCAAGATATAAAAAGGAGATAAAGCAAATATAAGGACTCAACAGTAAATAAAACTGAATACCGGAGCAAAAGGAGCAAAAGAAATCCAACAGATAAACCCCTGTGGGCCCGACAAACAGCCAAAGCATCAGGACCCTACCATCTCATAAATAGATAAGTCTTTAAGTCGGAAAATCATAGAGTCTGAAGTCCGACCCACCGGCATGCAATTAAAGAGGAAAGCAAAGTTGCCAACCGTGATTGGGTTGACCACCAAGCATGCAGTCTGTTGCAATATATCAATGTTATAGCCGATCTTTTTATAATGGGAAATTATTTTAATGAACTGCGCTGAAAAATTATTAGAGCCAACAATCTTCTTCAATTTATACACCAAGTCACCATAGAAATCAGGTTCCGAAAGTCCTAGGTGCAAGAGAGATTTAAGTTGACTTGGAATTTAGAAATCAAATCATAGTGTCGTCTATAAAATTTTGAAAATGTTTTGAGAAGTTTATGATACCGATAGCCTTGTTTAAGAAGTTCCTGAGTTAACAATTTATTGCAAGTGTTAAAGTCAGCAACATAGCTAGATGCTCTAGCAAAACGAATGAGTTGAGAGATATAGACTCCATAGGATGTAGAACGAGGAACATCACCATCTAAAAATGGGAAGTTGACAATTTCAAAATCAAAGTCGTCGCGTTTATCATAAATTTTGGTAGGAAATTGACAAATGCAAGTCTACAAATGCGGCTTCGGTATCAGAGGTATTGGCTTTATTCAGCTTGTTACGTGCCAGGCGTAACTAGAAAAGAATTCAGGAAACCAAAATTTAGCTATTTGGAAAGTCAGAAAAAAGCACTTTTAAAATTTAACAAAACTTATTAAAAACAAAAATTATCATTTACAATAAGCAATGGAAAATAGTTATACAATCAAAGAAAGTCTAATTTACAATACCTTGGATGTCCAAACTGTCCCTCAGAATATTTATCAACACAAGTCTTTAAGCAGTTTCTGATCCCAGATTTTGAAGATAAATCCAAATGAACATGAAGTCTGAATCCAAAACTGAATAATCCAGAGTAATCCTGAATGAATAAGTTAAACACTAAGTGTTCCAATATAGAATTCCAGCACAAAAGGTTTAGACTTTTAAAAGGTGAAATTATTTCAAAGATCCCTTATGAAAAATTTACTCTTATATATACCCTTTAAGAAAGTTCTAGAACGGTCAAGAAAGACTATTATATCATATGCTATATTTATTTATTCTGGAAAACTCCACAAACTTCTACTGAATTCTAGAACCCACTCAAAGTTTCTATTTGCATGGAAAAGAAAATTCTAGTAAGTTCTGGTCTTTATTCCAAGGTTCAAGAACCATCTAGATGATTAGTCATCCTTCTAGAAAAATCTTATAACCAAATAAATACCTTGTTTACAACAACTTATTTACCATCTATGTCTCCAATATCTAGGTCAGCAGAAACTAAGTAAACAAAACAGATAAACAACATACATGTTACACTTCCCTTCCTCAAAGAAAAGAAAGTTTTATGAAGTAAAGCTTTCTTTTGCAATAATGAACAATAATATAACAAACAATAATGTTAAATCACATCAGATCAATAAAGAGCAATAGCACAAACTCACATCAACAGTATAGTGGCAACTAAGCCCTAGAGAGCGCATCTGGGATGATATTATCTTTTCCCTTAATATGTCTGATATCTAGATTGTGCTTTTGCAACATGAGACTCCATCTGAGTAAACGCTGGTTCTTGTTTTTCATTTTATGAATGAAAGTCAGTGGATTGTGATCAGTGAAAATGACAATAGGTGCAACTGAAGAGGCGAGATAAACTTCGAAGTGCTGAAGAGCAAGGATGAGAGATAAGCATTCTTTCTCTACAGTAGAGTAATTTCTCTGATGTTTGTTAAACTTTTTAGAATAGTAACAAACAGGATGATCAACACCATTGTCATCTTCCTGTAACAATACACTGCCCGCACCAACATCACTGGCATCTACAGCCAACTTAAATTCTTTGTCAAAGCTTGGTGCTAAGAGAACTGGAGCACTTTTAAGTATGGCTTTAAGCTTTTCAAAAGACTTCTGACAATTATCAGTCCAAATAAACTTGACCCTTTTGCCAAGTAAGTTTGTCAAAGGCTCTGCTATGACGGAGAAGTTATTACAAAATTTCCTGTAATATCCAGCCATACCAAGAAAGCGCATCAGTTGTCTTTTGCCCGAAGGTACGGGAAAATCTGAGATAGCCTCAACTTTAGCTTCTACAGGTTTTACCAGACCTTGTCCCACAATATGGCCTAAAAATGTCAAATTTGCATGGCAAAATTCACTCTTTGTTAAGTTAACTGTTAATTTAGCTTCACTAAGTCTGTCTAAGAAGTTTCTAATAGTTTGTAAGTGTCGTTCCCATTCTTCGCTGAAGATGATAGCGTCGTCAATATAGGCTTTACAGCCAACCAGATTAAATATCAAGCTGTTAACCAAGCGTTGAAATGTTGCTGGAGAGTTCTTCATTCCAAATGGCATGACTTTATACTGATACAATCCGTCTGGAGTAACAAATGCTGAGATCTCCTTTGCTCTGTCTGTCAGAGGTATTTGCCAAAATCCTTTCAGCAGGTCGAATTTTGTAACATATTTGGCTTGTCCAATGTTATCGATGCAGTCATCGATTCGTGGGATGGGAAAAGTGTCTGTTTTGGTGACAGAATTTACTTTACGGTAGTCTGTACACATGCGAAATGTCCCATCAGGTTTTGGAACAAGAATACAAGGAGAACTCCATTCACTTTGACTAGGTTCTATAAAGTCATTATCCAGCAAATATTGAACTTCTTCTCTGAGAATTTGTTGTTTTACAGGATTCATTCTGTATGGATGTTGTTTCACAGGTTTTGAACCATCAATAAGTTCAACATCATGATAAATTTTGTCAGTTTTGGATGGAATGTCCGGAAATAAGTGTTCATATTCGATAATTAACTGCTTCAGTTCAAGTCTCTTGTCTGGACTAAGATGAGACAATTTCTGGTCAAGATCCTTTAAGAAATCAGAGTTCTTGAGTTTTGACGACGCGGGATCAGATTTCACAAAGTTCATATCTTCAGAGTCCATTTTATTTTGTTCAAGAGGGACAGTTTTAACTAAATTCACTGATGAAATAACAGAACTATCCCTATCAATGTACTTTTTAAGCATGTTGATATGACATAACTGTTTTTGTTTGCGCCTCCCAGGAGTGTTGACAATATAATTAACATCACTTAACTTTTTGTCAACAGTATAAGGACCATAATATCTTGCTTGCAATGGCTTACCAGGAATGGGCAAAAGAGCAAGTACCTTATCTCCAGGTTCAAAATTTCTATCCTGAGCATTTTCATCATAACGCAATTTCATTTTGCTTTGAGCTGATTTGAGATTGGACCGAGCAGCTTCACAGGCTTTTGATAATCTGTTTTTGAAATCAGAAACATACTGAAGTAAGTTCAAAGAACTGTCATAATCTGAGAGAAATTTTTCTTTCAGAAGTTTCAAGGGTCCGCGCACAGTATGCCCAAATACCAGTTCAAATGGACTGAACCCAAGAGACTCTTGTACAGATTCCTTAACAGCAAATAAAAGCAAATGTATACCTTCATCCCAATCTTTTTCTGTGTCAAAGCAGTAAGATCTGATCATGTTTTTCAAAGTTTGATGAAATCTTTCTAAGGCACCCTGGCTTTCAGGATGATAAGCCGATGACTTGTACTGTTTAATGCCAAGTTCATGCATGACTTGTTGAAAAATTCCAGACATAAAATTTGAACCTTGATCAGATTGTACAGACCTTGGAAGTCCCACAAAAGTGAAAAACTTCACAAGTGCCTTAACAATTGTCTTAGTCTTAATATTTCTGAGTGGAATGGCTTCAGGGAAGCGTGTTGAAGCACACATAATAGTCAAAAGATATTGAAAACCTGATTTTGTTTTGGGTAAGGGACCTACACAGTCAATAATGATTCTGCTAAAAGGCTCATCAAAGGCAGGAATGGGCTGTAAACAAGCTTTTGGAATGGTCTGATTAGGTTTTCCTACCATTTGACAAGTGTGGCAGGATTTGCAGTGCTGAGAAACATCAGATTTTAATCCTGGCCAAAAGAAATGATTAAGAATCTTGTGATAGGTCTTATTTACACCTAAATGGCCGGACATGGGAGTTTCATGAGCCAAATTTAAAATTTCAGGACGATAAGCCCTAGGGACCACAATCTGGTGGTTAACAGTCCACTCATCATCTGCTGAGACATCAGGAGGACGCCATTTTCTCATCAAAATGTCATTTTTTACATAATAGCAAACAGGGACTTGTGACATTATATTTTCATCTAAAGCTCTATCAAATAAAGGTGATATCTCAGGATCACTATGTTGTTCCTTACAAAGCTGTGACCTTGACAGCTGGTCATTTGAAATTGAAGGTGAAAGGTCAAGGTTTGACCTTGAAGTGTTAAAGTCAGTCTGAATGTCAGACTGGCTAGGAGAAAGAGAATTTGAAATCTCATCATTAAAGGACTGACCTATCAAAGTGTCAGCTAAATTAATATCTTGCATCACATAATTCTGATTGGCTTTCTTTGCCATTGCCCTAGTGACAGCACAAGAAGGGTAAAGGTCAGGAATTTCCTGCTCAATAGGATCAGGCGGTTGATCAACACAAGGTGTGTTGGTCAAAAGTGGGTCTACCACAACCTTATCTCCAGCCAAATCATTGCCTAAAAGCAAGTGAACCCCTTTAAAAGGTAAAGAAGGTCTAATACCTACAGCCACGAGACCAGTAACTAAGTCTGAGGACAAATAAATGTTATGGAGCGGTACATTAATAAATCCACACTCTACACCCTGGATAAGGACACTTGTCCCAGAAGAAGTCTTCTCAGAAAAAGGCAGGGTATCTGCCAAGATGAGAGATTGAGAAGCACCAGTATCTCGTAAGATTTTAATAGGGGTAGACTGGGCAAAGTCACTATTTAGTGACATGGAACCATCTGATAAGAATGGTTCATAAATCTCCATAACGGCATCAGTCTCAGATGTTTTGGCCAAAATAGGATTCTCATCCTGAACAGAAGACTGAGGTTTTAGCCTTAAAGAGGTGAGACCTGTGGGTTTAGGACTCTCCTGTCTTTCTTTTTCTCTCTTTCTTTTCAAAGCTATACATTCAGATATGATATGACCAGATTGTTTACAATAATTGCAAATTGGCTGGGATAATGGACTTTGACCTTTGTTTTCACCAGAAAATCTAGGTTTTGGGGTAAATGACTGGCTGGAATTATCGGATGGATTACTGGGGTTAGATTTTGGACCTGACTGAGGGGAATATGGTTTTGACTGAGGGGAAAATGGTCTTGATTGAGGTGTAAATTTTAATTGACGGTTGAATGGTTTCCTAGGAAATGGCTTGTTAACGAAAGAAGTTTTATGAGTCAAAGAATAATCATCAGCAAGTCTAGCTGCTACATCCAAATTTTCAACTTCTTTTTCATTTAAGAAAGCCCTGACATCAGAATTTATACACCATTTGAATTCCTCAACAAGCATGAGCTGTCTTAGTTTTTCATGATCAGAACCTACTTTCTTTGAAGCGCACCACCTATCAAATAATTGTTCTTTTGTTCTTGCAAATTCCACATGAGTCTGGTTAGGTTCTTTCCTACAATCTCTAAATTTCTGCCTGTAAGCTTCAGGGACCAACTCATAAGCCTTAAGAATAAGTTCTTTTACTTTGTCATAATCTGAGCTTTGTTCTAGTGAAAGCTGAGTGTAAATTCCTCGAGCTTTCCCTATTACAACGCTCTGTAAAAGTAAGGTCCAGTGCTCTCTTGGCCATTTCAGGTTTTCTGCCACCTTCTCAAAATGTAAAAAATATTTGTCAACTTCTTTTTCTTGAAATGGAGGAACTAGTCGGATGTGTTTTGTCACATCAAAAGATTTGCCAGAGTCTAAAGGCAAAGGTTTTGATTTAGATTTTCCTTCCAACTCAAGTTCTTTCATTTTTAACTCAAAGTGTAATTTTTCTTTTTCAATTTCAATGCGTTCTTCCATTTCTCTTTGTTTTTTTCCTTTTCTCGTTCTTCCATTTCCAACCTTAATTTTTCATGTTCTATTTTTTCTCTCCGCAGCCTATCTTCTCGCTCTAATGTTTCAAGCCTAATTCTATCCTCTCTCTCCTCTCTCTCATGTCTCAATCTCTCTTCACGCTCTTCTTTCTCACGTTCACGATCTAACCTTAATTTTTCCATCTCAACTTGCCTTTTAATTTCTAATTCTCTCAACTGCAAATCAGTCTGGGTAACCAGAATCTGAGATGTAGCTGAGGAATCAAATATTTCTTCGTCCACAAAGAACTGAATGAGAATATTCTTAATTTCATGTTTTAACATGGTCTTTTTGACATTGGGTAGGCCATAATGGTCAGCAATGTCCAAAAGATCAGACTTTTTTGCCAGGTCTAACAGCTCCTGAGAAGGTGACGAAGTAAAATCACTAAGTTTGAATGACATATTTGCTTTCTGCTGGCTTCAGCTAGTAAAACAGCAAACAGTAAAATTTCTTTAAAATTTCAAACTAATTTGGTGCAGAAGTAATTTCAATCCCGGACGAGCCCCCAATTTCTGTTACGTGCCAGGCGTAACTAGAAAAGAATTCAGGAAACCAAAATTTAGCTATTTGGAAAGTCAGCAAAAAGCACTTTTAAAATTTAACAAAATTTATTAAAAACAAAAATTATCATTTACAATAAGCAATGGAAAATAGTTATACAATCAAAGAAAGTCTAATTTACAATACCTTGGATGTCCAAACTGTCCCTCAGAATATTTATCAACACAAGTCTTTAAGCAGTTTCTGATCCCAGATTTTGAAGATAAATCCAAATGAACATGAAGTCTGAATCCAAAACTGAATAATCCAAAGTAATCCTGAATGAATAAGTTAAACACTAAGTGTTCCAATATAGATTTCCAGCACAAAAGGTTTAGACTTTTAAAAGGTGAAATTATTTCAAAGATCCCTTATGAAAAATTTACTCTTATATATACCCTTTAAGAAAGTTCTAGAACGGTCAAGAAAGACTATTATATCATATGCTATATTTATTTATTCTGGAAAACTCCACAAACTTCTACTGAATTCTAGAACCCACTCAAAGTTTCTATTTGCATGGAAAAGAAAATTCTAGTAAGTTCTGGTCTTTTCTCCAAGGTCAAGAACCATCTAGATGATTAGTCATCCTTCTAGAAAAATCTTATAACCAAATAAATACCTTGTTTACAACAACTTATTTACCATCAATGTCTCCAATATCTAGGTCAGCAGAAACTAAGTAAACATAACAGATAAACAACATACATGTTACAAGCTGGAGCTCTGAAGAGTATATTTGACTAACCATATTGTCAAAATAAATATTATTAATATATAAAATATCGTCCAAATATCTAGATGTAGTGTTAAACGCATCAATAACATCAGCCTGCTTATCATCAGAAATAGACATCATAAAACCCCTCTCATAACAAAACAGGAATGGGGAGCACAATTAGTGCCCATAGGAATCCCAACAACTTGTCTATACAACTTGGTGCCAAATTGAATAAAAATGTTGTCCAACAAAAAGGTCAGTGCATCACATACATTTTGACACGACCATGCATGATATTTTTTTAGGTTTTTCTGAAGTAAAAAAAGCCTTCTCTCTGGTCAATAAGTTTATCTTTAATTAAATTATGAGGTAAAGTAGTGTAAAGAGTAGAAAAATCATAAGTAGACAAACTGGTCACATTGAAATCTCTAGCTTTAAGTTTATCTAAAATTTCACATGAATTTTTAATAGACCAAAATAGGTTTTTACCGGATCTTTCAATTATTTTCAATGAGAAGATTATTTTTAAGGATATAAAGGCGAATCTATATCATGATTTTTTAAAACACAAACAAGTAGTAAGTCACTGCACTCATAAACGACATTTCTGTATTTTTTTCCTTGATGACAAGAGAAAAAGTATTGTAAACAATGTTTGGTGTATTTGACGGACGCGCGACAGTCATTTGAAGGAAACGCAATTATACATCGGCAATACGTGAACTAGGGATATGTTCTGAACTTGATATTGAAGCTACTGATTCCTGATGCTTGAGATTGTAAGGACTCAAAATATTGCAACCAACCTGCTCGCCATACAGTCACTGGGCATTTAAAATTATTTAACCGACTGTATGTACAGGACCTAAATACAGGTTTCTTTCTCAGATGTCGTGGGAAAAGTGCTATTGTCTTACAAGACATTGTGCTAGTAAGAACAAGTAGAATCTACTGCTTGAAATACTTGAACATTATTTTTTAATATTTTTGATGATAGAATAGCATTTTATTGCAATAATCAAGATCTTCGTCCCCTAACTTAAATTCATTTTAGGAATTCAAATAAGGGGGCCTGGGAATTCCATAATGATGTTTGCTTAGTGCCTGCATATGAGGCTGCTAACAATGTTGTAGTCGTTTGATAACTGTACTACATTAGAACCTAGCACTGGTAACACCTATAACCATAATTCGTTTGATCTGTCGTTGAGAGGCATCCACGCCATACAGCTGCTTAGTTTGGTGTGTTTGTTGAATAGGATCACAGCAAGTTTCTTACGTTATACTGGTAACCTTAATAAATTATCCAATTATTGTACTATATTACTTGGCAGAAAATGAGGCGTGGTTTTATTCAAAAGTAACTGTATCATCTTTTGCCACCACCTCAGTCATTATTTAGTCCTTAAAACGCCAGCAAAATAACTGCATCTGAAAATGTCTATTTAACATAAGCAGGGGGGCAAACATTGTGGACCCATATCAGACTGCTCCTACAGGAGCAGTCTGATCTGGATTCACACTGTTTATATATGATGCTTCAAATGGTTTAGTGGACGACACAAACATACATTTTGTGATTGTGCGCTTTAAGGGTTAATAAATGTGAGTTCAGTGTGTATACGGTTAGGATTTTCATGAAATGCACGCACGTTTGCGCGACTCAAACAAATTACTTACTTTAACCAAATTATAATAAAACCTGATTTCCCTTGTTTAGCAGATGAAATAGCCGAACCACACCCAGATATGAATATTAAAGTTGCCGCCTTTACAGTAAGCGAAAAGTCACGTTTTTTTTAAATACAACTGTGTTATCTAAATTTCCCAGAGACTTCAGTACAAACACTTTGGCCGAAAAAAAACAACACTTTTTGAGCGCATTCCAGCAACTTTCATCAGTAGCTCATGCATGCGCAAGCACTCAATATTTGAAAAAATCAAATAAAAACAATACCTTGTGTTGCATTTTGGAAAAAAAAGCAGCTGACCGCCTGCGGGGTAGCTGTTTCCTCTGAAAATCTGCAAAACTATCCATGTGAATAAAATTGATATAAAAATAATTTCTCAGTATAGAAAAAAATGTTGCAAGTAATTGAATGACCAAACCCTATCTCCTTAGAATAAACAACAACAATAAATCAAGCACAGCAATCACTTTGATCCAATGGCAGAAGCTGAATGTTTTACATTATGAACACATGAAATGATAACGATCTAATTTCAGACGAGTTTCTTAGCAAATTAAAATCTTAAGGTTTTCTAGCAGCTAGTTTGTCTACAAATGATGTATTTGCTCTCTTTACTACAATGCCCCATAATCCAAATCAAAGATAATGTAAATGTTCAACTGTTTTAAATTATGTATGTTCAATAGTATTGATCTGGGCCCGGAATTACAATGCCTCCTTAAAGTTAAGGTAGACTTAAATTGACGAACTTACTTAAATTTCACGAAAAGTGCATTACAATCATTTTCCCTATCTTAAATGTAGCGAGGCTACCTTAAAGTTAAGAATTAACTTTTTGACATATCGATGTACTGCACGTAAATGTAAACAATGGCGACCGTCCGGACTCTGGCGAGACTGCAAAGACAACGACACGTAGAGTGCTGCAGCGTTATTTTGACTATGTTGACATTCTGTATACTTGCAATAATATTTACCAATAACAAAGTTATTTGAACTCCATACTTTTAGAATAATACATGCATTTTATTACATCAAAAATGTTATATGCACATACAAATCACAAGAAGAATTCGTAGCATAGTGGATAAATCGCTTATCCACTGTCATAGAGTTTGCGAGTTCGAACCCCGTCACAGTACCATGTTATTTTATTTTTTTTTTATATTTTTTTTATCAATTATTTATTGAGCCGTGGCATGTGATTTTCAACAATGTAGCATTTTGACATGTGTAGACTCAGACATGCCTGTGCAGTCGAATTTCAGCTTAGACAGTCAAAATGCTGTTTGGGCAGTAGCTTAATACTCATGGCATATTCAAACGACTAGCAAAGGCTCTGATCAAACTGCGCGTATGCGCAGGCTGATCTGAGGCTCTGCTCGTCGCACACACCACATTGTTAGGAATCTCATGTAGCGGCTCATTTAAAGATATAATTCATAAGCATTTTCGAACCATTTTCGTTGCTGAATATCGCTTTACTTGATTGTATCGATTCCTGATCTTTGCACCCTTACTTACTTTAATGACAGCAAATAATGCGTACCATATTGAGTTGATGCATTGCATTTTCGTCGGGTTTTGCGGTGGGGGATCCAAGCCCGACTGACTCAAAAAAGCTCTGACGTTGTTTTTTGTCTTCGTTTTTTGTAAGCCCTCAGCTTATTTTGCAGAGGGAGTCCAGTGATCATGGCTTTTTCAAAGAAAACTATCATTAAACTATAACTTTCCGATATTCCATGGAGAAGGACGGTTCAACATTTCCAGGGGGTCCAACTTTTCCCAGGGGAGGGGGTCCAATTGCATATTTCTATATAATAAATAGTAAGTGAGTATGATCAGGAAATACCACAATCACAAACTGCAGACAACCTCGTGGCACCGCGAGGAAGAGCCGCTCAACCATCACAAGACACCAGGAAGACAAATTAAGCAAAGCAATCAGCTCTCTCTTCTATATAAACTCTTTCTATATAAACCTATAGAATTTGTGATTTTCCAGAGGCTGGGGTCCGGACCCCTGCCCCCTCCTCTTGATCCGCGCGTGGCATCGTTAACTGGGTTCGTCCACACATCGTCTTGGCCAAAAGACATAGCATGACACTCACTCCATTGATGCAAGTTCTGTGCGGCTGGGGTAAACAACGACAGCGTCCTACTGGTTAGTGATTGGAGATACGCTTGGGGTATCAAAATGCCATGAGTAGGGTAGTGCACCGTGTATCAAAGGCGTTTTGTGCAATGGGATCTTGTATTATTCCCAACTTCGGATGTGAAGGGACTCCCTACAATGTTGCTAGCACATATAAAATACCGAATTATCCACATGCTTTGTCCCACACTGTATGCGTCGATCACAAATGAACTGAATTGCTAGAAACGCTGTTTTGCATTTTTAAAAAAATGCGTATCGCTGCCTATCAGGTATGATTTTATAGTAATAAGGTTGAAGGGTTCACACATCAAGAAGTCTGCGCGTATTCTATAACTACCCCCCCCCCCCACACACACACACGCACTCCCCCTTAAGCATAGGAACAAACTAGAGGATCTGAAGGTCCTGTAGGGCTTACCTAATCTCATTGATTAAATTGAAATAGGTCAAGGTCATCCTAGGCTTATAATTGAAACATATTTTGTTTTACCATATATTGGGGTGTGTGTTTTTTTCATTTGAAATTATCACGTATGCATTGTAGCGCGTTCTGGCTCAATTGGCGCCTTTAAATTAAAAAAAAATAGCTGAGTATCTGATAAACAGCCAATTTCTGGCTTGCCATTTGGAATTTATGTGTCCAAAATGAGTACATGTACGCTATGTAAGTCATTAGTTAAAAGCTCCATGTGGGCTATATATGCCTCGTGCTCAGGGACCGCGGCACACCGACACAATAACCGAATAATAATAAAAAGTCATTAGTTATGACTCAACAGGACTCGCGAAATAGATGGGTAACCGGGTGCCATTTTGGCAGAGATACTTGTAGCTTAAAGCATGGCATCAGTGTTGTACAGCTCAAGTCGGATGAAAATCCCGAATTTACGTAGACCTCGAAGTCTCCCAATTACTGATATTGCTTGGGAGCGCAGTGGCTCAGTGGTAGAGTGCTTGACTCAAGACCGAGGGGCCGCGGATTCGATCATACCCGGCGTAACTGCGTTGTGTCATTGAGCAAAAACATTAATCCTAGCTTAGCACTAGTTCAACCCAGGAAGCCCCGTCCCTTTATAACTGAAATATTGTTGATGGGACGAAAAAATCAAATCAAACAAACAAACAAAACTAATATTGTACTGTTTACCTTAACTTTAAACATTCGTTTGAGAAAACTGCAACCGAGCCAGCACGATATTATGGTACTTATCGCATAGGCGAGCAACCATGGATTGCTCAAGGATCTACATTACCTGCCAAATCCACCTCAACTTAAAATATGCACGCGTGTGATGGTTCAGAAAAAAGGATAAAAAACTTAACCCCCACTGGATAGCTGATCATGCATCATTTATGTTAGGTTATACGGATGGGATAAGTAACACAGTATCATTGGTTAGCCCATAAATAGTCTACAACGAGCTAGATGCATGTAAACTGCTCCCACAAACACACAAAAACATGATAATCGCGAACGAGTTCGTGTGTACTCCCCCCCCCCCCCTGCCGCAGATCACCCCCACCTGCCTTCCCTCTCCGTCTCCTCTAAAATGACGCCCACACTCTTTTTTTAAATGGAAAATATCAACTCAAGTAATTCTGCGTCGTGGGGAAGGTTTTTACTCGAAGCAAATAATTCTTTCAAGGTTTTTATGAGCAGGAATTACTCTTCGAGTCCGCTGATTAATTGACAGGACGCGCGAAACTTTTGGGTCGCTTACAGTCATTAAAAATCTATATTTTTCTTATGTCCCCGTAAACCTTTCCGTCAAATTAACGATTTTAGCCGAGAATTTATACTTAAGTTAGGTTCACATAAACGGCGCATTATAAATGCACATTTAAGATAGAATCTTATCTTTAAGAAATATTGGAGTTAAGTTCGTAAAAGTCTACTTAACTTAAGGAAGCATTGTAATTCCGGGCCGTGGAGAATAATTACAGCAACAACATGTATATTTGTTTAATATTTGCAAGTGGAGAAATGCTGCTCTTGCACACCTACTAAGGATATCAGTGAGAGTTTATCCTGGGAAAATAATCTTTTCTTGCACACCGGATAAGGATATCTGAGATTTTACCTTGGGATAGAAAATCATATCTTACCCATGCTATATTACCCAAGAGTAGCGTCATCATGTGAAATCGCATCTTAGCGTATTCGGGGACTTCTGGAAGTTTATTTTAAAATCAATGAATAAATTAACAAATATATAAAAAAAACATTGGTGAGCAAGAAAAAGTATCCATTATTTGTGTGAGGGTAGGATAGAAAAATCCGCCCCTCGGGATCACAGTTTGTCATTACTCTGCTTGCCTCGTGATGCCAAACGGCGATCCTCAGGACGGATTTTTCTATCCTACCCTCACATTCATGATATATTCTTATAATCTTACCCATGCTATCTAACCCAGGACGTCAAGTAATGCCATCAAGGGAAATATATATCTTAGCGTATTCAGGGACTTCTGGAAGCTTATTTTAGAATAAATGAATAAAACAGTGGTGAGCAAGAAAAATAATCCATTATTCCTGTGAGGGTAGGATAGTGATGCCAAACGGCGATCATCAGGACGGATTTTTCTATCCAACCCGCACACTCATGGGAGATTCTTATATTAATACGAATGAGTTGTTCTATTTCCTTTTTTAAAGCTGGATATTTAGATAAATCCATATATCTTTACATATCATCCTCGGGCCTTTTCTTGTATTTTGTTTCGACGAGACTAGACTCTGGGATTCACATATCTAGAAGCGCATTTGTTATGTATTTCACGTTATGTTCAAGGTTGGTATTGTGTCATTCTGGAAATTCCCTGGAAATTCTCAATGATTCCACTTACTTACAGAAGTTTCTATTGGCATGGAAAAGAAAATTCTAGAGAATTCTGGCCTTTTCCAGAAACTTCCATGACAATACATTTTTAATTTCTAGATGATTAGTCATCCTTTTAGAAAAAGTCTTATAATCAAAGAAACACCTTATATATAACACCTTGTCCACCATCAATATCTCCAATATCTGGGTCAACAGAAAACTTAGTAAACAACTTTTAAAAAGATAAACACCATACATGTTACACTTCCCCTCTTCAAAGAAAAAAAAGTTATATGAAATAAAGCTTTCTTTTGCTATAATGAACACTTATATACCAAACATTAATGTAAAATCAAATCAGATCAATAGAGAGCAATAGCACAAAGCTTAATATCAATAATGCTGAGGCATCTAAGCCCTAGAGAGTGCATCTGGGAGAGGCCCCAGGTTCAGATCCCGGAGGAGCCCCCAATATCTGTTACGTGCCAGGCGTAACTAGAAAATAATTCAGGAAACCAAAATTTAGTGTTTGGAAAGGCAGCAAAAAGCACTTTTAAAATTTAACAAAATTTATTTAAAAAACAACAACAAAATTATCATTTACGAAAGCAATGAAAAATGTTTATACAATAAAAAAAAAATCTAATTTACAGTACTTTATGAGTCCAAACTGTCCCTCAGAATATTTATCAACACAAGTCTTTCAGCAGTTTCTGATCCCCAGATTTTGAAGTTAATTCCAAATGAACACTAAGTCTGTATCCAAAACTGAATAATCCAAAGTAATCCAGAATTAACAAATTAAGCATAAAGTAATCCAGTATAGAATTCCAGCACAAAATGTGTAGACTTTTAAATGGTGAAATTATTTCAAAGATGCCCTAGGAAAATTTACTCTTATATATACTGTTTAAGAAAGTTCCAGAACGATCAGGTATTAACTATGATATCATATGCTAAATATAAATCATTCTGGAAATTCCCAGAAAATTCTCAATGATTCTACTTACTTCCAGAAGTTTCTATTGGCATGGAAAAGAAAATTCTAGAGCATTCTGGACTTTTCTGAAAACTTCCATGACAATACATTTTTAATTTCTAGATGATTAGTCATCCTTCTAGAAAAATATTATAATCAAATAAACACTTTATTTACAAGAATTTGTTTACCATCAATATCTCCAATATCTGGGTCAACAAACAACTTTTAAAAAGATAAACATCATACATTTTACAAATTTTGGACCATAATCGGCACGTGATGGCGCTCGTTTATTGTGGTATTTGGACCCCCCTCATCAACTAAAACTTTGTCAAATTTAGACCCCCTCTGACAAAAATTTCTGGATCCGCGCATGCGCATCAGTATCCATATGAAAATGCTGATTATCACGCAGGCAGACAGGGAAGGCTTTGATGAACCAGTGTATGCACGCAAGATCGATAGATGTTTTATGTTTGCTAAATTCATAAGATACATATATAGTAGCCCCCCCCCCCCACCCCCCCCCCCCCCCCCCCGCAAAAAAGAAAAAAAATACACAAACAACAACAGCAAACAAATAAAGCAAACAAACAAAAACAAAACAAACTATCTAAACTTACTGAATGACCGCAAATGCAGCTTTCAGAACGTATTTTAAAGTGAGATCATTTCTGACATAAGGAAATAAAAATGGTTTCAGCTATGCTTATCAGATTATACCATTTTATTGCAAAGAGCCCCAGCTATAATTACATCAATGTGCACCTTTGATTCTGCTTTTAAATGAACTTGCTTAGCTAAGACCAATCTGACAATAACATCAGAATGTCTGTGTCTGATAAACGGATTTATTGTTATTATCGTTGTCTATATTCCTTGCAATTCAATATAATAATTATACTGCTGCTTAGAGGACCAGTGTCTTTCATTTGCAAGGTTGCCGTGACATACCAAACCATTCAATATATAGGGGATCTTACATGAGTGCTCATATTCTATTGAATTTATTAAACGAGTTGGGGAAAAGAAATAAAATGCGAGGCTTGCCGAGCATTTTATCTCTTTTTCGCAACAAGTTTAATAAATTCAATAATACAAGAGCACGAATGTTAGATTCTATTTATCATATGACAAATACTTTGAAATCATTTCTGGCGTAAAAACGTTATAATTTTGTGATTATATACGCAACGTTGTTATGGACGTCATAACGTTTCCCGTAAATCTATAAACCACTAGTGGTTTATCGATTTTATTGCATGGCGTTATTTCACTCCCAGACGCGACGTCATATGATAAAATAATTATACTGCTGCTTAGAGGACCAGTGTCTTTCATTTGCAAGGTTGCCATGACATACCAAACCAAGAGTTATCTTTCTTGCTGGGAGACACCCATGTATCTTTGGTTTTGGTTGTTTTCTTTGCGTCCCAGTCGACAGCTATGGTCATTTCGGGACGGTAAGTTTCACCTAAACACACCTTTTTGGGGCAAGCTTGACTTAGCAGTTAGCCAGTACTTCGTGCATATACGTTCGCTTATAATTGACACCAACCCTTCTTAAATCAGCGGATGGGAGGATAATGACCATGATCAGTCACCACGAAAGTATAGGACCGGGTTGGGATCGAACTCATGACCCCTGGATCTGAAGCCAGGCACGTTACCGACTTCGCCAAGCGGACCAGTCTTTCAACTGTTCTTTTGCACATTATTATTTGATCAAGGAAAAGACCTCTCAAGTAATTATTCAGTACTGATTGCAATACTTTCTGCACTGATTTATATGCCAGGGTAGAAACTGTTACCAAAGTATGGGACCAGACGCATACGCTATTTGCCGCTTGGTACATGTACTCGTTGTCATCCGATTTAATAATAGGATGCAGCTAAAAAGCCAAAGAGTAACGTACGCTCATCTAAATCCAGCAAGGTCAGACGCCAAATATTGCATTTACAGCAATAGTTGGCGCGTACCTACATATAGTCAAATTTGGAGAATAAATACTTGAATATCCCATTTAGCATACGATCTCAGACCACTATCGGCCCGCAAGCGAAACTCCATTTCAATTAAGTTTCGCTGGCTGGCCTATATGGACCGTTTATACATTTTACTGGGATATTCGAGATCCTATGCCTGTCCAGTTTATATGCAAGATCTGATATAAAATGAACATACAATGCCTCGACCAATGCCAGTTATGGCATTTTTCGCCACTCAAGAACACATAACTACAAGTCCAAGTTCATCTTAATTTTAATTTAGTTGTAATGAAAATAAATGAGCTACAAAGTCTAATATTGGAATGACATGTAACTCTAAGACCCAGCCATTTTTCAAACTTGTCCAATACCCCATGCCAGTCCGATTTATATGCAAGTTTAACGGCAAGCATATCTAAGGTTAACCGTTCAATCCGGTCGGTTTTCTGACTCCTTAAAGATTTTTAACCCATAGTAAGCCTAGCGTCCTTTTATGGGACATAGGCAAACAGTGTAGAACCAGACCAGACGCCACGTGGCGTGGCGTCTGATCAGGGTCTAAACGGTTTGCTTACAGAATGTTTAATCAAAATTTGAATAAAAATGAAAAATATCACCTTACAACCCTTAAGACGGAAATGGACTGGTCCAATTAATAAGGGAAGGAAATTCCAATCGCATTTTTTATTATGTGCAAGGCGATCAGCAGATATCGTTTAAGCTACTTACTTACTCCTTACGTTTTGGATTTTACTTCATGTTTATTGTTTTGAATTGTTTGGTTGGTTTCGATACTTTACGTCCCAGACAACAACTTTTCAGTTATGTTGGGACGATTTCCTGTCTTCAATATTTGAACCAGTACTAAGCAGCGCTCAAAGCCACAACACGGTGGCTCCACCGACAGCGAGTCTCGAACTAGCAACCCTTCGACCCCAGTCTCATGCTCTACCGACTGGTTCACTGCGCTCCGACTCATCAATGGTACTATATGTATTCCTATCTCTTCGTATATGTTGAACATTAAAAAAACTCCTGTTGTTAAGTTTTTAGAACTAATTTTTCGCGAAAACTTGTTATCTTCAATTTTTGCAAAATGTGTTCGCGATGAAAAGTATTCAGGAACATCTCCGCCAACTTCTCCAAATGGTCCCAACATCCTAGATGCTGTAGGTTCCTCTGTGCTTAGATGCACTCTTTGAACATTTTAAGTAAAGCGCAAATAAACCAAGTTAAAGATGTCAGTCAAAAAGTTACATTGCACCGCCCGAATTCAATTACTAAAGCGATGGATGGCTTGTTCAAATATAATAGAAATCGCGCCTGATTCGCTCTTGCGTTAAGCTAGTATGGTTATCTAAAACCCGTTTATTTCATAGCACGTGTACAAGAGAAAAAGTGCACGTCATGCTATAACCCAGCCTTTGTTCCTACAAATGAGCCTGCTTTAAGTTGATTCTGCATATGCATAGTAAATTCTGAGTATGTTAACGGCAGTTTTATGTTATGCACAGCCTCTGAAGAACTGGATATGCACCGCTTCCGAATATTTTTTGAAACTACCCCTTTCTGCCACGCCCATACAAATTTTACCTTTTATCTAAGGACTTAGAAATTTAGGACGAACTAAATTTATTGCAAAATCTTTATCTATATACACAAAAATCAGTTTGCGCCCCAAGCACAAGACCTTTTGGAGAATTTGGCGGAAATTCTCCTCTACAATTTTCATCGCGAACATATTGCTAAAATTGAAGATAAAAAAGTTATTGCGAAAAAATAGTTTTAAAAACTAAACAGCTGGAGTTTTAATATATATACACTGAACCGAAGTTATAAGTAGCCACCATTCAATTTTTGCTCCCGTTCAGAGAGTAAAAATCGCTCTCACAAAATTTAAATTCTATAAAAAGGTTCAATGCTTTGTCGAGACTCTGCATATTATGGCATTTCAAAATGACTGTTAGACCTTGCACAGACGAGGTCAGAGTAAAGGTACCATCATTTCAAACAGTCACACTTTTTAGTGTGATATAAACTATTGATCAGCTACGTTATCCATTTATGTTTCAATTAGTTTAAAAATGTTTATAACAGCTGTGATATAAGATGAAAAGAATCAAAAGTTTTTTGACAATTGAACGCTCCATTTCTCTTCTACGTTAACATGAAGACAGCCACGGTCAACAACTTAATCAAAGGATTTTAGCTTCACCATGAAGTTTGCATACTCAATTTGCATTGCTCTGTACGCTTTATTATCTGCGGCACAGCAGTGCAATTTTCAGGGGTTCTTCATTATGAATTGGCGTCACTGTTATGCTTAAAAAATAAAAGAAATCTTTAAAAAAATGCCATTTAAATGACCTTTAAAGTTTCACGTAAAAATCGGAAGTGGATACAAAATTAGTAAAAAATATCGCTAGAAAATGGGCTCATCAAGTTGCATGGTGTTTTGTTAAACATATTAACATAAAATAAAACACATACGATGATTTTAGTATGTGCAGCTCATGATTTCCAAAAATTTCGGAAAATTTGGAAAATTATCAATTTTTAGAAATGCATAAAAAATCTGTCATACGCAAAATGTCAAGTATTTGGTGTTTTTCATGTTGACTAGGCAGGTTTGCAATCACATGTACTTGAATTCGATAAAAAACCGCACTCAAAACGCTTATTTTGTTCAAAAAGTTGATTTTGCATTTTTGAACCCAAAAATCGTGAAGTGATAGAAAACACTTCCAAAACATCGCTTAACTTTAGTCCATTACTATGCACATACTTGGGCGAAAAATCATACAAATATCACTAGGGCTTAGTCAGAAAAAAATAAATTGAAAAGTGGCTACTTAGAACTTCGGTTCAGTGTATATTTAAAATAAGGCATTAAACTCATTGTGTATGCCTGGATAATATTGAGTAGGTGATGATTGCCCAACACTGAATGCTGGCTTGGAAGCTTTGTGATTTTCCAGGATAGGGGGTCTACACCAGTAGTCCCAAGGAAACCTAGTTTTGTGAGTTTCAAGGAGCGGACCCCTAGTCCACCCCCTCTGAATCCGCGCATGGCTATTAACACTTTCGCTGCCATCGCGACTGTAGTCGAATTTACCGTTCACTGCCAAACGCGACTACAGTCGAAATTTAAAGACACAGCTGATAACTGTCTATTTTTAACCGTTATAAGGTACGCAAATCTTTGTTCTTTATTTCAAAATGTTCAGGGGACATAATAATATCATAGAGGGAAGTAAACGCAATTTTCTGTACAAAAATTGACTTAACAAAAATTTTTATAATATCATTAGATTTCGCGGACATCAAAAACAACGAAAACATGTCCAAGGAAATGACATACAGGACGCATTAAGCCCTTCAACTGCTATATTTTGATTTATTTCTGATGAAACAATATAATATCAGATTAAATCATTATGTTTGATACTTGGTGTAGATGGATGGTTTATCTTTTCGCATAAAATAGTTGTTTATAGGCATTTTTCATATTTTCAATATGGTTTCCAAAATGGCCGTCAACGGTCACGTGACTATTTTATTATTATTAGTTCAAAAATAGGTTATATATATTAGCAACATTCTGTGAAAGTTTCACAGCAATAGGTTGAATGGTTCTGGAGATACTCTGTGTTGAACCCATTTACCCTCAATATTCAGGAGTCCTTAAAACATACTTGGCACTGAGGTATTGGTTTTTTGAGGTGCTTGGCAGCGAAAGTGTTCTCTGACCGTCTTGTTATATCAATCTACAGCTATAGTGGGATATTAGCACCATACAACCTGCCTAATTACAAAATGTATTTGTAAGTATTGATATAATCACGTGGCTTAATGAAGACAATGCCTTGACTGATGGTCATTTTAAATAATACAGACAAAACTCCCATTGGGTTCGGTGTACTCTTTGAACTATTGGCCAACCGCTGTAACAACGGTACTTATCACATATACAATAATCGGGAAAGTCCGACACAATTCGAGATCGAATCAAGCCTCGGGTGTACGTAAGGCGCATTACGCGTAGTACTATAGACGAAAAAGTTCCATTTTGGTAGCCGGAACTGGCGTAGGGAAAATTAGTTCTGTAGTTTATACGTTCAGACCTCTCTATTAAAATCCATTTTTCTGATTACCCGAAAAACGTTATCATGAAGTTTATGTATGTTTCAATAAAATATCGCTATAGCGATAGGGATAATTTATTGAAAAAAAACCCCCACAAATTCGTTTATAACCGTTTGGTTAGCTGGCATGGTTTCTGTGACGTCAGCGTTACGCTATGGAACATCAGTGTCACGTTATCAAAGTAGATCCTCAATGTACATCCGAGGGCTGATTCCATGGAATTGGTTGAGGCAGTTCCGATTGACATATAAAAGTTACCTTTTAAACATTCGTTCAAAGAGCCGCAGTGCTGCTTGTGGTTTGTGTAAGCTTGAGCCTTCTTTTATCTGTTCTTTTTGTAAGCGAACTGCGAAGGCCCTGGTAATACTGTGTCTTTGTATAGACTCTGCGAACCTCCGTCTCCCATATATGATATAGGTACAAAAGTTTCCTGGTTTGGCTCAATTATATTTGAAGTAATCGGATTTCTTTAATTAGTTTCTGTGGTTTTCAATGCAGGCCATTATAATAGGATAATTATTGTCAGAAACTTTTAACAAATGACATAACTGACAGGTATTAATAAACTTTACTCTGCCCAACACTGTATTAATCTTTATTTGCACGAACTTGACGTGTTTTGGAAATATCAGCCAGTGTCATCATCAGTCCGTGCCGAATCTTAGTTGAGGCCCAGGCCCCAAGGTTATCAAACTTTTTCATACTTACAGATTATGGTAAATTAAGCACGGTGACATATCCTTTTTATTTCATAAATGGATAGCCCATGAATAAAACTGTATCAACGTAGGGAGTCCACTTAATGTGAACCAAATATCTATGTGTCTTGATCCAAATTAGAATTAAGGGTGAGGCTGGTTTAAACATCTTAAAACCCTCCAGTACTTTTACTGACCGTTCCAAGGAGGTGCTTCTTTTGCGGACCTTTTTATTATTATTATTTGAGCCAGTGCATGAGATTTCCAACAATATGGTTTGTGCGACCAGCAAAGCCTCAGATCAGCCTGCGCAAACGCGCAGTCTGATCAGAGCCTTTGCTAGTCGCTTGAGTATTCTATGATTGTTAAGCTACTGACTGAACACAATTTGGAGTTTCTAAGCTTAAAAGGAGGCTGCATAAGCTCGTCCGAGTCTACACTTGTCAAAATGTCAAATTGTTGGAAATCCCATGCACTGGCTCAATTTTATGTTTCATGTTTGTCTTTGTTATACTTTCTTGTCTGTTCCTTGCAGCCTTGTAATCATCGGCTTGGAAAGAACTGATCTCTTGGGTCTCTTATGTTTTCTGGTGTTTGCCAGTCTCGGGTCAGGTGTGACACTTGATTGTAACGATTCTTGATATTTGTCTTCCTCTTTACTTTTACATGTACAATAAGAGTCTGTTCACACTGGTAAATGTATACGTCGATTTGCTGGTATTTACGCGTATTTCCGGTACTTCGTAGACCGGAAGTGGTAAATATTGGTGTTAATACTATATAGAAAAACATGCCATATGCATAAAGGACTATAGAATTAGATCATTTTTAAGTATTTGGCATGCACATGGGCGATTTATGTAAGCATTTAGGAATAGATCCGAGTACCGATCTGGATGATCGGTACTCGGATCTATTGCTAAATGCTTACAAAAATCGCCATGCACATACTGAATGCTTAAAAATGATTAAAGTCTATAGTCCTTTAGGCATATTTTTCTTTATAGTATTAACACCAATATCTACCACTTCCAGTCTATGTTGTCGCTTTTTAAAATTTCTCTAGTTAATTTTCTCTCTTGTTAAGTCTCCTCTGATAACGCCAGTCTAGAGAGAAATGATTACTCCTTTACCACGCAGGTTTGTGAACAAGTAACTAATGCACTTACCACTTACGTAGGAGTTTAGGTGGAAGTTCAAAGGCGTTAATTCACGCTTTGCTTGAGATTGAAGTAATGTTTGCCTGTTCCACGCCTCAAGGAGCTGGCTTGTTGATAGAGAATACCGAGGATGCAAAGAGGGTGCAAAGAGAAGTAGAAAGATATCATTGGAGAGTTCTTTGAGGACCCTGTTATTGATTGCATCACGTCCAGAGAATCTTCAGACATTTTTAATTAAGAAGGTAAAATCTGAATATAGTGAACCATATTGGTTTGACAATTATTCCAAATAGCTTCAGGTAGCTTGGCATTTGCTTCGTCTATGATATTTTGTAACGAATGGATTTCATTGAATATGTTTCTGTGGTGTCTATTTTGTCTGAGTGTAGGTAAGCACCGTTATTTAGGGATGGTACATGGTTTGCTATGGGCGGTCTAATTTTTAATTTGTAATGCGTTCCACCTATCTGTTGTGTCTATCGTGTGAATTTTCAAGTTTACTGGCTAAATTCACTTGCATTTTGTTTGGAATCTCTTTCTGCATCATTTCTTGAATTTCGATTTTTCTGTGCGTTTATTTTTTTATAATTATTGTCGAAATGTTTTCATTCTCCTTATAAAGTTTTAAAACTTTGCATTTAAATAATTTGGATCCAATGATCTGGTATTTATAGTTTTGTTTGGTATGTACAAAATGTACTCTGAGTTAGATAACCAGATATGTTGAGAGCATAGTCTGAGAAATAAACGGTTGCCATAGCAAATTAATCAGGTGTTTGTCAAACATAGAATATCCATCGATTTTGGGTGCTAGGCAACGAGCATCGCATGTATTGTATTTACTTTTTATTACACTTCTTGAAACCATTGCTAATACATTGTTTGATACCATTCGCGAGATAAAAGTTCCATTGCTATACTGTTTTAGATATGAAATGATTATAAATCGACGGCCGCTTAGTCGGAAATGTCCTCAACGGGAACGCTCTTCCGTTGCCTAGTAACAGCATATTGAAGACGATAAGGCGTCAACTTTTATAAGCAATGAAGGCCGAAGGTTCATTTTACATGTGAATTAAGTTTCAGTCGAAAGTGCCCACCCAGTCTAAAGAGATTAACCATTTCTTAGTTATTTTGACTGACCCTCATATATGGATAGATTGAGCTTTTATCTTTTCATGCAACCTAAAACTATTTCAAAATGTATTACTTCAACGAGTTCTAAGAGGTAAAGATATAAATATATACTGGACACTGAAAATATGATGAATATGACAGTGGTGGACTTTTCCCCAGAACATTTAAACAATTACATGCAAAAGGGTTGAATCCTTAACATGACACCTGAAACTTCAGTTGTAGACAGAATATGCTTAGTTTTCAATATATCAGGCCAATATAGCAAATTTGTAACAAGAATTGTGTGTGAAAGATCGTTTTTAAAACCTAAGCAGATCATACAGTAGACATATACCATTTTATTGGAAAAGTTTAACAAATCGAAATTGGATATATAATGTGACTTAATATGTAAGGTGTTATGCATTTTTATATTTTATCTCTTTTTTTTGACAAGGTAGAAGAAGTGTTTTGGTAACTTTTATCCCAAAACATAAAAACTGAGTTAGTTTTTATAAGAAATGAACTGCATAACAAATAGCCAAAGGTTTGCTAAAATCCCTATGTTTGTACATAAATGACGTCATTGAGCATTGTTATATTTAAAAAAAAATAAAACATTGGGTTTGTGCCTCTTAAGAGGTGTTCGGATCACTGCAATAAGAACATTATGCAGATCTGATTCTCATTATTTTCCCACTTGGGGTTGATTTACTCCACCCACTTTTTATAACATGGGGCTATGACAGCACCAGAAGTTACCAGGTACTCACTTTAATAGATATATCAGTATAATTGCTGACGGATGATACATATTTAATGGACTATGAAAAACCAGAAGAAATTTTAAAATATACCCTTAATTGTAATTTTTACATATATATGAACCAGCACTTGACTGTTTTTATTTTGGTATATTGGTTGGTGTTTTCAAATTGTTATAGAGGAGCAAATAGCATGCTTATATTTTAGTTACACTTAACTATAATTAGCATTTGAACAAATAATTTTGATAGTGCTAAAACAAAATTCAGCCAGGGACTTATTTTACCATCGCGAATGAAACTTAACAACGTCTAATAACTTAACCAAACACTTATGATGTAAATGCTATATTAATTGATAGACAGAAGCTAGACCGTTCATACCTTAAGCATATATCTTCTGAGGGGTCTTAGACTAGCTTTTGTCTATCAATAGGTCTAGCTTATGTCTATCAACTAATATAACATTTACATCATAAGTATGCTGTATGTGGTTTATATTTGCTGCTTGTCTATATAATGATAATTCTACCTTCTCTACATCGATTAATAGAATTGTAGATAAGTACAGAATACATCTGTATAATGCAAGGCCATGTATCGCAGTTGGTAATGAGTTTTTTTAACGGCAGAGGGGTCCTAAGTTGGATCCTAGTCAGGTCACATACTTTCATAGAGATTGATCATGAAAATAATTCTACAGCCGTTCGCCTCCCATCCGGTGATTCAAGAACGGTTGTTGCCAGTTACAAGTGAAAGAATGTGCACGAAGAACTGGTTAACCGCTTCACCAAGCTGGCCCAGGAAAAAACGTGTGGTTAGTTTAACTGACCGTCCCAACATGACAATAGCTGTTGACTGAGACGTAAATAAACATACCAAACCAAACACCTGTATATTGACAACAGTTCACAATAGATTTGCATAATAACAGAATATATACAGAATACATGTGTATAATGATGATATTAAAGAATACCTCTGTATATAATTACGATAATACAATATACTTCTGTATAATAACGATAATACATAGGCATCTGTATAATGACGATAGTACTGAATGCATATGTATAATTACGGGAGCGCAATGGCTCAGTGGTAGAGTGCTTGACTCCAGGCCGAGGGGCCGTGGGTTCGAGCCTCACCGGCGTCACTGCGTTGTGGTCATTGAGTATGACACATTTATCTTAGCTTAGTACTGGTTCAACCCAGGAAGACCCATCCCTGTTTAACTGAAAAATTGTTGATGGGACATAAAGAATCAAATCAAACAAAAGCTGTATAATTACGATAGTACAGGATACATCTGTAACGAAGATAGTAAATTGAAACCAAGTTCTAATTGGTCACTTTTCAAACTCATTATTTCTGAACAAACGCTAATAAAATTGAAATCAATTTTGCCTGAATATGTGCATTTTAATGGGCAAAAGTTAAGCGGAGTTTTGGGACAGCTTTCTTTTATCCAAAGTTTTGGGTTAAAAATGCAAAAATCGTTTTTTTAAGAAAAAAGGATTTTGAGTGTAGTTTTTATAAAATTGAAAAGTAGGTGGTTACAAACTGGTCTACCTGACTTGAAAAACACCAAACAATTGAAATTTGGCTAAGGGTAGATTTTTTACGCATTTTACCCTACATACATTGAAATTAATAGTACACAAATACATGACAAATAGGATATTTTCAAATAGTATTAGTAAAATCATTTGAGCTGGATATGTTTAGCAAGACATAAAAATCATGTGTAGGTATTTGTGAGATGTATTTCTGCTCCTCAGAGTTACCTATGTTACATTCTTTACGAAATTGCAAATAATGACATTATTTATTGCATATTAGAATAAAGCAGGTTCCCCAACCTTAAATGTGTAATACATATCTCTATTCTAATGATGAAATCCCATAGGAAATTATTTATAGTTTGTACTTGGCGATAGAAGTAGTAAAAGTAAATATTTAAATATGCTTATTTGCATACAACTTCTACTTGCGTACAGATTTTCTATCTGACCATTTGCATAACATTGAAGTGTACAATGCTTTCTTTCATCTCCGTCATAGTGAAACTAACTATATTAGCTGATTCCCATACGATTGATAGTTAGGCTGATGTTAATATATGAATAAGGTAAAATGGTAATAACATTGTCCCTAGCATAATTGGATAGAAATACTAAAAAGTATGGATAGCAGACTAACTTTTCCCTGAGCCTGACGACATAGCCTAACAACAAGGTTATATTTGAGTCTACTCTCCACTCTTCTTATAAATAACTTTAATTATAGACAGACATTCTAAATAAACACTAATTTAAGAGAGTTTTTAATTTTGATTGATTCTGTTACTTTGGTGTGACAGTTTGCAGATATAATTTTACCAATGGTTCATCATATCTACTTCATGATTCAAATATTGGACTGAATCTTTTACTACGTATCCAGTTTCGAATTTTCATAATAGGCCTGTAAACTACGTTACTGTTTAAAGTCAAGATAGAAAATGTATAGGCTAGTACAAGTTCTGTGCTAATACGCATATTTAAATATTTATTTGGTTTAAACATATTTTATTCAAATCAATTTGTACATGGTAAATACAAATTGAATCAATAAGATGAGGATAAGAATGGAAGCATGTAGCTTATATAGGTCTTCTCCAAAAATTATCATTACATTTATAAGTTATAAACAGCTTCAAGTGTGTAAAAATGGAAATTGATCATTGAAATAGAGATCTACATTATAGATTTAGGGTTGGGGAAAATGTTTATTCTAATATGTAATCTTAAAGTCATTACCTGCAATTTCGTAAAAAAAGCGTAACATGAGTTGCGCTGACGAGCAGAAACATATCTCACAGGTGTCTGCAATTGATGTTTATGTCTAGGTCAAAATTTTAAACTCAAATAAGTTCATTGATACTATTGGAAAATATTCTATTAGGTAAGTGAGTCTTGGTTGGTCTTTTGTTGACAGAACGCACTTACCAAGGTTATTCAATGATATATACATGCTACTCACTAAGCTGTCATTTACCATATTTGAGCAGCTGATAGCTTAAGTGTACACCCAGTCTTTCATCGTTTAATTAGAGGACATGTCTAATGTTTGGAGAAATTGTATCATGAAATGTTTATCTATTATAAATTTACAAGCATAATCAAATGGGTTAATATGTCTGATTTGCTTGATGTAGAAAAATCCATTAGGTGGAAAACTCCTCTGTCCTAACATATAATGAATCTGTGTGTAATAATATCAGTTTGCTGAAAAAATGATTTGTTGAATATAAGGTTGGTCCTTACATTTCAGCTATCTACTACGTGTACAAACCAGTGCAATACACGAGATTTGATGTGTAACTGGTAACATACTCGAAAATTGTAATAAGAATATGGCATTGCACATAGATAAAACTGAAATCATTTCACTGCAGGCAAGATAGTCCTCAAACAATGTTAGTATTAAAACATTACCCACAAGGATATGGGTACAAGATTGAGCCAGTTTATGACTAAAGCGCTGTCTAGAAGCTGTTTTTAACAGTAGTGTTCACATTTTCAGATGGCATTGCATACAATAAGCCTAATTCAGTAAATCTTAGAAACCAACAAATCGACACTAGGTCTCATGCTTCTCATTTCATAGATCATGTGTAAACATACACCAGTGTTACAAATAGCTCAACACAATCCGACGGTGGAAAAATACTAACCACAAAACTACCCTGTGACCAATGTAAGACGTCAATAGCTGCGTGTGAGTCGCGACACTACTTTTTCAACAAACACTCATTTGATAATTTAATCTGTGAGTTTCAGAGATTCAAACCATGTTGTTGAATTTTGGTGAGTCAAGCTTATTTTTCTTTAAAGCTTTCGAATAACTCCTGAGAATGGACTTTTAAAACTAAGATTCACTAACTGACAAAAGCTTTGTAATTAATGTTACCACTTAATATCCCTATAAGTCTATGAGTATGGCTGTGATAGCTTTACCGTAAACTTATGTAGTTAAAAAATAAAATAATTGCTTTCAAAATTCCTGTATAAAATAATAAGATAATAAGCATTACAATATGATATCATGAAATCATGTACAACAAAAGAATAGAAAATATCAATTGTGACAGGCGATACATTGATTTTCTTTTTTATATGTGAATAGCGCCAATTACATGTATTAAGCATACAAGAAAAAAACGTTAATGCTAGATATACAAAGCATCAAGTACATTTAGATATAAACCATGCTACATCTGTTCTTCGATATAATATTTGCATTTTTTCAAAGATAGTGGAATTTTAGATTATAAAAAGCAAGACCTAAAATGTTCTGTGTTTATACCTCACGGTACTGTTGGTTGGTCTGCAGTCTGCCATTGTGACATTTCCTGTCATACTCACTTTTTAGCATCAAGCATAATAAAATACTTCTACTGGCTAAAAGGAACCGGTAGTCGATGGAAAACACATTTAAGTTAAAGTTTTAAGATTTGTCCTTCTCCTTATAAATTAAACAGAAAGCCCCAGATTGGAAAGATACCTGGCACTATCCCCCTGCCTTGCCACCAGATGTGGGAAATATTGCTTTGCCATTTTAATTTATTCATCGATGTTCGGTATATATAATATTCAGTCAAATATTTGAGTCATGAAGTAAATACCATGTTTATCGCTATGAGCCATAGATAAAAATCTGATTATTGTCCTATCAAAGTAACAGAACCCAAAAAAGTTATAAAATTCTCTAAAGATAAGTGTTTATTTAAAATAATTTGTCTATAATTGAAGTTATTAAAAACTTTGTGGAGAGTATAATCATATTTTACCTGAGCCTTGCGTGTCGTCAGGCTAAGGTAAAATGTGAGACTTCTCTCAGCAATTTTAGTATCTTTTTTCATTTATGCAAAACACCATTTTTGTTACCTACGTTACCTTATTTATAAAATGACAGAAATTAACTGTCCATGGTAATTAAACCTGTTTGTATAGTTTTTATTTAATTTCATTGTGACAGATTTGAAAGAAGACATTGCCCATTCCAATGCAATGTAAATGGTTTTAAATAAATTCTGTACGCTAGTAGAAGGGGCGTGTTTATAAGCCTCTTTAAGTATTTATTTTACCTTACTTTATCGCCAGTTACAATTTATGATTAGCTCCAAATGTGTGAAATGAACATCCATCATTAGAATAAAAATCTTTATTACACATGTAAGGTAGGGGATCATGGTTTATTCTAATATGCAATCAATAAAGCCATTATCTGCAATTTCGTAAAAAGTAACATAAGTACCGTAACTCTGAGCAGAAATGTATCTCACAGATGTCTGCAATGGATGTTTATGTCTAGATCGAACGTGTATTATCATAAGTGATATTGGAAAATATCCTATTAGGTATTTTGTGTTGCTATTTTCAATGCTAGTAGGGTAACATTGATTACAGGCCATTTACAGACAACTGACCAAAACAACTTTGTAAAACTTGGATTTCTAAGACCCCAAGGCATGTCCCTGACTGAAAATAGTAACCAAGATTTTCTTCCTGGGGGTGCAACAAACTCGAATAATAGCCCATATATCTCAGTTTGGCCCCTAGTCCATAAGCAATCAGATATATCATGTCGTTCAAGAGTTATGAGCAATTTCACTAATTGACCACATTCGGCTGAAATGATGCTCAGCAAACCCTTGTCCATCAAAAAATGCTGATATACATGCCAGTTGACATGCATTTGTATGCTGCAAAATTTGATAAACATATACCATGTGGTTCAAGAAATGTGAACAATTTTACTAACTGACCACGGACGGACGGACGGACGGACGGACAGACTAACAAAGTGATTATAGTTCAGACCCAAGGGTCGCGCAATTCGGAACTTGTATCCCAAGTATGGCGTACGTCCAATATATGTGAAAGTAAGAAATAGTCTGAACCCCTTCATGGGCGAAGCTGACCTAACTTTTTATATATACGCACAGGGGTAATGCAAATGCTTCTCAGAGGGTAAAATTTATAAACAGCAAAACGAGGCATCTCATCAAGGTCTGAGTTGTTTACCATAGATACATCAATGGTTGTATATAGAATAAAATGTGATTCGATTTGCATCAATGTGCGTTAAATCCTCAAATATTAGATGATGCCAACACAACGCCTGCCAAATTGGAATTCGAGAGATAGATGTTGCTAATCTGCACAAATTCTGTACACATATCATCCTCAAACCATCAAACTGAGATAGAATCACCCCATGTGTTTGGATCAAATGTGTACGAAAATCCGTCTTTTGCGTATAAAATAGCTACGCACATGCTCAATACAGCGATTTACCTTGATTCACGCCGTGCGCCTTTAACACTTGATTAGAACTGATTCTGAAATAACACTAAATAGATGATTAATGTGACTGTCTAAGATCGATCCATCCGCATGTTAAACACTACTATATCATATCATGCAAGTAACAGAGCATAAGTGGATTAAACTAAATTTAACCAAGAGAGTCATAGAGGCCCTGGAACGCTCACCTGAATTCTTAGTCCTGGGGCACTTTTGTTAAGCATAGTGGAATTATTTGAGCAATATAACAATCATGGAGCATCGCAGATTTTATCGATTAATTATTGTACAATTATTTTGAATTTGGGCCAATGAGTAAGAGGTCAATTTAAAGCTCTGGGACCATTTGCTCAGCAGAGCAGAACCGTTTGGGCAATTTTGTCAGAGGGCCTTATCAGAAATAGTTTGGGTTGAGGAGATGTCGTTTAAAGATATTTTTATCCATAACTCTGGTAGCCATCTTATTTTTGCCAGAGTGAAACCATTTGGGCACATGATTTTGGCAGAATGCATTACTAGGAGCAATTATGTGAATCTATTTTGAACTTGGAACAGTTGTTCAGGACGTGATGTCGCTAAAATGTATTTCTTTTCTACAGTTCTAGCAGCCATCTTGTCCGGCGGAACAGAACCATTTAAGCAACTTTGGCAGAAGGTATCATGATAACTTTGACCAGTGGTTCAGAAGATGTCGTTTTAAGATTATTCTTTACTAGAGCTCTGGTGGCCATCTTGTTCAACAGAGCAAAACCATTTAGGCAATTTGGGAGAGGGTTAGTATAAGGAACATATCTGTAAATTTGTTTTGAATTGGAACAAGTGGTTCAGTAGGAGACGTCGTTTAAAATAATTATTTTCTAGAGCTCTGGCGGCCATCTTGCTCAGCGAAGTGGGACCATTTAGGCTATTTTGGTAGAGAGCCTTAGGACGGACATTCATGTGAAGTCATTTTAAATGTAGTCCAGGAGTCGTCGTTTAAATAGACATTACTAGGTGAGTGTCTATTGATATCAAGTTTACCAGGCAAGGCTTTCAGAACGCTTGTTGACATCGCGCGAGTCTTGCCAAACAAATCAACGTTCGTTCTCAAAGCCCAGCCTGGTAAACTTGATAACAAAAGACCCTAACCTGGTATTCAATTTATCAGTTTACAAGCTGATTCACTGTTCAAACTAGCGATTATGACGTATTTATAGATTTTGGTGTCGATTCAATGTCATTGACGACGTCATTCAAAAATGCAACGTCGTCATGACCTGATAAAGGCACATGTCGTGAGATTGGCAACGTTTATCGTGTAAACGTGCAACAATGCAGTTAATATGAGAGGTAATTGATCAAGGCAAATTTTACGCACGACGCGCGGCAGACGAATCCCGGTCTCAAAAGCCCATCTTGAGCCTTTGACTCAGGTGAGCTAAAATAAAATCGGCTATAGGTCGAGAGCTTATTCTGCTAAGGTTACTCTTATAGCACATTTATCATACCATTGTGCTAGAGTGCTTATTTAATAAGTTACTTAATGAGATTCGACAAAGAAAAAATGACAAAAAACTTTAATATAAAGTGCAATCCATATGCAATACAGCGGACAAAATACATAAAGTGCAACCCATATGCACTACAACAGACTGAGATGTGCACGTAGCTATATCAGAGGAACAGATGTACTTTGAGGGCCAGCTGCGCAATTGTCATTATGACCTATCAGTAGCTGAGATTTCCATGTCCACAATTGAGTGCAATTCTTGCATATCAAAAGTGCAAGTTACCTTGATATACTCTCTTAACCCTTAATGTGCCAATCGCAACAAAAGTCGTCTGCTTTTCTCGCCTGCTGAAATGTTTAAGAAGCCTCTATGGCAAATAGAATGGACCCAGATCAGACTATAGGAGCAGTCTGTTCTGGGTTCACGCTGTTTGCTTCGATACCAGATGCGTCAGTAATCATAGGCAATTATTTGCAGCAGACGTCAGCAGACGACATTTTCAGATGCTATTTTTTCTTGGCGCTTAAGGGTTAACGCTACAATGGGTTGGTCTGTGTGCTATGGTTATGACATTTTCTGGTCATACTCACTCTAGTCGGGGAACCAAGGTAGAAAAAATGCTAACCCTTGCACCCGAAAGGTATACAGCTGGATTTTGTATGGTTGCAAAGGTAATTCTATGGTGTATCTGAAACCACTGTATAGCAGACTCGATTGACTTGCATAACGCCAGAGCAGTCAACTTTCTACGGAAGCCCAGCAAGAACATGTCAAAATGTTATTTTTTAAAATGCTAAATATTTTTATCAAAACAGTTCAGGATTGAAAAATATTAAGTTTATATAATAATACAACATCGGCGTAGACCTCAGAAGCAACGGCGGTCATCTAAGAATACTGCTTATTGGTTTTTAAAGCATGTAGATTAGGGCACCCCCATTTTGAAATTAAATTTATAGATATCTTTTCTTCAAATCTCATTAAAACTGCATTTATTGCCCCAAAATGTATTTCATAATTATTTATATATCGCTTGGAAGCATATCTCGTAAGAAATTATGTGCTTACTTTTTCACTTTTGTCCTCCCGCTGAAGTGGTTTGAATTGCATATTTTTTACATAAATAAATAAATTTTAGATTGAATGTGTTTAAACACTGCATACAGTTAGACAGACGTTCGGGACATAATTTAAGACAATTTACTTTATTTTCTATGGCAAACTAGAAAAGGTAGCTGAAAAGAAAAAATATGAAACCACGATAATTTGATACTTAGTAATTTAGTTCATGCCAGCGGGTGCGTAGTTACATACCAGACAACTTATGAGCAGTTTAACACATAAATGATAGTTATCAAGGATTCAAAGGGTGTTTATCTTCCATATTTACAGCAGCTTTGAAACAGGGGGTCATTGTAGGGACCATGGGGATTTTTATCTATTGAAAACAATAATTTCATTAAACAGTGGTAAAATAAATGTGAAAAACTCGCATAACTATTATCATATCACCATGGAAAACCTGTCTGTCCCCGTCTGAGATGCAGAAATGTAACCGCATAGTTCTTGTAAAGACAAAAATGTCCCTAATAAGATTATTTTGGTGCACAAATGACTGCCCATACTTATAAATGCATTTGATAGTGTATTATTGTATTATCGAACAGTCAAACGGCTTCTCATACCAATCCTCCAGATAAGAGTGCGTAATGGAAAATTAGTTTTGTTATTTCTCAACCAAAACATATGTTGTTAGTACTTAAATGGACCCATTAAATGAGATGGTTCTTTTGAAGACCAAAAGCACGCTCTTTAACTTATTGATAAGGGAAACACCACAATTTCTATGCTATGAAAGATTGCTTAACATGACCTATGGGGCATACAAAAATGCATTTTTTCGCGAAATGCAATTCTGGTTGCGTTGCTATACAGTGGTTTCATATCAAGCACTATTTAGACTATCAGTATACAAAATTCCAGCCGTATACTTTTCGGGTGCAAAAAATGTGTGTTTTTGCACGATACGCGACTTTGGTTCCCCGACTACTCGCCGTTTAAGATTCTGATAGGTTGGAGATATAAATGATACATTTTACTGACTCTTAATCTGTATCCCTTGAAAAAAAACCCCACCGATCTAAAACAATTCCATTTCAGAATCGGTCAAGGAGTGGTATAAATAAGCACATTGTAAAATATAAGTGTAACCTAACACAAAAAGAGGTGGCAGCTCCTTTGGTGTAACCTAACACTTACTCTCCTAACTAAGGCAAACGTTTCTCAAGTGAAAAACATTTATGCATTTCTACCTCTTATTGTTGTAGTTATTCAATACAATCGATCAAAACATAACTTTAAAAGCAGTGGAAAGGTTACACCAAAACATTGGCAACTGACCTGCCATGAAAGAGCTAGGTGCAGTAGATGTCTACTTTGGCCCCTGCTCCGAAGCAATAGCTTTTCACCGATTTCTTAGAACAACTATCAAAGTGTAAAAGTATGGTATTCGAATAATTTCATATCTTGCTATAGTAACATATAGTGCTCTCCAGAAAATTGCTAAAATAGAGAAATGTCGCTTTGGACCAATTATGAGGCTGCAGAAGACTTTTTATAAGTATTAGATATCACCACAGCCTAACACCAAAGAAACATTTAATGTATGACGTGTGATGGTGATACTTATAGTCTGTTTAAGTATATTATTGGTATTTGCTTGTGCTCTATGTTAAAGTGTTAGCTCGGGTGCAAAGTGTCTATTTTGGCGGCCATTTTCTTTTACCATAGCAACGTTAATTGTCATAAGTTTACGACTTTTACACTTGGGCCATTGCTCTTCTAAACCAACAAGAGGATATTGACAAATAGCAATGTTGTCACCTTTAAGATGGTTGGGGGGGGGGGGGGTAACGATGCACGTATACACTTATTTTTCGCCAAGTCTTATAATTTAATTGTTGTCTAAAAGCTAAATATGATCTGTATGAAAGCACAATATTGTGGGATTGTCATTGATCTGTTAACTGAGTTTGTTATATAGAAAGTTTTATTTCATGAGCTTTTACATTGGCTTTAAATATAATTTCACATTAACGCTGAAAGAATGAGAGTTAAAAAGCGAGAAACGGCAACAAATAGACTGATGGCTGAGATTGGTTTTGCTCCCGCCCCCATCCCTAGGGAGTTTAGCAGACACATCCAATCTTACAGAAAAAATCCAAGCTGCGTCGAATAAAAGATGTTTGTACTCTGTACGACAGGGCGTTAGCCTGTAACAACATGTTACATATGTTACCATATCAAAATAAGAAAAAGTAAAATAAAAGTTTGACCTACAGAATGAAGGCATTAAACTGTCTAACTATTTATACACATAGTCTGCATGTTGGATATTAAAGCTACACATGAGAACTTTTGGAGTAAAATTACAGATTTCTAAGGTGAAATGTATGTTACTTAAATTATTTTACCAATATCATTTACTTTTACAACTGATCTGTGAAATTTTCAAAATGTTTTTGATCTTTTCGTACTAACATACCCAAAGTTTGCTTTTCTTTCTAAAATATTTTGTCTTAAATGAGCCATAAAATTAAACAAACCCTACACCCAATTTTAGAAGCCCATTTTGGTAGGTAATTTTTAAGTTAAAATATATGAAAATATTTGATACTGCTTGATAACTTACATATTTGGGATAGCCTTTCTCATAAAAAAAGTTATCATAGATTTGCAGGTTTAAAAACAAGATGCGAGCACTTGTTAAAGCCCTACATATGTTACATGGCATAATAAACGAGCATGGACATTGACTTGATATAAGGGATATATTTCAGGAAAAAAAAATAATTGTCACATGTTTAGGTGCTTTAATCTAAGGAATTATATTCATTGCTGATTACCAAGCCCATGGCAGTTATAAATAAACTTTTTGCAATAAGTCCATATAAGTATAGTACAAGAATGTAGGGACATAGAGAATAATACTTTCACATTTAAATAAGACAACTTAGTAAATGTTCTTTTTACATTCAGACAAAAATTTAGAAACGAGTCCTATTATCATGAAATCTAATGTTTACGAACTGAAGTCTAATTATACAGATAACAAGCACATGTATATTGATTGTTCTAAAGATAATATGAAAGTCGGCTGTGCTGTGGTATCTGACAACTATTCAGAAAACATGCGAATTTTAGATGGCATTTCAATATTTACCACAGAAGCAAACGCTATTGATTTACCATTAGATTTTATTGCTAATTGTGAAATGTCCAACAAATTTATTACCTTTTCAGCTCTCCTATCGGTTTTGAAATCTTTATATCATACGTCTTCAAAAATCTACAAATTCGAAAACCTGTTAAATCCCAAAATAAACACAAAATACTCAGTGCCAATAACATATTATTACTGACACAATTATATGAAACAAACTGATAGGTAATGTACTTCTAATGCAACATAACGTTGATGACGTCATGGTACAATTTAAGATAAATCTTAATTCAAAAGAAATCATTATACATGTGGAATGGTTTTTATCTGGCTTTATAATCCAATGTAAGAATTTTTCTTGCCTATCAAATCTGCTCCAAAAATAGTAAGTGAGTATGATCAGGAAATACCACAATCACAAACCACAGACAATCCCGTGGCACCGCGAGGAAGAGCCGCTCAACCATCACCAGACACCAGGAGGACAAATTAAGCAAAACAAGTCTGTCTGCCATTAATTGATTCACTTTAGATTTCACTGCTGTTATTCTCTCTATCCTTAGCAGCGCTCATTTTCATTATGTCATCTTTTAAATTTATCACTTCACTCTTTAAATTCTTTATCTCCCCAGTCAATTTCCAAAACCGATTGAAACACATATCCCCGCTCTCTTCTTCTCACTGTAGTTTAAAGTTGTATCCCAATCCATCAAGATTTCTGTTCTTAACTATCTTTACCTGCCTAATCTCCCCTTTTAAACTTATCATTCACTCTTCTAAGCCTGTCACTACAGTATCCAACTCCTCAATAACACCTGAATTATTAGTGGACTCTTTCCACACCCTGGAACCACCTAAAACAGCTCTGTTACTATGACACAACGCTCTTCTATGATCAGTTCCTATTTTTCTTTTACCTATATTTTCCCAACTATCTGGATAGTCATCTAATAAATGTCACAAAGCATTTCAGGATTTTAGCATCTGTACCTATTAGGTTGAAATTCTTTCTAACAGCTCCATAATTTACATGCCTCTGGCAATCTTTTCCTTGCCTATTCCATGACTTCTCTCTTTTAAATTGACTGAATGGTTTTCCCTCAAGTTCAATCCTGGCCCAGTCCCATAAGTTTGTGGAGATACGATATAATTTAGCAAATGTTTTACGAAGTTTATGATATTATTTGATATAAACAGACGGACTTCAAATATGCAACATTAACTTCCCTTTATATCTATCAAAAGACAGTTGGCTGTTAACTTCCTTTGCTCCGATGATGCCATCATGAGTTGGTTTCATCAGCAAATAGTTTAGTTTTTTGTACAATTAAACCTGATGACTTAACTGATTTGTATACACTTAGGTCACTGGAATATGTCTTAAGCAGAGGAGATTTTAAGCCACTGAATGAAAGGGTGCAAACAGATAAACGTCAAATAAGCAAATGCGCTGTATCTCAGACCTGCAAACAATATGCGAGTGATTCTTCGATGATTGACGAGGTCCATGGCACAGATTTGATACTTATTGTGTTTCTTAATTTAACGAAATAAGGAATCTTTCACTGATAATAATTACTCACAAGGAACAATTGATCCCTATATACAAAAACACTTGCAATTTTAACTGGACACATTTCTATGTGTTATTTACAAATGATATACACTTTAACATACAACCAAAATAATCTTTTTTCCTTCATTTTTGAGACATAGATTAAAGCTGATATCCAAGTATTGCGATTTTAAAGTCTGTCAGTATATATAACAGTCAAACATTTATTTCTATTGCTGAATTACATACACCTAAGGAATCTTCTAACGCATACACTTTTGTTTTAGCATTTTCTCAAAAACTAAATTTTCGAATTGTAAAATACTTTGGAATAACTTGGAAGAGTGTTTCCTGGTAATGCATGACCATTTTCAGAGGAAACAGACGCAGAACTTTAAAAAAAAACGAAAGTCGCAAATTTTCGATTTTTCAAACAAATCAATACAGAAACCTGAGACAAAACGAACTAAAAAAAGCCCCTGTATTCCACATTAAAATTAATAATCAAACACTAATTCATTTTCAATTAAGATTAATCAGTATTATATCATTCATATAAAATAAGAAAAATTAATAATATTTTTCCCCTCTATAAACTTGTACGCAAGATAATACGCAAGTTACACGCAAGTTATTCAGATTTAGCCTAAAAGGTTTAGTCAAACTAATGTGTTTTAAAAAATGTAAAATTTACTCTTTGTTTGGAAATCTTGTTTCATCTATGACCGAGTCTTCAAAGAAATATTTCTATTTAAAAGCGTGTGTTCCACCGTTTGCGTTGATGACGGCCCTGCACCTCCAGCGCATTGATAGCACTTTCTCTTGGCAGATATTTTGCTGAAGTCTGTTCCATTTCTCCAAAACGGCCTTCTCTAGCTCCCTAACTTAATGGGGATCTCTCGCTTTCACTTTTCTACAAATCACTTTTCCTCGATCGGGTTTAGATCTGATGAGCAGGATGGCCTTGGTAAAATATTGCTTCTGCTAGCCTGCAACAGAGCCCTGGTTGCACGAGCAGTGTTATCGGATGCTCCGTCATGCATCAGAGCCATCCTATTGTAACGGAGACGCGGAATGCAGACAAGATTAAGAATTTCATCCAGATACCTTGCAGCGTTTAGATTTCCACGAATTTGCACACACTGGGTTTTGGTATTAAAGGATATGCCTCCCCATATCATTACTGAGCCCCCGCCGTGACGATTTCTTTCAATGACATAGTTATTGAAATAACTCAAGCTGTGTGTTTTACATGTATAATGAATTAACGTTGACCTCGTTTGACGTTGGCTGGTTCTAGTGTTTTCACCAGGATATTACAGTTATCACGGTAGCGCTCATTCTGTCTTCGGTACACACGCTGGCGCCCATCTCTGTCAAACAAATTAAATCGAGATTCATCTGTAAATAGAACGACCGCTCATTTAGCTCTTGCTTTACGGATGATTCGCCTTGCCCAATCGAGTTTTTCTTGTCGTTGACGAGACGTCAAAACAATTCCATAATATGGTCATCTGCACCTCAGCCCTGCTTCTCTAAGTCGGTTATGAACTGTCCTCTTGCAAATTAGGCGGCCATGGGTACCAATAACTGTCCTAGCGGTAACAGAGGCGACGGCTCTTCTGTTTCTATTGTGAACATTCCTGATGTGTTGATTTTCCTGTCGAGTCGTCACACGTCCCCTTGGTTGACGTGGAAGATCAGCAACCGACCCTGTCCGGTGGTATTTTGCTTGTAGGCGTTGGACTGTTGTAAAATTAACCTGCATTGTAGCTGCAACCTGAGATGTTTAAATAATTGGATAAGATGATATTGTAAAATTCAAAAGCGAGGTGTTCAAAATATCAGAAATATTAGACTGGGATGGCTGAAATATCTTGAAGATTTCATGCAAAATATGGTACATGTATTGCATAAGAACCTGTCGTAACTAAACTCCTCCTTGCAACAGTCCAACGATTCTGGCTCGGTCTAGCTGTGAAAGTCTGACCATGATGTTTGCTTGAAATATTTTGAGGTTTATTTGGTCTTGTGTACAGCTATATGTGCCAAGAATAACTGCTCTAGAACTTGTACGCACTGATTTAAAGCCCGTTTGTTTTTTTCTTGAATACAAAACACGTGCATTTGCATGTACGAGCACGTGCATAGTGAGATTGTTTTAAAAATTCAGATGAACACAATCACGTGGATTACATGCATTTTTATTGTAAAACTGAAGGGTTTCTTTTGCTAAACATAACAAATGAAATATTGAAAAGCTAACTGTAATGCAGACTTGAGCGCAAATTCAATTTTAGCGATTTTGGGTTTTGACCCTTTTAAATTAAATAAGCTGTAGTTTGCATGATACTCAATATACTGTTCTGAAATTTTCACACATGATTGTAATAATACTGAATATTTGTTTAAACGCAGAAAAAATAATACTTTTTACAAAATTAAGCTTTCATAGCAAATTGTTCACTGTATGCGTTAGAAGATCCCTTAAGCATACTTTGCAAAATGAACGAAATGTGATATAAGATGGGAAGCGAGGAAAATGGAAATATTTTTTAAAAAAATTATATTAAGTTAGTTCAAAGTACACTGCCATGTCGGGCTGTGCCTGCGTTAAATAGTAAAACATTGGATAAAATAAACACATACGTACCGTTAACTGCTTGGCATTCTTGGATAGTCCGTTCCGCTGCATAAAAGGACGCTCCAGAGCTTGATCAAGGCAGTGATATGGAGTTGGAATGGATGCTGACAATGGCTTCGGCCTGTGGGACCACGCTGCCTCGTCAATAAAAACCGAAATTGTAGTATACACTGAAACGAAGTTCTAAGTGGCCACTTTTCAATTTCATTTTTTCTGACTTAGCGCTAATGATATTGAAATGAATTTTTGCCCGAATATGTGCATTTCAATGGACTAACGCTAAGTGGTGTTTTGGAAAAGTTTTCTATCACTTCACAATTTTTTGGCTCAAAAATGCAAAAATCAATTTTTTGAAGAAAATAAGGGTTTTGAGTGCATTTTTTTTTCGAATTGAAGAACATGTGATTTCAAACCCGTCTAGCCGACTTGAAAAAACACCAAATCCCTGAATTTTTGCTTATGAACGATTTTTGTATGATTTTTAAAGAACAGCAACTCATTTTCCCCATTTTCCTATATTTTCAAATATAATCAACTGCACATACTAAAACCATTGTATACGTTTCATCTTATGTAAACATGTTAGACCAAACACAATACAGCTTGATCAGCCCATTTTTTAACATTTATTATTTCAAGACTGGTGTCACTTCCGGCTTTAACATGAAACTTTAAAGGGTATTTAAATGGCATATGTCGAAGATAGTTTTGATTCTTTAAATAAAACAGAGAAGCCTATTTATAATAAGTAGGCGCTGATATCTTCAATGCCGTGCCATAGAAAATAAAGGGTACAGAGCAATGCAAAGTTGATATGCAAATTGCATGGTTAAAGCTAAAGCTCTTTGATTAAGTTGTTAACGTACAAGAGAATCGGAGAGTTCAATTGTCGCAAAACGTTTGATTCCTGTTCATCTTATACCAGAGCTATTATTAACAGCTTCAAAGTAATTAAAATATAGATGAATGACATATCCGAGGAATATTTTAAATCCTAGTAAAAAGTGTGAATTTTTTACTCTAACTTCGTCAGTGCAAGATCTACCAGTCAGTTTGAAATGACAATATTTTCAGAGTCTCGAAAAAAGCATTGAATTTTTTTTATGGGATTGAAATTTTGTAAGAGCGATGTTACTTTCTGAACAGGCGCAAAAATGTGTAGGTGGCCATTTATAACTTCGTTTCAGTGTATACACGTATATTTACCTTTTAATGAATCTTTAGATTTTTGCAAATGTTCATAGCCTCAGGAATTACACAAATTTGCTTGACAGCTGCCAAGCCTACTTGCACGTGCAATGCACTTCGAACATCGGACTCATTCGCCAGAAGTGATACTGGTGTTGTGATTAACAGCGAGCCACACCTGAGTCGCACGTGCAAAACAAGCGTCTTGGTTACTCCATTGGCTGTCAGTGTTCAAGCTGGCTTTTCTGCTTTTCCATTTTACACTCAAACTTAACCGTTAAATACGATTATATTTTAAATAAAAAACTGCTCTTATTCCTAAATAGAAAATCATTTTTGTATTCTGGATATTAATAATAAATATAAGCAATAGATTCACTTTTTGGAATGTTCATGGAATCATAAATACTTCGGGTTTCTCGCAAAGTTAACGTGAAGCTTTGTAAAAGACCTGAAGAATTCATGATTCCACGAACATTCCAAAAAATGAATTCATTTCTTAAGTAGTGAAAATCCAAAGTCACATCCATCACTTTTAAATTACCGATACTTTCAAGAACGAAGCTGGCAGTGTATCAAACATAATTTTCCATCACTTTTAAATTACCGATACTTTCAAGAACGAAGCTGGCAGTGTATCAAACATAATTTGCTTTAAATATAATTGAGCTGCGACATGAGATTTCCAACAATGTGGTATGCACAACCAGCAAAGCCTCAGAACAGCCTGTGCATACGCCTTTGCTAGTCGCTTGAATATTCTATGACTGTTAAGCTACTGACTGATCATCATTTGGAATTTCTCAGCTTAAAAGGAGGCTGCACAGGCTCGTCTGAGTCTACACTTTTCAAAATACCACATTGTTAGAAATCACATGTCGCGACTCAATTATCTTCGGTGTTTCCGACTAGGTCAAGTTCAATCCAACCTACTCAGCAACAGAGACAAATCGGAACTGCCTCGGCCAATTCCGCGATATTCCGTGGAATCAGGCCACAGGTTAGACTGTTCTCTCGTTTACACTAACTATAGTTAGGACAGGTCATCAATTAATCAGACGGGCAGAAATATGCCCGTCTCACGGAATGTCACGGAGCTAGCCGACAACTCGGAACCAGTTTAAAAGTTCCAGACAGGCTACAGAAAAAAATGCTTATGAGTTTTCATTTTAAATATAGCTTTATCATTTTCCTTTCTTTGACGTTTATCGAGTTTGTAACGCTGCATTCAAATTTGTTATTGTGTTGGTTTTCGTGACATCAACGTCACCGTTAACGTCGGGATATGTTGGCGGAGGCAGTCATGTGTCTGTGGTTGTCTTGTCAATTTAACGATTTGTAATACAACTTATGATTGGCCGACCAATCACAGCCCACCTAACATTATACATGACCAGTTGTTAATTTGAACAACTCGGAACCAGTTTAGCCACATATATAAATCGAGGAACTATAGACATAGAAATTGATTTTGTGTAACTACTTTGACAATGCGGGTGATACCGTGACGCTGGCGTTATAAAACGTGACGCTGACGTCACCGAAATCATGTTAACACAATAACAAGTGTGATTGCAGCAAAACCAGCGGTTATAAATGAAGTTAGTTTTTTTTCAATAAAATATCGCTATAGCGATATTTTATTGAATAAAAAAAAAACGCATAAACTTCTATAGCGATATTCTATTGAAAAAAAACACATAAACTTCATTTATTCTGCTGATTAAACTTTTCGGATAATCAGAATAATCGATTTTAATAGAGCCGAACCCACATGCTGCAGAACTTATTTCCATATAGACTGGTACCCTGCCTCTCCGACTCTCTTTTAGTACACAAAGAGACACGGGGTACATGTACCAGATTATTTGGTACATAGTACTACGCGTAATGCTCTTTAAATACACCGAGCCATGATTCGATTCTCGAATTGTGACGGACTTTCCCGAATGCAACAGAGGACTAGCTAGAATGTTGAAATTTGCTTGTTGCAAGTTTAGATATCAAACTTTCCAGTTACATGTAGCAAATAACAAATGCGCTGATCAGTCTGCGCGGATGTGCAGGTTGGTCTGCGCATTTGTTGTTCACAAACCAAATGTTTGAAAGTTTGCTTGTTGCAAGTTTAGATATAATACTTTTAAGTTACATGTAGCAAATAGCAAATGCGCTGACCAGTCTGCGCGGTTGTGCAGGTTGGTCTGCGCTTTTGTTGTTCACAAACCACGAGGACAGGTTCTGTCGTTTTGAGTAATAGATTTCTTTGCTCTAACAATCGCAAAAATCGAAAGAAATGCACAAAACATTAAACGTATCAAAACTGAACAGATTTAAAATTGTTTTAATTTGCAGAGGTTTGTTACAGGTGACTTTTGTCGTCTGCTGATAACCTTTGCAAACAGTTTGGGCACATATCCGGACAAACTGACACAATGAAAGTGTACCTGAAAGATTTTTTTTCAGAAAATATAATTTGTAAAAAAAGACAGACAATCCCCAAAGCATAAAAAATTCCCAGCATGCAGAGTAAACACATGTTGGTGATTTATGTTTTTGTCATGTAAGGTAATTCTTTTGTACTCAATATATCTGGATAAAAGTCAAAAGACAATCGGATAATTAATTTAAGGCGCCAACTTTCACAATTTAGCAGACGACAAACATTTCACTACGTCATCTGCTGTCACAATTAACCGGTTAACGCCTAGTATATTAACACGCACATCGCCATGCAATGAAGATCCGTGACACGGCATCACAATTTCTCCACATAAAACAGAAGACACGTAACGCGGTATCATAATTACTCCACATAAAACAGGATGTTGTGTGGCAAAATATACACAGTTGCGTGCATCTGCACATTGTAAAGATATCTTTGTAAGCAGTGACCAAAATATTTTTCTCGACATTGCTTTGACACGTCACTATTACTTCTGTGAATATAATTCGGCTCCAGACCCTAAAATCCGTGATAAAGTCTCTTAATTGTGTTTTTCATAGAATATTTGATAATGTTGACTGTTCAATTTGCACTTGCCACAAGACTATTACACTTTCATGATACTTACGAGGGATGTTCGGAATGAATTGCTTATTGTCCTATATCTCTATATCCACGTGGGGCACGATAAAAACCAATATATACCTATATAGGTTTATTCGAGGTCTACACAACGGTGTAAAAATGTACATGTTAGACTAAATGTAAGACACAACATTTGCCATATTAATACACGCAGTCATTAACCTCTGTAATAAAAACAGTTGGTAGACATGTCGACAAGAAAGATGAAATAAGGGGTTACATCAAAGCTCGCTCAAAACTTGACTGTTCTTTGAAGCAGCTGACGATTGAACTTTCTACTACTTACGGACCTTCTTGTGTGTCTTATGACACAGTTAGGCGCTGGAAAAATAAAATTTAATCTGGTGTAGAGTCCATCAAAAATGCACCAAGATCAGGTAGGCCAAAATTTACAACTCGTAAAGAAATCGTTTCAAAAATGGAGGAAATCATTGAAGGAGATGCCAGATTTACAGTTCGTGATATTGCATGAAAAGTAGGCATGTCACTATCAACGGTTCACCTTATTTTGAAGAAGCATTTGAAAGTCCGAAATATTTTCGCTAGATGGGTGCCACATCTGTTGAGTGATGAGCAAAACTGACGACGGGTTAAAGTGGCCAAAAAGCTGCTTTAGAGAATTCAAACTTATGACAAAAAGCAGTTTGGCAATGTCGTCGCAGGTGATGAAAATCGTGTCTATTATTTTGAGCCGGTCAGAAAGGTTAGCAATAAAATCTCGACCACTAAACATAGCAGGCGCCCAATAATTGTCAAATGGTCTTTAAGTGCAAGGTTTGGTATGCTATTTTCGTCTCTGGTGAAGGAGTCACAATAAAAGTGCCGGTGGAAAAGGGCAAAAACATCACCGGAAAGCACTACAAAAAAATAGTACTGGAGAAGCCGAAAAATATCAGAAAAGACGCCCTGTCACTGGTTTTTAACATTCCATCTTCTACATGGCATTGGCCCTGCTCATACCTCTGAAATAGTTACGGTGATTTTGAAGAAAGAAAAAGTAACTGGTTTGCCTAACCTCCCGTAATCCCTAGATCTTGCCCCATGTGATTTCTTTATGTTTCCGAAATTAAAATAATTTCTTGCTGGGCGGAAATACCAGTCCTCACAGGCACTTGGATCTCTATTCAACAGCACCTTAATACTGTGCCCAAATCAGCGTACTGTGACGCCTTCAAGAAGTGTTTACATCGGCTGAAGCTTGAAATTAGAGGTCTCCAGATAGAAAAAAGAAATTCTTTTTGAACATCCCTTGTAATGTAAAGCAATCAACTGTAAACTACGAAGACTGGTGTGTGAAAATGGAGTCACATGATCTCTGACAATCTCTCCTGGAAAGATTTTCAAAGGATTGCTGAGGAAATTGAGTTAAATGACAGTGGGCTAAATATGTCTTTAGTAAATTACCTTATTGGCCGTCAAAGCATTGCATATATACTAGGCCAAAAAGAAACGCCGCATATAAAACATATATAGGGGTCTCTCGCAAACGACCTGTCACAGTTTGAGCGCTGATTCTTAGAATATCACCAGGCAAATTGACTGAGCATTTGAGACCTACGGTTAAATCGATCCTGATGTCGCGTCATTGCACGATTACGTCCTGAACGCGTACAGTCTGACATCATCCAAAATTGCCAGAAACGCTTCCTAAGACGTTCAATCGTCCTTGCATGGCATCGAAATTGTTGGGCTATCACCGATGGCGTCACGTTAGCTTGTAAAATCTCTATCGTTCAATAGGTGTCTATCTTGGTATCGTAAATTAGCAATGTGTAATCTTTAATTTAAAAGTTTTAAAATGTTTTCAAGCAAATTGGATATTCTAATAGAGAGTTAGTAAATGTGTAAATCTAAATAAAATGAGTGTGCACGTGAAAACATGTAAACAAATCAGCTATTACACTGGTTTGGGTTGACTGAGCTCAATAAAACAATGGGAAACTGTGTGGCAGGAATAATAGCAAAACACAGATAGAAGATGGAATTTAGTAACTCTCATTTGACATGCACTGCTTTAATCTATATGCGGCGTTTCTTTGTTGGCCTAGTAGACAGTTAAAAACTTCTCCAAGGGAGTTGAAGATGCGCTTCATAATATTGCTTTACAATGTACATTGTAAGTTCGGAAATTTTCTCGAGGGTTTTATTTTCACGAAACTTCGCATATGCGAATCTTAGTGAAAATTAAACTCTCGTGGAATAGCGAAATCACTCTGTCTGATATACGTAAATCATGCACTAGTCGCGATTTTATAACGTCGCAAGTATGTCTTTAAACGCTATTCGCGAAAATAAAATTATCGCGAAAATTTCGGATTTACAGTACACAGACTGGATTATGTTGATTGGAAACCTAGGGAGTCATGCAAGGCAGAAGATGGACAAGGTGTATCTTCTAAAGGTAGATGTAACGCTCGTCTTTGATTTCGAGCATGGCGTGCCAAAGAGTTTGAACTCAGACCAGGTCAGGCCTTATAATGGTCTGAAATCTTTTTGGTCCTATCTGAACTGTATGCATAGGTTATCAGCAGACGACACCCACAGTGATAGAGATGTCTGGTGCAAAGTTACGTTTTGTAAAATTCGTTGACAGTTTCAGTTGTTTTTGAGACATTTTCTGCATAAAGTGGCATACTTTGTGTTGAACTAACGAGTCCTTTTCGGCGACAATATACAATTATTGTCTTCAATGAGGTAGACAAGAGCATTTTTCTACCCGAAAAAGTGATATTTCCCGAGGCAACAAGGCCGAGTTAAATATCATTTTTAAGGGCAGATAAATCATCATCTCTACCGAAATTGAAGTCAATAACTGTTTTTATATGGCCATACAATTTTCTACTTTCACTTGTGTTGTTGAAGTCATGTTCAACCTAAGGACCTTCTCTCATGTTTTAGCAGCTGCTATTTTTAAAATATTTTAATGTTTTTGCATTTTCAAATGTATATAAATTTCTGAATGCAGAATATAAAATTTAATCATAAAACTTTTTTTATAATCTGTTTATTCAAAACAAAGACAAATGAACAAACAAAACAAAACACTAACTGTTGTTAAAATTCACCAAAGTCTTTAATTTATCTGTTGGGAGGTGAATCAGCAAATTATGTCAATTTCATGCAGCCCATGCTAGTTACATATTCACTCATCATGCTCATAGCTCTCTAGAGGGGGTATTAGAAAAGTGTCAAAATTATTAACTTCTGGAAAGTAGTTTGAGCTGGATTTCATCCTATATCAACTTATAGGCCAGTTTAGACCAGTTTTTAGGTAGATATACAAATTGGACCAATCAGGAGACAGGATTCTCTTCAGTCTTAAAAATGTTTTATGATTAAATTTAACATTCTGCATTCGGAATATTTAAATACATGACAAAATGTATAATGCTACATTAAACTGTTTTAATAACAGTTGTTAAACTTGTGAAAAGTCTTAAGGTTGAACATGACTTCATCAACAAAAATGAAAGTAGAACATTTTCATTCATAATTAAAAGGCCTATAAAAACAGTTATTGACTTCAAGGTTGGTAGTCATAAGAATTTATCTACCCTTAAAAGTGATATTCAAATCAGCCTTTAACCTCAGCGAATATCACTTTTTCGGGTAGATAAATCTTCATGTCTACCTCAGTGAAGTCAATAATTGTATAACATACGCAAATTATGCAAATGGTCAAATATAATGCAGCTGCTAGTTTTTCTCTCTTGAAACTACAACCTTCGCCAAGAAGTTTTGTCCCGGCCTAATATGTGTTAAGAAAGTAACTTTTTATTTATTTTCTCGATGCATTGTATACTATTTTTTTTAGTAGAAAACATTTCATTCAGAATCCACGCGAAGCGGGAGATATTTATCCACTTACGACTGACCGTTAGACAGTGATATAATACGCAACAAAGCACTGCCAGTGAGAATTATTTTCGATTCTAACACACAAAAAGATTAAGAATATGAACGAATCCTTCAGAGTATATAACGATTCCGCCATCTTGAACAGAGAGTGAGAATTTCACGTAACTCTTGTTTGGTCAGAAACGCGTATTTTTACGTACATTTTGAACGTTCATTAGTTATAAAAACGACGTTACTCCGTCTATTGTCAACGTTACAATGCTGTATGTGATAGATGACATCATGAAAAACAAACTTTTGACCAAATGACGTCACACCGGTTCGTGCCCAGTCCGTGCAGTGATTTATCAACCAATAAATCACTGAGTTTTACCATTGGCTATATAGGCAAGGTGTGTTAGAATGACATATAGATCTTTCAATTACTTATTCAAATGACCTTTACCACATACGCTTTTTCTTTCCAAATGTGACTAAAATGGACAGTTGGAGAGCAAGAAGAACAGAGCCAACCTTGTGGCCTATGATGGAAAACAACGATAGGGAAACACCTGGGATATAAATCTAATAATAACACATGATTATATAAGAAATATTTTTTTGGGGGGAGAGGGGGGGGGCGCAGTGGCTCAGTGGTAATTTGCATGACTCAAGATTGAAAGGTTACGATTTCAAGCCTCACCAGTGGTACTGTGCTGTGTCCTTGAGCAAGACAAATTCATTATTGCTTAGGAATGGTAAACCCAGGAAGTGCCGTCCCAACATAACTGAAAACTTGTTGACTGGGTAGTAAAGAGTACTAGAGGACCTGAATGTCCTGAGGCGCTCATCTGATCTCCTTAAGAATTTAAAAACAGGTCAAGGTCAAATTCAGCTTATAATGAAACATATTTTGTTTTACCATAATATGGGGGTTACAGCCATTTTGGTCCAGTAAACAGCCCAGTGATTTATGAGAAAAAGATGTTTAAATAGGTATGTGGTGGTCCAAATGTGTGGCCTTAGATTAAAGGTCACAGGTCAGCTTGACATTTGGTACTTATATAAAACCATTGTCTCATTAGGTTGAACATTTCTCACCGGTATTATGATTTCGGCAAAACAGTTATAGAAAAATGAACCTTTTAAGATTTTCCTGTAATAAATACATTAGGAATCAAATTTGACCTTGCCACAAAGTAGGTCAAGGTCAACCTAGATTCATCATTTGTGCAAGCCTAGTAGGGACCACATCCCCAATGATAAATAGTAAGTCCCAAGGCCATTGGCATTTTGGTTCCAGAGAAGAAGATATTTAAATAGTTTTTACAATATATGGGCGTGGTGGCCATCTTAGTCATTTGGCCATAACATTTTGCATAAATTTTGGCTAACCAATTATAAGGAGTCGTCATAATAAATTTGAGTTCAATTGGACTAGTGGATTCTGAAAAACTATGTTTAAATATATTGATGGGACTCCAATATGAGCGACCTTGGCTGAAAGGTCAAAGGTCAACCTTGACCTTTGAAACTTATTTATAGACACTAGATTGAACATATCAAGTAAGAATAATGACTTTGTCTTCCACAGTATTCAAAAACAGCTTTTCAAAAAACAAATCCAATTCAAATGCATTAGGTAGCAAAATTGACCTTGACGTTAAGTAGGTCAAGGTCATCTTGGGATCATCATTTGAACAAACTGGGTAGGCCCCACATCCCCAATGCTACATACCAAGTCTCAAGGTCACTGGCCTTCTGGTTCTGGAGAAGATTTTTAAGGGTTTTTGCCATATATGGCCGTGGCGGCCATCTTGGTAATGTGACCAGGACCATTTGAACAAACTTTCGTTCCTGCGTCCTAAGGAGTCTCGATATGAAATTTGAGTTCAATTGGCCCAGTGGTTTTGGAGGAGAAGATGTTTGAAAATGCTGTGGATGGACGGACGACCGACGGACGCCGGAGTGACTGGTATACTATTAGCTCACCCATGAGCCTTCGGCTCAGGTGAGCTGAAAATCAAACAAACAAAGATATAATTTTGTTAATGACTAATGGAACAAGCGAAAATGAGCTAAATACTTTGATTAGAAAATACCAGACCCACTCCCCAACTACCACATCAAGACCCTCACTTATATCCTATTGTTCTTTCAATGAAGGGCAGACCATAATGTTGGTGTCTGCATAGTTCCAATATAGTGCTATTGCGTTGTAAGCATCGTTTTGTCACCCTGAGTACATACTGGTTTCTGATCCCAATTCTGCAGCGACTATGTTGCTATGGTGGCAGGAAAAGACTATACTATTTACGTTTAGATAAAATCAAGCTTCTGAAAAAGTATACATCGTGTTTTGCATTTAATATCCGCCAAGTATCTTCTTAAAGAAGAACATATGTGTATATGTATTTTATATGTATGCATAAGGCTTTTAAGCATTTTCCCTGACCAAACAACCCTTTAGAGCCAGTTTTGCAGGAATCTTGCTGTTTGGACATTGGTATCCGCCACAAACTCCCTGTTCTACTGAGCATTCAATTCTGTATGGCAATTCACGGTATGAATACACGGTTGTTTGTTGCATTAGGCCAACAATTGCTGATTGTTAATGCCTCATAGATTAATCAACGTGTATGTGTGTATGCGATGCATACTTTAATTATGTCTAGCTTACACCTAGATGTTTTATACGCTCGAACAAAGACACATTGAAATTGCATTTTAACTAGGGCAGATCGTTACATTTATAAACAGGTTTAAGTATTTTTGTCCCTTTTAAAATTATGTACTTATAAGGTGTCTTAAGATTTTGAAATGTCTTTATACCCTATACACGGACATTATGCCACTGTTTTTGTTTTAAATGGACATTGTAGCAATGTCTATTATCATTGTATATATGTATATAGATATTTATAGAGAGCCGCAAGGTAGAATAGCTTATGTGCTAACTGTGACACCTTCTCAAAATAATGTATAAATAAAATAAATAAAAATAAAATTCACTTGCTAGTTTTACCGTACATTAACCCATATAAGGCAAATGGACCAGTCCATTTCCGTATGAAGGGCTTTTGGGTCACCGTAGTAGTTTAAATTATAATTCAAATATTATGAGATTTGGATCCTCGATATGACACGGACAAACGCCGATGGAAGGAATACTCGCATGCATTGACCCCCTCATTACGTAAAACAAACATAAACCTCAAAATAGGAGAAAAAATTGCTTGTTAGACCAGGTCTCTGGATAAGAGTGCGTAATTAAAATCAGTTTTCTTGATCCTCAACCATACCTAGCGATCCAATACAAATGTTAAAACTGATGGATGATAAAACATTCACTATTTTTCTTAATTTCGTGAGATCCGAGTTCGTTAGGTTTAAAAAATGTAGACTTTTTTTTTAATTCTTACATTCGATCTGACCAGAGAGAGCAAGTCGATCAAAATCCTGTTTGTTTTAACTTTCATTATAACATACTGAGATAGCATTGAAATATACCCTGATATAAACTATCCATACAACTAATCTCTATTCATAATGACGAGAAATGTTCTATTACGTGTATGCTCTCTAATAACCCTAGTGTTTACGTGCAGGAGTTTTGTGATTTCAAGGGATATACAGAATGAAGGTATAGTAGGGAATCTAAGAGAGAAAACTTGCTGCTGAGTTTATTCACTATGGTTGTAGTATTATCGGCCGTCATGTAGGCTCACTATCATTACCAATACGCTCTATATGAACGAGGGCTGATGCACTAACGAGTGGGTATTTCGTAAATAGTGTAGTACCAAATGAGACACCGCAGAACATGAGTCCTTATCAGGGTTTGCACTCAATGTCAAATTAAAAAAAAACAGCAAAATATCCAACGACTTATTTAATGGACATGATCAAATGGCTTCATCTGGTTGTAATGAGCCTTATGGGGTTGGGTCCATGCCATCCGAGATATGATAAAATGAAAAACCACTCAGATATAAAGTCCCAAACCCTATCTCCTTGCCTTTGTGCGTAGATAGGAGCTAAAATTGATACATTCCGCTAAAAAATAAAATACAATTAACAGCATTAACACCATTTCAAAATAAATCATCAATGTTTCAATAGTATTTTTCTGCATAGAAAACACATTAAAAGAGATCACTGAAGAGTTTCAGTCACAGATGCTGACGTCCATACAATTTTAACGAACCAATTGAGCCAATCACACTGACGTTGGTAATCAAATGATAAACAAATATGACATGTACACACCGTGTAGCCGGCAATCGAAAACGCTCTTAGCAATCGACGAACGCGGATCAAAACTAGCTAGAAACAGTGTTTTCGATTGTCATTTGTCGCCCGACTGGCGACAAATGGCAATCGAAAACTGTTTCTAACGATTTTTGATCTACGTTCGTCGATAGTATTAACGTTTTCGATTGCCGCCTACCCGGTGTGATATACATGCATATCCATTAAGCTCATATCTTTGTAAAATGCCATCTATCGGATGATACTCTTATACATTAAAACACATTAAACGAAACTGTCAATACGCTGACGTATGATTTTGTAGTGCTTTGGAGTGTAAATTGTGTATACTAATTCATTCTTCTATCAGGTGTGATACAATGACCCTTGGTTGGTTCATTATGAGCCTGGGATAGTTCATTTTATATCAAGGAATCAAAGCCTACAAAATCCAACTTAGATGTACTTGAGTCCATGACGGTTGTTATTAGTGGTAATGGATGTCACTCTGAGGTCATTTGTTTTATCCCAGAGTGGCATCCATTACTACTGCTATTATCTTAGCAAACAGTGCAGGCCCAGTTATAATGCCGCGCTCTGTGGTATTTCAACTGGGTCTTGACCGTTTGCCAAAGGACGCATTTAGTGGGTCCCAATATACAGTCTATAGACCAAGTCCTAAAACTGCAAACCATTGAACAACTTTTATCATGAAATACAACAGGGCTTATGTAGGCAAATGCATATTATAATACAATATATTTTTAGAATGGGAAGACGTTAGATTGGTAGATGGTGGAACAGTTTATCAAGGTCGAGTTGAGGTCAAGGTCAATGACACATGGGGAACAGTTTGTGACGATCAATGGTCGCTCTTTGATGGAATAGTTGTCTGCAAGCAACTGGGCTTTGATGGTTTAATATCCGTATTACCTGGGGTAAGATGTCGACAAGTTAGTTTTTAACATAAAAAAAGAAACGGGCTTATATACCGAACTGAAAAAGGAACGCAGCAATTTAAAAAAAAAAAAAGCTGTATTATCTTACATTGCAATGGCATTCTAACGTTACACATCTTAATTAATTGTGTGCACTTTTCAAGACAACTTGAGTCAGGAAACGTCAAAAAACGTTCAGTTAGACGTAAAACATATGAAAACACAGTTTTTGCCATCATGGGTTGTGCTCATGAATATTTTTTGAAAATTTGATGCTTTGTGTAGCTTGACTATTGAACTTATAAAGTCCGTTCTCCACAAAGCAAACGAATCGATGGCATGCACACAGAAGCTACTTAAAATAGCATTGATCTGACATTCAGAATAAAACTTCAAAACTATCCATCTAATCAGGATTGAAAACTAATACACTCTGGTTTTATATGGCATCAGACCGTAGAAATACTCCCAGGAACAATATTTTCCCATTTCGAGATTACATAATGTACGTGTCATCAGACGTGCACCTAATTTATGAAATTCAACATCATGCAGCTGATGTACCTTTAATTTTCGCGACCAAAGCTCGTCAAAAATAAAAACAGCACGATTCAAAGAGTCTTTAAGGACAATTAATCAATATTATTACGTTTGAGTCTATGTATGAGTGATTTTTCTATCCCAGCGTTTTATTTCTATGACGTCAGAGCGACGTTGGTTCACTCTGGACCTGTTTTAAACGTGTATCTTACGGTTGGCAGTATACGTCAGACGTGAAAACACAAATGTCATAATTTTTCAGCCAAAGATTGAACATTTACGAACCATTTAACAATTTAGAGAGACATGACGTTATCTATGAAATATGGCGTTTACAGACATTGAACTGTTTTTTTTATCGAATTTCCCCTCAAACAAACAAACTGAGTCTAGCCAAATGCACTTTTAATGAAATTTTCAAAACATGCAACTCTTAAACTCTTACGAAGCGTTTTGTCTTGAGATTTGTAGGGGGGCGACGATATAATGCGTAGTTTGTCCGTTATTTCCCAAAATCTTGCTAATATATATAATGATAAGCCGCATATAATTATTGATCCATAACTAAACTTTATTTTCATGACGTTTGAGGGAAATACCTATACACGCTTTGAGCAATTCCATTTAAAACTTAGTATTGCGATTCTTTATCAGTTTGGTATATATCTATTGAACATTTCTGCATTCAGAATAAAGGCGTTACTTGACAGATTTTCTCGGCACTCACTCTAAGGAAGCTATGCTCTGTTTGACTGGTAGTGAAGGCTTTGAGCGTCTAAAAGTAACAAGTTTTTGACATTAAAAATATGGCTAAATTGCTTTAGGCTTGTCCATTGCCTATCCGTTATTCCGTCCTTCGCGCATTGAAACTATAACCTTTTTTCAAAACATATTTGTTTTCAAAGTGTATCCCTTCCTACAGTGACGACTTATATAAATCAGAAATTATGCAATCAAAACATCTAAAACAGCTATTCGAGCGTTGGCCTTGGTATTTTACACTGGTTTGAATTTTTTTAAGAGAACTAAAGATGAGGTTGGCGCGCCGTGAAACCGGTTGAAGCCCTCGAGTAAAATATTTTACTGATGCTTCTTTTGTGGATCAGTTATGTTACTTCTGTCTCGTTGCCATTATGCTTTCGTGCGCGTCTGTTTATTGATGCTTTGTGGTCACCTGCTGGGAAAGGGCTGACCTCTTGACTCTCGTTTGTGATGCCTAATTGTGAGTGTGTCACTTTCCCATTGGTATCCTTGGTCAAGTGCACAGGTGAAAGACGCGGTAATGTGTCCACCCGCAAGAGAATCGGGAAAACTTTAAAGTTGCATTTTCACAGGGGGTTAACTCAGTCACAGTGCGGGGTGATTCTTTATGACAGTTGTCAATGATGCTTTATGAAAAGGGTTACAGTTTCTTTACTTTGGGTCAATGATTCTTTACAAGTTTCTATGCTCATGCCAAACGCGGGGTGAAAATGGTAATATTCGACAGTTTTAGAGTCAAATTTTGTTAATAGACATATAAGCAGCATGTTTCGTGATAGTCTATGCATTTATCATACAGTTTAGCTGTCCAACAATTCACCAGTTACACTAGAGATGCTAAGTTGCAACAAATGCCATATGTGTATATTTCATGGTTTTATCGAGCCAAAAACGCTTGGAAACGAACCATTATATTATAAATTTGGTATCTGAAGCTTAAATTCTTCCTTTGATATACGTTTTAGCCAATTTCAACATTTTTCGAAGTTAATGGTTCTTTATGAAAGGTTACAAATGCTTTATGAGCCTAAAATTCGGGTTACAGGTTCTTTTAGAAAGTTATTACATATTCTTTATGAAAGAAGCTACAAGTTCTTTATGAGACAAATGCAATTTCGTCCTGATATACAGCCGTAATGATTTTTTGCCCCAATAAATGGGCCGCTGGTATGTGCGACCAACAAAGGCTCAGACCAGCCTGCACATATGCGCAGTCTGATCTGAGCCTTTGCTAGTCGCTTAACTATTATATGACTGTTAAGCTATTGACCGATTAGCATTTGTAGTTTCTAAGCTTAAAAGGAGGCCGCACAGGCTCGTCTGAGTCTATTCGTGCCAAAATGCCAAAATGCCACATCGCTGGAAGTTTCTTGTCCCGGCTCAAATGTCTTTGTTGGTTTGTGTTGCTGTTAAGAAAAAGTTGAATTTTGACCTATTGACCCTATCCTCAGGGTCGGGGGGGGGGGTGGGGTAGGAGAGGAGGGGGTACGAGAGGGGGAAGTCAACAATTTTTCCGTCATATTACGGCATCCAACACTTTACTGGACAAGCTTAGCTAAGGAGGTAATGCCCTATTCCACACAGAACACGAATCCCCAGAATCATAAAGAATCGATAAATGTTAGGATTCGTGGAGGATTGTATTTTTTTTCAACCCATACGTGATGTTCTACGATTCAGTGGAAATACTGCAATAAGTTAAAGAAATGACCACGAATTAGTTGAGAATATGCCGAATGCAGCACGAATTGGGCACGAATTAACAGAAATCCGCGGCGATTCGTGATGATTTGCGAGATTTTCCCTCACGACAGTTATAAAAAAGGTCCATTCATGCTTCGGGGGCATTAGTTCTAAAATGAATGTTCCTCGTATGTCAGCTGTAATATTTGTCAATTCGTGGGATTCGGGCCCTGTGTGAAATAGGGGTATAAAACAGTACTTGTTGCACATACTTTCACTTGAAACCAGTGACCCTTATTGAATCAGCGGAAGTTGGCGAATGAACGTATATCCGTTTTCATGACCAATCTCCAGGTAATAATGGACTTTAGTAGGGTCGCAATGAAACTTACGAACCCTAGATGAACCACTGGGCTTGCCTCCGACTGTGCTGCAGGACCAAATAAAGTTTCCTTTTAAAAGGATAGTTTGCCCAGTTTTCCTAATAAATTACTGCCCTATTGATTCCTAGGAAACCACCCAAGATGCAGTATTCAAGTTTGATAAATTTTAATCTCAAAAGTGAGATAAGTACATTAAGTAACACATAAAATTGAAAGATGGGTGAAGTATCAGTTTTCTGTTCAATGTCAATAAAACATTAAGTAGCTATTCGATTTAAAATAACTGTTACCTTCTGAGTAACTGTACACATGCTACTAGTCAGTCTCATCCTCTCTTTGAATTGTCTGGGTCAAAATTTGTATTTAGATGCACTTTTTTGTTTAATAATTACGCATGCGTTCTTATCCGATTGGAGTGATTATGACCCTATGCTGGGGCTTCAGGTTATGCTTACCGAAAGCTCTGTAACTCCCATTGACCAAAATACACATTCAGTGTAAACTGGAACACAGATGTAGTGTTTGGTTAGGTGAATGCTTTATATTTTACTATTACTCTATTTACTGGTCTGATACCAGTCTAGGAATCCTTATCAGAAGCTACAAACATGCAATAATCACATTGAAACTTAAACGCTCAGATCAGAGCAGGTATCTGTGTAGACTACCCTCTTCAAAATTTTGTTCTAAAGATTGGAGGTGTTCTAGTAGTAGAACTGTTCTAGAACATTTAGAACTGTTCTAGAACTGTTCTTAACCAAGTAAATATGCTTGTTCTAGAACTCTTGTTCTAGAACAAATCAAACTTATTCTGAAACTTGTTTTGGAAAACTGTTCTTGAAATAGTCTAGAACATTTTAGAACAAATCAAGAACCAATAAGTTCTACAAATGTTCTAATAATATTCTAGACAATTTTAGAACTTTTCAAGAACAAAATAAGTTGAAAGAAACTTTTGAAAATGATTCAAATTAAGTTCTGGAACATTTGTCTTACTTTTTAGAACTAGTTAATTCTAAAAATATCCTAATAATTCTAGAACATTTTTGGAACTTCTCAAAGGGAAAATAAGTTTAAGAAATGTTTTCCATTTACTATTCAAATTTAGTTCTAGAACTTAATTAGTACTTTTGTAGAACCAAAATGTTCTAGAAATGTTCTCAAAAGTTCTAGAACATTTTAGAACATTTGAAGAACAAATATGTCATAGCCAGATGGATGATGGGAAAACATGGCTGCCAGAATTGGAGGGATGATATGGAGGCTCTTCCAAAAATATTTGTTTGGCAACTTTTAGAATGCAAACATGATAGTAGTATAGAGTGTCTGAGACAGTGAGTAGGCCCGAGACACAGTTTTTAATGTTAATTGTTACTGCGGTCTTCAAGCTGAAATGCATGGTAGTGTTTTGAAATGGGTGGGGTAACAGGGTGGCGACAACTGACAACATTTAAGCCAACATAGGGCCTCTGTTATGTTTTTTTTTTCAATAATAATTATTCCTCAGTTGATGTTTATTTATTTTTATTGAGTCACCTGCATGAGCATGAAATACACTTTGGTATTAGTTTTTTGGGGTTTAGCCCAAATTTGTTAACAGTATTTCAGATATAATAAAGTGGCATTTCACAGAATCATATTTCCAAATGATCTACTAGGGCTAGGGAAATGTGCCTTCTGCTCAATGACATTCCTGACCATGGCCATTTAAAATATCTACTAGAATAATTCAGAGACATTTATTGAACCATTTATGGGACATCTTTGGGAGAGGTGTTCTACAATTGTTACAGAAAGTTTCTAAATGATTGTTCTGGAACAGTTCTAGAACAAACCCAGGTTTCCTCTAGAACAGTTCTGCAACAAACTATTAGAACATTTCTAAAATTGTTCTGGAACCATTCTAAAAATGTTCTAGAATAATTCAGAGACATTTATAGAATGTTAAATGGAACATTTTTAGGGGTGTTCTACAGTTGTTCCAGAAAAATAATAAAGGTTTGTTCTAGATCAGTTCTAGAACAAACCAAGGTTAATTCAAGAACAGTTCTAGAACTAACCATTACAACATTTCTGGAGTTGTTCTTGAACCATTTTAAAAATAGTCTAGAAAAATTTAGAGACATATTCAAAACGTTAAATGGGACATTTTTTGAGGGATGTTCTACAATTGTTCATAAAAGTTCTAAAGATTTGTTCCGGAACTGTTCTAGAACAAATTTGAAGTGTTCTATAACAGTTCTAGGAAATATCTTTATATTTTTTCTGGAACTTTACTTGAACAAATCTTTTGAACCTGGCTAGAGGAATTGTAGAACAAAATTGTCCCATTTAACATTCTACATCTGTCCCATAAACATTCTAGAACATATCTAGAACAGTTTCAGAGCAGTTCTTGACCATAGTTCTAGAAAATTCTAGAACTTATCTAGAATAGTTCTTGGCCATTGCGCTCTACTTTGGTTGTCATTAGATATTAAATCGGGGAGTACAGCGGCTCATTGTAAGAATGATTCAAGCATCACTGGAGATACTTCTACTGTGTTGTGTGCTTTCCACTTAATCCTCTGCTTGGTACTGATTCAATTCATGGGACAGTCTGATCTTATTGAAAAAAAAATGACTGGGAAGAAAACGGTTTAAAACATTTATATGAAAATAAGAGCTAGACTGCACAAACCGGGTCATGAATGTGCATACTAAGAAGTGCTCAAGATCAGAAATATTAAAATTCAAAATAAATCCTATGAATTAGAAATAATTTCACAAAATGTTCCTAATAATGCCCTCTACCAAAGTGAGGAAGAATGCAAAGATCAGGAATCGATACAATCAAGTACCACACCTGATTCAGGACATCGAATGGGAAAGTGATAAAAAACAACAAAACATCACACATAGGAGAGGCAAGAGATCATCCCTTTCCCATCAGGTGACCACAAAACTGCAAGACACAGGCTCGACAATATGTCAAAGACAAACCCAAATCCACAAAAGAAGTACTGCTTTGGAACGGTCAGTAAGAAAAGCACTGGAGGGCTAAAAATAGTTTCAAAATTTCACTAACTTTTCCCCTTGACTGAACAAAATGTCCTGCAAAGCTTAAAATAGAAATCTCCTCCTGAACCACTGTTCCAAATTCAATGGAATTTCGGACAGAAATCCTCCATAAAAATTAGACAAACGGGTCTGGGGCCAGTGATCCTATCCTGAAACATTTATATAGCAGAACATTTTTTCCTATTCTGTTTACGTTCTCATTTAAATGACACTTCCTGGCAGCCTCAGAAGGTATAGTAATTTTGTTAGAGTATGAGGATTTCTCTGATATACCAATGTTTCAGGACTGGGGCCAGTCTAAATTAAAATTACATGTATAACAAAAACGTTAGCTGAAAGTACCATTTTAATCAGTGCGAATTGAATGTGAATATATATAAATGTTTCGGGACTGGGGCCAGTCAAAGTAAACATAACATGTGCGGATCAAGGAATTTTAATCAGGGAGGGGGGGTCCAGACCCGACGGCAAGAAAACAGCCTTGACAGTGTTTTTTTTGTGTAGTCCTCAACCTATTAACAGAGGGGTTCCAATGGTTTTATTTCAGAGAGGGTCTATCATTTTCCAGGGGATCCAACTTTTTCCAGGAATGGGGGGGGGGGTCCAAATGTTAATTTCTATAGAAACCCATATATAACTTGTGATTTCCTATCCCCACCCCTCTGGATCCGTGCATGCATAATAACCTTTATTCTTCCTGTTCATCCTTGTTAAAACGCCACAAAATTTGCAACAGACAGTATTTGTTTGTTTTGCTGGCTATAGGAAATCACAATATCATGTGAACTGTCCGCTTGCATGATACACATTTGAAAATGCCAAGGATAAATCTCTCTGAAATTTAAGAAAATTATAATAAAATTTCAAGATCTAGATCGTAAATTGTGTGTAAGGGTTAGGCCATTTTGCATAAAATAGGCTAGAAGGAGGAAATAAAAATAAAAATAAAACACTCAAAAACTTCCAGTCGGAATGACAATAAAAAATCTCAAAACTTAGAACTTTATTTTATTGTTTTTTAAATGACATCAGAAATTAGCTTGTGATAGACCAGTTACACATCTAGCTACACATCTATGAGTTGTAAAAACATTCAAGTACCGCATGCTCTCCCGATGAGGAGCATTAAAATGTTTGAGAGCGCAGTGGCTCAGTGTAGGACAATATCCCCCCGGACACCCCCCCCACCTGCTAAAATTTGTATACGTGGACATAATCCCCCCATTAATTTTGCAACATGGACATACCCCCCATGAATTTTACAACATGGACATAATCCCCCCTATGAATTTTACAACATGGACATAACCCTCTCAGACGAAATGCCCCCCCTACGCACACACAAACACAATCTATACTCTATTAAAGCTTCCAAAATCATTTCCTACAATTCATTAAAAACTTTCAGGAGCGCTATAAGAGTGTCAAATGGTTCGGACTCAGTTCAGGGTCAAGGTCTGTGGGTCCTGATCTGGGTCCAAACTGTTTGTGAAGGTTATCAGGTGTCAAAAGTCACCACTTGGATACAAGGGGTTAGTAAGATCCATTTAGAATATTACATAACTAGAGGACCTGAAGGTCCTGAGGCGCTCACCTGATCTCCTTAATAATGTTAAAATAGGTCAAGGTCAACTACAGCTTATAATGGAACAAATTTTGTTTTTACCATATACATTTTGGTCAAGTGACCTAAACAATCTATTGAATAATCCATCAAACAGCCCAGTGATTTCTGAGAAAAAGATGTTTAGATACGTATGTGGCAGTCCAAATGAGTGGCCTTGGATAAAAGGTCACAGGTCAGCTTGACATTTGGTACTTAATAAACTATATTTTAACTATTATGAATTCGGCTCAGTTATAGAAAATGAACATTTTAAGATTTCTCCATATAAATGCATTAGGAATCAAATTTGACCTTGCCATAAAGTAGGTCAAGGTCAACCTAGATTCATCATTTGTGCTAACCTGGTAGGGCCCACATCCCCAATCCTACATACCAAGTCCCAAAGCCAATGACCTTTTGGTTCCAGAGAAGAAGATATTTAAAGAGTTTTTACCATATATGGGCATGGTGGCCATGTTAGTCATGTGACCATGACAATTTGCATAAGTTTTGGCTAACCAATCATAAGGAGTTGTCATATGAAATTTGGTTTCAATTGGCCATGAATTGTCTGAGAATACTATGTTTTAATATGTTAATGGGACTCCAATATAAGCGACCTTGGCTGAAAGGTCAAAGGCCAACCTTGACCTTTGAAACTTATTTATAGACACTAGATTGAATGTATCAAGTGAGAATAATCACTTTGGCTTCCACAGTATTCAAAAAAGCAACTTTTCAAAAAAAATCCCATTCAAATGCATTAGGGAGCAAACTTGACCTTGACGTTAAGTAGGTCAAGGTCACCCTAGGATCATCATTTGAACAAATTTGGTAGGCCCTACATCCTCAATACTACATACCAAGTCTCAAGGTCACCGGCCTTCTGGTTCTGGAGGAGAAGATTTTTAAAAGGTTTTTACCATATATGGGCACGGCGGCCATATTTTTCATGTGACAAAAATATTTTGTCTAAATTTTGGCTGACTTATCATAAGGAGTCTCCATATGAAATTTGAGCTCAATTGGGCCAATGGTTTGTGAGAAAACTATGTTTAATTATATTGATGGGACCACAATATGAGCGACCTTAACAGAAAGGGGAAAGGTCAATCTTGACCTTTGAAACTTATTTATAGCCATTGTCTCATTGGTTTCAACATATCAAGTAAGAATAATCACTTTGGCTTTAACAGTATTCAAAAAAATCAACTTTTCAAAAAAATTCCCATCTAAATCTATAAGGAAGCAAATTTGACCTTGACGTTAAGTAGGTCAAGGTCAACCTAGGATCATCATTTGAACAAACTTGGTAGGTCCCACATCCCTGATGCTACATACCAAGTCCCAAGGTCATCGGCCTTCTGGTTCTGGAGAAGAAGATTTTTAAAGGGTTTTTACCATATATGGGCATGGCGGCCATCTTGGTCATGTGACCAGACACATTTGAACAAACTTTCCTTCCCCCATCCTAAGGAGTCTCCATATGAAATTTGAGTTCAATTGGCTCAGTGGTTTCATAGGAGAAGATGTTTGAAAATGTTGACAGACGGACGGACGGACGACGGACGCCGGAGTCACTGGTATACTAATAGTTCACCTTGGAGCCTTCGACTCAGGTGAGCTTAAAATAGTAGTTCATTGTTAAAATTAGGGTGACCTTATAATCAGGGACTAAGCTGGCCATCAACTTTAGGGAGAAGTCTTCTCCATAGGATGGGTGATAGATGTGATAGATATAAGTTAGTGCAGAAAAGTACTTTTATAATTCTCCTTCAATAATCCTGCCCAACTCTTTTATATGCTGGATTTTTGTCATCTGCTGACTTCAATAAAAATAAAAAAAAAATCTCCCAGCTACACTATCAGAGTGTCAAACAGTTTGGATCTAAATCAGGACCTACATAATGTCGGGCCTCTTCTGGGTCCAACCGATTTCAATATTGTAAATACATTTCAAATACACAAAAAATTATCTTGCTTTCCCCAACTTATCTGAAGCTCTGTATCGAGCTGACATTACTAATTTGACATGACCGGACACATCAGTCTGAAAATCAATACATACATGTATCATGCAAGACCGACATGATAGTTTATTGCATGCTTATTAAAGGTAAATAAACTAAATATCCGTCAGGGACTTTCTATAACAACCTCGAACAAATACTGCTTCGAGATAACAACTAAATAGAGAGTCCTTGATTTCTGGCTGACAGCATGCAAAGAGTTACAGCTACTAGCAGGTAAAGGGTAAATCAGTGAATTGCATCAGAAATATACATGCTGCAACTTTAAATGACCAGACCAACTTGCGGTTTCATTCATTGTTGGTACTTAAAGATGACTCAAAAACTTCAAAGGGAGAATCATGTTTCGTCTCTGCAGATATTTTTCTGCATTACTTTTATCAAAATAACCTTTCAGGATAACATCAGCGTCTCAAAAAGCTTGGACCCAGATCAGCCCTGATGTTCTAATCTTGGTTCAAACTGTTTGCGACGACAAAATTAGCCGCTAGCAGTCAAATAGTGGATTTGACAGAAAATACGTGTCAAATTTTGTGTTAACGGGAATATATTATTAGTTGATCTCGGAGTATTGCTGTTTTAAAATAATGCTAATTGGAGTTTTAATAAGGGGAGAGTGTGAAATACCAGGTAGGTCAATTTATAAACTGGAACAATCGATATTGAAAATTTTCAAGTTTTCGATAGCTGGCGACTACATGACTATCGAACAGGGCCGGACAACGTACTCGTTTTTGTTTTTTGGGAGAAAAAAATGGTACAGTCGGTGGCTATAAAACAGGGTCGGATGGCAAACTGTAAACACACATATATTTTTTTTTGGGCCTTAGCGGATCCTACAATAAATCGTCCCAAATCAAAGTTCTCATTTATTCAACACAGGCGGCCGTATTGCGTTATCGGCCGACTATTTTTAACAATGACAGGGGTTGCGTCAGACAGCTAATCTGCAGTGCGCATGACCGGATTTCCGAAAAAGTCAATCTGAAAGTTTGCTGCTTCGAAAGCAGCAAACAATAAAAAAAGTATACTCTCGTACGAATATTACCGATAGCATGAAGGTGTACCATTAGACTGATATCCGTCATAGATGCTAATATTTCCCTTATGAATCCATACCAACCGCTACCATTCCAAGGGAGTGCTGTGGCTCAGTGATAGAGTGCTTGACTCAGAACCGAGTGGTTGCGGATTCGAGCCTCACCAGCGTCACTGCGTTGTGCCCTTGAGCAAGACACATTCATCATTGCTTAATACTGGTTCAACCCAATAAGACCCGTCCTGGCATAACTGAAAGATTGTTGACTGGGACATAAAGAATCCACTCAGCCACCATCTCACAAGTTCAAGGTAACAACTTCAACTCAGATGTCTGTCCATCGATCATACATGCTTCGTGTCCTCTAGCTCTGTATCTCATTACAGTTTAAGATATCCTCATGAAACAGATATCAATCAACATAAGACGACGTGTAAAACACAAGGACTTTAGCTCTGTATTACCCATTTAAAAAAAATATGGCCCGTTAAAACGGAAAATTGTAGATTTTGCAATTTAAATCGTGCCCGCTCTGTAATAGAAGTACCTCGCCCAATAACCATTTTTGTTAATGGTAAGACTAGAAATATTTTCTTCTAACGTGCATGGACATCGATTTTAGAATTGCTTTAATTTAATCCACTTACCAATTACAACAAAAGCTGTCTGCGTTTGTCGTATGCTGAATGTTTTTGAAGTCTCTTAGGCAAACAGTGTAGACCTAAACAGACTGTTGCTGTTTGCTTCTGTGCTTATATATTAGTCAATAATCTAAACAAATATATGCAGCAGCCGAATATTGGGTGTAGTGATCAACCGCAGTTTTTGGCTGGCTTTTGGAGGTTGTAACAGACATCCTTTGATTTTTATGCATACTTTCAAACTTGATTGTCACTCATCGAATGACGACATGTTTTTGCATTTTTGCAGACAGATGGCGCAAATTTGTTGTTTTTGCCAATTTTAAAAAACTACACCCAATATTTCAAGTCTAGCTACTGTCCTGCCAGCCAAGAGTGACAGTGATGTCATGTTTTGTTTACACTTGTTAGGTAAAGCATTAACTTGTACACTCCAGCTGAGCTAACGCAAATTGATAGATCACTTGTGTATTAATCCTATCCTGTGGATAGGATAAATACACAAGTGATCTATCGATTATAAGTCCCTGATAACATTGTAAACAAAACATGACGTCACTGTCACTCTTGCCTGGCAGGACAGTAGCTTTTATAGCTCAAGAAGAAATTCACGGAGCGCCTTTGAGCCAGCTTGCATGCTTTTATCACTTTTCGTGGTACCTCAAACTACCAAGCAGTAGACATTATTCAAGGGCGGATCCAGAAAATTTTGTCGGGATGCGGGAGAGGGGGTCCACGCCCACAAAAGTATGAGATGTTTTCTGTCGTAGTTTTTATGGTATTCATCCTATTTTAAAGGGGAATGCCTTTTACAAAGTTTCGCAAAGAATATAAGCGTATTCCATGGAAAACTGGGAAACTAATATGTTTTTGAGGTACAAGCTTTCCTAGGGGATCCCTAATGCGTATTCCTATGGAAACCTATAGCGCTTGTGATTTTTCAGGGGGTCTGGACCTCTGCCCCCACCCCCTCTGGGCCCACCCATGCTGTCTGCGAGTCGCTGAATCTACGCATTTCACATGTATATTAATAGTGAGATGGTAGTTTTTAATTTTATTCAAATTTCAATAGAAAATTCTGAAAGCAAACAGTGGAGACCCTGATCAGAGGCCGCGTTCTGCAGCGTCTGATCGGGGTCTGTTCTGTTTGCCTATGTCCCACAAAAAGGACGCTAGGCTTATATTGGTTAACAAAGGACCATAACTCCTGAAGATATGGAGCATTGAACTGGTACTAAACAATGAAGCCAATTTTCGTAAAATTCTGATCAAAAAGAGCGGACATCATTGGTGTGACGTGCGGACGTATGTACGGACAGACAGACAGAGGTAATACTTAATGTCCAGGCCATTGTCATGGTGGGCGCATAATGAAAGGAAACACACACAGTACAACTTATCAATTTTCTGAAGGATCACAAGTGATTGGACAATTTCGCTTACATAGCAGTGACTTCTTTTCAAACATGTCAAAACTGTATTCAAGAAAATCTGTAATTTATTAGATGAAGTCCATTTTTAAGTTATACAAGCATAAGCTTTATAGAAATGTTTGGTCTACCTTAAGCATACTATAAAAACTATTATTCTAGACTAGTAATTTATTACCCGAACAGAAGAATATGTTTTTGGCAGACAGATATACATTGAGGAACCAATGAAGCTTGGCTTTTATTGGTCAAAACTTTAGATATGCCGTAAGCGTAGCCTATGCCGTAAGCGTAGCCTTAAAGGCTTATGCACCAGTCATTTGTATCTACGCCCCCCACCTACGGGGATAGCGGTGGGCTATGGTGCAGTGCAAGTACATGTACTTTTTGATTGTCCCCGCAGTACTGGGGAACTGCGGGGGTTTTAACATTGGGACACTTACCCCCTGTGAGATTTTCTGTAGTGTAGGGCGGGGCTAAGAGTAGGGTTGTTGCCATCAGCTTGTCCCCACAGGACTCTGAAAAGGGAAAAGTCACTATCCCCGCCCATCCCCGTAGGTGAGGGAGCAGTGGATACAAATGACTGGTGCATTAAGGGAGCAGTGGGTACAAATGACTGGTGCTTTAAGTGAGGATTATCGCCCGTATAGGCTTTATCACACCGGGTAGGCTCTGCAGTCAGACACGCATCGGTAAAGTGTCTGGCTACAGATGCGTGTCTGACTGCAGATCCAGGGGTCGCGAGTTCGATCCCGACCCGGTACCATACTTTCGTGGAGATTGATCATGAAATAATTTCTACGGTCATTCTCCTCCTTCCGCTGATTTATTCAAGAAGGGTTGTTGTCAGTTACAAGCGAAAGTATGTGCACAAATTACTGGTTAACCGCTTGCTCAAGCCTGCCCAGGAAAAAGTGTGGTTAAGTGAACTGACCGTCCCGCAATGACCATAGCTGTTGACATGGGACGTAAAGCAACAAAAACAAACAAACAAACACCGGGTAGGCGGCAATCGAAAACGTTAATACTATCGACAGACGTAGATCAAAAATCGATTGCCGCATACCCGGTATGTTTCTCATATTGCACCAGCTTTGTGCATTGTTAGATGTTGCACGGAATACAATAACTAATACTACCAACTGAAGGCTCTGTTTTCGTCTTCAAATTATGAGAAAACAACTCAACCGAAGAGAACTATAACTGCAACTGCAGGTACCCAGAACGAGAAATCTGGCTTCTGGGTTCACAAGTAGTCTGCTTTTTATAGGATGATTGTTAGATTCTAATGATTGGATATATCAATAGGCGAGGTAAGTTTGTAAATGTTGAAAAAAAACTCATTTGTATTTCTTTTGGGTACTCAAAAGAACCGTCTAAATGAGGCGTTTCATTTGAGAATCCAAACATGTAAATCGTTGTTGTCTGCATGTCTCTTTTTGTTAATCAAGAGTAGAATATCAAGTAAGATAAAAGTTATTATTATACCTCACGTGAATTCCCCATACAAAACTTCCATAGACGAACATCTGATATTTTATAATATCACCCGCTGCTACAGCGACGGCGAGTACTGCCACGTGTTTGTCATAGCAGCGGGTGATATTATAAAATATCATGGCGGTCACATGATGCGCAACGCCGATGCGCGTACAGTTCGTTCACGTCAGGAGACGTTCAACAGCAATGGCGGACATGACGCATGATTTGGCGACATTAAACTCCAAATAACTTCGTTGTTTATGGTCAGAAACATAAAGTGTGGGTACTCGTTTTCTTAGTTAGGACGAGAGGAACACGTTGAAACCAAATTTGAGCAGATTAGGCGAAATTTTCTAGTTTCCATCAAAACAGCCTCATGCACAGTATCTCCTTTTAAAACGACGCTGCTTGGTATTAAGTTTGACGTCATCAGCTTTTATGACGTAATTTGTTAAAAGGAACGTCAGTGATCAGGTCGAGCATTCAGATTGTTAAAGAAGAACCATTTTTGTGAAAGATTTAATTTCATTCAAGCATATAGATAAGACGCTGTTCATTAGTTTCCCTTTGGATCTCTCCTCACAATGACAGGTCTATTGAGTTAAAGAAGAACTTCCGAAAATAAGGGATCTAATGTTCTGTTCGGTATAATAAAATAAATATTACATTCCCTGCGCGGGTGATAGTCGAAAATATCATCCCTCGAAATATGATTATCAACCTCGGCTGCGCCTCGGTTGATAATCACATTCCTCGGGATGATATTGTCGACTATCACCCGCGCAGGGAATGTAATATTTATATATTATGGACAATGTTTGCCTTAATCTTCCATGCCTGTGTGGGGCGCAGTGGCTCAATAGATGGGTTGCTATTTTGATACTCAGAGACGTCAGAGTCAGTGTTTTACCCCCTGCTTTAGTACTGGATCCACCAAGGTAGACCCATCCCAACAAGACTGAAAGATTGTTGACTCGGATGTAAAGAACCAAGACAAGCAAACGAAAAACCAAATGCTGCTATTTTGACCTGTCAGGCTCAACTCACTAATTCATGTTAAGTCCCCGCCTATTGGGACGTTCAAAATACGCTGAGCCACCCCATCCCCATCAATCCACCACATGCTCCTATTGGGAGTTTCAAAAAAGACATATTGATGTCTCGGATACAGTATGGGATACAGTACTGGATGCTGAAAGCAGGGTTTGGATGTTAACGATGCATGGGAGGATCCAGAAAATTCTGTCTGGGGGGTTGGGTGTCCTGAGATCTTTATTTTAGTTTTGTTTTTATTTCACAGAGGGCAGTGCGGACCTGACCTCCCTTTCGAAGCAATTGGGCCCACGGGATCCTGCTTCTTCCCGAGGTTGTCAATAACAGTATTTCTAAGGAAACATATAACAAATTTGATCTTCCAGCTGGGGTGCAAACCCTCTGTCACCCACCCTTGGGACATGCGATGCTTAGCTAACAATCTGGACTCTGTAGCTCGGTCAGTTGCCTATCTGCTTAATATGCAAGCAAACAAGAGATCGCACCCAGCATATTTTTCATGGAGAATTGTTTCTTCTCCTGATGTTTCAAGAAGACCAAGTTGCCAGTAACTTGTATAAGAATGAGCAAAAGTAATGGTAAACTGCCCTACAGTAGGCTTGCATAGGAACATTGTAGTTATGATAAACACAGCTGTTTACCCGTAGACAGCCAATCAAATCAAATAACAATTAAATGAAACGAATTCAGAGGCTATGTCTCGGCATCACTGATATAATATTGAAATAAATATTAACCTTAATCGTAATGATAGGGCGTGATTTGCTTGACTTGGGGCAAATTTGGATGGGATTGGGCCCTTTTTGTCTCTCCCTGTCTCTTGGAGGAGTCCCATCATGACAGAAATATTGTTGACTGGGACTTTAAGTCTTAACTCAATCAATAAACAAGCCAGGGCTGTAGTAATAGGTCTAATTGCCCTGATATTTGATCCTAAAACCATTAACATATTTGCCAATTCTTTCATAAAGCATCCGAGCCCTTTCATAAAGAACCAGTTACCCATCATTCGAACTGGTAAAGAACCTGTTACCAAAATGTGTTAATGATTCTTTATGACCAGTTTTTAGCTTGTCATAATTAATCATTTAAAATAAACTCTTTATAGTTTTACATGAGGAGACAATTGATTTTTCAAAGACATTTAGGTTGAACTTGAAGTTGTATGCTAAATATCTTTGATTGAGTATGTACTTTGATAAAAATACTGAATTTTATTATGGGTTTTATCATTATCTTAATTAAACCGCCAATTAATCCACGACACATAAACCGTCATCGCAAAGACTGAAAGAGTAAAACCTTTAGCTTTTCAAATAAATGAATTAACAGAAATAAAATACTTTTGGGCTTCGAAAATCTTAAGTTTAATGCCGTTTCCCATCACCTACCTTATACTGATTAAGGAAATCATAAAGCACCTGTAACCCTTTCATAAAGCATCATTAACAACTGTCATAAAGAATCACCCCGCACTGTGACTGAGTTAACCCCCTGTGATTTTGTTACCACATCCCTTGGGCATAATTCTAGGCTGAAGAGTTTGTCCCCCGAGCAAATATTTGGTGAGCTACGAGAGCAAAACTGCAAGTGGTAACTTGTAAAAGCAGAAAATGTCATTGGACATAAATACCTTTCTACAAGATAGTCATAGTGTACCATTAAATTTTATAAAATGAAATTTTATTCATATTTTGACGGAAAAACACAGTTTTCACATATATTTCTTGGCTTTGTATTTTTTTTATTTATTTATTTATTTTTTTTTTTGGGGGGGGGGGGGGGGGGGTTGGGTCGGGTGGACAAATCACCGTGTCTTTCACCTGTGGGAAGGTGTGGAGCTTGATTGTATCGATTCCGGATCTTTGCCCTTTTTCTTACTTTCATATAATTCAAATGGAGTAAGGTACTTGAAAACGTATGACAACACGCTTCCGTGTTTTTAAGCTCGACCCTACGTATTAAGGTCGTAGTGTTAATGCCCTGCTTTACTTTGTGCATAGTATCCATATTACCCCGGGTTATGACCCTTAGAAAAGTTTGCCAATATAACCATGTTAGCAAAGCATCTCCTATACATTTGAGGTAGTCTGTAAATTTGGAAACCTGCATATTTGGACGTTGATATGGATTTTTCAAAGCAAAAGAGCTGACCCTGTGTTGTTTCCGACGTTATCCGCCTGTTCGAACGTTGAGAGCAGGATAATTAAAGCCGAGTTGCGAGTTTTGTATTACATGTGGGAAATTGTATTAACCATAAATTATAGCTGGATCAAGCTCGTTATAATAAACCAGTCATAGCCTCTTTCAACGCAGAACCCTTTTATGGCCAAATGATGATTTCCAGAGAGTATCGCTTGAAAGGCTCAGAGGGTTATTCTCACAAGTTTTAAAGATATACAACGTAAATATTTAGCTTCTCACAGAATAGTAAATGATTTTGCTGTTACGAAGGCGGTGAAAAATTAACATTCGGTGCCAATATTTCTGAAGGCCTGTCCTTTCAGTAAATAATGCTGAATATAGGCAAATCGAGGACCGCTTTCATGCCTAAACGGTGTTTTCTACAATAAAACCACAGTGGTCAAAATTATCGCTGATACCCACCCCGTGACATTGGTACAGCTGCCATACTTTACAACAGTGCAGTACTTTACCAGGTATTTCAAGAATGATCTTACAAAATAATTACAAAAATAACTAGGATAAAGTCAGATAACTTCGGACATCAAATAAATTCGGACAGCGACCTTGTTTGTTTCGTATTTTGATTATTGGAATAAAAAATTAGGTTAACTAATCAAACAGTGAAAATCCTGAGCCATCTCGATTTCCACTGTTTGCAAATGTATGTCCGAATTTACCTGATGTCGAAATTACCTGACCTTGCCCTACTTATTGTCATCTATTGTTTGGTTTGAAAATTTCATGCGATTGTACATCTTTTACTACATTAATTAGCGGAAAATGCTTTATAATGCGCCAATGATATGCGGAAATGTGCGTGAATGATGTAAATATATACCAAAATAGGCAACTGCAATGCGTCGACGGGGGTATCTGTGTTATACTGATACAGTTTTGTTCTCTGTCAAGTACGAGCGTTACATATTGGTACAGATAAACAAACATTTCATGCTTCAAATTGTTTATATTGTCTTATCCATCAGTTTTAACTACAGTTTATGGAGTGCTCAAAAGAAGCACTCCAATGTCTGAAATATGTATATGCTGGTATATTTGTATAATTTGCTACAGGGAACGTTTGGACAAGGAACTGGTCCAATATGGCATGATGATCTAGAATGTACAAGTAATGAAACGAGTCTCAGTGAATGTCCTGGATTACATGGTAAGTTTGTGGTCATATATGAGCCAGTACATGATGTTTTGGTACTTATCGTATAGTAATGAATGATAGACGTATTACTGTCCCACGTAAAGCAGATACCATGGGTATCAGTGTTTGCCCTGTTCATACAGTCTTAGTGGCTCAGTGGTAGAGTGCTTGACTCGAGACCTAGAGGCCGCGGGCTCGAGCCTCACCGGCGTCACTGCGTTGTGGTCCTTTAGCAAGACATATTTATCCTAGCTTAGTACTGGTTCAACCCAGGAAGACCCTTCCCTGTTTAACTGAGTCGTAAAGAATCAAATCAAAACTGTCTTGATGGTCAATCTGTGAATGACCAACTTATGACATCGTTTGCTGTCAGCAACCAATAGGAATGGGAATCTTAAACCTGTTTTTACATCATGTCATTTTTGACATTTGTTTAGTCATCAACGTATTTCACAGAAGGCCATACGAACCTCCCTCGAGAAGCAATTGGACCCAACGGGTCCAACTGCTTCATGAGAGTGGTCCGTACCAATATTTCTAACGAAACCTATAGCCACTTGTGATTTTCCAGGGGGGGGGGGGTCTTTGGATCCGCCCATGTTCGACTTCCATTATGGCCATCATTGATATGTTGATATTTGATATCAGCTCTAATTTCTTTTTTGTCAATTATCACAAACACTATATTTGGTGGAGTTGCACTTCAGCTGTATGCCACAAAGATTTTGCAGATGAGGTGGATACTGTTTTAAGTGCCCTTGTATGTTCTGATATGTTATAAATGTTTAATGGCAGATCCTAACAGGACCGACTGTAGCCACGCGGAGGATGCGGCTGTTAGATGTTTACCACCGAGGCCACAACTTAACGGTATGTACTCTTTAACTTAAATACTGTAAATTCGGAAATTTTCGCGAACATTTTATTTTCGCGAATAACGTTATAAGACTTATTTGCGACATTTAAAAATCGCGTCTTTGCATGTTTTGCCCACATCAATAAAGGCAAAGAGTTTTCGCCATTTCGCGAGGGTATAATTTTCACAAAGCTGCGCATATACGAAGTTTCGCGAAAATAAAGCCTCGCGAAAATTTCCGAATTTACGGTAAATATAATATTCAAACAGTTCAATTTCAGCATTGCAATGAGTTTAGAAGCTGCTTGGTCCCGCGGATATAAAACATATTCATGCTCAACTCAACTGAGCATGAATTTGTCCTGCTCATAAATGTAAAAATACCAATAATTGTTGTCATTTTAACAAATACAAGCATGATGAATACAATACATGTACCTGTACGTTTTAAGAAGGGACAATTCGTTATCTATAAGCATTTTACTTTCTGTGAGCAGTTGAAATTTTGTTCTCAGCTGAGTAGCATGAAACACGTTTTATAACCTCGGGGCAAGGTTTCGTGTGATTTATCTACATATTTTACGAAAATGATGCACCAAGGTCCAACAGAATTTACACATTTCCGTCTCTTCGAATTATGACGCCACCGACAGGCCTCCTTATGATACAGAAGTCAATTGCCTTCTCCAATTTATATACCCATCTCATCTCATCATGTTGTCCGTCAAGTATCCTGATTTTCTTACGAATTTACTACGCTATATTTTATTGTTGTTTAACCCATTTAAAGTGTATGTTCATGATTTTGAACATTTTACTTAAAGTGTATGTTCAAGGTTTTGAACATTTTACTTAAATCAAAAATAAATATTTCATAATGTACTTATATATTTTTCATAGATCACCCCCTCATCTGCTAAGTTAATTATGGCAGTGTTCATAGCCTTAATTTAAACATCTAAGGTCTGCCATATAACAGTAATGGACATTAAAATATTGACATTAACCTCTATTTCAGGTCAGCTAAATGACTCATGGAATTACCTTGCTAGTGGTTCCATACATTGCTTCATTTCAATATTTGATAATTGATATTATGTTTTAATAACAATTATCAGTCAGATTAATGAAAATTAGAATGTTACGTCTATTAAAAGGAAAGTATTTTGTGTTTCAATATGTTTCAGTTGATTTTTTGTCTTATTGTACCCAAAATGAAGAAAGTTATTACAAAATATGTCGTCTGTTATAGTTATAAATAGTGCTTTAAGAGTTGAGTTTTAGAAATAATTATCAAACATTGGCCCATGTATCAAAATATAGTCATCAATGTACACACTGCTTTAAATGTTACTTTGAAACATTGTTAATTTTTGTCATTATCAAGGATTTAAGACTTTGGTCTGGTAGTGTGTAAGCAGGTCATAGTGATTGCAGTCCACTTGTTAGGGGCTCATTGACCTGAAAATAGCCAGACCCCCAGTGCCGACTGAAAGTAATTATTACAGGCTAATAGAAGGGACTTTACACACATTAAATGAACGATTATTCCTACCATACTGCAAGCTCTATAATAAATGCATTTAAAAAAGTGTGAATATTCTCTTTTAATCAAAAATAAATATATCAATATGTACTTATTTATTTTTCATAGATGATTCCTTCATCTGCTAAGTTGATTATTTGTTTGTTTGTTTTGTTGCTTTACGTCTCAAGTTAACAGCTATGGTCATTGCGGGACGGTCAGTTCACCTAATCACACTTTTTCCTGGGTAGGCTTGAACAAGCGGTTAACCAGTAATTTGTGCACATACTTTCGCTAGTAACTGACAACAACCCTTCTTGAATGAGTCAGCGGAAGGGAGGAGAATGACCGTAGAAATTATTTCATGATCAATCTGCACGAAAGTATGGGACCGGACCGGGATCAAACTCGCGACCCCTGGATCTGCAGTTAATTACGGCAGTGTTCATTTCCTTTATCTAAACATCTGACGGCTGCCATTTTATAGTAATGGACATTAGAGATTGAAATTAACCTCTATTTCAGGTCAGCTAAATGACTCATGGGATCACCTTGCTAGCGATTTCATTCATTGCTTTATTTCGATATTGGATAATTGATATTCTGTTTTAATAACAATTAACAGTCATATTAATGCAAATTAGAATGTTACGACTATTAAAAGAAAAAGAAATTTGTTTTTTTTAATAAGTTTAAGTTGATTTTGCTATGTCTTATTGTACCCAAAATGAAGAAAGTTATTACAAAATATGTCGTCTGCTATAGTAATAAATAGTGCTTTAAGAGTTGAATTTTAGAAATAATTATCAAACATTGTCCTATGTATCAAATTATAGTCATCAATGTTCACACTGCTTAAAATATTACTCTGAAACATTGTTAATTTTTGCCATTATTAAGGATTCAAGACTTTGGTCTGGTAGTGTGTAGGCAGGTCATTGTGCTTCCAGTCCACTTGTTAGGGGCTCATTGACCTGTAAATGGCCAGACCCCCAGTGCCGACTGAAAGTAATTAATTACAGGCTAATTGAAGGGACTTCACACTCATTAAATGAATGATTATTGCTACCCTATTGTAAGCTCTATAAAAAAATGCATTTGAAAAAAGTGTGAATTTTCCCTTTAAGCTGAATGGAATTTCCGACTGATATGAATTGTACTTGTCCATTTCCAATTTTAGGGTTGTTGGGTGGTATTTTTCATTTGTATTCAAAGTTTAAAGGAAACTTCTTTTTGCAATTTATGGAGAACCTGCGTTTTGCCGCGTCTGATGTGGTTTTGCACTGTTTGCCAATGTCCTACAAAAACACATGGCTTATATGGGTTAATCGAAATAAAATAGGATACGACTAAAATAAAAGTACACCAAGCCCCTACCATGCAGCTCAGTTAATAACTGCAATAACAATCATTGGTATAGTCAAAACAAACATTTTGAGTGTAAGATTATAAATAGTTCCTTATCAATGTTTTAGGTGCTCAACGATACGGTTCTGTTGAGTACCCACACCATATGTTTTGGCTGAGAATTAAGAAAATTAATTTTCATTGCCCACTCTGGATCCCTGAATATGTATCAAACACACGATATGATATAAAAATTGTATAGGCATATTACTCTGTTTATTGCAGTTCCAAACTGTCGTCCTAACCAGTTTCTGTGTAGAAGTCAAAGGAAATGTATTCCTGCAAGATGGATCTGCGATAATCAAGACGACTGTTATGATAATCAAGAAGAACAATCTCTGATGTGCCAAAGTGAGTTCCTCATACGTGCATGACCTTTTACATGATACCATAAGTCAGTTAAGCGATATTATTTTGCATAAAATTGTTATTATTTCATTATCTATCCATTCAAACATGTGCTTTGGGTGCTCAAAAGAACCGTCACAATGAGACGGTTCTTTAGGGTACCCAAAACATATGTTTTTGTTGAGAAATAAGAACAAAAATATTTCAGTTACGCACTCTTATCTAGGGGCCTGGGTAGCAAGTAAAATGTAACCCAACTGAATCCATGGGTAGCAAGTTAAATGTTACCCAACTGAATCCATTTATATTCCAAACACACTTCAATCTACTAAGGACAGTGCCTCTGCGCAAGCTTAACAATTTTTTTTGTATTTTAACAACAGCAGAATCTAGAACGAATATTTGGCCATTAAAATGAATTTAAGCCCCCTCCACATCCCGTAGCGTTCTGTTGTTGTTGTTTCATTGTTTATTGATGCCCCCCTTGTTTATGGACTTGATTGACTATTTTCCGGAGTTACAACTGTTATAGGCCTTCCAGACGGGCGTCACCCTCCAGGCTGCCTATCACGCTTAAAGTATACACACACATTTGCATTGCAGCATATGAAGGGGCATCACACCCATGTGTTTCTACATATCAGTATGGATGATAAATTAGGTGCCAGGCATTTTCTTAAGCAAATATTGAATCACTGCTCTGTCGACCATTTTGTCAGTCTAATTAGGGATCATATTGTTTGCAATATAGCCTACCAAACTACATCATCAGATGCACATGCAGACGACAAATGTTGTGAAATTTAGGAGGGGAGGGGCGGGTGTAATTACGCTGTTAAATTAAGAATAACTATATCTCTGGAGTGGGTCAGGAAATAAGTTGATTTGGTGATTATTCACCAATCTGCATTTTCGTTGTCTTTCATATCTGTTAAATCTGCCTACAAGTGTTATCTTCTGATAACTTCTGCAAACAGTTTAGACCCGTTTCAGTTCGACAAAACGTTTACCTGATCTGGATCCTTAGAGTGTCAAACCACTCTGATGGTATTCTTGAAATAATGTTTCGAAAAATTGATTTTGAATAAAATCAGCGGATGCAAGAATACCCAGTAGGCAAATGGTTATACAACAGATGCTTGAATGGTGTGTGACTAAAGTTGCCCATGCGCTGTCGTGACAACCGAAAGTGACAGTGACGTAATACTTGTTTACAATTGCTAAGTAAAACGCGTACACTTCACTTGAGCTAACGCGAATCAATAGATCGCTTGTGTATTAGGGAGCGCAGTGGCTCAGTGGTAGAGTGCTTGACTCGAAACCGAAGGGCCGCGGGTTCGAGCCTCACCGGCGTCACTGCGTTGTGGTCCTTGAGCAAGACACATTTATCCTAGCTTAGTACTGGTTCAACCCAGGAAGACCCGTCCCTATATAACTGAAAAATTGTTGATGGGACGTAAAGAATCAAATCAAACAAACAAAAAACACTTGTGTATTAATCCTATCCTGCGGATAGGATTAATACACAAGTGATCTATTGATTCTAAGTCCCTGATAGCTTTGTAAACAAAACGTGACGTCGCTGTCACTCTTGGCTGGCAGGACAGTACAGATGAACAGGTAGTAAAACAATGAGCTGTCAGTTTAAGATTAGCCAACTTGAAGTATTTTATAGCTGAATTTGAGGCGAAATACTAGGGACTATGTTAGAGTGAACGTGTCTTTTTTATCTTCATTTTCTCTCATATATTGGGTGGACATTTGGGTAACTTTAGCTGAAAGACCGATTATTCAGCAGAACTCTGTACGCATTCTGGAAACTTAAATCAGAATATTAGCTACTTTTTAACGTAAATGAGTTAAAAACTTAAATCAGAATATTAGCTACTTTTAACGTAAAGGAGTTATTTTTTTGAGATTGCAAATTTGACCTTGGCCTGAGTTTTTTCAAATATAGCCTAAATAAGTTACTTTGAAACAATTGGTGATTTTAACATCTTCAAGTAATACTTTTTATTGTCCCTGACTGATAAGCGAAAAAAATAGTGCCCGTTAATCAAGCTAAAAGCAGTGGAACACAAACTTGTAAAAATGCGACGGATTTTAGATCACTTGAAAACTTGTAAAAAATGCGACGGATTTTAGAACACTTGAAATAAAAGAACAATTCTAGGCAGCTATTTTAGTCCATACAAGCCTAACGTTCTTATAATGGTACATAGGCAAACAGTGTTTACCAAGAATAGACACCGCAAGATGCCGTGTCTGATCAGTTCTGCACTGTTTAAAAATAAGGTATGATTTTTCATGATAATCGTCTGCCAGCAGACGATTCTCATGAAATAGCATGCCTTATTTGTTATTTTGAAAAAGCAGCAAAATTTGAAATTGTCCTCTTCTGCAAATTATAGGTGGCGCTTTAAGAGTTAATGCATTTTTGTGTTGCTACCCTCAGAGACTCTCCATTGTAAGGGTTAATACATTTTGGTTTACCTACTCTCAGAGACCCTCCATTGTTAGGGTTAATACATTTTGGTGTTCCTACCCTCAGAGACCCTCAATTGTGGTATACAGTCTGTTCGGCCGGTGTCAAGAAGAATTGTGGGTGGAGACCCAGCACAGCCTGGAGCTTGGCCCTGGATGGTGTATATCAACGTTGCCTTTCCTATAGGAACCACGCCCCTTCATTTATGTGGTGGTGTGTTGATTGCGTCACAGTGGATACTCACTGCTGCACATTGTTTTGACAGGTATGAACATTTGTACCAGTTCATAGTTACTCTTTCTACATACAGTAAACCCTGTCTTAAGCGGCCACTCAAAAAAAGACCAAATATTGGTTTGGGTTTCTCGACCGAATATCGCTTAAAGCAGGTCAAAAGTATTGCAGAATGCAATACTTTTTACCTTCATTAGGCTACCATTTGTCTTAAACACCTTTGTTTTGCCTATTTTTTAGTGGCCGCTTAAGACAGATTTTACTGTATATGGTAAATAGTCACAGAGAGCTTGGTTTTAGACCTGTCCGCATATACGATAAGTTCCAATAATTCAATAACTGCCTCATTGGTACTATATTCATGCGTGGATCCAGAAAGCTTGTCAGAGGGGGTCCAACTTTGACAACGATTTTTTAGTTGATGAGGGGAGGGAGGATCCAAATACCACTATAAGCGTGCCGATTATGGCCTAACATTGAATGCCTGGCTTGGTAGCTTTGTAATTTTAGGGGATCCGGACCAGTATAGTTAGGAAAGCCTATATTTTTGTGATTTTTCAGGGGGGGAGGGGGTCCGGAACCCCCCTCTGGATCCGCGCATGTATGTTTATGCTTTACCCGCCAGTCATGACATTTATCGTCTGTGTATGTTCAAGCGATATGGACCGAGATCAGATTGTTACCTTGGTAGCAGTCTGATTAGGGTTTATAGTGTTTGTTTCAATGATAAAATCCAGTCTGAAGTGCACTTGAATATGTATAGCAGACATAAAATAAACAGACGTCATTTTCTTGGCAAAAGTTATTGGCAGGATATTGGTTATTGCATTAACTTCCCTGAGTTGAAAGGCCATACCGCATCAGGCGTTCACCCGTTTGTCACACCTGTCTTGTCAGCAAGTACTTGGTATTCTTTGACTTTTCGCTTACTATAAAGGCGGCGCCTCATGAATGCGTAATTAGGACTCGTCAACCTTAGACAAAGGAAAAAGCTGAAAATGAGGCGTGGTTTTATTACAAAAGTAACTATATCATCTTGCGCCATTACCTCAGTATAGACGCAAAGCGCATTATTTAGTCCTTAAAACGCCAGCAAAATAACTGCATCTGAAAATGACTATTTAGCATAAGCATAGAGGCAAACATTGTGGACCCAGACCAGACTGCTCCTGTAGGAGCAGTCTGATCTAGGTCCGTACTGTTTATCTATGAGGCTTTATATATTTTAGTGGACGACAAAAACATACATTTTGTGATTATTCGCTTTAAGGGTTAATAAATATGAGTCTTTTCTTTACTCTAACAAAAAAAACAAACACTGTTTGCATGTTGGCGCGCTTAGACATGTTGGCGCGCTTTAATGTGAGCAAATGAGCAGCGTGACATGGAAGGACGTTGTAGACCTTGATGAGATCTATTTAAGAAGTGCTTGTAAAAGCCCTGCCAGTAACTCAGCTTACTTAACCCTTAGATCTTCTCATTGCCGAAGTACCTGCCGTCCAGCCCACATGACACCAAACTTTCTATTTTTTGTTTGGCGAAAACTTGCTGTGATTTTAAACAGTGCAGTATACCACATAGCAATGACGACGTGCGAATCAACACGGCAAGATCTCTTGCTCGAATCTATACAAAATTTTGTGTGTTGCTCACGTCTGTGAAGCCGCCTTAGAACTGATTTTTCACGACACTTCGTTCACAAATACCTGATTATCTCAGTCCGTGCATGGCGACTGAGTAATAATATACTGCACAACCTTTGTTAATGCTAGTACCGACTAGACAAATATTCTGCTCTATTCGATGAAACGAGCAGAATGTTAAGTCTTTTCTTTACTCTAACAAAGAAAACAAACACTGTTTGCATGTTGGCGCGCTTAGAAATTACAAATGTTAGAGAGCGACAAAATTTTGCATAGATTCTAATAACGTTTTCATGTTAAGTCACATCACAATGCCTCACATAGACATGACCTCTGTAATGTTTAACATTTCCACTCCAAAATCTTCAACGTACATATTTTACTGTCAGGTGACTTCCACCGAATTGGGCTGCATAAGTATGCCATATATCTTGAAATATGCACCTGTGTGCTATTTTTCTTACAACACTGGCGTTTAGATTAAGCTTAGATGTTACCATAATAGTTGATAACACAATACGATAAACAGTTCCTATAACACGCGGTATACGTGTACTTATCTGTAGTTCTGCTTGCTTCAGGACACAATGTGTTGACTAGTTAATCGCTTTGTCAAAAACGGATGCTGTTGTATGTTTCTGATTGAGCCAATACCTGCAACAAATGAAAACAAATAGCCATATACAAATAGCCTTATTGTCAATCCATATTATTCTTATTTTAATTGCAATCATGTTGAAGTCTAAAATTTATTTTCCAAAAATATCATCGTTTATATGCCCCTTTGCACTTTGTCTGATACTATTGACTTTATCTTGTACTCATTTCATTTTCATTCATTTCACTTATTTATTTAATTTTGGTTTGCTAAATGTATCACCTATTCAAATTAGACAATCAGGTGCAGATGGCTGGTCAGAAACCCTTAAAGTACAACAAACTGCCATATCTATTATACTAAACAGTTCCCCTTTTGCTAACTCTGATACAAAGCTAAAATTCGGGCAACTTCTATACTGGGAACCCATCTGGAATTAACTTATTTGTATCTACGTTATAATATACACTGAACTTGTCATTTGTTTGTGATCCTATATATCAGCCAATTTAATTTTCTCTTTTCTCTGATTTAAATAAACGCATATCTCATTAAAACTATACCATATCCATTTTACTGACATTTTAATTTTTATAATGTCTCGTAATTTACCACCATGTCGATATTTTGAAAACCACTTTTTCTACTCCTGATTTTTTATGAGTGACTTCATTTTCTTGTTATTGTAATAAACATTGACCTCATATTTTATCTTCTAAATACTGCTCTATACAACCATATTTACTCCCCCGTCTTTGTTCATATGGAGGACATTTTTTTTTTTTTTCAAAACCATACTAAAAACCCAATACTTCGTTGTTTAAAAGTCTGCTCTTATTTTCGTGTGAGACTTCGGCATTTGCTCATTGATTTTGCTCTCGGAGACTTTTGCACCTTTAAAAAATTAAGCCCTTCCGTCTGCATTTTCAACCTGACTTCCACTTCCGGGAAAATCTCAGTTATTATCTGTTTGCAGGTAAATAACTTTTTCCCCTTCCAGGTGAATCTAAATTATTACCATCTACCAGGTAAATACCTTTTCCACTTCCGGGGGGTTTGTTTCCACTCCTGGGAAATCTCAATTGTTACCTTCTAACAGGCATTATACCATTTTCCACTTCCGGGGAACTCATTTCCACTTCCGGGGAAATCTTAATTATTACCTTCTACCAGGTAAATACCCTTTTCCCACTTCAGGGAAACTTGTTTCCACTTCCCGGGAAATCTCAATTATTACCTTCTACTAGGTAAATTCAATTTTCCACTTCCGGGGAACTCATTTCCACTTCCGGGGAAATCTCAATTATTACCTTCTACCAGGTAAATACCTTTTCTCACTTCTGTGGAATTCGCTTCCACTTCCTGGGAAATCTCAATTAGTACCTTATACCAGATAAATACCTTTTTCCACTTCCAGGGGAACTTCATATTTCCACTTCTAGGAAATGACATGTGACCTAGTCACCAACAGATTTTTAGAGTTGTCTTATGAGGAAAGTTTGTCTTTTTCCCACATAAATCTACTGCTCCTATGTTATGTTTTCTTACCTTTAGAAATAAACTTCTACCAGGTTAATACCTTGTTCCCACTTCCTGGGAACTCGTTTCCACCTCCTGAGCAATCTCAATTATTACCTTATACAAGATAAATATCTTTTTCCACTTCCAGGGGAACTTCATATTTCCACTTCTAGGAAATGACATGTGACCTAGTCACCAACAGATTTTTAGAGTTGTCTTATGAGGAAAGTTTGTTTTTTCCCACATAAATCTACTGCTCCTATGTTATGTTTTCTTACCTTTAGAAATAACCTTCTACCAGGTTAATACCTTGTTCCCACTTCCTGGGAACTCGTTTCCACCTCCTGGGCAATCTCAATTATTACCTTATACCAGATAAATACCTTTTTCCACTTCAGGGGAACTTCATGTTTCCTTTTCTTGGGAAATGACATGTGACCTAGTCACCAACCAATTTTAGAGCTCTCTTTTGAGGAATGTTTGCTCTTCCCACATGAATCTACAGCTCCGATGATATATATTCTCACCGTTAAAAATAACCTACCAAGTAATTACCTCTTTCTCACTTCTGAGAAACTCGTTTCTACCTCCTGGGCAATCTCAATTATTACCTTATGCAAGATAAATACCTTTTTCCACTTCAGGGGAACTTCATGTTTCCTTTTCTTGGGAAATGACATGTGATCTAGTCACCAACCGATTTTTAGAGCTCTCTTATGAGGAATGTTTACTCTTCCCTCATGAATCTACAGCTCCGAAAATATATATTCTCACCTTTAAAAATAACCTTCTACCAAGTAAATACCTCTTTCCCACTTCTGGGAAACTCATTTTCTACTCCTGGGCAATCTCAAGTATTACCTTATACCAGATAACTGCCTTTTCCACTTCTGGGGAACTTCTTGTTACCTCTTCTAGGGAAATTACATGTGATCTAGTCTCTAACCGATTTTAGAGCTCTCTCTTATGAGTAATGTTTGCTCTTCCCACATAAATCTACTGCTCCTATGATATATATTCTTACCTTTGGAAATAACCTATGAAATTCCACGTTTGGGGAAATCGATTAAAACTGCAAGAGTAACTGGATATTTTCACTTTGTCTCACTACTTATAACATTGTCCATATCTGCATAGCCAATATAAGCACCGCCGTTTTTATTTTGCAAATAATTCAGAATCGAATGCAGTATTCTCTTTCGATACTCATAGTCAAAGTTTTTATGACTCATTTTTATTCTAACAAGCTTACCTTTAACTGACATGGCTCTAACATCTATTCTACTGTGGATGCAGCGATTTCTGCTCGTACCCTCTGATAACTTTAGGTTTCTAACTGAAATCTCCTTTCTTTGATTATCTTTAACATTTTCTTCACCTTTCATCATACATAAACCTACCCGTTTTCAATGCATGAATTGTTATAGCTTTGAATCCACATAAGCAGTCGCTTACAAATGCACTTATTCTTTGACCTATTACCACAATAACAAAATCACTATTAAAACTTTCCACAATATTTGACCAATGCTCGCCAATTCCAGTAAATTATGTATGTAAAATGTTTCCTTACCTGCATCTGGCCACGAGAAAACGGAGACCATTCAATTTGACGGAGCTTTATCCATGCTGTTAATATAATCCTCACCATTTTCAAATTAGCTCATGAAATATCTTTTTGAAGTTGTTGTCCTGTTATCTTGCAACTTTTTTTTTTTATATTATCTCGCAACTTTTTTTTTTTTATTATTATTACTTTAAACTTGGATTTATGCAAATTATCGCTTATGCTATTACAATCCAGTACTAATCTATGCTTTGTGTCTTTTTTTTTTAGAGTATTTATAGCATGAGGCTACGTTTCAATTTTTAAGAATACATTTCTAAGATAGTAACCAGTGGATCTCTGGTTTGTCTTATTACTGTAAGACCTCTTTACAGATAAGCACTTTCCGGCAAAAAAACCAACAAAAAAAAAACAAAAAAAAAAACAACAACAGTATTTGTCTGGATCAGTACAGCAAATAGATAGATAAAGTGTAATCCTCTTCTATAACCAACATAAATACTTATATGACCATGCATCTATTTATATTTAATATTTAGCCTATTTCATGTGGATTCATCTGTACTTACTCCCTGCCAATCCACCCACCTTCGTTATCGTCTCTCATGATCTAACTGATCTGTACTACCAGCCTTTGTATAGCGCCAAGCTTCACATCTTAAAACAATCTTTATATCTGAAATGTCTATCTGATGAAAATAAGAAGAACTACTTTCTGTACTTATCTTTACAATGTGCTTTAAATATGAACTTTCAAATTTCCATTGCTGACTTGGATTGAGCACTTCAAATGTGTTTCTCAACCTCCTCATGACTGGCGACCTCCAAATGTAAATAATCGTCAACTACTTTCTAGCCAATGTGGATTTTATAACCTGTCGTTGTTCCAAATATTGGTAACTGAAATGTTAGAACGTTAGATGTAAAACTGTGATTGATTCCATCGTTGACTAGATGATTTTATTATTGCTATTGTTATTATTACTATTATTATTATTATTATTATTATTATTATTTTTCTTTGCAAAACCAGCAAATGCCGCCCATTTCATGAGGCTGTATAGCCTGCTGTTGACGCTTGTATTCGTGAACGTGTTTGAAACTATGATCGTGATATCCCTGGTATATTCTTTCATAATGTGTATGTAGTGTGTTGCATTATTTTTTATTTGCTCTATACTAAACAACAGTCTCCGCTCTTGAGCGTTTCAGATAAACATCTATAGCTTGCTCTTGACGTCTATATTGGTGAACATGTTTGAAACCATGACGTGATATCTCTGGTATATTCTTTCATAATGCGTATGTAGTGTGTTGCGTTATTTTTTATTTGCTCTATATAATACAACATTCTCCGCTTTTGAGCGTTTCAGAGAAAATTTTATAGCGTGCTCTTGACGTCTATATACGTGAACATGTTTGAAAATATGATCGTGTTATCCTGGTATATTCTTTCATAATAAATATGTAGTGTGTTGCGTTATTTTTATTTGCTCTATAGTATACAACATTCTCCGTTTAAAGGCGTCTCAGATAAAAATGTACCTTTCGCTAAATTCTTCATCTCCATGTACCGTTCAATAATAGTTTAGTTTTCTTTCGCAATCAACCATTTTTTGAACATGCCATCTTCTACACATTGAACGCATTTACCTTTTGATGTATAATCTGCAGATGCGACAGACGCACTTTTATTACCATATAATTCACAAAATAAATTTTTGAGTGTCACTTATCTTTTTAATTCTGTAGAAGTCAATTTGTTCATCTCGTTCTGTCTGCTGTAATATTCTAGGTCGATGCCATGATATCTTCAAACTCCAGAAATATAGATCAACGCCCTTTGCTTTTTGTGTGTTGCTCACGTCTGTGAAGCCGCCTTAGAACTGATTTTTCACGACACTTCGTTCACAAATACCTGATTATCTCAGTCCGTGCATGGCGACTGAGTAATAATATACTGCACAACCTTTGTTAATGCTAGTACCGACTAGACAAATATTCTGCTCTATTCGATGAAACGAGCAGAATGTTAAGTTCAGTGTGTATACGGTTAGGATTTTCATGAAATGCACGAACGTTTGCGCGGCCCAAACAGCTTATTAATTCTTTACAAAATTATAAATAGCACCTGATTTCCCTTGTTTAGCAGATGAAATAGCCAAACCACACCTATATATGAATATTAAAGTCACCGCCTTTACAGAAAGCAAAAAGTTCTATTATAACCTGTCAGTGCAGTTTGAAGCCAGACCCCGAGATTGTTTAACTTATTTCGTGCTCATCTCAATTGGGCATGACTTCAACGTTTAAATAAATGCTTTAATGCCAACAACAGTTAACATTTTAACATTTATTACCATTATAAATACAGGCTCTAAGAGCTTAAGAGCAAGAAAAGTCTGTGTTATTAAATATGTTAGCTGTTGAAATTTTAAGAGCAGTAAGTTGGGCATGAGCAAGTTTTACAACCTTGGGGCCAGGGCCCAAAATTAAAATGCCTCTTTAAAGTTAAAGATGGCCTTAGTAAAGAATTGACATTTCAACATGGTATTTTAAATATTAAATTATTTGCCAGGATGGCTGTAGTACATATAGTTAAAGACATCATTGCGATTTACAGAATACATGAAAAAAAATCAAGTTTGAAATGTTATTTTTATATCCTAAAAATCAATATTTAACTAAAGTCGTCCTTAACTTTAAGGAGGCATAGTAATTTTGGGCCCTGATCCTCATATTACATATAGTAAATAAAATACCTTAAGAGCTATAGTGCTACCACGATATTTTGACCATGTTTACATTTTCGTGTTTGTAAACATTGAAATCAAAACATGGGAACTGTTTACCTGTAACGGGTGGCAGCACAGAATTAGGCTTTAATAGGGTATTTTGAATTTGACTGGTTATCATCATGGATAGCTCAGTAGGTAACGACTCGGACAACAGAGCATCAATGTGTATATTTTTAGTTTAGTAAGGGGGGTTCGAGTCCCCGTAAATAAATGATTTTTTTCGCTCTTTATCTTTTATTCTTCACTGTGTAATATTATATTTATTGTATCTATATTTTAATCATATTTGCACAATAATTCATCCCCTTATGCCAGGTTTTCCTTAAATTGCTCATCAGCAAACAAGAACACCCAGGTTAGATTCCACAGAATATGGCATGTCACCAGGGTCTACACGGTTTGCTTTTACAAACTCGATACTCGACAACCAAAGTAATTTGGTCAAAATGAGCAACAGACAGATCCAACCATGGCTTTGATGCTCAAGGTGGCATGTATGGGTAAAAACATACATGATAAATTGTGGCAAAACATTGGTGTTTCTTGTAACCCAAACACAATTTCACAAACATATAATATGGGTCCCGTCCCTAGAAAATCTGTCTTCGGGGTTAGCATTAAGGTCATGCTCTAACCAGCCAACTCAGCTACAGAGTAGCTAGAATAGCGAAATGTATTCCCCCTTTAAAAAGGATTTCAATGCGTGTTAGCACGTTTAACATGTTTGTATCAAAAAGATCGTGGGCAAAAAGGTGAGCGCAAGCGAATTGTAATCACATTAACATTAAAAATGATATAAAAATACCCTTGTAAGGGGATCGAACCATCAACCTTACGGATAACGGTTTAGTGGCCTATCCACTACACTACGAAAACACACGGACAAACACTTAGATATTTTACTCTTTATTTGCACCAAAATACCTGTTTAATTCTATAAATAGTTATCTAAAAATATCTTTGTTATTGGTAAATATTTACAATAATACAGACTGTCAACAAAGACAGAATATCGTTGTAGCACTATAGTATAAATCTAAACATACAGGGTGTCCAAAAACGATAACACTTTGAAAACGCTATGATTATTTTGTTTTTTAAGATAATACTTCCATATTCTACATTGGCATACTCAAACTTCATTTATACATATGTTAGAGACTAAGGAGATCTAGCGATAAGGCGTATATTTTCCCTAGTTGACATGATTACAAAACCTAAATTTTCAAATTGTCCTAATATTTTTAAATTTGGACTGTTTTTGTAGTAAAATATGCATAAAAAGCATCAAAATAGGTTTCAAAGCGATCCATCATTTACAAAGCCGTGAAAACTTGCGCCTTCTACTCCCACCCCTCATTTTCCGTGCTGTTTAGACGATAGTTTTAGTAAATCCTTTGCAGGTTTTCAAAAAGTAAAAGTGCTAAAATATTAAGGATATAAGTGCCCTTCATTTCCAAAACTTTGCGGTATTCCTTCTGCGCATGCGTACGAAATATACTTAAAATTGTGACGTTTGTCATTGAAAAGATGAAACTGGCGTCTTTCAGTTTGTTTTTAGATGCTTGCCCCCCTAGACCCAAGATGCCCCTTGGACAATTAAATGTCGCTATACAAATATATAACATATGTAAATGGCGTCTTGGGTCTAGGGGGGCAAAGGGGTTGTATAAGCGAAAGAAGACATTAAATATCTGATTAAAATAGACCACTTTGCAAGATGGTCATTTTTATTGTACATCAACTGTATAAATAGTTTTAATGTACATAGCGTGGTTCCCTGTTTAACGGTCTAGTTCCCATATATGTTACTGAATAACAAGAACAGTTGATGATCGAAATAAATTATCATTCAATAAGAAGTAGAGTTATTACATGCATGAAGGAAACCCCGTTTTAAATATACAAAGTGGGGGCAATGGTGCATCGACGGCACGTCTATATATATTTGTTGAATGTGCCTAGTTTCTCCAGTCGTTATTTCAACAAAATAAAACGAACGTCTCGTTTAGGGAGATTGCTCGCCTTATCGCTAGAAATTCTTCTTTGGTCATGACCTAATATCTACAATGACCACCATTTTTAACAATAACTGATTCTAGGCGTTTCGGCATACTGTGCAAAAGGGATTTGAGACAGTCAATAGTGATTTCGCCATGCCTTTCTGATTCGTTTGTTTTAGTTCATCCAATGTCTGAGGTTCTGGGTCACAGTGCACTTTTTCGTTTAGAATGCTGAAGAGGTTTACCATTGGATTTAAATTGGGAATATTTCCCGGCCAATCATCTTTATTTATAAAGGTGTATGTGTATTGAGAGGCAATTTTGCCCCCCCCCCCCCCCCCCCCCCCCCCCTAGGAGGTCAAAAAATAAAAGTTGCTCTTCACAAGTTTCTTCTTATTAGTTTATTAGAACAATAGCCAAAGTGAAAAAGTCTGGCATTGATTCGACTTTTACGGTTGCTATGGTAACAAAAATGGACGCCAAAATAGGCTGAAAACAGGAAAATGACCATTTTGGAGCAAATTTGAGACATGTAACAGAGGAATTAATATACAGCACAAGCAAATACCAAATAAATATTTTAACAGATGATGAGAATTATTACGGCAAACAACGTATTAAAAGTTTTTTCTTTGGTATTTGCTTGTGCTGATATCTAATTCTTAAAAATTCGGTCTCCAAAAGCCTGAAATTTGGCCTAATATGACAATCTCTCTATTTTAAGCCTATTTTATCAGCCATTTTGGTTACAATAGCAACTGGTTAAAGTAAAATAAATGCCAGAATTTTACACTTGGGCTTTTCTTCTAATAAACCAATAAGATGAAATTGCTGAAAAGCAATTTTCAGTTTTGGGCTCTAGAGGGGGCCAAAATAGCCCCTTAATGCACGTACCCCTTTGGCAGGTTTTGAAGACACCTATCCTGTTGGTGTTCGGAGGTGTGGGCAGGGGCACCATTTTGTTGAAATGTGAATCGCCTTTGATTTACTACCATTTTATTAGTTGTTGCTTCATTAGTTCTCTTTGATCTTTTTAGCAAGGACTTAACTTCCTTCTCCAGTATGTCTTCAACATAATACACCGCGTCGACCGTTTGTCTCTTGGGCATGCTATGGATTGCTAAGCCTACTTGCTGACATTGACCCCAGATATTTACATACGCGCCCTTTTTAACCGTTTTGGCAACAGGAACTTTATCTCCTGGCTTCCCCAAACAATGTCATGTATTCTATTTTTCATTGATGATTCGTCACTAAACACATAGTCTTCCCATTCTTTTTCAGACAAATCTTGGTATTTTTTTGCAAATCGAAGTCTATTCTTACGTTGTTTTTTTTCTGTAAGAAGTGGCTGGTGTTTTTGTTTTTGTATGCTTTGAGTCCCAAATTCTTTTTTTTTTAAAATAATTATGCACAGTAGATATACACAGTAGTCCTGAATGTTTCTACTGAGTTTTCTTGTAGATTGATGGCGCTTGTACTTAGACTTTTCAAGGGTGGTTAGAATTTTACTTGAAATTTTAGAAGGTCTTCCGCTGCCTTAATTCCTCTCAAATGTCCAATTCCTACCACGTTTTGACCACTTCTGGACAAAAAAAAAACAACTTGATTTTTCAATGAGCTGATCAGTGTCTCTCACAGAATATCCCTGTTTTATCAATATATAAGCTTGATATCTTTTAGACACTGCTTCTACTTTATTGCTGTCCATCTTTATACTTTAAGCAAACCAGAAACACAGTAAATGACATCATTTTTCAATTATGACATCAGTTCCTGTTAAATGACGTCACTTCCTGTTAAAGCGCCATCTAGCAAAACAGGTGACCAATTAACAACCAATTACCACCCAATTATGTTGTGGTAAAATATCAACACTGTATTTTTATCATGAAAGAAGTTGTTGAATATTTAAAGTGTTATCGTTTATTTGGACACCCTGTAGATTATTTTGGACTGTTTTTGTGTCAAATTTAATAAAATATCACACTTTTAATCACCGAAAAGTACCTTTATTGTTGGCATTTTAACATTTATTAGCATGATGGATACATCATTGGACAGTTTGAAAGCAAGAAAAGTATTTATTTTTCAGCATTTTTGTTTTTATGAGCAGTTGAACTTTTATGCTCTGTTGAGTTGAGCATGAAAACGTTTTATAACCTCGGGACCAGGGAGTTGATGCTTTACCTTAACTCGTTTCAGACCAAAGGAATATTACAGACTAATGAAGTCATGATGTTATAATTTCTAAAATTGTTGTATTTTTCTCTATAGATCGATTTTGTTTTAGCAAAAAGTGCAGATTCTGATGAAACACCACATTGTGTGAAATTTCATCAGGGTCTTTACTATATGCAACAATGCCCATTTACATGTATGTCTGCGTACCCCTGCACGTTGGGATAAAGTCAGCAGGCGCGGATACAGAAAGTTTTGTTAAGAGGGCCGATGGTGGCCGAGCATTGAATACTGGCTTGGTAGCTTTGTGATTTTTCAGGGGATCCGAACCAGTAATGCTTATATTTTTGGGATTCCTCGGGGGGGTCCGTACCCCCTGTCCCCACCTCTGGATCCGTGCATTCTCTCTTTAACTTCTTATATTTTTTTTTTCAGGTTTTCAAATTTCCACAATTTAACCATATTTCGAGTCATAGTTGGAGACACTAATAAAACAACACATGAAGGTTCAGAACTGGAGATCCCTATTAACCAAATACATGTCCATAATAATTATGTGCCTGGTAAACATGCCAACGACATAGCACTGGTAAAGATGAGTAATTCTGTTAATATATCTAGTCCGAATGTTAACACCTTGTGTTTGCCTGTATTTGGAGAACGACCATTCACGGCGACAGATACCTGCTTCGTAACAGGATGGGGGCAAACTAAAGGTAAGGGAGTTCAGACCAGCACACGAGATTTTGGCATTAATAACCTACTTATAGTAAATTCATTCTTAAAACATTCATGCGCAGCTATCCAGTGAGTCTAGAGGCTTAAAGAGCTACGTGCATTATAAACTAATGCCCTGTTATCGTCTCAATTTGACAAAAGGTACCGTTGGCTGCGATTAGTTTATTGATTGACCAATGAGGTGGCCTGTTACGTTTCAAGTTTAGCGTGGGTTTCAAACTGTTGGACAGTTACGATATGTTGTTAATTTTAATCACTAAAGCAAAGCGAGTTTTGCGAAAAAATACACATTGAGATACTGTATTTCTGCCTCAAATTTGGTTGATTTTATTGTATCTAAAGCTCTATGAATCATCCGCTCGATCATCCGCGTTATTTTGGACTATACTTGACCCTAGATCTATGGGAGATTACCAGACTACGTGTGTTAGAGAGCAAAAATAGCCATGTAAAAGCAAACAATAAAAGTTGCTTTCCACAAATTTCTAACCTGTTTATTAAAACAAGGTCATGTGTAAAATGCCTGTTTTTTGTTTTGTATTTCTACAGTTGCTATAGTAATAGAAATTGCAACCAAAGGAAAATTGTCGTTTCGAACCAACTTTGAGACTATTGAAAATGAAATTAATACATGGCACAAGCGCTTACAATGTGAAAAAATAATTGTAAGTTATTGTTGGCATTTCAACACTTATTAGCATGATAGATACAACATCTGAGGGACTTAAGGCTATAAAATCCTTACTTTTGTTCAGTTTAGATCTTATGACCAGTTGAAATTGCATGCTCATTTAAGTATGAAAACAGTTTTATAACCCTTGCCTTTAGGCAGTCGTTGTATAGTTTGTGCTTTTCTTTAATCCTTAAAGCGCTAGGAAAAAAATCCATTTGAAAATGTCGTCTGGTGAAGTCGTCTGCTGCAAATAATTGCCAAGCATTACTTACGAATTAAGTATAGAAGCAAACAGCGTGGGCCCAGAACAGACTGCAGTCTGATCTGGGTCCACACTATTTGCCATAGAGTATACTTAAACATTTCAGCAGACGAGAAAAGCAGACGACTTTTGTTGTGATTGGCGCATTAAGGGTTAATGCATATTCACATTTCAGGGACAGGTTCAGCTGATGTTCTAAGACAGGCGCAGGTTCCAATTCTCAATAATACACAGTGCTCTGGCTGGTATGGTAGTAATTTTACAGAAGGGATCGCCCCAGGCATGATGTGTGCTGGGTATCAGTTTGGGGGAATTGACTCTTGCCAGGTAAATAGTATTGCGCTATAAAAAGAACCCTTTATTTTTGTTGATGATTTACGCCTCAGTCAATAATGGGTCAGAAATGCATTCCTGGGCTGAACTAGTGCTAAGCAGATGATAAAGTTTCTTGCGCAAGGACACACCAACGTGCTTCCGGTGACTCCAGATCTCGCTACCCTTCAATCCCAAGTCTATATAAATATACTTAACAACTTAAGAAACCTGACACATACTATGTGTCAATTTTAGGGTAGTAAATGAATATGGTGCCCACTTTTCCATTCTGTGTAAAAGTTGAACTAAGGTAGACTAAGATGCACTGAGATCTGAGATTATGTGAATAGATAAACTAATTTCATACGTCAGCGATCAAAACGTCGCGTAATCACTAAAATGAAATTTTGCAAGGACAAAGAAATCACGAAAAATTCACTAGAACCCACTTAAGTGTGCTTCTTTGCTTTTTTAATCGACGTCTTGTGGGCAATCAAATAAAGCATACGTGCATTGTTCAACTGAAAAGCATCTTTTTAATTTGTTGACGTCAGTTTTACGGTATCAGCTTATTATGAGCTTTGGCAAAGCACTGTCGCCTTATCAACTCTTTTCACTTTTTATGATGTTTTGAATGCATTTTGACAATGTTCCTGTCCTTTTGAACCCCGAAGCTACCCACCACGTGTATTTAGTGACGTCAAGCGCTACAGTGACATGCTGATAGTGTTCATACTGCAAAGACTGGAATTCATACCTGATTAAAGTATTAAGTAGCCAATTGGTACTATAACAATTTAGTAGACAGCACACCCTTATAGGCGACATGCGTTTACAAAATAGAATTGGTTATTATCCACATTTTACGTTGCTTCTTTTTTATGTTATATTTGATTTATTCCGTATTTATCCTCAAACGCGACGCGAAACATAAGTTCTGATTCTTGAAAATGCATTCTCTAACAATGATTGGTAGTCATTTTAGTTTCTAGAAATTTCTTAAACAAAGCAAATAAACCACTACCGTTTAGACAACGTCTAAAGCACACCGTAAACCCCCATATTGTACGTCACAACAAGAAATTGCGAACTTTTAAAATGCACTTTTGTCTGTACTTGTATTGTTCTTTCAAACATGAAAAAGTTTTCGAAAAACATATTTAGACATAAACTCCCGAGACAAAAGTGATAAAACAGCATTTTTGACGTTGCGACGTCATGTTCTATATTTGATAAATATATTTTCTCCGAAAATAGTTTCTAATGTCTTGTTATTAAAAATAAGCATATGCGTTAAGGTATATTATTTGTTTTTTACGACTTTGAAGCAAACAAAAAGTGTCAGGTTTCTTTTGTTGTTAAGTATATGTATATATGCAATTTTGAGGCAGCATATGAGGTTTTAGTACTTATCAACTAGATTATCAGTGTAAACACAGAGTGGTAAACGTCTTGAGAAGAATATGTACATGCAGCTTAAGTTATTCAACACTCGTATAGTAAACTCAGATTTAAACCAAAATTAAATCATTATGGCCTAAATGGTTAGACGTGCATGTTCAATTCAACCCATTTAAGCCGAAGGACCTTCAGACCTTTATCAGTAGGATGCGACAATATTTTATTTTAGGGGTGTTGGTTGGTATTTTACAATTTTTAGAAATTAATAGAATATATAGTGAGCAAACAGTTGAGGTCCAAATCAGAAGCCGCATTATGTGGCGTCTGACCTGGGGTTTCACTGTTTGCATATGTCCCAGAAAATGACGATAGGCTTATATGGGTTTAGGTCTAATTTACATGTGATATGCATCATGATACACACGATTTTTCCATTTTATGTTTGCAGGGGGATTCTGGTGGACCTCTGACATGCTATCGTGACAGTCACTGGACTGTTGCTGGCATTGTAATTTGGGGAGAAGGCTGTGCCCAGGCACAAAGACCCGGTATCTACACAGATGTCAGTCACTATATACAATGGATTGCTGAAACGATAGGCGTCTTGCCAACGTCACCTATAATAATTGGAAAGTAATTGCAATTTCAAATAGGACTGACAATTGTGCATGCATTCACATGACACTGATGACTTTGTTTATCCCTGGATATTTCATTTAGTGTGATCAAATAAGTTCACAGATTTATAATAATCTGTGAACTAGAATTATGAGAATCGGGTGTGTCCAATGGCAAAACAGAAGTCAAAAAAGGCAAATTTGTCGAAATTATTTCCCCGGCGAAGGGTTATTTTAGAGAAACGTATAAATCACAAAACATAGATACGATTTCTCCAACTCCTACGTTCACGTTGGGTATCATACAGATCAAGTTAAAATAAGGAAGAAGGCAAAGATCAGGAATCGATAAATCAAATACCACATCTGACCCAGCACATCATATGTAACAATGACAAAAACATCACAAACAAGCAAGCCAAGAGGTCAGTCCTTTCCCAGCAGGTGACCATAAGGCTGCAAGGAGCAGACAAGACCGCAAGACACACATGAAACATAAATAATAAAAAACATCCACAAAAGAAGCACCACCTTTAAACCATCAGTAAAATAATTTAAAAGCCTATAAACTATTTTTCAGTGCTTAGTTCAATAAAAATAAATGTATGCGTATAATATCAATATCTGACATTTCAACCTGGCGCAGAGGTCAGGGGTGTGTGTAAGGTCATAGTGTTTACTTCTATGTTGGTTTATACGAGGGTTAGTCAAAAATAACGGAGCCTTACAGCATAAAATTTGAATCAAGTAAAGTGGACATATAATTAGATGATATTTCATTGTAGTCATATGTCATCTGTTTAATTACCTAATTTATTTCTGTTGGTAGGCTTTTTGTAACGGTTGCTAGGCAACAGAATATGACCTGTCAAAGGGGTGCGTTCACGCTGTGATACATCTAAATCTAAGCGTTGCTATGGAAACAATAATGTTAAAGCAAGGCTTTATTTGCTGTCATCTGATATCTTTAACATGTACCTATTCAGTGTCACAGAACAGAAACCAACTGACCCCAAATTATAGATGCTGTGGTTGTTTGATTTCAGAATTTATTAAATTTTTACGTGCCTGACGTCCTATAATTTACCCCACCCACATTCACATTTTTATTCAATTTTAATAGAAAAAATAAAATATTAGCCTAATAATGCTTAATAGTACTACATTCACAAACCAATCCTCAGACATATTAAGTTCCTTGATTTAAATTCACAAAAATAGTTTCCATGGCAACACAATTCCCATGTATTTAAAAACTTGGCAACACCATTCTCATGTATTAAAAAACATATGAGCATAACAGGCTTGATGAGACGTCTATCGTTGACAGGCATCGATGCCATCTGGCAGCTAAATTTGGGTTGTTTTTTGATGAGGACTATAGCAAGCTTCCTACGTTATATTGGTTACCTATACTTCATAAACGGCCCTATAAGTCGCGTTTTATTGCTAATTCTAGCGTATGTATAACTACTGAGTTGTCTTTTCTTTTGACTTCTTGCCTCACTGCAATTAAAAACCATGTCATTAAATATTGCACAACAGTTTATGAAAGAAATGGTAAAAATAAATTTTGGTGTTTTAAAAATTCAGGTGAAATTCTTAATAAATTGAAGTCAAGAGGTTTTCTAGCATCTGGTTTGTCTACATATGATTTCTCTACTCTCAATACTACACTGCCTCATTATTTAATAAAAGAAAAACTAACAGAATTAATTGAACAAACATTTAACAGAGAGGGCTCACTTTATTTGGCTTGTAATGATAAAAGTGCCTTTTTTACTTCTAAACAACCTAATCGATATAAATTGTGGTCATGTCAGAAAATGTGTGATGCGCTCCATTATCTTTTGGACAATATATTTATAAGATTTGGCTCAAAATTATATTGACAAATTGTCGGTATTCCAATGGGTACTAATTGTGGTCCTCTTGTTGCAGATTTGTTTTTGTTTTGTTATGAGAGAGACTTTATGTTGTCTCTGTCAGATCTGTCAGACAATAATCAAGCTGATATTATTGAAGCTTTTAACTCGACCTCCAGATATTTAGATGACTTACTTAATAGTGATAATCCTTATTTTGAACAAATGGTAGGTCAGATATATCCCACTGAACTTCAGTTAAATAAGGCAAATTCTTTTGATACTGAAGCTCCGTTTTTGGACTTGAACTTGTCAATAACAAATGGCATAGTTTCTTCTAAAATTTATGATAAAAGGGATGATTTTAATTTTGAAATAGTAAATTTTCCATTTCTTGATGGAGATGTTCCTCGCTCTTCTTCCTGTGGTGTATATATTTCTCAGCTTATTCATTTTGCTAGAGTGTGTTCTAATGTTGATGACTTCAACAACAGAAACTTATTTTTAAATGCTAAATTATTAAAACAAGGTTATAGATATAATAAAATTCGAAAAGCATTTTCTAAATTCTCCCACAGACACTCAGAGTTAATTGTTAAATACAACATTGGGTTAAAAACTCTTCTGCAACAAGGCATATCAGAACCTACATTTTATGGTGATTTAGTCTATAAATTCAAACAAATTGTTGGAAAACCTAATTTTAGTGATCAATTCAAAAAGATAGTAAAACGTTATAATAAGGGTTGGATATAACTTGGATATCATGCGACAGTCTGCATGCCTCATTTTAAACCCAATCACGGTTTATAGCTATTGATTCCTCTTTAATTGCACGACGGTGGATCAGGCCTCAGACTCTATGACGGCTCTGACGTAAAGCTTTAATCGTTGGGTTGGTGCCTGATGCTTTTTTGTAGCTGGACCCACCGTGGCTCAACTTGAGGGTTTTTTTATTAGATCTGACTATCTGTGAGTCATGAGCCCTTTTCTTTGTTTCATCATGGTGTAGTAATTTGATTAGATTGTTTTTCCATGATGATACATTGCATTAGTTAGATGGCCTCCATGCGAGCTGAACATTTCTTGTACTTCAACGACAGCAGAATATAGGGCGAAGATTTGGTACTAGTAAAATGCATTTAAGCCCCCCGTTGGCTTAGGCTGCTGTCCGTTCTAAGGCGGTGGTTCTGTTGTTGTTTACTTTTTGTTGATTGTTACTCCCATCGTGGGAGTCTGTAATTGTTCTATGTTTTGTTGTACGTAACTTTATGTCCATTCTAGTATTGCAATCATCTTGATGGGGGAGAGAAAGCTGATTGCTTTGCTTAATTTGTCTTCCTGGTGTCTCGTGATGGTTGAGCGGCTCTTCCTCGCGGTGCCACGGGGTTGTCTGCAGTTTGTGATTGAGGTATTTCCTGATCATACTCACTTACTATTTTTGTGGAATTTTGGCGTTTTTTTGTTGCTAGGCAACGCATACAATCAATGTTCACATAAACATTAACGAACTAAGTGTAATGAAAAGACAATATGATATATGTTATTCAAATAAATGTCAAATATGTCTTACCTGTTGGATTTCTTTTGCTCCGGTATTCAGTTTAATTTACTGTTGAGTCCTTATCCTTGCTTTATCTCCTTGTTATATCTTGATTTATATGTTTTAGGAGATGATGCATTGATAAGTTAGGGGTCTTTCATGCAAACCAAATATCTATGCGTCTCGATCCACATCTGAATTAAGGGTGAGGTTGGCGCCGTTAAACCGGTTTAAGCCCTCCAGTAAAAGTATTTTTACTGACCGTTCCAAGGCGGTGCTTTTTTGTGGATCGTTTTTGTTAGTTATGCTTCATGATGGTGTATGTTGTACTTGTATTGTCTTGTCTGTTCTTTTGTAGCCTTGTGGTCACCTGCTGGGAAAGGGCTGACCTCTTGGCTGTCGTGTGTGTTGTGTTTTGTCACTTTCCCAAAAGTGTCCTGGTCCACATTAGAATCAAGGGTGAGGTTGGCGCCATAAAACTGGTTTAAGCCCTCCAGTAAAATATTTTACTGACCGTTCCAAGGCGGTACTTCTTTTGTGGATCTTTTATGTTTTTGTTCTGTCTTGTGTTTGCTATGTTTTGTGCGCGTCTGTTTGTATGTGCTTTGTGGTCACCTGCTGGGAAAGGGCTGACCTCTTGGCTCTCGTTTGTGCTGTCTTCTGTGAGTTTGTCACTTTCCCATTGGTATCCTGGGTCAGGTGTGGTACTTGATTGTATCGATTCCTGATCTTTGCACCATTACTTACTTTCACAAAAACTATCAAGCACGCAAGCTTTTTAAAAACAAAATGTATATTCATGGCGGCTGAGATCGTGAACGCTTGATCTGACTGACGATCTTCAGTTGCCCAGCAACCATAATAGAAGCTTCACTGAGATAATTTTTCAGGATAAAAAAATCGATGACATATGATACTTATAGAAAATGATAACATTTGTTGTCTACAATACCAAACTAAAATGTTATGAAGTAGGGCTCAGTTATTTTTGACTAACCCTCGTACATCTTTCCAGTGGCAGTGGCTCAGTGGTAGAGTGCTTGACTCAAGACCGAGAGGGCGCGGGTTCAAGCCTCACTGTGTTGTGGTCCTAGAGCAAGACACATTTATTCTAGCTTAGTACTGGTGCAACCCAGGAAGACCCGTCCCTATTTATCTGAAAGATTGTTGATTGGACGTAAAGAATCAAATCAAACAAAAATGCATCTTTCCCTATAATTTTATATGCAGCATGACCACATTCAGCATTTCTTTTTACTCAACCTACAGGTTTAGGGTGTGTTTAAGAACAGGATATGTGCTTGCCTGGTGCTCTTAGCTCCATTCCCTCAAATTGTGATATGCATTAGATTTTTTTGACCTTTTGATCCCACCCCAGGTACCGAGGGTGTATGGAAGGACAAATATCTGTTTGCATGGTGCTCTATGCTACATCCCATTTAATTTGATAGGCAACATGACTCTTTTCAGAAAAAAATGTTTGGACCTTTTGACCCAGCCCCAGGGGCCAAGGGTGCGTGTAAGTACAGAAAATGTGTTTACATGGTGTTTTATGCCCCCTTCCCTTTAATTTTATATGCAACATGACTTCTTTCAGACTAAAAAATGTTTTGACCCCATAGGGGGTTGGAGGATGTGTGTAAGGACAGGATTTGAGCCTACATGGTGCTCTATGCTCCATTCCCTTTAATTTGATATGCAACATGACTTCTTTCAGAAAAAAAAGTTTTGACTCCGCTTGCATGGTGCCCTATGCTCCATTCCCTTTGATATGATATTCAACATGACTTCTTTCAGAATTTTTTTGACTTTTTGAATCCACTTCCAGGGTGTGTGTTAGGACACAATATGTGCTTGCATGGTGCTCTATGCTCCATTCCCTTTGATATGATATTCAACATGACTTCTTTCAGATTCTTTAGACATTTTGACTCCACCCCACTGGTCCCCGGTGTGTGTAAAGACCAAATATGTTATTCCATGGTGTTCTTTGCCCCATTAATTTGATATGCAACACATGACTTCTTTCAGAAAGAAAATGATTTGACCTTTGACCCCTACCCAGGGTTCTAGGGTGTGTGTAAAGAAAGATTATGTGCTTACATGGTGCTCTAAGTTCCATTCGATTTAATTTGATATGCAACATGACTTCTTTCAGTAAATAAAATGCTTAGACCTTTTGACCCTGCCCCAGGGTGTGAGTTAAGGACATAATTTTTGTTTGCATGTTGTTTCATTTGTCATTCCCTTTAATTTGATATTCTCCCGTATTCAGTTGAGTCCTTATCTTTGTTATATCTACTTTTTTTATCTTGATTTATATGTGATTCATGGATAAGTTGGGAATCTTTCATACAAACCATACATTTTTGTGTCTTGATCCATATCAGATTTAAGGGTGAGGTTGGTACCATGAAGCTAGTTTAAGTCCCGCAGTAATTTTCTTACTGTCCGTTCCAAGGCAGTGTTTCTTTTGTGGAAATTATGTTATTTGTGTTCGTCTTGCCATGCTATTATTGCAGCCTATTGGTCACCTGTTGGGAAAGGGCATATTGGCTCTGGTGTGTTGTGTATTCTTGTGTTTTTGTCACTTTCCCATACGCTGTCCAAGGGTCGAGTGAGGGGGTCTATGGGCAAAATATTTGCTACCATGTTGATGCATGTATCAGTCCCTTTAATTTGATGAGCTACATGGCCATATTCTGAGAAAGTTGAATTTCGGTCTCTGCCCCACCCACTTAGTCCACCCAGGGGTGGGGGGGAGGGGGCGGACCAAGACCTTTTTAACTAAAATCCCGTTTGATTGGTTTCATATCTATTGTACATCTTTGAAACTAAACATTGAAAACTGAGTTAGTTGAAAGAAATTGGTGCATCACTTTAAAAGCTATTGATCGGAAACCACAATATAGCCAAAATCTAAGTTAAGGAAGGACCATAAATCAGTCAAACTTTTGCGGATGACCTCCAAATCCTGTGACCTGTATTTAATAATGCATAACCTGTCTGTAAACTTTGAATGAATCGTTACATTCTTTCAAAAGTTATTGATCGTTAACCAAAAAGTTGACGCCGCGGACGACGACGCTGCCGACAGAGTCATGATCACTATGTGTCGATCCTGCTTAGCAGGCGACACAAAAATGACTATGATCGGGAAATACCACACTCACAAACTGCAGACCAACCTACAACACCATAAGGAAGAGGCAAAGCACATTAACAGTCACAAGACATCAGGAAGACAATTAAAGCAAAACAACCAGCTCTCTCTTCCTCCTCAAGATGAAAATTGCAAAAATAGTGAGTATGATCAGGAAATACCACAATCACAAACCGCATACAAATCCATAGCACCGCGAGGAAGAGCCACAAAACCATCACGAGCCACCAGGAAGAAAAACCAAACAAAGCAACCAGCTCTCTCCTCCCCATCAAGATGATTGCAAAACTAGAATGGAAACAAAACCAGAAAGGACACAAAGGAATGCATACCAACACCAAGACAAAACACAGAACTCCCATAAACAATGGGAAGTTTATATAACAATGCATTAAAGGTAAAGCTTTAAAGACACATTTTCTATGTAAAAGCACCCCTCCTAGATTATGACCTATTATATAGTTATAGTCTTATCGTTGTCATTATGGGGCTTTATCATCTTCCATTATTGTAATAAGGGCGAGGTTGATACCATAAAAAGTGAGTATGATTAAGAAATACCGCACTCACAAACTGCAGACAAATCCATGGCAACGCGAGGAAGAGTCACACAACAATTACGAGACACCAGGAAGACAAACTAAGCAGAGCAACCAGTTCTCTCTCTTCCCCATCAAGATGATTGCAAAACTAGAATGGACATAAAGTAACGCACAATAAATCGTAGGACAATTACAGAATCCCATGATACGAGTAACAATCAACAACGAATCAACAACAACAGAATCACCGCCTTAGAACGGACGGCAGCCTAAGTCACTGGAGGTAGGGTTGGGGGGCGTAAATGCATTTTACTGGTACCAAATCTTCGCCCTAGATTCTACTGTTGATAAAGCACAAAAAGCTAAGCTCGCATTGAGGCTTCCTAACTATTGCAACGTATCATCATGGAGAAACAATCTAATAAAATCAACACACTATGATGAACAAATTTCTCGGCTCACGATTCAAAGATAGTCAGAGCTAAAGAAAACCTCAAGTTGAGCCACGGTGGGCCCAGCTACAGATAAGCATCAGGCAACAACCCACCGATTATATTTTGCGTAAACCAGTTTAAGCCCTTTAGTAAAAATACCTTTTACTTTCCGTTCTAAGGCGGTGCTTCTTCTGTGGATCCTTTTTCTTATTTATGTTTCGTGTTTTCCATGCTTTCTTGCCTTTTCATTGCAGCCTTGTGGTCACCTGCTGGGAAAGGGCCGCTCTCTTGGCTCTCTTGTGTGATGTTTTTGTGCTTTGTTTGTTTGTTTTGTTTGGTGCTTAACGACGCCCTTGGAGGGCATTAGCGTCAGACGATATTAAACTAAACATGAATTGGATGGAAATAGTAAAAATTTGTAATAAATAAAATGGATGATAATAATGCATTTTAAAATGACATCGAATTGCTGTACGATTGTTGAAAGGAAAGATCATGTACAATATATTCAGTTTCAAAGAGCTATTCCAGACGACTGTACATGTTGTTTGACTGAACAGAATATAGCGATAGACGATCATAATGATGCAATGATACTATCTATATGGCATTATAGGTATAAAACAAAACACATTTTTTTAAATAGCGATTAGATTTTTTTCTTTTAAAGATGTCAAAATACTATCATATATATATCTTGGAATAACTGTATAATGTTATCAACATGGAAGCAATTATTTCTCACTTGTGCGCAATCGCCACATTCCAAAAGGAAGTGACGTACAGTAAATGGTGCATCGCAAGCAACACATTGTGGCCGCTCTTCACCTAGTAGTAAGTATGATTGAGTGACTCTTGTATGACCTAAGCGGATTTGAGCCAAAACAGCTTCTTTTTTCTAATGTTTTGAACAACTGGGTGGTTTTCACCAATTCTTGGTTTTATCTCAAGAAGTTTGTTTCCAAAGCTGTTATTCCATGAGTTTGCCATTCATCCAAGATATATTTATTGATAGATGGTTTCAAAATCTTAGAAGATGTTGGTTCTAATGAAAGCGATGTTTTTGCTTGCTGATCTACCATCTCATTCCCTAGAATGCCTATATGACTAGGGATCCAACACAGAACAATTTCTTTATTCGTGACTTTTTTTCTAAAAGTTTCTGAATCTGTGGAATCTTTCAACTGGTATGGTTAATAGCTTTCAATACTGAAAGCGAGTCAGAAAATATAATGAATTTGTTGTTAGTGTCACAAGTTTTAATTAAATCTAAAGCTAGACCAACTGCTTTGGCTTCAGCAGTGAAAATTGATGAATCGTCAGGCATACGTTGCATATTAATATGGTTGTCTGATATAGCAGCATAACCAACCCTTGAGTCCTCTATTGACCCATCAGTATAAACGTGTTGATATTTCTTATAACGACTTTGCAGCCGTCTGAAATCATCTTTTAAAATGTATGGATTTGATTCAGATTTTTTCCCAGAGTGTAAATCGAAAAGTATATTAGGCTGTTTCACACACCAAGCTGGAATATTTGGTGTAAAATGTTTTTCAACATTTTGTGGTTTGATATTAGCAGAATCTAAGAGTGGTGAAATTCTGATGCCAAATGATTTAATATCTTGAGGTTTTTGTTCATATAAATTGACATAATTTGGTGGAAATGTAACTTCATGAGTAGGCTATGATGGGTTAGCAGCAAGTCTCATAGCATATTGCAAAAAAGAGTTTCTCTCTTCGTGAGTATAGTGATGGTTCATCTGCTTTCACATAGAGACTAGCAACAGAAGTTCTAAAAGCTCCTAAACTAAGTCCTTGATTATGTATAGGATCAAGCATTTGAAGATATCATTTTCGTGCAGAGCGATATATATTACAGCCATAGTCTAATTTTGACCGGACAAAGGACCGATAAAGCTTAAGAAGTGTAGTTCAGTCTGGACCCTAGAAATGTGGGAATGCATTTTTATAAGATTCAATGCTTTTAAGCTTTGAGATACTTAATATGGGGTATGACAGTAAGATCTTTTTATCAAAATTCATGACGAGGAATTTAGATTCCTAAACAACTGGAATAGGTGACCTATATAAATGTTAAACAGGATCATCATGTTGCTTGCGCAACTGACAGAAATGTACACACTGTGTTTTAGATTTGGAAAACTTAAAGCCATTGCTTGTTTCTCAATTTTCAATCTTATTCAAATTTTGTTGCAGTTGACGTTCAATCGCCCCCATGCATTTTGAGCGATAACAGATACAGAAGTCATCAACATATAATGAGCAATCAGTAAGATTACCTAAACATTTCACAATATCATTTATTTTGATATTAAAAAGTGTTGTAGACAGAACGCCCCCTTGAGGTACACCTTGCTCCTGGTCATAATAGTCAAACAGAGAGAAGCCAACTCTGACTTGCATGATGTGGTCTGCAAGGAAGTTTTCAATGAATGCAGCAAGTCTACCTCTTAATCCTAGTTTATGGATATCTTTAAAATGCTGTATCTCCATGTGGTATCATAAGCTTTTACGAAATCAAAAAAACACAGCGACTACATGTTCCTTTTTAATAAAAGCATCACATACGAAAGTTTTCAATCTAACTAAATTATCAGTTGTACTGCGGTCAGATCTGGAACCGCGATAATATTATATGATTATTAGATTCTAAAAACCAAGTTAGGGATCTTTCATGCAAACCAAATATCTATGTGTTCTGATCCACATCTGAATTAAGGGTGAGGTAGGCGCCGTTAAACTGGTTTAGGCCCTCCATTTAAATATTTTACTGGCCGTTCCAAGGCGGTACTTCTTTTGTGAACCTTTTATGTTTTTGTTCTGTCTTGTGTTTGCTATGTATTTGTAAGCGTCTGTTTATTTGTGCTTTGTGGTCACCTGCTGTGAAAGGGCTGACCTATTGGCTCTCGTTTGTCGTGTCTAACTGTAAGTTTATCACTTTCCTATTGGTAACCAAGGCCAGGTGTGGTACTTGATTGTATCGATTCCTGATCTTTGCACCCTTACTTTTATTTATCACTCTTTCAGGTGCTTAACATTGACAACTTGTTAAAGCTATAGATTCCGCAGGACCTTAACAGGTTTAAAATAGGAATAATTGTTGCATATTGCCAATCTTCTGGAAATTACCAGTAGTCCAAATGTAATTGAATATATTCAAAAGGGTTTCAAGAGAATTATCTGGGAGATGTTTAAGCATTTTCGATAGTGGATCTCATCAGGACCCATGGCTGAATCATGTGACAGTTGAATAACTTCAAACAATTCACCTAAATTAAAATGCTTGTTATAAATTTTATTATTTTGTGATTTAAAATTAAATTTAACTTTCTCTTGTTCTGATTTAATCTTTCTGAAGAATTCAGAGTAATTGAATGAGGATGAATTGTGACAAAACATTTCTCCTAAAGTATCAGCAATGTCGGGTTTTGAGGTTGCTTTATTGTCAGCACCCACTCTGTTTAAATGTATGTAACTGGGGGATTTGTTTGTTCCAGAGAATTTTCTTATCATATCCCAAACTTTTATAATAGGTGTTTTATGATTGATTTTCGAAACATAAGATCTCCATGACTTACGCTTCGAAAATTTAATAGTTCTACTGGCTTTAGCTCTAAATACTTTGATGTCATTGAAATTGTTGGTATTTGGAGATCTTTTGAATTTAGATTGAGCTTGTTTGCGCTGATTAATTGCTTCTTTAAAGACCTCATTGTACCATGGATTACTTTTAGTTGGATTTGTCGAAGTTTGAGGAATACGTTCTTTAGATATTTCAATAAGAGAAGAAATAAAATCAGTTATAGGATCAGAAGATTCTTCGAAGTTTTCTGGTACCAATTTACCAGTGCATAGAGTATTAAATAGATCCCAGTTGGCTCTATTTAATTTCCACTTTGGATTGCGATCTTCAGTGGAAAATGTGTTCTGTTCAATGATGATAGGGAAGTGATCACTATTGTGTTGGTCTTCACATGCAGACCAATTAACATCAAGAAACAGTGATGGATGACAGAAGGAAGGATCAATAGATATAAAAGACTCTGTACTTGGTCAACGTTAAGTGTAAGACATCATTCATAATACATAAGTCATTCTTTGTAATGAAATTCTCGATAAGTGTACCTCTGGAAACATTGTTTTGACCACCCAGAAGATATTGTAACCATTGAAGTCACCTTATATGATATACAGAGAAGGAAGTTGTTGCAGTAAAGTATCCAAGTGTTGGGAGTTAAGAAGAAAAGGATGTAGGAATATATACAAAACATATAGTTATTTCTCTGTCTAGAATGACAGGACCAGCAGTTGCTTGTAGTTCTGTATGTAAATCAATCTTTCTTTGAGGGAAAGATGATTTCACAAATATTGAGACACCACCAGAGGGGCGTCAGACAATCGGTTTGAACATATTTATATATATTAAAACCTTTTAACAAGATGTAATCGTCTGGTTTAAGAAATGTCTCTTGAAAACAAAATACAGATGGATTGTATTCAGAAATCATTAATGATGCTTCATTATGATTGGGTTTCAAACCTCAACAATTACATTGTATAATTCTAAATAATAATAATGCTTGAAAATAATATTAAAAGGGGTAATAAAATAATGGTTAGATTAAAACCTTCCATTATTTAAGATAAAGGTAATCGTTACAGTGTTCCTTTAGGGTGGTGATCACTGGAAGATGATTGTGAAAACCACAGAATCATCGTCCATAACCTCCTCTTCATCTTTTTCAGCAAACACAGAATATGGATTCTTTTCAGCTTGTTTTGCTTTTTGTGCTTCTTCTTTTTCTTTCTGTGCTTGCTATTAGAAATAGCTGGCGTCTTTCTTCTTTTTGTTGTTGTTTTAGTTGTTTGAGTTTATCTTTTTCTTCTTTTTTCTTCTTCTTCTCATCTTTCCTCATCATATCAAGGATTTCCTGCTTGAGGGCTGGCCCAGGATGAGATGAGTTTTCCTTTCCTTGCTTTTTGTCCTGTGGGTTTTCTTGTGTTTCCGTTTTTTTTATATTCTGTGATGCTTTCGTCTGTTTGGGTATTTTTATCCCCAGTTTGTGTTGTTTTATTGCAAGTGCCAGGTTTTACTGCACTTGCAAAGGTTTGACCTGTGTAAAATTGCTTGTATTGTTTACGAGCATCAGAAAATGATATGTTGTTTTCAAATTTTATTTTTAGTATTTTCTTCTCTTTATCCCATTGTGGGCATTGTTTTGAGTTTGCAGGGTAGTCACCTGAGCAGTTGACACATTTGGCTGGTTTGTCACACACGCCAGATGGTCCACAATGTTCAAGCTTATCGCAGTTGCAGCAAACAGCATGTCTACAACATTTATTTTTCGCAGTGACCAAATCTCTTTTCGTGTGACTCTTTAGCACATTGTATCAAAAGATCACCAGACCTTAGGTTTTTATGTTATTTGGTTCTCCTGCAATGCTCATTATTGTTTTATGTACAACGGAGAAAGAGAAGAAATAGTATCTCTTTTTTCTGAATGGATTATTAAGAATCTGGAATTTTTTTATTGGGGTAGGTGAACTTGATTTAGTTGGTTGAGAAGCTGGGTGCGATTTTTCAGAGTCAGTATTTGAATTTGCTATGTGATGTTCTTTGCTGAATGTTTAGCCATGTAGTTTAGTTGAACGATACATCCTCCATGCTCCCCATCCAACGTGGAGCCCAACAAGGGAGCACTTTAATGGAGTGGATTTCCGACCTCCAGTGCTAGAGATACATAGAAGGTATACTTGCACAAAAAGAATCAGCACAATTGACCCGTTTAGCCACTGCCTTCCTGGATAATTTTATAAAAGAAAGAAAATACAAGATAATGGACATATGGTTGGCATCAGAACGAAAGTATAGAACGAAGACATAAGAAATATTTTTTTTTTACATTTTCAGCACCCTGGTGCTCACTGGGCCGTGTTTCCACCTCAGTCTACCCCACCAAAGAGACGTGTTGAGTCATACAGAATTCATTAACGTCCATATTATGCATGCTCTCATTCTCCAGTCCATCCCCTTTGAATTACCGATAAAGCCACCCATAGTATTACAATAAATATCGTCCCCTGTGTGAAGTGTGTCCCAGAGACCACAGCAAGGTGGTAGAGTCGCTCCAGGGAGTAAAATATTTTATCCTAGGGTCAACCTTGTGACCTTGGGGTGAGGTCAAAAGGTCAAATATCATTAATTTTTTACAACCATGTCAATTCTAAGATTTTTATACCAAACTTTGTGTCAGTTCTTACAAATAAAAGATAGAAACATATTGAACAGAATTTTCATTCTGTTGCTGGAGTCATTCCGCAGGGGTGGGACTTGGGAGTGCTGGATGGAATACGGTACATGATCCTTCCTGTCAACAATCGTACAACAACTTGATGTCATTTTAAAATTCAATATTATCATCAATTTTATTGATTACAAATTTTTACTGTTTCCATCCAAATCATGTTTAGTTTAATATCGTCTGACGCTAATGACCCACAAGGGTCGATGCGTCGTTAAGCACCAAATAAACAAACAAAACGAATAAAAATATGGTCAAAAGAAAGGAGTAACCATGCACAAAGGTCCAGGTTTCCCTACGCAGTCCTGAATGATGCCTATGGGATTTTGATTTGACTTTATCAATAGTCAAAATGACAGGAGTAACAATTTAAAAGGTTCCTGGTTTCCCAACGCGGACCTGAATGTCGCATTTGGAATTATGTCTATCAATAGTCAAAATGGTCAAAAGACAGGAGTAACCATGCACATTGGTCCTGGTTTTCCAATGCAGTCCTGAATGATGCCTATGAGAATTATGTCTTTATCAATATTCAAAATGGTCAAAATGACAGGAGTAACCATTTACAAAGGTCTCAGTTTCCCGATGTGGTCCTGAATGCTGGGTAAGGGTATAATGTGTGTATCAATATTCAAAATGACAGGAGTAACCATTTAGAGGGGGTGGACAGGGGGTGCGGGGGTACGGGGATAGAGGGTGCGGAATCGGGGGTAGAGGGTGCGGAATCGGGGGGAGAGGGGGCGGGAAGCGGGAGTAGAGGGGGCGGGAAGAGGGGCCATTATGGGCGGGGGTCTGGAAAGATTGGAGGGCGAAATTGCTTTTTTTTACTAGAAAATTCATAAAAAATGATTCATAACGATACCCTTTAAGACCTATAAGTCATATAAGGGCCTAAAAGGATGCAGTTCACTTTCGAGTCTTCGGTTTCGAGTAATTTCGGGCGTGACTGTTTCTGTCCATATTTATCAGTCTCCGTATTGGATTGCGTCCCTTTGATTCTCTTCCTTTGAAATTTACACATTTAAACCGCGTTCAGCTGCCATCGATAACTATTTTATTTATTTCGTCAGGGACGTATACATATAGCTACCGCTTACGCAAAAAACGCATTAGCGTACGTATTAAATCGAAACTATGGAATTATTATATGCCAGTTTTATTCCTGGTAATACGTATACAAAGTGCGTGTAGAAAAGCAGTTCTCATCTGCCTAATTCCAATTGTGGCAGGTGTTTCCAATTGTGACAGGTGTTAGCATGTTTATGGTGGCATTACTTTCTTTGAAGGTTCGGCACCCAAAAACGAAGTAAAAAGGAGGCCCTGATTTTTTAAAGATTTTTTATTGTACACCACTACCAAGAGTGTGTTATATCGTGGCGCGCGGACAGTGAAGCCGCATTTTCATTTTGTCATCTAGGTAAATTCATCAGCATGCGCTATTTTTAAGGGCAGACTATTAATTTTAGGCAAGTTGCGTCCCTGTCCGAGCTAGAGAATTACTTTTGTAAACTGCTAAAAACTTTAAAAAAAAAAAAAAAAAAAAAAAAAAAAAAAAAACACTGACAGCACGAGTTCACCGATCTTATAAGGCTGACCTCCATGGTATGCTAGTGTTTTGATCTGTCATAATATCGATGATATGGCGTATTTTAAAGTGACATTCACAAGAATCAAGTATTGAGATTCGTGTTCAAAAGAGTTAGGCCTACACCTTACAATGTTCATACTAGAATCCATTTTTCCACAAATGTGAAAGAGTTTTATGAAGGTTCCTTAGAGCTTATATCTCGCTACTCAAAATCATGCATATGAACCCTTCCTTGTCTCCCTTATAGTTCTTCTAAAACAAACTTTTACAGGAATAGTAAGTGAGTATGATCAGGAAAAACCACAATCACAAACTGCAGACAAACCCATGGCACTGCGAGGAAGAGCCATACAACAATCACGAGACACCAGGAAGACAAACTAAGCAAAGCTGCAAAACTAGAATGGACATAAAGTAACGCACAACAAAACATAGAACAATTACAGAATCCCACAATTGGAGTAACAATCAACAATAAATCAACACCAGCAGAATATCCTAATACTTATACACTTTTGTCTTTGCAAACAGTTTGGACCCAGATCAGCTTCTATCGGTCCTGATCTTGATTCTGCCGGTCCTGATCTTGACCCAACACTTTTTGCACTCTGATGGCGCCAGGTATTCCTGATTTTTTTTGATTTTTTGCGAAAAAGTTAGCTTTGAAAACAAATCAGCATATAAGGGAGCGCAGTGGCTCAGTGGTAGAGTGCTTGACTCGAGACCGAAGGGCTGCGGGTTCGAGCCTCACCGGCGTCACTGCGTTGTGTCCTTGAAAAAGAACATTAATCCTAGCTTCGTACTGGTTCAACTCAGGAAGACCCGTCCCTTTATAACTGAGAGATTGTTGATGGGACGCAAGGAATCAAATCAAACAAACAAACAAATCAGCATACCAAGTATGCAAAAAGAGTTAATCAACACACAATTTTTAAGAGCAGCGCAAAGCATGTACCTGTATTTATGATTTTAGAAGTGATGCCAAAAATTAAAAAAAAATCAATATTGTTTTTGCTGTTACCTCTTCAATATCTTCAATATGTTAAGAGGTCGATAGGTTGGCAAACGTTTTTTATAAAACTTTTTGTATGAAAAAGTAAAACAAAAATCCTTTAAAAAGTCTAGAAAATAGACCTTAATATCCCAAAAAGGCTCAAAATTGAATAGGTGTCAAAATTGACCATAAACAAGAGGTTTTTGTTTTGCCTAGCATAAATAATGTTTCCTTTGCTGGTTCGAGAAAAGACACTGATCTGGAGATAGTCTGGTTCTTTGCCTACTGGGCATGAAAATACGACAGATGAGTCTATGGTGAACTAGTCTTAGTTCTTCACTTACATATATACGCTTTAGTTCTTGAATAAGAACAAAATTTTATCGGGGGGAGGGAAAAATCTGATAGGGGGAGGGAAGTGGGGGAGGGGGGAGGGAACTGGGAATGGGGTACCCCCCTGTCCACCCCCTCCATTTACAAAGGTCTCGGTTTCCCAACGCAGTCATGAATGATGCGTGAGGATATTATTTTTCATATCATATTCAAAAGGACAGAAGTAGCCATTAAAAAGGTCCTGATTTCCCATTGCAGTCCTAAATGATTTGTAAGGAAATAGCAGTAACCATTTACAAAGATCCCCGTTTCCCAACGCAGTTCTGAATGATTGCTTTGGGCATTATGTCTTTATCAATGTTCAAAATGACAGGAGTAACCATTCACAAATGTCCCGGTTTCCCAACGCAGTCCTGAATGATGCCAATGGGAATTATGTCTTCATTAATATTCGAAAAGGTCAAAATGACAGGAGTAACCATTCACAAAGGTCCTGGTTTCACCAGGCAGTCCTGAATGATGCGTAAAGGAATTATGTCTTTATCAATATTCAAATTAACAGGAGTAACCATTCACAAAGGTCCCAGTTTCCCAATGAAGTCCTGAATTATGCCAATGGGAATTATGTCTTCATTAATATTCAAAAAGGTCAAACTGACAAAAGTAACCATTCACAAAGGTCCTGGTTTCTCCACGCGGTCCTTAATGATGCGTAAGGGACTTATGTCTTTATCAAGGAGTAACCATTCCCCAAGGTCCCCGTTACCCAATGCAGTCCTGAATGATGCTTACGGGAATTTTTGTCTTTATCAATATTCAAAAGACACTTCCTTTTGGAGAGTGGCGATTTTGCACAAGTATGAAATAATTGTTTCCATGTTGAAAATGAAATAGTTATTCCAAGATATACATATAGATAGTATTATGACATTTTTAAGACAAATGAATCTTTTTAACAAACTCTAATTGCTATTAAAATCATAATTTGTTTTACATTTGTATAGCAAACTATAATACAGATTCTTGAATGTTGTATTTTGTTCAGTTAGAGAACATGTACAGTTACCTGAATAGCTCTTTTATCTGTGTACGTGGTCTCTCCTGTCAACAATCTTATTGTAACTAATTACCATTATACAAACTCATCATCATCATTCCTTTTATTTTATCTTACAAATTTTTACTTTTTCTATCCACATCATGTTTAGTTTAATACCGTCTGACGCTTATGACCCACAAGGGTTGATATGTCGTTAAGCACCAAACAAACAAAATCAATATTCAAAATGGGCAAAATGACAGATGTAACAATTCACAAAGGTCCCGGTTTTAGATACTTTGTCCAGAGAAATTCTTTCATAACATCAAATAAGGTTTCTTGACCAAATAATTAGCATTCCTTTCTAATACGCGCAAACAAGTGAGAGGTTGGTTGCCACCCTCTTGGAACTCAAACTAATCATGTTAACAGAGGGGCCAGCATCACCAACCTCAGCACATACGGGGCGTTTGGACAATATTTTGGTTTCATTACAGGTAATAACAAGAAATTCGTGCACAATGCCATCAGTGCGTACCAAAATAATGTTTCAACCAAAACATGTTGTGGGTACTCCAGAGAACCTTAGCACACAAAAGTAACAAAAATATGTTAAAGTTGATGAGTAAGAATATACTTACAATGTTGATGGTCAAAATATTTGGCTATCTGAACTTGCAAACATAAAGTATAGATGTAAACGAAATATGTTTTTACCAAAGCAGGATATAATAGCCGAGTCACTTAACCCTTTTCCTCATGAAAAATAAATTATTCATGCTAAGCTCCACCCACTATGAATAATTATAGAAATAAACTTTCATATTGGTACATGTAGCAAAGATATTTCTCGCCAGCTCCACCAGTGTATGATCATATCTAATCATATTTCTATACGCAAACAGATTAGACCCTGACAAGGCAGCTTGTACATGAGCTGCCTGGTCTGGGTCTGCTCTGTCTGCGAAAGTGTTAAGCATCTCTATGAGGTGAAAGGTCAATGTTTCTGGGCACATGCAATTAGTACCAAAATTCTATGTACTGGCCCATTTATTGTGTGTCAATCTCTTCATTGACAGCAGGCAAGTCTTCACTTTGAAGCGGTTTTATATTGATCGTAATAGCTGGAAACATTAAAACCGTTTTATTACATCGATCACGTCATGGCGTGTAAATAAATAATGCTTAGCCGTGTCACATTAAAGATATACTACGTGATACAGAATAGCAAATACAGTCTTTAACCCGTTGCTTCTGATATTTATTTTTGAAAATGAATTATTTTCCAAGCATTATTATGTAATTTTAACTGAATTTCTGTTCGATTTTTTCCCGTTATGCCCAACATCACATATCGCAACTACAATTGGATGTGTACATTACATGTATATTCTTGCAATAGTATGGATACTTTGTCCAAAAAGGTTGTACATGAATGCATTTCCAAAATAGATGATTCAGTATTTCAATATCCATGGAGCAAAAATCACATAATGCTGTATACCAAATATTACATTTTAATAAATATATGTTTGTTAAAATAATGCGCATTAAGAATTTATAATTAAAATTTTCAAGCTTAATGCCTTTCGTTGCTTGTAAGGAGGGCGTGTATATGATTTTCAAATCAAGATCTTCTCGATAAATTGTTCCGTCCATTTTACTTCTGCGTATTTTGTTTTCTGTAGTTAGCTATATACATATTTATTAGTGTGTTCGGTTTTCGTTAATTGATTAAGTATTGTTATTTACTTTGGCCTGTTTTCATTTTTATTTTAGCCCCGCTTTATAAAAATGGGGGCTATATAGGATTGGGTTGTCTGTCATTCCGTTCGTTCGTTTGTTCGTTCGTCCATTCGTTTGGTCATCCGTCATAATTTTTTCGTTTCCGCTCAATATCTTGAGAAATACTTAATAGAACCTAACCAAATTTTGTATGTGCATTTGTATTGACATGATCTACATTGGGATTGTTACGTTTTATTTATCGAACATTTGTACAAGAGTTATGACCCTTGATTTACGACGAAATTTCGTTTCCGCTCAATATCTTGAGAACTACTTGACATACTTTCATCAAATTTTATATGTGCATTCATATTGAGACGATCTAGCTTGGGATTGTTACATATATTTTTTGGGAAATTTGTACCAGAGTTATGGCCCTTTATTTATGCCAAAATTTCGTTTACACTTATTATCTTGAGAACCAATTGGTAGAATTTCACCAAATTTTATGTATGCATTCATATTGGCAAGATCTAGCTTGGGATTGTTACAAGCTATTTTCGCTAATTTTTCACCAGAGTTATGGCCCTTGATTTACGCTGAAATTTCGTTTCCGCTCAATATCTTGAGAACTAACTAACATTTTTCACCAAATTTCATATATGCATTTATATTGACAAGATCTAGCTTGGGATTGTTTCACATCATTTTACGGTAATTTGTACCAGAGTTATGGCCCTTTATTTATCCAAAATTTCGTTTCTGTTCAATATCTTGAGAACAAATCGCCCCCTTAGTGGTAGAAGGTGCTATCTAACATTTTCAACAAAACTGAGCTATTTTAGTTATTACTATTCTTAACATAGTATCTTTCATCTCACAAATTATCATGGCTGTATTCCTTGAACACAACTGATGGTAACAAACTTTCATTTGGGGTTATGTGTATAACTATACTGACGTCAACTAAAAACGCCTCACTCATTATCACTGATTTCTTAGCGATGGTATATAAAAATGAACAGCCAGGTACTGCTTCTTTATGTAGAGGTTGGGCGATGTTAGAAAATGACTTTAATTTGATATGCAGGTGACACGTTATTATGATGACGGCATACAGGCTCAACGTACACATAACGGCATTGTGCATAGATCGCTTATATTTTGAATTTGCACCCAGTTTGTGCCGTTAATCTTTTGCTAATCAATGAACAAAATTTGGATAATTTTTTTCAAACAGTTGTGCTTGCGAGAAATAACTTTATGAAATTAGACGTCATATTAAAGACAAAATGTAATAGACTTCGAGCTAAAAAAGGTCCTGCTCCCCCCCTAGGGAATTTTGCAGACATATCCTATCTTGAAGAAAATTTCAAGCCGCATCTTTTAAGAGATGTTTGCACTCTGTGCTCCGAGGCGTTAGTCTCTGACAGCCTGTTACATATGTTACTGTAACAAACTAAGGAAAAAAAAATGAAAGTTTGAGCTACAGAAAGAAGACATTAAACCATCTAATTATTCAAATTTCTTATGTAGTTTGCAAGCTGGATGCCTAAGCTACATAAAAGCAGCATTTTAAACAAAATTACAGCCTTCAATGGTGTTATATGCGTTACATAGATTAAATTTCCCTTTGAAAGTTGAAATCGTGACTAACATCATTCATTTTACAGACGATTTGTGCATTTTTACAAGTGTTTTTCATCTTAGTTTACTAAAGTACTCATTTGACTAATAGAAAAAACAACGTTTGCTTTTCTATCTCAAATACATTGTTTTATATGAATTATTAAACAACCCTACCCCCAATTTTAAGTATCAAATTTTGGTATCTATTATTGAAGAAAAATATATTAAAATATTTGACTCTCGTGGATATCTTACATTTTTGGCACTGTCTTGCTACTGCAATAAAGAATCATACATTTGCAAGTTTGACATCAGGATCAGAGCACTTATTAAAGTATGTAACGTATGTTACATGGCATAATGAATGAGCTAGGAAATTTTCTTGCAAGTAAGAGATGATATTTCAGAAAAATACCGTTTTTCACATGTTTTCCTATTAATCTCTAGCCTCTGGTGCCTAAGTCTTAGTAATTACAGTCATTGCTGATAACAAGCCCTTGGAATTGTGTTAACTATGTTATATATAACCTTTTTAATCACTTATTTCCTAATGCCTATAATATTAAAATATATAGACATTAAATAGAAAATAATAGTTCTCATTTAAATGACACAATCTAATAAATATTCCTATTAAATAAAATTATTCAAAAACAATCTTATTCAAGTCACCCTCACAATGTCTATCATTGTGTCTGCTTCTATTGCAAAATAATCACCCATTTCATCACAACCAGTAGAATCATGGCATTGTATTAGGACTGCAAACTGAGTACAACCCTGTTCCTCTCCACCCCTTTGGGAATTGTGCAGACATATCCTACCTTAAAGAACAATTCAAGCTGCATCAAATAAGAGATGTTTGCACTCTATTAACTAGGGGGTTAGCCTGTAATTATATGATACGTATGTTACCATATCATTTTAAGAATAAATGGATTTAAAGTCTGAGAAACAGATAAAAGACATAAAACTATCTATTTATTTGAATTATTCATGTAGTTTGCATGCTGAATACCTTTGATACATAAGAAAAGATTTTTTAACAAATATACAGCTTCCTATGGTGTTATATGTGTTACATTAATTAGGATTACTTTTTAAAATTGGTAATTGTGACAAACATCACTTATAAGCATTTCATGTGATCCTCCTCTTTAGCCATCAAAAGATTTAATTTTCTTTGTATGTGTGGCCAGTGTCAGCGTCAAACAACTTGACTCAGCCAAACTTGAATCCTTTTAGCATTCTTCAAAAGCAGAAACAGTATGTCAGTGTCATGGGATCAAACACCTGATTAAATATGGGTTTAATGCCATTTCACATATATGCATACAATGGAGTATGACTCTGGTATATATCTCTTCCTGTGAAGTGGCAAGAGCAATCTAACTGCAGCTGCCTCTTCATCCGTGCTAGTCAAATGATAACTTTGCTCTGATTTTGCAAAATCTATGTCTCTACCGTGTACCTCTAACATAAGATTTCTGACATTGGTCGAACAGAAATTTGATAGGCTGCTTTTTTGCATCATTTGCCATGGAACCTATCCAGTCTTTTGGTGCTCAAGTCCTCAGGTCTTAGATCAATAGTATTTTGCTGCGCCCAAAAACTTTATAAGTTTTCTTTAATTACAATGTTGACTCTTGATGGTTTTGGCAGACCGTCTGAAACAATTTCTGTTACACCTTGAAAGTTATCTCGTATAAGAGAAAGAATATGAAGTTGGACATTGCCATCAATTATGTTTGCAGTTGGTGTTTTTTGATGTCAGTACATTGAAGCGTGTCTTAAAATAATGTAAAACCTATGATTTCTCAGTTTTTGCAGCCATATCATTAGCTGTTGCATTCAAAAGAAGGAAAGTGGACTATAGGTAGAATGGGATAATCAGTAGTTTTTTATTATGCTCTATGGAAGATTTATACAGAGTAAACAAGTTGATAAGGTGCCTCATTTCATGATCCATTGAAAACACTGAAATTGAAAACACTTGCCTCTGACTGTGTAATCAAAAAGGATGTCACGACAATGCCCTTGCTCATTTATTATGACGAGTTATATATGTTACATCCTTTAATAAGCGTTCTTATCTTAGAAACTTAGTGAATCATTGAATTGAAAGGGTCTAATTTGCACTCTGTTCATCCTGCATTTCATTGCTTTACCTGCTGAGATACATCTAGTTCGTTTATCTGAAGGGAAAGAGTTACCTCAGTTTCAGCACTTCAGAAGTACTAAGACTTCAAATAAGTTTTTGAATGCTTGGGGAAAGATAATAACTGCAGAGACATTATTAGATGAAAATGTGTGGGTTGCATGTATGGAAAGGCTACATTCATAAAAGTTAACCAGCTAAGATATGATTCTTTATCACAGAAATATCAAGGTACATCAGTCCAGGTTCTCATTGCTCTTAATGGCATAGTTTTCCTCCTTGTAAAGCTTTAGTCTTTCTCCTACTTGCAGAGTATCACTTGAAACACATACTCAAAGAGCCAACTATTAGGAATTCATATCAGTTTCCAAATGTTCCAAGCCATAAATGGCAAAATTGGAAAGTTGATAATGGCTCATCAACTTTGAGTGGACTGGTGGTAAAGTTGAATAACAGTAAATGATTGAAATATTGTGTGATGATTCTACTAGTTGCAAGGAGGCGTGTGATAATAATGATTACCACAGAAGCAGACAACTACAAACATTTAACATGAGTGTTAAATCGATGAGAAATAGTTTGGACAATTTCATTTATTGTATTTTCTTGTAAAAATGCAAAGCTATCTTTTCTATTTGTGGCTTTATATTTAGCATTATATGCACAGTATTAGGAAATGTGTCCTAAAGGTCATTGATAACATCTGTAACACCAGTCCATGGGCTTGATAATCAGAAATGAATATAATTTCTAGTGTTTTGGCACCAAAGACTTATAAGTACACATTAAGTGTCCTGATCTTTAACTAAATGACATCTTGTAGATATATGAGCAAGACAAACTAAGAAAATGAAAAATATCCACACACTGTATTCACTTTCATGTGTTTTACTTAAATGGTAATAACTAAATTCACTTCTCTGTAAAACTGGGAGTAGGGTTGTGTATTAGCTCCTATAAGACAATATATTTAAGTTAGATTTTCCTATTCATCAATTGAGTATATGTTTGTAAAATCTAATAAAACAGTTTGAAACCAAGTCATAGTAGTTGTTTAACTACATGACAATAGCCACAACTATAGCTTTTAAATTATAATTAGGCTCATGTAACGCACATAACACCACAGTTAGCCATATTAATGTTAAACAGCTTCCATATGTAGTAAAGACATCCAGTATAAAAACTATAAGAATGTCAATTTATTAGATAATTTTAATGTCTTCTTTTGGTAGCTCAAACATTCAAATTTCTTATTCTCAAATTGATTTAGTAACATATGTAACAAGCTGTTACAGGCTAACGCCCCGACTTACAGAGTGCAAACATTTCTTATTAAATGCACCTTGAATGGTTACATAAGATGTAATTTGTCTGCAGATTTCCAAAGGGGATTAGGATGGAGCAGGCCCTTACTCAGCTTGATGTCAAAATACTGTTTGATGATTTTACTTATCACGCTAACATATGTAACACTCTCTGATCTTTAAAACTTGATGACAACTAGCAGATCTATAAGTCTTTATCATAGGAGCCAGTTTAAAATCCCTAAACAATGTAAGATGTCCAACAGCTGCGAGTTTTTTTTTCACAATTTTAGCTCAAACTTTCAAACTACATTTCCTTTATTTGATATAGTAACGCATGTAACACGCTGTTTCAGACTAACGCCCCAACATAGAGAGTGCAAACATCCCTTATTCGATGCAGCTTGAGTTGTACTATAAGAAGGAATATGTCTGCAAAATTCCCTCGAGGAGATTAAAACATTTTTAGGCATATCTTACGTAAAGAAAATTAGCTTGCCCATTTATTACATCAGGTAACATATGTTACAGCCTCTGATATTAAAAATTTTGCAACAAACTTGCAGATTTATGAGTCTTTTCATATAAGCAAATAAATCCCAAACAATGAAACACATTCATCAACTGCAAATATTTTTTAACTATTTTTACTTAAGTTTTAATACCAAACATTTCACCTTAAAAGTGGGTAGGGGTAGGGTTGTTTAATTGCTTATTTCAGAAAAAATATTTAAGCTAGGGAAACAAACTTAAATTTTTCTGTTAGCCAATTGCATAAGCTAGTCAGACATGGTTAAAACATTTTGCAAATACACAGAGAGATTGTGAATGTAAATGATGTTAGCCACACTTGCAAATTTTATTGGGTTATCTGATTTGTGTAACGCATATGACACCTTAGGAAGCCGCAATTTTGTTCAAATGGCTGTCATACGTAGTTAAGATATCCAGTATGCAGACTATATGAATGATTTTTAAAAATAAATATTTTAATGTCTTTAATTTGTAGCCCAAACTTTCAATTTACTTTTTCTTAGTTTGATAAAGTAACGTATGTTACAGGCTCTTACAGACTAACGCCCCGGAGCACAGAGTGCAAACATCTCTTAAAAGACTCGGCTTTCAATTCTCTACAAGATAGGATATGTCTGCGAAATTCCCTAGGGTGGAGGAGCAAACCCATACTCAGCCATCCGTCTATAAGGTCCGTTTACGAAACTTGCCAACATTCTCGTTTTGCTTTAAGTAATGGAAAAAATGAAAAGGTGGTGCATGAGGTAATGTAAACAGAAAATGCCTACATAAAATTACGTTATTTAAGATGAGCTGTAACGCCAAATGGCCAGTCGTTGGTCTACGTTAACGGAAATCAAAACGGCCGTCTGGAACACGTGCCGGATTGCGTTTCCTCCGCAATCGTTGCTGACTTTTGCAAAGGATTCGTAAAATTTTTTTCACCCAGTTTGCAGAGTCATGACATTTAAGTTTTACTGAAATGCATGGCGAAAAGGTGGGTGGGGTAAGTTGTTTCGTTAAGCAGACGCATGCAAACATTGTCTTAACATTATAAACGCATTTTTGGTAAAATAGAGACTGTTTTACAATGGTAAAACAAGTTTTTCCTGTCAACGGATTGTGTCTGGAAACAATGCAAATGTGGCTAAAATCTTGTGTCGCACGACATGGTGACCCCTGTCCCAAACCGAGAACGTTTTCTCAGCCTCAAATATTCTTTCAGCAATTTTGTTTTCATGAGATATGCTTGACTGATAAGATGTTATAATGCAATAAAATTCATAACTTTAGTCTGATTAGTCTAAGAGATATTCACGTTTATTTTTAGATGAGGCGTTTTTCCTTGACATCAGTATATGATTTTGTAAGCGGCAAAAAGAGTAATTTGTTGTCAAATTTGCAGCAGAAGGTGCTATGTGTCACATAATACCTTTTAGTTGGAAGAAATTGCTGCTTTTGTTAAAGTTATTTAGAGTTAAAAGTTGTTACATGACAAATAACACCTTTTGCATTTACCAGAATGATTACAACAATACAATATTGGGTGACAAAATGTACCATTTGACAGATAGCGCCATCTTTTTTGTTTTGAAAAAGTTGCTATTTGTCAAATAGCACATTTTTTCATTAACACATAACTTATTCTTGTATAAAAATGTCGATTTGGTACATATATATGTAACATTCTTACAAACAGATATGACATCCTTTCATAGAGATGTTATATTCTTACAAAGATATGTTGCAACCTTACATACATTTCACATTCTTACATTACAGGTGTCACATTATTACTTACAGATATCACACTTTTACATAATGAAGTCACATCCTTACAGACAAATAAGACATTACTACATATTATATTTGTCACATTCTGACATGCATGTGTTGTATTCTTACATAGAGAAATCGCATTCTTAAATAGAGAGATGTCACATTCATATATAGTGATGTCATATCATCTTTCATAGAGATGCCACATTCTTACATACAGATGTCACATTCTTCCATAGGGGTATCACATTCTTACATTAGACAACTTAAATGTTCTTCTGCGGTTAACATGAGGACTTGTCAAGGTATAGTGGGATAGGAATACATAGTGGTGTCCACCTTGGATTTGAAGGAATATATTAATTGTTTTGTTAAATAACCGTGCTTTATTTTCTCAATTTTTTAATAACCTTTGAGTTTAGTAACAAACGGCATTTAATACCGTTACTCATCAAAAAATCAAATTATGAAATCAAGAAATTTAAAGAAATATCAAAGTATTACAAAGAAATATCACATCCTTACATACAGATGTCTTTTTCCTACATAATGATGTCAAATCTTAAAAGACCTGTCATATTCTACATACAGATATGGCATTGTCACATTCTTACAAAGATATGCCACATTATTGCAATGTAATATCACACTCCTGCATACAAATATTATAGTTATTCTTACTAAGATATGTCACATTCATATGTACAAATTTTACATTCTTACATACTATGTTACATTTGTATATACTTGTCACATTCTTTCATAATTATGTTACATTCTTACAAAGACTTGTCACAACTTTTATAGAGATGTTGCATTATGTAGAGATAACACATTGTCATATATCATGATGATGCAATATGCTCAAACATACATATGACACGATCTAATATAAATATGACGCATTCTTACATAAACATGAAACATTCTTACATAAAGATGATACCTGCGAGCTGAACATTTCTTGTACTTCAACAGCAGCAGAATCTAGGGCGAAGGTTTTGGTACCAATAAAATGCATTTAACCCCCCCCCCCCCCCCGTGGCTTAAGTTGCTGTTCTAAGGCAGAGGTTCTGTTGTTGTTGAATCATTGTTTATTGTTACTCCAATTGTGGGTATTATGTATTTGTTCTATGTTGTGTTGTTCGTTACTTTATGTCCATTCTAGTTTTGCTATCATCTTGATGGGGAAGAGAGAGAGAGAGAGCTGGTTGCTTGGCCTAGTTTGTCTTCCTGGTGTCTCAAGATTGTTGTGTGGCTCTTCCTTGCGGTACCTTGGGTTTGTCTTCAGTTTGCGATTGTGGTATTTCCTGATCATACTCACTATTTTACATTATATATTTACATTATTACATTAACATGTCAAATTCTTATAAAGAGAGTTTAACATTCTTAAATATAGATGTTGCATTCTCACCCAGAGATTAACTTTCTTACATAGAGATGTCATATGGTAAATAGTGATGTCACTTTCTTACATAAAGATGCCTAGTTCTTACAAAGGGTTGTCATATTTTTAGATGTATTTCATTTTTACATAGAGGCATAACATTTTAAAAAGAGATGTCACATTCTTACACAGAGATGTCATATTCGTACATAAGAATAGTGTGCGTTCTTATATGATATAGCTGCATATTCTTTCATAGATACGTATCATTTTTACATAGAAATATCGCATTCTTACATATAGAATGTAATAGCGTTACCTTGAATTTTCATATATTTACATATTCGCATATATAGATGACACATTCATAAAAAACATATGTCACAATATAACTAACAAATAGCACCTTTTGCTATAACCTAAATGATTAGAGCAATACATTATTTGGTAACAAAATGTAATTTGACAGATAGCACCTTATTCTTTAAAGATAGAATATAACTATTGGCCCCCGCAGATAAGGCTGCTTACAATGTTGTGGTCGTTTGAAAAAGATACTATATTGACACCCTAAAGCAAGAACTTAGCACTGCAAAAACATATGAGCATAACAGGCTTGATGAGACGTCTATCGTTGATAGGAATCGATGCCATATGGCAGCTGAGTTTGGGTTGTTTGTTGATGAGGACCATAGCAAGCTTCCTACGTTATAACGGTTTATTGAACTTCATAAACGGCCCTATAAGTCGCGTTTTATTGCTAATTATAGTGCATGTACAACTACTGAGTTGACTATTCTTTTGACTTCTTGCCTCACTGCGATTAAAAACCATGTAATTAAATGTTGCACAACAGTTTATGAAAGAAATGGTAAAAACATATTTTGGTCTATTAAAAATTCAGCTGAAATTCTTAATGAATTGAACTCTAGAGGTTTTCTAGCATCTGGTTTGTCTACATATGATTTCTCTACTCTCTATACTAAATTGCCTCATAATCTAATCAAAGAAAAGCTAAAATAATTAATTGAACAAACATTTAACAGAGAGGGCTCACTTTATTTGGCTTGTAATGATAAAAATGCCTTTTTTACTTCTGAACAACCTAAACGATATAAATTGTGGTCATGTCAGAAAATGTGTGACGCGCTCCATTATCTTTTTGGACAATATATTTATAAGATTTGGCTCGAAATTATACAGACATATTGTAGGTATTCCTATTGGTACTTATTGTGCTCCACTTGTTGCAGATTTGTTTTTGTTTTGTTATGAGAGAGACTTTATGTTGTCTCTGTCAGACAATAATCGAGCTGATATTATTGAAGCTTTTAACTCGACCTCTAGATATTTAGATGACTTACTTAATATTAATAATCCTTATTTTGAACAAATGGTAGGTCAGATATATCCCACTGAACTTCAGTTAAATAAGGCGAATTCTTCTGATACTGAAGATCGGTTTTTGGTCTTGAACCTGTCAATAACAAATGGCATAGTTTCTTCTAAAATAAATGATAAACGGGATGATTTTAATTTTGAAATAGTAAAGGGGTACGTGCATTAAGGGGCTATTTTGGCCCCCTCTAGAGCCAAAAACTGAAAGTTGCTTTTCACCAATTTAATCTTATTGGTTTATTAGAAGAATAGCCCAAGTGTAAAATTCTGGCATTTATTTCACTTTTACCAGTTGCTTTGGTAACCAAAATGGCCAACAAAATAGGCTTAAAATAGAGAAATTGCCATTTTATGCCAGATTTGAGGCTTTTGGAGACCGATTTTTTAAGAATTAGATATCAGCACAAGCAAATACCAAAAAAACCTTTTAATATATTGTGTGCCGTGATAATTCTCATCATAATTTAAAATATTTTTTTGGTATTTGCTTGTGCTCTATAATAATTCCTCTGTACATGTCTCAAATTTGCTCCAAAATGGACATTTTCCTATTTTCAGCCTATTTTGGCGGCCATTGTTGTTATCATAGCAACCGTAAAAGTCGAATCAATGCCAGACTTTTACACTTTGGCTATTGTTCTAATAAACTAATAAGAAGAAACTTGTGAAAAACAATTTTCATTTTTTGACCTCATAGGGGGGCCAAAATAGCCTCTTAATGCACGTCCCCCTTTCCTATCCCATTTCTTGATGAAGATGTTCCTCGCTCTCCTTCCTATGGTGTATATATTTCTCAGCTTATTCGTTTTGCTAGCGTGTGCTCTAATATTGATGACTTCAACAACAGAAACTTATTTTAACTGCTAAATTATTAAAACAAGGTTATAGATATCATAAAATTCGAAAAAAATTTCTAAATTCTACCACAGACACTCAGAGTTTAATTGTTAAATACAACATTGGGTTAAAAACTCTTCTGCAACAAGGCATATCAGAACATTTTTTTAAGGGTGATTTAGTTTATTAATTCAAACGAATTGTTGGAAAACCTAATTTTAGTAATCAATTCAAAAAGACAGTAACACAGTATATAAGGGTTGGATATAACTTGGATATCATGCGACAGTCTGCATGCCTAGTTTTAAACCCAATCATGGTTTATAGCTATGGTTTCCTCTTTAATTGCACGACGGTGGGTCATGCCTCAGACTCTGTAGCTGGACCCACCGTGGCTCAACTTGAGGTTTTCTTTAGCTCTGACTATCTGTGAGTCATGAGCCCTTTTCTTTGTTTCATCATGGTGTGTTAATTTGATTAAAGTGTTTCTCCATGATGATACATTGCATTAGTTAGATGGCCTCCATGCGAGCTGAACATTTCTTGTACTTCAACAACAGCAGAATCTAGGGCGAAGATTTGGTACCAGTAAAATGCATTTAAGCCCCCCCCCCCCCCCCCCCCCCCCCCCGGTGGCTTAGGTTGCTGTCCGTTCTGAGGCAGAGGTTCTGTTGTTGTTGACTTTTTGTTTATTGCTACTCCCATTGTGGGAGTCTGTAATTGTTCTATGTTTTGTTTTACGTTACTTCATGTCCATTCTAGTATTGCAATCATCTTGATGGGGAAGAGACGGCTGGTTGCTTTGCTTAATTTGTCTTCCTGGTGTCTCGTGATGGTTGAGCGGCTCTTCCTCGCGGTGCCACGGAGTTGTCTGCGGTTTGTGATTGTGGTATTTTCTGATCATACTCACTTACTATTTTTTAGTTTTCAATCAACAAATGATCTATTTTCCATTGGTAACAAAAGGTGCTATGTGACATATGACACCTTTTCATCCCAAAGAGTTGAGAATTTGCCGTGCGGTAAAAAAGAGTTATCTCCAAAAAGGGGGAATAACTCTTTATTTCTTAACTAAATTGTTTTAAACTAGTTTCATTTGAAACTATACAATCATACACTATTTTCAATATAAACACCAAACATTTATATTGCAAACTGTCCGTTCTAAGGCGGTGGTTCTGTTGTTGTTGACTTTTTGTTTATTGCTACTCCCATTGTGGGAGTCTGTAATTGTTCTATGTTTTGTTTTAAGTAAGTAAGTAAGTAAGTAAGTATTCTTTATTTAACGAGGGTGACCCAATTGGCAGGACCAATCTTCCTTGGGGCCCTCTTTAACAAGTTAACACAATTAATATACATTAATTAAATAGAACAGAAACTCGAAACATGTAGGCATGAAGCAATGTGAAATAAAAAAAATAATATTGATGAGCCATGACAATGAAAATGGTACATTCGTCCTCTTTTGAAACCTGCAATCAAACGGTCTTTACTTAAAGATCTAGATTCATACTAACCAGATGTATGTCATATGTGAGTTAATCGCAAGGCCCAGGAGAGATTGTGACAATACCATCCTGCCTGGTCCCTCGCAACAACTCACAAAAACAAAATTCGATAAGTACCATGTTCACATGGCTGGCTGATCTCTTTGGCTCGTTTCAGCAAGTTAAAACAATATATACAACATAATGATGCAGAGAGAGAGAGAGAGAGAGAGAGAGAGAGAGAGAGAGAGAGCAAAAACATCTATACAATACATAATGACCATATGACGATAACGGCTTATAAATTCATTTCTAAACAATAATTGCAAAATCTATATCACTTACATTTAGTGATATGCAACGTTACATTTTTAGCCATTCAGTGCATAACCTTACAAAAGTTTCTAGTGATGATGCCACTTTGATGTTAGTTTGAAGACTATTCCAGACTACCACACCTGAATATGAAAAGCTCCCTTTGTATAAGTTGCATTTTGCTTGTGGTAATAGGTAATTTTTATGTGCTACTGACCGTAAATTAGATGCTGTGTTGTCAAGGTTAATATCTCTCATTTGAAACAATTCATGTAAATAAACAGGTGCTAAATTATTGCAAACTTTGTACATTAATTTGGCTTTATTTAGAAAAATTATTTGATCAAAAGACAATATATTTAATCGTTCCAATGCCTCTTGAATGTCCGTGTAATCTTGAGCAAGAATTAATTTACAAGCACGTCTTTGTAATTTAGATATTTTATTGATGTTTCCACTTGAAGTGTTGCTCCAAACAGTATTGCAGTAATCAAAATGTGGTTTAACATAGGCATTGTAAAACATGAGACGGTGCTCTACTGACAAATATGATCTTATTTTGCTTAGTAACCATAAATATGATGAGATTTTTTTGAAACATGTTGGAAATGATTATTCCACATTAGATTGTCATCCACGTGTACTCCCAATATCTTCTCACTAGGCGTCATTTTTATATCTATATCACTATACCTTAAAGATAGGCCAGGGTTTTGCAAGGTGAGCCTTTTTTGCCTGCTAGTTATTAACATCACTTTAGTCTTATCTGTATTTAAAACCATGCCGTTCTGTTGGCACCAAATATGAAGCAAATTCAGCGCACGCTGCAAATTTGTTTCCAATTTAAATACATCAGACTGAAAGACATAGAAAGTAGTATCATCAGCATATAAGTCAACAACGACAGACTTTTGGAGTGCTAGCGGCAAGTCGTTTATAAAGATTAAAAATAGTAAAGGGCCTAAAATGGAGCCTTGGGGAACGCCACATGTGATACTTGCTGGTTTTGAAATAGTGTTATTCAAAGAAACGCATTGAGTTCTGCTGGATAAGTATGATTCAAACCATGATAGACATGTTTCGTTACATTTATAACATTTCAATTTATTTAACAGAATTTTATGATCAACAAGATCAAATGCTTTTCTAAAATCGACCATCACACAACCAGTAAGTTTTCCATCGTTAACAGCTTTTAACCAAGAATCAATCATACGGACAATAGCAGATTCAGTTGAATGATTAGATCGAAAACCACTTTGTGACTGATGAAGCAAATCATATTCATTTAAGTATTCTGAAAATTTATTTTCAACCCATTTTTCTATTAACTTTGAAACTGTAGGGAGAATAGAAATAGGCCGATAGTTATTTTTGTCATCTTTAGCACCAGATTTGAAAAGGGGCTTTATTTTAGCTTCCTTCCATGAGCAAGGAAATTCACCAGTAATTAAGCTTTTATTTACTATATACAGCAGACTCGGGGCCAAAACATTAGCTGACAGTTTTAGAATTCTAGGACCAATGTTATCTAAGCCCGTTGATTTATTTACATTTAAATTTGATAAAAATGTTCGTATAAAAGACAGGTTTACGTTACTTCATGTCCATTCTAGTATTGCAATCATCTTGATGGGGAAGAGACGGCTGGTTGCTTTGCTTAATTTGTCTTCCTGGTGTCTCGTGATGGTTGAGCGGCTCTTCCTCGCGGTGCCACGGGGTTGTCTGCGGTTTGTGATTGTGGTATTTTCTGATCATACTCACTTACTATTTTTTTAGTTTTCAATCAACAAATGATCTAATTTCCACTGGTTACAAAAGGTGCTATGTGACATATGACACCTTTTCATCCCAAAGAGTTGAGAATTTGCCGTACGGTAAAAAGAGTTATCTCCAAAAAGGGGGAATTACTCTTTATTTCTTAACTAAATTGTTTTAAACTAGTTTCATTTGAAACTATACAATCATACACTATTTTCAATATAAGCACCAAACATTTATATTGCAAACCTGATTTTTCAGGAGGCTGCAAATCTTTTTCTCAAAAGTATGAAAAGTGCACATAGCCCCTTCTGCGAATTTCACCAAATTTCATATATGCATTTATATTGAAAAGATCTATGTTTGGATTGTTACACATCATTCTTCGCACATTTTTACCAGAAATATGACCCTTGATTTATCCAAAATTTCGTTTCCGCCGATAACAAATGGACAAATTTTGACGAAACTTTATATAACTATACTCAGAAAAACAATTGAAGGATATTTAGATTCAGTCCCATCTCCAACATCCAAAGCAATAAAAACTTTACTAATTATGCATGCATTTCATAGTTCCAGACATCTGCAATCAAAATGGATGTTTTTTTTTTAGTCTCGCTTCAATGGTTTAAGTACAGTGCAAATCCAAAGGGTTCAACCCTCTATACTGAAAAGTCACAAACGTTCAAAAATGATTGAAACCCATTTTTATCGTTTTATTGCATACAGACTTTCTTCAAAATCATCGCTGGTTCTCCCTCTAACAAATGGCACCTAATTTTGAAGCTGTTGTAAGTGTTTATTTGCAAATTTGTGATCAAATTTGCCGGGATATGGCGCCATATCCGTGTATTTTTGTTGAAGACGTTGTCCCATTATTAAGGGAAATGACTGATAAATTGGTGTTAACTTTAGTGAGGGGGTGGACAGGGGGGGGGGCGGGGGTACGGGGGTGGAGGGTGCGGAATTGGGGATGGAGGGTACGGAAGCGGGGGTGGAGGGGGCGGGAAGCGGGGGTAGAGGGGGCAGGAAGCGGGGATAGAGGGGGCGGGGAGCCTGGAAATATTTGGCGGGAAATTGATTTTTTATAGAAAATTCAAAGAAAATGGCAGTTTTAGGCCTTTTAAGTTATATAAAGGTCCACCAAGAAAAATATGCATATTTGTGTGGACTATTTTGTCACACGACCCACGTAATGTATGGCGCCAGTAGGATTTCAGCTTGATTTTTACTGTCGTTCAAAGAACAGAGATTACCGAGAAAAGCCTAATTGTGCAAAGAACCAAATTGACTTCTGTACACTAATAAAAAGTTAAAACATAACATGAGTTGTGCTATGTTCGATAGTTCGCATTTTGATATATAATTGTCAGTGTTTGAGAAACTAACTAAACAATGATTGTTTGACAGACCCGAAAGTCTAATACCACGCATATATCGTCAAGCTTGGAAAAATTATGCTAGTGTTTTGATTTTTCACATTATCGATGTATCACGCATTCTACAGTGATATTTGCAAGAAAAAGAAAATGTATTGAGACTTAAATGCAGAGGAACGTCATTCCCTTTTTCCACACATGCGAAAATGTTTCATGAAGTTTCAAAAGCTCGTTGGCGCTTATGTTTATATTATAATGTCTACCCGACTCAAACCATCCCTTATCGTACAGGGAGACTCCCTGAAATGAAGTATAAAATACAACTTTTTACAAGATCAAGAAATTTCCCGGATCTGACTGAACAAGTTTACTTTATTTTCTTGTCTTCTGCTGATAACCTTTGCAAACAGTTTGGACCCAGGTCAGCACCGACAAAATGCCTGTCCTGATCTGGATTCTACTGGTCCTGATCTGGATCCAAAGTATTTGACACCTTTGACCACCTTGGCTCTGATGTTCATGAAAAAAATCGAAAAGGTTAATTTTGAAAAAAAATCAGCAGATGGAAACAAATGCATAAAAAATCACCAAGTATGCAAATAATTAATCGACACTAAAGAGTAAGACAAAAACATGTATTTATTTATTTCAATCGATGATATTCAGACTTCAGTCGATGGTACACCATCGCAAATGACCGCATTTTACATGAAATGTTATCTACATTATGTGATCTAAGCACCTGCAAAGTTTGAAGTTGCTACATCCAACCATTAAGGTAGAAATGTATTTACAAGAAAATATAGTATATGAACTTGACTGTGACATCAAGGTCACTTGAAATATTGCCAAAAATAGTAAGTGAGTATGCTCAGGAATTACCACAATCACAAACCGCAGACAACCCTGTGGCACCGCGAGGAAGAGCCGCCCAACCTTCAAGTTATGAGTATATGCATTTACACACAAAATTTGAAATTCCTATCTCAAAAATATTGGAGATATGCACCAGACTCAATGCAGTTTCTAGAAACTAGGTCAGAGGTCAAGGTCAAGGCCACAGAGACACAATTATGGTACCTGACACTTTGTCATCCCAAGATGCATCTACACGCCAATTTTGAGATTCCTACCTCAAATAATATAAGAGATATGCTCCGGACACGATCATTCTAAAAATTAGGTCAGAGGTCAAGTTCAAGGTCATAGTGACACGAAAATGGTACGCGACACTCCGCCATCCCAAGATGTATCCACATACCAAAATTGGAATTCCTACCTCAAAGAATAAAGGAGATATGAACCGGACACGAAGCGGGACTGACGGACGGACAGTGCGATTACTATATGCCTCCCAAAGTTCCTTTGGGGCAAAAAAAGGAGGCCCCAAAATATAAGGGCCGTTAGGGTAACCGAAAACAAGAAGTGTTTTGGCCTAATATACACGTAAATACTGTTTACTTTGCTCACTCCAGAAGAGACATTCATCTCATGTGACAGTACTTTTAAGGGGTCGCGCAGCGCAGACGATAACGTGTCATATTGCAGATGCATGTCTGACTGCAGATACAGGGGCTGAGAGTTCGATCTCGGCCTGGTCCCATACTTTAGTGGAGATTTGATCTTTAAATAAATTCTACGGCCATTCTCCTCCCTTCCGCTGATTCAAGTAGGGTTAAGCATAAAAATCAAACAAACTAAAGTATGTTTAACTCTTTGTCCCCTGAAAATGCAGATGGGTCTTTGGTAAGCTATTTTTAGAATTAATTTTGGTTCTTGGCTTCGCTTAAGTTCATGAACAAGAACAAAATTTTATCAGGGGGAGGGAAAATCTGACAGGGGGAGGGAAGTGGGGTTGGAGGGGGAGGGAAGTGGGGGGAGAGGGGGAGGGAAGTGGGTTGAAAGGGGGAGGGAAGTGGGGTGAAAGGGGGAGGGAAGTGGGGATTGGGTACCCCCCTGTCCACCCCCTCTTTAGTCTGTGGTCGGAATTAGAACATAAGCAATGACCTAGTAAAGGTTTCAGCAAAAATTGAGAGCGCTAAATTTTTTGCTTGTGAACTTTGGGTAGAGAGGGTCGGTACATTTGGTGTAGTACTATATAGTAACCAATGACCCGTGAATTTCAATTGTCATTTTCGTGAATTGCATAGTGGTAATTCTATCAATGACAAAAAAAATTTGTTTGAAAATTATATTCCCAAATGTTAAAAAAGTCAAAAGAATTTTAATATCCTTCAATTGTTTTTCTGAGTATATTTATACGGACAAGATCTATGTTGGGATTGTAAGCTGTCATTTTTCGCACATTTGTTAGAGAGTAATGGCCCTTCATTGATGTCAGAATTACGTTACCACTCATTATCCTGAGACATTCTGGCCTTTTACTGCATGCAAGACACTGCAGCAGGGCTATAGTCAGATTCTCTGACAATTCTAGTTTTTACTGTAGTTAGTGTTCCAAGAGTATGGTATATTGTGTATCACAGTGTAATAGTTTAAAAACTCGCCTTCAGGTAGATTTTTTTTCATCCCGTAATCTGTTGTATGACTATACCTTTTATTGTTACGTCATCATATATTCTTTAAAAACCTTTATTCCATTGTGGAACCAGTTTGCAAACATTACTGTCTTTGCACCGGCCTTAATATAACTATTGTTCCACCAAATTTCATGTATGTAACTTGATATTACTGCATTGTCTGTGCATTTGCACCACGGAGATTCCCCATTTCTAGATGGAGATGTTCCTCGCTCCCCTTCCGATAGTGGATATATTTCGCAGCTTATTCGTTTTGCGAGAGTGTGTTCTAATGTTGATGACTTTAACAACAGAAACCAAACTTCGCAAAACATTTTCAAAATTTTATAGACGATACTATGATTTGATTTCTAAATTCCAAGTTGGACTTAAATCTCTTTTGCGCCAAGGACTTTCGGAACCTGGTTTCTATGGTGACTTGTTGTATAAATTGAAGAAGATTGTTGGCTCTAATAATTTTTCAGCGCAGTTCATTAAAATAATGTCCTATTATAAAAAGATTGGCTATAACATTAATGTATTGCAACAGACTGCATGCTTGGTGGTCTACCCAATCACGGTTGGCAGCTTTGCTTTCCTCTTTAATTGCACGCGGGTGGGTCGGACTTAAGACTCTATGATGGTTCCGACTTAAAGACTTATCTATTGATGAGATTGTAGGGGCCTGATGCTTTGGCTGTTTGTCGGGCCCACCGGGGTTTACCTGTTGGATTTCTTTTGCTCCGGTATTCAGTTTTTATTTACTGTTGAGTCCTTATCTTTGCTTTATCTCCTTGTTATATCTTGATTTATATGTTTTAGGAGATGATATATTGATAAGTTAGGGGTCTTTCATGCAAACCAAATATCTATGTGTCTTGATCCACATCTGAATTAAGGGTGAGGTTGGCGTGCCGTTAAACTGGTTTAAGCCTTCCAGTAAAATATTTTACTGACCGTTTCAAGGCGGTACTTCTTTTGTGGATCGTTTATGTTTTTTTCTGTCTTGTGTTTGCTATGTCTTTGTGCGCGTCTGTTTATTTGTGCTTTGTGGTCACCTGCTGGGAAAGGGCTGACCTCTTGGCTCTCGTTTGTGGTGTCTAACTGTGAGTTTGTAACTTTCCCATTGGTATCCTTGGTCGGATGTGGTACTTGATTGTATCGACTCCTGATCTTTGCACCCTTATTTACTTTAACTGCTAAGTTAGGAACAAGGTTATAGATATCATAAAATTCGAAAAAAATTTCTCAATTCTACCACAGGCACTCAGAGATTATTGTTAAATTCAATATTGGTTAAAACACCTTTTGCAACAGGGCACATCAGAGCCTATATTTTATGATTTAATTTTTAAAGAATTGTTGGAAAACTAAATTTTAGTGATCATTTTAAAAAGATAATCAAACTTACAAAAAAGTTGGATATAAAATTGGATATCATGCGACAGTCTGCATGCCTGGTTATAAACTAATCAAGATTAACATGTATATAGCTATGGTTTTCTCTTTAATTGCACAACGATGGGTCAGACTTAGATTCAATGACGCTCAAAAAAAAGCTTTAATCGGTGGGTTGGTGCCTGATGATTGTCTTTGGCTGGGCCCACCGTGGCTCAAATTCAAATTTCATTAGCTCTGGCTATCTGTAAGGTGTCAGCTCTTTTCTATGTTTCATCATAGTGTGTAAATTTGATTAGATTGTTTCTATACGATCATACATTGCAATAGTTAAGAGAATGAAACCTCCATGCGAGCTTAGTATTATTGCGCTTTAACAACAACAGAATCTAGGGCGAATATTTGGTACCAGTAAAATGCATTTTAAGCCTTGCCTTTTATCTGGATTGCCCTTTGTTATGCTTAACTAAATCATTTTCACACCGTCTATACAATAGCTCACCATACTAGGGCGTAAGGATAGGCATACCTATTTAACTGCCTTTCCTTAAATAGATTAAGGAGACTGTGTTTTTAAGATAGTCACCGCTTGTTATGCGAATAATTGACAACTGACCTGAAACTACCCTTTATGAGTGAACCTCCATTAAAATGGATTAAACGTTTCTTGATTCGTCTCATCAAACTGAGCTACCGAAACGGCGTCCAACAGAAATGTTGTTTTAACTAAAGTTCACTTATAGAGCGAAGAACATGCCTTTATTTAAAAGTGCGTAACGAAAAACTAATTTTTCTTATTCTTAACCAAAACATATGTTGTGGGTACTCAAAACATATGTTAAAATTGATGGGTAAGAAAATATTAACAATTTTACGCTCAAAAATTGTGGTTAGCTTAAATGTGGAAGAACCACAATATCATTAATCTATCACTTGAGTACAGTCTCAAACTCAAAATAAAACATTATGAAGGGATGCTTGCGGACACGTGTCCGCAAGCAGCCAATCATTGCGCTTTATTTTGAGTTTGAGAATGAACTCAAGCTTTATAACCTCTGGGCCAGCTAAATCTATTCAGATTGTACACTGTTTGATAAACATTTTTCCTATCAGGAAAGTTAAAGTGTAAGTCCGTGATTTCGAACAATTTAATTTGACAAAAACAAATATTTCATTATTTACTGATTTAATTTCTGCAGAGCATTTATTCATCTGCTGAGTTTTCTCTGGCGAAGGGATATAGGAAATTCATACACTGGCAGGATTGTTATCATTTCAACTCTGAAATAGTTAATTTTCCATTTCCGGATGGCGATGCTCAGGTGTATATTCGTTTCGCAAGAGTATGCTCAAATGATAATGACTTTAACAATAGAAACAATTTCGCCTGCTAAGTTACTACTGGTAGCACAATGCTATCAATATCATAAACTGTGTAATTCTACTGAAGATACACAGAGTTGATCGTTTAATACAATGTTGGCTGGTGGTCACCTGAAGGGATAGGCTGGCCTCTTGTCTTTCGTTTTTGATGTTTACTTTCCCATTTGGTATCCTAGGACAGCTGTGGTACTTGGTTGTATCGATTCCTGAACCTTGCTATCTTTCTTACTTTGAAAACTCTTCTGTAATAAGATATATCAGAGCGAGTGTTTATGGCGATTTAGTTCACAATTTTAAAAGATTCGTTGGAAAATAGTGAGTTAGCTAGAAAGCCTGCTTTTCCGGATTAGTTCAAAAATATCAGGCATTATAAAAGTTTGGGATAGAGCATGAAATTATGCAACAGTTAGCATGCCTGTTACAAAAACAAACTCTCGGTTTATAGCTGGTTTCTACTTCAATTGCACGATGGTAGGCTAAGCCTCAGCCCGGCATAAAACCTTCATCGGTGAGTCAGTGTTTGATGTTCGTCTTTGGCTGGGCCCTCCATGGTTCAACTGTTTTTTAGCTCTGGCTGTCTGTGAGTTGAGAGCCATTTTCTATGTTTCATCACAGTATGTTAACTGATTTGATTGTTTCCCTGTGATGATACATTCGATAAGTTAGGAAGCCTCCACACGAACTAAACAAATTTGTGTTGTGAATATAGCAGAATCTAAGATAATGATTTGGTCAGTAGAATTAATTTAACTCTTAAAGCGCCAAGAAAAAAATGCATTGAAAATGTCGTCTGCTGAAGTCGTCTGCTGCAAATAATTGCCTAACACTACTGACGAATTAAGTATAGAAGCAAACAGCGTGGACCCAGAACAGACTGCTCCTATAGGCCTATAGGAGCAGTCTGATATGGGTCCACACTGTCTGCCATAGAGGCTTCTTAAACATTCAGCAGACGAGAGAAGCAGACGACTTTTGTTGGGATTGGCGCATTAAGGGTTAAGCTCCCCCATTAGCTGTGGCTGCTGCCCGATCAAAGGCGGTTCTGTTTTTAATTCATTGTTTATTGTTGCTCACATTAATTTTTGTGTCGCCTGCAAAGGATGGTCGACACATAAGTCGTCCGCGTTGCCACACGTTTTCCACTTTTTCAGAACATGGTCATGTTGCATTTCAAATTAAAGGGAATGACGAATGTTTTTACATGCAAGCAAATATTCTGTCCTTACACACACCCTCGACCCCTCAGGGGAGGGGGTCAAAGGTAAAAACTTTTTTTTTGAAAGTAGTTATGTTGCATATCAAATTAATGGGGATGGAGCATAGAGCACCATGCAAGTATATATTCTGACCTTACACACACCCTCAACCTGAGGGTTGGATTAAAAGGTAAAAAAAAGAATTTTGAATGGGTCAGGTTGAAAGGTCAGAAATTGATATTGTACAGAGATGTTTAATTGTTATTGAACTGAGCACTTTAAAATAGTTGATAGGCTTTTAACTATGATCTGTATGATACTCTAGGTGAACTTTGGGGTTGTAGAAATAGGATTTATGTTTTGTAATTAACACGTTTCTCTATAACAACCCTTTGTTGGGGAATATAAATCAAATGATTTGCCTTCTTTGGCTTCTGTTTTGGCAGGCGACACATCCGATTCTCGAAATTCTTGTTTTGTTCAATTTTTGTTTCGTCCTTGTTTGATTGTAATATTGTTAGTGTATTTCATCTACTTTTGGAAGAAAAGGTCTGGTTACTTTACTTTACTTGCCGTTTGATGTCATTACCACTGAAAGGTTAGTTTGTTTGTCTTACTCACGGTGCCATGGACTGGTCTGCAGTATGTGATGGTGGCATTACCTGGTTATACTCACCTTTTTAAAGTCCCTTTGTTCATTATGAATTAACTTTTGGTCTTGTATCGCTTTCTCTTCGTGCCGTATGAAATCAGTTGATGTGATTGCTGCATCACCTGATCAAATACGCCTGTAGGATCATTTGACAAGTTCTTCGGTGCATTTCTGCAACACAATTACATATGAGCTACGACATTAGATTTCCAACAATGAGCATTTTGACAAGTGTAGACTCAGACGAGCCTGTGCAGCCTCCTTTTAAACTTAGAAACTCCGAATTTCGTTCAGTCAGTAGCTTAATATTCATAGAATATCCAAGCAACTAGCGGAGGCTCTGGTCAGACTGCGCGTATGCGAAGGCTGGTCTGAGCCTTTGCTGGTCGCACATACCACTTTGTTGGAAATATCATGTCACGGCCCATTATCATCCCACGTACTAAATTAATAATATTCCCAGTAACAGCTTGACGAGAATTATCAATGACCTGGAAGTAAGATTTATGAACATTGCATTTTGCGGACAAGTTTTATTCCACATATCTTTTATGACAGTGCCGGACGTAAATCCGAAACAACTATTATTATACATGTATACCTTTTACTGTTACTGATAACTTAAATGCAGCACAAAAACTTATTATGATCACCGTCGGAATCTTCTTGATTAGTAATAATTCTTTTGTCAGCACGATCATGGGAGTTTGTTTTGTCTCGCTTTCTAGGGAGCGCAGTGGCTCAGTGGTAGAGTGCTTGACTCGAGACCGAGGGGCCGCGGGTTCGAGCCTCACCGGCGTCACTGCGTTGTGGTCATTGAGCAAGACACATTTATCCTAGCTTAGTACTGGTTCAACCCAGGAAGACTCGTCCCTGTTTAACTGAAAGATTGTTGAAGTTACGTAAAGAATCAAATAAACAAACAAAATTGTCTCGCTTTCTGTAGGCTTTTATCCTATACAATAATACAGACTGTTTCAGAGAGTCCTGCTAAATGTAAATCAAGATCTATATATAAAAAGAGCGTGCAGTTTATATTAATCCTTTGTACTCTGATGGATTCTTAACTATGCAAATGCAATAAGGATGGGATTGTTCATTATATAGCTTAAGGGGCCACACGTCGCAAAATTTCAAAATTTTCATATATTTCTGTCCCGTAAAACCGTTTTCGACCTCAGCAAAAAGTGCAGACCCTGATGAAATGCAGCATGATGCTGCATTTCATCTGGGTCTGCACTGTTTGCCAACGCACTCGTTTAATGGTTTCCTGAATACAAAGGATTAAAATAGCGATTTTTATATGAGTTCACTTGTAGTTGACAGTCCATTTCACGAAAAAAAACTTCTGATGGCATAATGGGGTAGAAGTCTGCATCCATGCAAAATATGTTCCAATATGTGTAGTAAACCCGGTATGGGTGTAGCCAAGTCTGAAAATGTCCCTATGACACAGAATGAAGTCAATTGTCAATTGGGTGCAAAATAGCAAGATAGTAGTCCAACTGAACTCCTTTTTATCATCTCCTGCCTATAAAGCATTCATTTAATCCACTGAAACCATTCAGCATTTACTGGAGAAACGTGTTGCATTTAATACGTAACCTAGACAATAACTAAGGATATGCCTGTGCAAGGTTAAAGGTTATTTAAGTGCCAATTTCATAAATAAAAGTATGTTATAATAGGTGAAGCATGCATTCTTTTGTCAGTACTTTACACACCCAACAATATAAAACTATAACAAGGTTAGCTTTTAAAAAAGCTTAGAACCATCGCATGGCGTTTTACAGTTATTAAAGAACTTTTATAGTGTTTTATTATTGCATTTGCTGAAGCCACTCTTTTCAGTGTTTTATGGGCTTCAAGCTCTGAGTATTTCTTTGTTTTAGTTAACGATTTGTACATAGGTGATCCATTGAAAGCAAATAAAAGACAGGAAATATGCATTTTCCAGTATGACTCTGCTCATGAACACACTGGATAATTGTAGAGTTAACCCCCTCCCCAGCAGTATGTATTAGGTCATTCAACCGTATTCCTCAATCGAAGTCAATGCACATATTGCCTAGGGGGCATATTGAAACTGACCCATCTACATCTAGATATTTCGTCCCATTTAGTCTAGAATATCCGAAGGGCCCATGCCTTTTTTACTTCTAAACAACCTAAACGATATAAATTGTGGTCATGTCAGAAAATGTGTGATGCGCTCCATTATCTTTTGGACAATATATTTATAAGATTTGGCTCAAAATTATATAGACAAATTGTCGGTATTCCAATGGGTACTAATTGTGCTCCTCTTGCTGCAGATTTGTTTTTGTTTTGTTATGAGAGAGACTTTATGTTGTCTCTGTCAGACAATAATCAAGCTGATATTATTGAAGCTTTTAACTCTACCTCCAGATATTTAGATGACTTACTTAATATTGATAATCCTTATTTTGAACAAATGGTAGGTCAGATATATCCAACTGAACTTCAGTTAAATAAGGCGAATTCTTCTGATACTGAAGCTCCATTTTTGGACTTAAACTTGTCAATAACAAATGGCATAGTTTCTTCTAAAATTTATGATAAACGGGATGATTTTAATTTTGAAATAATTAATTTCCCATTTCTTGATGGAGATGTTCCTCGCTCTCCTTCCTATGGTGTATATATTTCTCAGTTTATTCGTTTTGCTAGAGTGTGCTCTAATGTTGGTGACTTCAACAACAGAAACTTATTTTTAACTGCTAAATTATTAAAACAAGGTTATAGATATCATACAATTCGAAAAGCATTTTCTAAATTCTACTACAGACACTCAGAGTTAATTGTTAAATACAGCATTGGGTTAAAAACTCTTCTGCAACAAGGCATATCAAAACCTATATTTTATGGTGATTTAGTCTATAAATTCAAACGAATTGTTGGAAAACCTAATTTTAGTGATCAATTCAAAAAGATAGTAAAACGTTATATAAGGGTTGGATATAATTTGGATATCATGCGACAGTCTGCATGCTTAGTTTTAAACCCAATCACGGTTTATAGCTATGGTTTCCTCTTTAATTGCACGACGGTGGGTCAGGCCTCAGACTCTATGACGGCTCTGACGTAAAGCTTTAATCGATGGGTTGGTGCCTGATGCTTATCTGTAGCTGGACCCACCGTGGCTCAACTTGAGGTTTTCTTTAGCTCTGACTATCTGTGAGTCATCAGCCCTTTTCTTTGTTTCATCATGGAGTGTTAATTTGATTAGAGTGTTTTCCATGATGATACATTGCATTAGTTAGATGGCCTCCATGCGAGCTGAACATTTCTTGTACTTCAACAACAGCAGAATCTAAGGCGAAGATTTGGTACCAGTAAAATGCATTTAAGCCCCCCCCCCCCCCCCCCCCCCGGTAGCTCAGGCTGCTGTCCGTTCTAAGGCGGTGGTTCTGTTGTTGTTGACTTTTTGTTTATTGTTTGCTTAATTTGTCTTCCTGGTGTCTCGTGATGGTTGAGCAGCTCTTCCTCGCGGTGCCACGGGGTAGTCTGCAGTTTGTGATTGTGGTATTTCCTGATCATACTCACTTACTATTTTTGATCGGGATTCTCGCTCAGTGGTTAGGTCTCTAATAGGCCTTTTCGCTTTTAGAAGCAATCCAGTATCCAAAGTATATCAACACCGCTCACGCAATGATGGAATTTTGGAAGTAACTTGGTCGACGGGGAGTCTGAGATAAAAAAAAAAAACTGTAAAAGACACTGCTGTTGGAAAGTTAACACCTGATCCATTTCCGCAACTTGCTAATGGAACAGGCCCGAATCGAACACGCGCCCAATGGAAGTTTACTAACGTATATCACCAGCGCTGACGAGCTGGTGAATAAAACTGCATGTGAATGGTTTAGAAGCAATGCATAGTGCCCTACATGCCAGGCCAGGTTTATAGGTCATCTAAGGGCACAAATTGGGTAAAATACAACGCTAAAATTTAGCAATTAGCATACCTAACATATCCATTAACCATCAGGATAAGTGAGCAGGATGTATGAGCGCAGCTAACAGAATAACTAAAGGAAATATAGGTATATAATTGTGTCACAAATGCCCCTACTCAGGGCCATTATATGAGAGAAAAATTCTTCGAATGGGACACACATAAGGGACACTACATACGGGATGGGTTGTACGAGCAAGGGTAATTCTCCGATTGAACATGGCGGGGACATGATAAACTCATGGGATTCTTATTGGGCCAAGTTAAATGAAAATCTGATTTAAGTATATAGAACAAAAAAAAGCTTTCACTCCGTGCTCTCTGACTAGCATTTTCGTTGTTTACTGATTATAAGGTACTGTTCACTCTGACTCTAGCTAGGCTCTGTTGTGGAGCAGGCCGGATTGAGTCATACCTGGTCATTAACAACGAAAACACATGTTCTCTTGGCGGGTCTCAATAAGGATCAAGTAAGCAATACAAATAGAAGCAATTTTGAAATAAATCTGCTCTTTTGTGTGAATTGCTGAGTTGTAGTTCACGGTTTGTCAGTGTACTCAAACTATATCAATAACTATTGCTATAGCAGTTTTATTTTAAGTAAAATGTGTAGAACTTGAGCTGTCAATGACATCACATCCGCTGTCTGGTGTGCATTTCCGAGATAATTTAGAACATTTTCATCTCACTGGCACACATTTTACCTTGTATCCACAGCTAATTAGCTGCATACACGGGTAATTGTTACCAAATCACGTTTTGTTCATCTGTACCTCTTAGCATGACAGTTTGCCATTGTGATATATAACTCCATCTAGTGTTTCCCTCCTCATGATATGATGCCAAGTAGGAGAATTCATATGTTAGGAGTTAGTGACTTTGCCACACTTTTAGGAAAAGTTAACAGTACTGGGTGAGAATAAGTCTGATTTGGCTGCTAATACACTGTCTGTAATTATGACAGCTAAACTCTCAAATTACCTGAGACAAAGAAATGGTTCCTTCAGGAGGAATAGAAAATGCCCTAAGAGCTTCATCGTATACGAACGAGTAAACATGAAGCGTCCCCTTGTCATCCTATCATGAAGATTTTGACAACATTGGGGTATACAAGAAATGTTGGCAAATGTCTTGACAAAGACCAGAGTATCAGATGTGTTTATACTGTGACTGCATGACATCAGGGCCTGCACTTTTGATAACTTAGGATGCTCTCCGGAACAGCGACAGTAGTTAAATGCGTTTCTGTCCATTTTATTCCTGAACAGCTACCCCATTTAGTATTTTCCATTGTTTTAGGCTTCCATGCGCTAACAGACTGCGATGCCATATTATCTTTATCTGGTAAAGGCAATAATTCATGCTGGCAAATGTTCACTAAGTATGCCCATCTTCCTACTAGAGTTGTAAGTGATGATAACGTCGAAGATGCTTGGGCGTTTGTATGTTCGCTTGTATCGGATTGAAGTAAAGGATGACAGTGGTGTTGATGATGCCAGTCATAGTCTTTTTGTGAAGCGAAACGTGACCTAGACCTCCAACCCATGGTCCATTAGAGTGACATACCACAAAGGCAAAGTATCAAGCTTTGATATGGCTTCAATCAGACCATGTAATAATGGATCTAGAAAATAAACCAACTGAAACTATTGACTTGTAGCAAGAAAGTACAGACTGACTGGAGTTCTTTGGAAGGGCTTGTTGTATGCATGCAGCCAATTAGCTGTTTATGCAAGACGAAATGCATGCCAATGAGTTGCAAGTATTCTAAACTATCTCTAAAACGCACACCAGCTTGTAGGTCTGATGCCATTGGTTTTCCAAATCTTGCATATTCTACTACAGATCTGCTATAGCAATAGTTATAGAGGATCTTACATGAACACTCATGTTTTATTGAATTTATTAAACGAGTTGGGGAAAATAGATAAAATGCGAGGCTTGGCGAGCATTTTATCTCTTTTTCGCAAAGAGTTTAAAAAAATTCAATAATACAAGAGCACGAATGTTAGATTCTATCTATCATATGACAAATACTTTGAAATCTCTTTTCTGGCGTAAAAACGTTATAAGTTTGTCAATATGTACGCAACGTTGTTATGGACGTCATGACGTTTCCCGTAAATCTATAAACCACAAGTGGTTTATCGATTTTATTTCATGGCGTTATTTCACTCACAGGCGCGACTTATGATAATTTGTGATATTATTCACTGTTTTGAGTTCAGTGACAAACAGATAAGCAACTTATACAAAATAATTTCCCATAATAAAAAGATTTGCTGTAACATTAATGTATTGCAGCAGACTGCATGCTTGGTGATCAACCCAATCACCGTTTGTAACTTGGCTTTCCTCTTTAATTGCACGCCGATGGGTCGGACTTCAGACTCTATGAGGGTTCCGACTTAAAGAATTAGCTATTGATGAGATGGTAGGGACCTGATGCTTTGGTTGTTGTGGGGCCCACCAGGGTTTACCTGTTGGATATCTTTTGCTCCTGTATTCAGTTTTATTTACTGTTAAGACATTCTCTTTGCTTTATCTCCTTTTTATATATTGATTTATATGTTCTAGGAGATAGATGATGCATTGATAAGTTATGGGGTCTTTCATGCAAACCAAACATCTATGTGTCTTGGTCCACATCTGAACTAAGGGTGAGGTTGGTGCACCGTTAAACCGGTTTAAGCCCTCCAGTTAAATATTTTACTGACCGTTCTATGGCGGTACTTCTTTGTGGATCATTTATGCTTATTCTGTCTTGTTTTGTTATGCTTTCATGCATGTCTGTTTGTTGATGCCTTGTGGTCACCACCTGGGAAAGGGCTAACCTCTTGGCTCTCGTTTGTGATATCTAATTGTTAAGTTATCACTTGCCCATTGGTATCCTGGTTCAGGTGTGGTGCTTGATTGTATCGATTCCTGATCTTTGCCCTCTTTCGTACTTATACAAAATAAATGATTTATTTTGATAGTAATAAACAAGGAATGACCAAAATGTAAGTCAGTATGACTAGGAAATACCACAAGCACTCAGTGCAGACCAAGGGAAGAGACACAGAACACAAATAGCCAAAAGTCAGTAGGAAGACAGAGTAAAGCAACTAGCTCTCTCTTCCTCAGCAAACTAATTGAAAATCTAGGTTGTACACTAAGTACAGCATAACAAAACATTGATAAAAAACCAATACCCCAACAAACAAGGGAAGCGACAATAAACAATAAATCATCAACAACAACAGAACCACTGCATTAGAACAGACTGCAGCGGAAAAACTTAGGTCTAAAGTGCACTAATGGTGCCAAAATCTTCACCATAGATTCTGCTGTTGTTAAAACACAAAAATTACTTAAAATTACTCACATGGAGGCTAACCTATGCAACGCATCATCACATTGAATCAATCTAAGTTAGTTAGCACACTATGATGAAACATAGAAAAGGGCTCGTAACCCACAGATATTACCTCAAATTGATCTATTGTGGGCCCAGACAAAGACAAGCATCAGGCACTAACAAACCGATGAAAGTGTTTTGATAGGGTCATCATTGAGTCTGCAGCCTGATCCACTTTTCTGTAATTATAGCGATAACTATAAATGTAAGTGGGTTTATTACCAGTCAAAATACAGCTGTATAAAACTAAAGCAAGCAGATCTATATGTAATGCTTACTTGATCATTAATGAGCCCCATCAAGAGAAAACATATTTTTAGGCTTGACCACCAGTGATGAATCAAACTATCCTGCTGTGCTACAGAGCTTACTGGCTAGATTCTGGAAGATTAGTACCTAATCAGCGAACAGCAAAAGTGATAGCCAGACAGCACGGATATTTAAACTGATCTGGGTTTTGCTGATCTAAAAATTAAAGCCGATTGGCTCTTAGTGTGCCCTATGAAAAGCACAAGAGGCATTTTGAATTTAGTCTACAATTGGATACTTATGTTTCATTTAGTGAAATATTTGCTGTGCCCATATGTCCTACTCACTTATTTTGTTGTTGTTTAATGGCTATGTTGGGTATATTGATTACATACAGAAGCTGCTTAACATGCGTTTTACACAGACTGTGCATTTAACAGACCTTTAATCCTGAACTGACCTGTAGTTACCCTTCAATATGACTATGCATGGCCATGATAAGTCATTCACATGCAGTTTTGTGATAATTTTGTATAGTTAGATTGGCGCGACACCCATAAAAATTGCAGCATTAACATTACATACTTTTATTTTGAGAAATTTGCACTTAAATGACTTTAAACTTTGCACGGGCATACGCTCAGTTGCTGTCTATATCATGTAATACATGCAACAAGTATCTTAAATACATCCTGGATAGTGTCAGTGAATTTAATGGATGTTATACTTTGTCTATTATCTCGTTATTTTGCACCCAGTTGACCTTTGACCTAATTATGAGTCCCAGTGACATTTCCAGACTTGGCATCCACCCATATCGTGTTTATTACACATATATTCACTTAATAAGCATGAATGCCAGCTTCTACTCAATTTTGCCATTAAAAGTGAAAATAAACCTCTTTTGTTTCAAAGGACAGCCAACTATATTATTGAATTTATCAAACGAGTTTGGGATCACAATTTTCGCAACGAGTTGAATAAGTTCTATAATGTAGGGTCACTTAATAATATCATATTCTTTTTATCATATGCCACTATATGTACTTTAATTTCTTTGTTTCGGCGTGGCACGTTAAGATCTTGTTATAATGTGTTCAACGTTGCTATAGATGTCATTAGATAACTTTTCTTAACATATACAAGTAAATCACAAGTGGTTTATCATCGATTTTAAAACCATGACGTTATATCACTCCCAGAATCGACGTTATGTGTTAAAAGCTACATGTATACCAAATTTATGCGTTTCAAAGCGTAGAAATACACACACACGCACACACACGCGCAAATAAGGGGGTCCCACAGGGGTTTGGGGGATCTGGGGAGAATGGCCATTTATTTTCAGGGAGCTGGTGAGCACTGGTAATTATTTAAGGTGAGCTAGGGAGCAAGCTCATAATTTTAGGCATTTAGGAAGCCTTGCCAAAAAGCAAAAAAAAAAAAGGAAAAACCTCCATTTAGTTTGATTTTTTTTAAATTTTCTTCTGCTCCCCAAGACCCCCTTGTAAATTCTAACTGTAGTTATTTTCGTAATAATATGCTCACCTAGATTGAGCTGAGAGAGAATTATAGCAAATAAGTTTTCTTATTGTTTTTTTCCCTTAAAATAGTTGATTTTTAGGTAGGTAATAACATACTTTGGGACGCCCCTAGATTGCACCAGATCACACCATTTTTGTCGAAAATTTTCCGGGGGAGCATGCCCCCGGACCCCCCTAGCAACAGTGTGACTACACAATGTTACAAGATCACCTAATCACCAGGTCCTGCTATGTTATTATCTTTTAGGTAATTAGCCCTGTTTAAAGGAATTTTGGAAGAATGCTTATCAGATATATACTTACTTGATTTAACTGAAGTTAAACAAGCGTTTAGGCACTAAAAGCAATTGTAGAAAAGACTTTTTATAGTTAAATGTTTTTACTAAAGTGTCTAGAAAAATCTAGTTTTAGCTGTTGGAAAAAATCAGCCCCTGTTCCCAAAGAGAAAACCGAACGGTTTGTCTCTAAACCTCCAAGCCTACTCTACCAGGTACAGCAACAACATTTTAAGGATGGCCTCATACTTTGAGCCATATATAACGCATTTCATTGAAATCAATTTTATGTCATGCATTCCTTGGCTTTTATATGTCATGTATTCCATAGCAAAGACCAGTCTTTACAAGTACAAGACAAAATATTAAGCGATCATTAAGTCATGCGCTCTTACATAGCTTCATAGGTTTTTAGCATGTGATTTTAATCCTACGGAAAGATAAATTATTTTAGGGAGAATTGGCTTATATTTTTGGGGATTTGGGGAGAAGCTGAACTATTTTTAGGAATTTGGGGAGCAAAGGCAAATACTTTTAGGGAGACAAGGAAATTATTTGCAGGGAGACGGGGAGATCAATGCATTATTTTCAGGGATCAAGGGAGCATAGACCCCCCTGGGGGGCCTCAATAAGATAACAACCTAACCACATGATTGCGTAGTCTAATACATGTATATTTCGTAAAAGTCATACTATCCACTTTGCTAACAGCTTGAATCACCAATTGATATTTAGGCCTGTCATAAAATAATGGTACTTATACAATAAACATAAATATATTCTTTAAATGTGCGTGCGAAGTTTGGGTTTGTCCTGAACCTTTAGACATACTTTATGTATATGCAAGCAGCGAAAGCTATGGCTAACCTGTGCACAGGCTTGTTACAGCCTTCGCTGTTCGCCATTGCCATAACTACCGCCGTAGTATGTGCTGGTTGACTTTGACTATTGAGCAGACGTTATACATACGCACATGAGACGTAGGCGACAATTAGTACATTGAGAAGAGTTTTAGCGAAATCGCTGGATAATGTAAACGTGACAATTCTCAATTTCTCAATACTTATCCTAGCAGATAAATCGCTCAGTTATTCCTTGTTTTATTCTTGTACACTGATAGCAGCATTAAGATCGGGGCGTCTTTCTGTGAACGACTGTATCACGCAATCTATTAACAATCTATCGCCAGTATATATTGAATATATTCAATACGCGCATGCCTCGCTGGCCTTTATAGATGTTTTCAAAGTATGCGACGCGTTTTCTCTCCAAACAATGGAAAATAGTGTTTGCATATGTTGATGCGTCGATAAAGACGCGCGTGGCAAAAAAGGTTCAAATATACAATGCAGTAAAACTGTACGGTTGACCGACAGATTAAAACTATGTTTTAAAGCTTATATTGAATATCGCTTTCCTGTATGAGACAAAAGAAAACGTTCTTTGTTCAGTTGTTTCTATATTACGTGACAGACAAACCAGATCAAGCTTCAAATTTTATAATCGGATACGGAGCTAAATTGAAGAATTAAATATCAGCGATGATGGCGAGGAGAAGGCGTGTACGCAGTAGAAGGTATCAGTGCTCAGCTACTAAGCCCTCATCTCAGGCGGTAGCATCACGAGCAGCTAAGAGACAGGACAAGGTGTCTAGCAAACACAAACAAGAAAAACACAATATGGAGTTCGTTGATAATATGAGCAAAGGAAATACTAAGAAACGCCGAGGAGAGAATGATGATACGACAGACGAACAGGAGTGTGTGCTACCAAAGCCCAAGCATGCCAAATATAGTAGACATAGCGAAAATGTATTTGATTACAGTTCTCGGACGGTAAAAGTCGCTCAAAGTCGACGGAGGCCTGGACAGAAGAGGAGGAAAACACATAACAGAAAATCAGAGGAGAAGGACAGTAATGAAGCAAATGTTATGAAAGTAACATGGTTTATGAAGGAAACTGAAAAGTGTATTGAAGTAGAGTGTGGGCGGAATAAAGCTTTACTAATCTTATCGAAGCTGAATTCTGGTAGCAATGGAAGATGTGTTTATTTTAAGGATTCATGGCTGACCCCAAATGAGTTCCAGAATGTAAGTGGTCGGCAAATGGCAAAGGACTGGAAGAGGTCAATAAAACACAACGGTCACTGTTTGAAACTTCTCTTACTTGGGAATTTGATACAGCCAAGTTCGATCCAAATTCTAGAACCGTCACAACCAGAACAAGTCGCAAGCATCCAGTGTCTACCAGATACAGAGCAAAAGGTACAGTGAAAGTTTCTATAATTCAAACTACAGTAGCTCAAAATACCTGCTAAGTCGAATTAATATTGCAGCTCATTGAAATCCGTTTATAAATCGTATTTCTGAATGGCTTTTCTTGTTCTCTGTTAGAATAGATATTGTAGGTGCATAATAAGTATCGATATTGTATATGCATATTCTGATAGTAATTAAGGGGAATATTTTCATTTTGGTTTCACATATTGTTTACACACCAATTCCTTCAGGTCGAACTACTAATAACTCAATGAAAGTGTTTGTCCCTTGGACTTCGAGTTAACAAGAGCCGAAATGAAATTAAATTGTATTTTTTTGTTACATGTTAAATGATGTTAGATCTATATGATGAAGCAAATAAAAGTTTACATACTTACACAAAAGTTTTGGTTATACTCAAAACTGACGATGGTAACAAAATAATTTTAAAATGCATTCTGTCATAGAAGGAAGAGCATAGACGTAAGTCTCGAAACATTAATAGATATTCGTAAAGTACACGGTCATCTAATCATATAAGTAACACTATATTCTTGCAAAGGAATTCGTTACGCGTAGCTGCTTTAAGCCGCAAAAATCCATGTTCAAATCATGAGATGCACGTGCTGTTTGAACATGGGTTTTACTTGACAAAGCCTAACTGGGTCCTTATTTGTTTGCATGATGTTACACGAGATAGCTTTGTGGCCTTGACTGATCATTTCGCCGATGATTATGTTCGCTAAAACGTTGCACGCATGTATGACGTTGTAACGACATTATGACGTGCGAAAGTTTGACACTGACGCCATTTGGTTTAGAGAACTCCTGTGTAAGAAAAGGGATATTTTATGATTAAGCGACGTTTTCAGTGCTGGTTGAAATCAGGTAAAATATGCAAGAATAACGATCACACCAGTTTGTTTCATTGCATTAACACTTGCTGGGTCCCTCGGACAATGTTTGAACATTCAGCTTCCTGGCCTCGTGTTCAAACAGCGTCTTAGGGACTTGGCAAAGTTAATGCATGAAAAAACGTGTGTGATCCCTATGTTCAAAATGTACAAGTGTCTCATTTACATCTTCAGCAATACACGTTTTATTGACGCTTATATTCGTGAGGCCGGCCGCTTCAGCTGCGGAACTTTCATTGTTTGGAATTCATGTTGAGCCAAAAACGCTCAATGCCTGTGTTTGTCAGAGGTAATCACAGAGAAGCAATATCATGCTGACCAGAGTGTTACCCTGGTTGTTTTGTCTGTTCATGGACACTTACAAACTCAAAAATATGCGTCTCACGCTTTTCTAATGGGGAAAATTTCGGTGACACATTCTCTTATCCATCAGATATAGTTACCATTGCGTAACATCAAAGATGTTCCACGTCTTCTAAAGACGCTACTCTTCCTTCGCTCAAACATCTTTCCAAGATTCTTTATGTCGCCATCCCGCCATGTAGTGTGAAAAGTGGTTTCTACTCCTCGCGAGAAAAATCAGTTTTTATACATGAATGGTACACTAATACAATTCTAATACAGGACTGGTATGCTTCTCCACATGGAGATAGGTCATTCTGTTACAGAAATTGCCTGATATTTATCAGGAAAATAAGCAGTTATATTTAGTAATGATATGCTACTCCTCAGGAAGATACACAAAACGGGAAAAGTATGCTTGTATCTGACTGATACAGAAATGGTATGCTTCTAAGGGATTTAAGCATTTTTATACAGCAACAAGAAGACCGGGAATGCTTTGCTACTACCCATGGCTAAGCAGATATGTTACAGCAATGGCATGCTACTCATCAGGGAAATAGGCAAATCTATAACAGCAGTGGTAAACAATGGTGCAGTTCTATTTCAGAATAGTGAGTTACTTCTCAGGGAGATGAGCAGTTCTAGGTCTGCAATCGTAGTAGATAAGAAGTTCTATTTATGCAGTGGTATAAAGGGCAAAGCGGTTACACGGAAGGACTTTAAAAACGCAAAAAAGGAAAATTATTATTTTTTGAACCCAGAACGTTTTTAGTCTTCTTTAACAAGTTAAATCGGGTGGAAACGACACCCTGCCTCTATCTATACCTAAAACCGGTGTTTTTTTATAGACAATTGCCACCACCAGCTACGCATCCGTGATTTACTGTTTTTTGCATGTGGCGTCCCCACGAATCAATGAAGCAAAATATTTTATCATTTCACATATAGGTTGTAGATATACATGTATAAAAACACAGTTGCTTTAGTTTAACAGCTTTATTATTCATGCCACGTTTGTCTGAATATGAACGGCGCAATTGGAATGTTAAAAGCTGGGGTGCGTGTTTCTGGCGTCGCCAGATATTACAATTGCCATCCGTCAGCTATACAGCACCTCAGAGATTGTTACCAGGCTACTAGGACAAATAAGGATCGACACAGGCCTGGCCAACTAAGAATAGCGACTGACATTAAGACGGCAACTAACGTCGATTATATCGACGATATTTACATCGACGATAATCGTTCTGGCTGTCTACCAACACTGTCAAACAAATAGCAGGGCTCCAAGGGTAATTTGTTTCAGATTTTTAATAAAACATATTTTATTACAGTAACTTTAATTCATGCCCAATTTCAAGACAGATTTAAAATTGCAGCTTTAGAATCTAAGGGTATTATCTTTTGATAGACTGATGCTCTTATATTGTTTATCATTTTGATATGATATTTAAATAAAGCTTTCTTGACATATTGATGTTTATTTTTGCCAAATCTCAATAAAATTGATACATTAAAAAGTTTTTAATTTTATGAATTTCGATTTTTGCGTTTTTAAAGTCCTTCAGTGTATATTTCACACTCTTGTAATACAGGAATAGTAGTTGATAAGAAGTTCTATTTATGCAGTAGTATAAGGGATAAAGCAGCTATATTTCAGAATAGTGAGTTACCTCTCAGTGAGATAAGCAGTTCTAATACAGGTATAGTAGTAGATAAGCAGTTCCATTAATACAGTGGTATAAGGGGTAAAGCAGTTATATTTCAGAATAGTGAGTTACCTCTCAGGGAGATAAGCATTTCTTATACAGGAATTGTAGTAGATAAGCAGTTCTATTATAGCATTGGTATAAGGGTTTAAGCAGTTACATTTCAGAATAGTGAGATTCTTCTCAGGGAGATAAGCAGTTCTAATACAGGAAAAGTAGCATATAAGCAGTTCTATTAATACAGTGGTATAAGGGATAAAGCAGTTATATTTCAGAATAGTGAATTTCTTCTCAGGAAGATAAGCAGTTCTAATACAGGGATTGTAGTAGATAAGCATTTCTATTATAACATTGGTATAAGGGTTTAAGCAGTTATATTTCAGAATAGTGAGCTACCTCTCAGGAAGATAAGCAGTCTTAATACAGGAATAGTAGATGATAAGCAGTTTGTAATGTCAAATGCTGTCCAAGATTGTCTTTTTGAGCGTTATCTCTTGAACATGTTGAAATAAATGATGGTTTCCTGCTATTATTTATACATTCATTTATTATGACAATAAACATGCTACAGTCAATTTATGGTTGGGATGGGGGACCACAGTTTTCCTCTGAAAACACTGTTGGGACGTGTATGAGGGTTTTAGGGATACAAGATATTTGCCATTTACTCTCTATCCATTTTACTTCTAGGGATATTGGATACTATGTTTAATATTTTCGTTTCTTTCAGGGATATTGAATATTTAGGAAAATTAGTTTTGGGGATATTTGCCAATTTAAAGGGGATACTTGTCTGTTTACTTCAATGGATATGCTATATTTGGGACCCCCTATACAAGTCTCGTTGTTTTAATTTATTTTGGTTCCTAACATTATAATGTATTTTCGTTTTGGTTCTAAATGGATTAAACATCGACAGACGTGGCTATTTATAAAGTCGGTATCGTATTAACAACTTTACCAAACAAACCATATTTACACGAACATATAATTCTAACTACAAAAACGAACCTGGCCTCGAGGTTATAAAACTTGGGTTAATTCTCAGACTCAAAATAAAGCGCAATGATTGGCTGCTTGCGGACACTTGTCTGCAAGCAGCCAATCATTGCGCTATTTTGAGAGCAATTTCATTCCCCCGTAAGTGTCATCTTCTGATGTCTGCTGTTTGGACAAAGACCATTTAGTTGGCGTGTCATGTTGTGGCTCATTCATATTGCGAAGCGAATCTGGCAACGCATATTTTGTGTGCAAATGACCTTTTCTCATAAACCTGTAAATGTCGTGCGTATATCCACACGCCCTCGTACGTGAATAAGGTGATGTTAAATGTATTTATGACTCATGAATAGGGGTTATATTTCAATATTACGACTTTATAATGATACACTAGCCTCTTCTGTCACGCGAACATGGGAGCTAAATTAACAAAGGAACGCGAAAGTTTCGCAAATTATATCAAATGAAACAATTAACTAAAACTTCTACGAAACAACTCACGATAATGTTTTATAGATAAACAACAGCATAGTTCATATTTTGAACACTTCCCGCGAGAGTAACAACATAGAACGAGATGCAAGTTTGTCTTTAACCAATATAAGCCTAGCTTCCTTTTTGTGGTACATAGGCAAGCAACGCAAACCCAGATGAGACGCCTAAGAACGCGGCGTCTTACCAGGGTCTCTACTGATTGCTCACATAATATTATATAAGACTTTGAATAAAAATGAAAAATACCACCCACCACTCATAATATTTGAAACAGACTCGTCCTACCGATAAAGATAGGAAAGTCCATTCGGCTTAAATAGGTTAAATCTCAACTTTATACCAATCGCCAGGCTCTCAATTTACGAGAGTATGTTCGTTTCCTGATCATATTGAGTATCACTTGTTTGTTTCGGTGAAATAAATGGTCTATTAACTACGTGTACGAGAAAATAGCACCATGTGCGGATCCAGAAAATTTTGTCAGAGCGGGCCTAACTTTTTTCCCATTTTTCCAAATTTGACAATTTTTTTTTGTTTTTGTTGTTTAGTTCATGAGGGGGAGAGGAGAACCAAATACCACTATAAGGGGACCATCAGCGTGCCGTTGATGGCCCAACATTGAATGCTGGCTTGGCAGCTTTGTGATTTTTCAGGGGATCCTGACAACTATTGCTAAGAAATCATATATTTTGTTGATTTTTCAGGGGGGGGGGTCCGGACACCCTGTCCCCCTCTCTGGATCCGCACATGAGCACTTCTGGAGGTATAATAGTCTGTAACCAGGCGCTAGTCAGTTGAGATATTTCTCTATGACAAGAGATAAACCTTTGTATATAAGTGACTCCTAAACGCATACTTTAGCAAACAGGAAAGACACAGGTGAAATGCAGCTATAATGCGACATTTCATCAGGGTCTAAACTTTTTGCTAAGCCAAGAACGATCTTCAGATAAAGAAATCAAATGGGTACATGCATTGATGGGCTAATTTGGCCCCCTTTGGAGCTAAAATCTGAAAGTTACTTTTCACCAATTTCTTCTGATTGGCTTATTAAGAAAATATCTCAAGTGTAAATTCTGGCATTTATTTAGATTTAAATGGTTGCTATGGCAACAAAATGGCCAACAAAGTAGGCTTAAAATAGAGAAATCGCCATTTTGGACCAAATTTAAGGCTTTTGGAGACCGATTTTTCAAGAATTAGACATCACCACAGCTGAATGCAAAAAAAGACTTTAAATATGTTGTGTGAGGTGATAATTCTCGTCATCTGTTAAAATATCTTTTGGGTATTTGCTTGTGCTCTATTTTAATTGGTCTGTCAAATGTTTCAAATTTGCTCTAAAATTGCAAATTTCCTGTTTTCAGCCTATTTTGGCGGCCATTTTTGTAACCATAGCAACGGTAAAAGTCAATTTAATATCAGCTATTTACACTTGGGCTATTGTTCTAATAAACTAATTAGAAGAAAACGATGAAAAAAAATTGATTAAGGAGAATTGCAGCAGCGTCAGGATTATCAATATTGTTTAATAAAATAGTATCATCTGTCGAAGCCATTGCTGTTAACGGTCATTTATATGAAGTACAAATATACACTGGTCCATTGCTGGTAACAGTGTCATGTATATGAAGTATACTGGTCCATTGCTGGTAATACTGTCATTTATATGACGTATACTTATCACATTCCAGTAACAGTGTCATCTATATGAAGTATACTGGTCCATTGCTGGTACCAGTGTCATTTATATGAAGTATACTGGTACATTGCTGGTAACAGTGTCATTTATATGAAGTATACTGGTCAACATGAGGCATAATGTAAAATATCCAAAATGTAGTTGCTTATTTCAAAGATGTCTAAAACAATTGAAAACTCGTACTCAACTCAAGTTAGACAATAATATCTTAGGTGTAATTAAACAACATTGCAATTGAAAATACAGATTGTCTTCTTATATGTGATTTTACCAAGAGTACCCATAATTTTGCCAATTTTACTTTAGGAATGATAGTGAACGAAACCGGACATTTAATGAAATTTGCGAAGCTCTATAGACATTTATCAATATGAGTGTTCCTAGCATTTGATGATAAGAAACATTGCTGCTACTAGACTGAAAACGTTATGTTAAGTAAAAAGCTATGATAAAACGAACGTGATAGTTTTTGCATTAAGTCTATGGGAACTTTCAGCTGGGGCTTATTTTATACAATATATGGGAGTAGCCAGAATGGGTATGTCCTTTAGTTTAATGAACAACTAAAACTGCCTTTTCTTAATAACTTGATAAATGTTGTAGTGTCCCGTCCGTACAGGTAACGTTTTGAGCAGTTGACCAAAGCAAAGTTCTAATTATATCTATCGGAAATTCACGAATATAACGGAAACCTAGACACAATGATAGCCTTTTAAAAAGAAACTGGACGCTAAAATACTTGTTTCTGTCATACAAAGTAAGAAAGGAGGCAAAGATCAGGAAACGATACAATTAAATACCACACCTGACCCAGGATACCACACGGGAAAGTAACAAAAATACAATAAACATCACCAACAAGAGCCAGGAGGTCAGCCCTTTCCCAGCAGGTGACCTAAATTTACATATTTCACCGTAAATTATGACTAAGTAGACCAGACCTATCGATCGTAACAGTGACCTATAATATGTCACTGATCGTAACCTGGTGCTACTACACAACTAAGAAGCATATCCATGCAACAAGGGAGCTAATTCACTTACGTTGCACAACATATGCAAGGGAGATAAATCAACAGCAGGGCAATTATTACTGAAACAGAGCCTAAACCCGTTTTGTAAGCTTATCACTGATTGTCCATCTGATAGATAAACTTTATTCGCTTATAAGATGGCCAATTCTGCTGACCCATAAAAAATAATATTATTTTGGAGGGTTCTGAATAAAATTGAGAGTGATTTTTTTTTCTTGCCAAAGCCTAGTCACCGTTTTGCATACCTGTGTCTCGATAATGTTAAAATGTATAGTATGCAAACTTTGATTGAAATATAACATGCAATTCAAGAGTTATGAGCATTTTCGCTAAAATACATTGGCCGGCCAAAATGATGCTCGCAACCCCTTGTCACTGTTTAGCATACAATGTACCAGTGACTTGACACTATTAAAATAAAAAAGGCTAAAACTTTGATCCAAATATCCCACAAGGTTCAAGAGTTATGAGCATTTTCATTTACTGACCTCAACAGGCTGGACATACATTCAGCAAATCCTCGTCCATCCAAAAAGGTGGTTTCGCATGCCAGTGACATGCATATGTAATATATACCATGTGGTTCAAGAGCTATGAGCTTTTTCACCAGCTGAACACGGACAGACGGACTCACATAGTGATTATAGTGCAGACCCAAGGGTTGTGTAATTTCTTAATTACGATGTATATTTGTCTCTAAATATGTTTTTTCTTGGCAAACAGTGCGAACGCTGATGAAATGCCGCATAGTGCGGCATTTCATCTGTGTCTCCACTGTTTTCAAAAGATCCGGTTAATGGGTATCCAATATAAAAAGGGTTAAACAATATAACGGTAACATGTCAGACAAGGAAATTGATCTATACTAAAATTCAATTTTCGATACACGACTCTTTCTTTATAACGTAAATACAGCTAACGTAACACTACAGCTCCAGTGCATGTCATTTAATTTCCAATTCATTCCAAATAACAATGCTATTCGATTAAAGAAAATAAGATTGATGGGACGCAGTGCAACCGTGCCATGTTGAAATGGCTCTCTATTAATATTCAACCCATGAACAAGCCCACATGGGTCGCTGATCCAGATGGTATTAGATCCAGAAGCCAGAGGATATTCCACCCTTAAATTTTAGCAAAGCTTTTATTGAAATGGGCAACATAGAGACCGCTTGTAGGTTTATTCTAGTCTCAATGCGTGCGTACATGCAAGCGTGTGTATGTAATGAAGGAGCCCATGGCTTTAACTTTGCATGAACCTAAGCCATCGCTCATTGTCTATATGCATACGAGTCCACTTCTATTGCCTGCTAACGCCTCCATAAGGATGAGCGTATTATGGCAACTTGAGCAATTTAGAAGTCTGATATACCCGTGTTTTATTCAGTTTTCATGTAGGCTGTTTTTCAGACCGATCAGGATATCGTATTCTCTTGAGTCATATAACAAAGATGTAAATCGCATTATGCGTAGTACAATGTACAATACTTTACACGTGTGTGTACATGAAGCTCTTATTTGAGGATAGCCATTGTTTGCCGGGGTTCTTTGTTTGATCCTTGTTTTAAGATATTCAGTACTTTGTGTCCTTCTAGTTTTGCAATCATCTTGATTGGGAAGAGAGAGCTATTTGCTTTACTTTAACTGTCTTCTTGATGTTTGCGACAGTCAGTGTGTTCTGTGGCTCTTCCTCACAGTGCCGTGGGTTGGTCTGCAGTGTGTGACTGTGGTATTTCCTGATCGAACTCACTTGCCTTTTTGGTATGACCATTATCAACTACAGTACCATTTTTCATCGTGTTTATAAATGTCATCAGCGTAGGGTTTGGCGAGGCTGTGCGTATGGCATTTGGACGCTCTGGTGTATGTCTAGGATGAAATGCATTATTTAAGAAATGAATTCGATTTTTGGAATGTTCATGGAATCATGAATAATTCAGGTCTCTTGCAAAGTACGTGAAGCACTTCGTTAACCTTTCAAGAGACTCGAAGTATTCATGATTCCATGAACCCTCAAAAAATGAGTTTATTGCTTTTATTTACATTTTATTTTAAATATATAAAATATAGAAATTATTTATCATTTAGGAAACAAACCAGTTTTTATTTCATATTAATCACACTGGTAAATGTATACATCGAGTTGCCGGTATTTACGCGTATTGCCGGTATTTCATAGACCGGATGTGGTAGATAATATAGAAAAACATACCGTATGCCAAAGGGACTGCAGAATTAGATCATTTTTGCTTGCGGCGCTCTCGCCGCCAGCATTTGTTTCGGAATAGTGATACCCTCTACCTGGTTGTCTATTTATATAAAATACTGTTAGCATAATGGTCGTGTGTATAGGAACAAAACAATATACCGACAAGACAACTCACCGACAGCAAGCAAACATAGTGTTAAGAGCATGTCTCATATTATATGACATATTAACCCCCAAATTCAATTTGTGGATATATAAAAAATACAATTTGTGGATATATGTTGGGGTCATGGAATGTCGCTCACTGTTTTCAGCCACTGTGACCTTGATCTCAGGAGTCAGGTCTTGAAAATGCACTCACAGCAGATCGCCTATATTATTTATGGTACCAGTTCCATATTTGGTATGTAGATACATCTTGGGCCCTGGCGAGTCACCAACTGTTACCAGGTCACTGTTACCTTGACCTCTGGTTTTAGTTCTAGCAAGGTCGAGCCCAGAGCATATCTATATATAATTTGAGGTAGGAATCCCAAATTTGGAGAGAGGATATATATTTTGGGATCATCGCATGTCGCATAAACTTCTGGGTCTCTTTGACATGTAGCTTGTACATAAAAATGTTTAAAATACTGTAGCTTTAGTTTTATAACTTTATTAACCATGCCACGATTGTCCGAACATGTGCGATCTGACGCAATTTGATTGATATTGACCCGCTTCCAATTGAACTAAAATTGCTACTAAAGTTCTTACGTAATAGATTGGTGGGCACGTTTACACCCGAACGGCTACAGTTGGAACCTTTCAATTAAATATCAAGTAAACAAAGTGAATAGCCCTGTATGCCCCACCTCAATTCTTCATCGTAGACAAAAAGGGTGTGCATAAACGGCACAGCCAACTCTAATTAACAATTACGAATAAGAGGGACTGCAAATAGAACACATTAAGGATTTTTTTTGTAAAATAAAAACATGTTGAGGCTATAGATAAATATTGGACCTACCTTGCTAGATAGGTCTAGAGGAGGGAACCAGACAAGCTACTAAAGTAACAGTGCACCGTTGATCTACTACATGTATAGTAGCGACTATCGATGTTCGAATTGAACTTTAGTTACTATAGCAGGAACTAAATGTCGATTCCAAGTGGGCCATTATAATTGCCATTAGTCAACTATATAGAATAGCTACCAGTAATAATAGTTTTTCCTTTTGCAATGGTTATGTTCATGGGCAGTCTATAAATGCAATTGTCTTCAGTGGAGTTGTATAGTTATCAGAACTTAGCACCAGCCTGTAGACCAGCAACAAAGTTGGAATATGTTTATATAGAAAAAAATGAAATGACTATTTTAAAAGTTCTATACCTTTGGGAAAGTCTATCAACTATACAGCGCCTAAGAGATCGTTATCAGGCTACAGGGACAGTTAAATATCGACGCCGGTCTGGTTAAACAAAAATGACGACCTGACGTTAAGATGGCAACTTACGTCGAGTGTATCAACGATATTTGAGTCGACGATATGCAATCTGGCTGCCTATTGTCAGTTCCATACAAATAATAGGGCATCAAGGGTAATTTGTATCCCGATTTTTAATAAAAATATTTTAATACAATTACTTTAAATCACGTCTGATTTCTACACAAATTTCAAATTGCAACTTCGCGGTGCCATGGGTTAGTCTGCAGTTTGTGATTGTGGGATTTCCTGATCAAACTCACTTACTATTGTAGAATCTAAGGGTATTGATATTGGATAAACTATTGTCCTAACATTATCTATTATTTTGGCATGAAATTAAAAACATATCTTGCTGACATGTTGGTGTTAATCGTAACAAAAATTCAAAAAATGGATACATTAACAATAAGTAAATTTTATTAATTTCATTTTTTGCGTTTTTAAAGAGCTTCAGTGTATGACGCTAGGTGCTGCTTTAGATAACTGTATGTGTTTTTATTTTGCCAGAAGAGTATCTTACCGACTCAATAACTATTGTTTGAAAGATTGTTGATGGGACGTAAAGAATCAAATCAAACAAACAAACAAAAAACAATAACTATTGTTGATGTTCGTCTATGGCGTGGTTTTAGTGCAGTGTAAAATAACCAAATTTGGAGGTGTTCCCAACATACAAGGTGCACATGCTGTTTTTAAACTAGGCAAGCCCTCCTTTAAAAAGGAAAATTATTTGAGTATTCGGCATGCACATGGCAAATTATGTAAGCATTTAACGATAGATTCGAGTACCGATCCGGATGATAGATATCGATGGGTACTCGAATCTATTTCTAAATGCTTACATAAATTGCCATGCACATACTGAATACTTAAAAAGGATTGAAGTCTTTAGTCCCTTTGGCATATGGCATGTTTTCTATATAGTATTTACACCGACAAATATGAAAATACCTACCACATCAACTCTATGAAGTACCGACTGTACGCGTAAATACCGGCAAAGCGACGTATACATTTACCAGTGTGTAATTGTATTAACGCTTTTGTTGGAGTGTAAAACGGAAAAGCGGAACAGCCAGTGTGAACACGAACAGCCAATAGAGAAAAGAAAAGGCTTGCTTTGCACGTGAGACTCAGGTGTGGCTCTCTGACAGGCATAACACCAGTGTCATTTCTGGCGAATGAGTTCGATGTTTGAAGCGTATTGCAAGTCAATCAAATGTGTGTCATTCATGAGGCTATGATCGATTGCAAAAATCTAAAGATTCATTAAAGGCTTGCTTCGAAAAAGTAAATATATGATCATGAAGAAGCATATGCACTTCAAAATAATTGAGTATGAACAGGAAACCCAATAATAACAGACTGCTGCCCACTCCAAGAAACACAGAGCACAGACAGCACAACACAAATAAAGTGAAGCAAAGCAAACATATTTCTCTTACTCAGCAAAATAATTGCTAAACTAGAAAAGAGCCACACCACAAAACAAGAACCAAACACCCACAAACAAACAAACAAACGAACGAACGAACGAACGAACGAACAAACAAACAACAATAAATAAATAAAGAGCAACTGAATCACCGCCTTAGAACTAACGGCAGCCTAGGCCATTTGGTGCTTAGATGCATTTCACTGGGCGAATATTCACACTAAATCCTGCTGTTGTTAAAACAAATAATTGTTTAGCTCGCACGAATGCTAATGCAACGCATCATCACAACTTTTTTTTAAAATCATTTCAGCTAATTCTTGCACAATCTGGATCACAGATATTGTATAAATAAATAAATAAACATATAAATAAATACAGCACAACACTGAACAGAAGTTATAAGTGGCCGCCTTCACATTTTTGCGCCTGTTCAGAAATTAAATATCGCTATTACAAAATTTTGATTCCAAAAAAATAATCGAAGGCTTCATCGAGACTCTGAAAATTATGCCATGTCAAAATGACTGTTAGATCTTGCACAGACGAAGTCCGAGTAAAGGTATATTCATTTCACACTTTTTACTGTGATATAAAATGTTCCTCATATATGTTATCCATTTATATTTTAATTGATTTGGAGCTGTTAATAAGAGCTATGATATAAAATAAAAAAAGAATCAAAAGTGTTGTGAAAATTGAACTCACCGTTTCTCCACTACGCCAATATGAAGGCAGCCACTATTAGCAGCTTAATCAAAGAGTTTTAGCTTTAACCGTGCAATTTGCATATCAACTTTTCAATGCTATGTACGCTTTATTATCTGTGGCACGGCATTGAAGTTTTCAGCAATTATTTATTATGAAAAGACTTCACTGTTTTATTTAAAATCAAAAATATATTTGGCATATGCCGGTTAAATGACCTTTTAAATTTCATGATAGAACCGGAAGTGGACATCAGTCTTGAAAAATAACTGTAAAAATGGGCTATTCAAGCTGTATTGTGTTTGGTGTAACTTGTATACATAAAATAAAACGCACACAATGGTATTAGTATGTGCAGTTAATTATTTTCGAAATAATCGGAAAATGTGGAAAATGAGCTTTTTATAAAAAAAATCATAAAAAATCGGTTATATGCAAAACTTCAAGGGCTTGATGTTTTTTCAAGTCGGCTAGACGGGTTGAAAAAAGGTTTATTCCTGTTTCTCCCACTTTTAGAAATTCATATTCCTGTTATTCCCACTATGTAAGGACAACTTACCTGTATAGTATAGTCTGTTTCTGAATTATTTGACTTATTCACAGTAAATCCATTAATTTTGGGATTAGCTTAATTGCTTAAGAGCTTAATTGGGACAAGACAGTATGATTAATCATAATTAATCCGTTTGACACGCTTGGTCCGTGGTTTCAAATCTTTATCTTTATATCGGGGCAAGCAGTGCAGGCCCTGAATAGGTGTTCTGATTGTGTGTTTCCAGTAACAACCTTTTTAAGAAAATAAGTTCTTATTACCCTTTTATTGATATTCCAATGTTTTATCTGAAATATCTCACAATGCACGGTTATCGCATTTTCAAGCAAAGAAGGCTCAGTCCAGCTTATGCCAGCTTATGCCAATGCACAGCCCCGCCTGAGCTTTCGCTGCTTGAGTTAAACGAGAGAAAAAATCGGGACATTTGTCGCAAGGCTCAGTCGGATGTTTGCCAATGCACAGACACGCATGAGCTTTTGCTGCTCGCATAAATGAGAAAAAATCTGGAAATGGGTATTTGTCGCATTTTAAAGCAACGAAGGCTCAGTCGAGTTTGCCAAAAAATGGGAAAACTTGCATGTTCTAGCAGGTTCCTGTAGACTCATATAAAGTAACTTAGCAATGCAAGTGTTTCCAACTCATGATTGCATGCGGGGACACAGCTGTCTAGTTGAGGCATCGAACAGTATAAAGCTAATCCAATATGCAGCTGGAGGAACGAGCCCTCTTAAGAGGGTTGAATTAGAAAATTATTACGAATAAGTTTGTAGCAAGAGTCGAACACTTATGCACTTGCAAAATCTATCAAGCATGGGAGTCTTAGACACACCTGCGCTCATGCACAGATTCGTCATAGCCGTCTCTGCTCGCCTACACAAAGATTAGGGTTTCCAGCATGCAAAGGGTTAAATTAGAAAATTATTATGAATAAGGTTGTAGATAATACATGTAGATGTACAATCTAGCGGGCAAGGAAGTCTTAGGCGAGCCTGCGCGCATGCACTCATCATAGCCGACTCTGTCCGCATAAACATTGGATAAATTTAGAGTTTCCATTATACAGAAGGTTAAATTGGAAAGTTCTTGTAAATAAGGTTTTAGATATACAGATCTACATATTAAATTTCATACATATGCGATAAATACCAAAGTCGCATGCGCTACAAGTTTGCAACCGCATGAATTTTAAAAAAAAATAATGAATTCTGATTTGATAAAAGGATAAGTATGTTTTATCTCAACAAATATTGCAGCCCTGATAAATGCCACATATTGCAACATTTTATCTTAGTCTTCACTGTTTTTCTGAATTTGATTATTATTATGCAAAACCTAAGTATAGATATACAAATTTAAACTGGCACTCATTAATCTTCGACATCATTCGGTCACGTTCGGTACATCATTCGGCCACGTTCGGTGTGTACTAGCTATTTTGATTGATTAATGCATGGAACAAGTATCTTTAAGCAAGGTGATCTGACAATGCTGATGCAGTGGCGTAGTGGTAAGACGATTAACTCATATTCCGGATTGTGAGGGTTCGATTCCCACTGGGTATATTTATTTTAGGCATCATTTTTAAATTTATATTCTTTTTGAGTTATGATCATATTGTTTTTTGTTTATTTTAATTTGATGGATAGTTGACATGATGTCTGTTTTCAAGACTGATAAGAATTTATTTATTGCCGGAAGCTGATGGCGGTGGGTGTAAAACTCCTGCACATTGTTTCTGATAACAACCTCATCAAAGTCGTCCACAGGTTTGTATTGTCCCAGTTTCAAACTTTGCGGCAACGAAAGTGTACCGGTTTCTCGAAGTTCTTTTCGTACTCGGAAAACGGTTCATCTGCTGACCCCAGTTGCCTGAACAGTATGTTGAATATATGATGAGCTGTCCCGCCCTGAGTGTTTCTCGAATAGGTTGAAACATTAGCTATGAGAAATTCGTCTTTAGATTTTAAATGTTTTAAAGATTTCTCAGTAGACATAATAGTTCCTAACTAATATAATGCTTTAAAATGAATTATATTACATTTACTTTTACACGTAAGTCTTTTAAAAATCGTGCAAGTCATGATTTATGATAAAAATGAAAATATTTAAAAAAAAAAGTATATATATTGTATGTCGTGAGACTCGAACCCATGATCTCAACCTTGACAGCTATGCCCTCTATCCAAATGGCTAAGCGGGACAGTGATGGATATGGGATTAGAAAATACTTTTGTCTGAAATCAATACTTTTCATAATGTTTGCAAATCTGAAATTAGTTTTACGGAGTTATACGAGTTTATACGGCATATTCATGAGTGCCAGTTTAACTTTGTAAAGCTATATATACATTTAATCTGATGTGCTCAATTATTATCACTTGTATGTGCGTTATACCTGTTTTATGTTTATCTTTACTGAAATAAACTATATGTCCTCAGGTTATGGATTAACACCTTTTCACCTTATCCACAATTCCTGTTCGTCCCACCCCAAATTTATCTAAAATTCAAAAAGTGGGAGAAGCAGGAATACACCTTGAAAATCACCTGTACTTCAATTCGAAACAAATGTCCTCAAAACCCTTATTTTCTTCAAAAAATTGATTTTTGCATTTTTGAACCCAAAAAGTTTGAAGTGATAGAAAACTCTTTCAAAGCACCACTTAACTTTAGTCCATTGAAATGCACATATATGGGCAAATATTCATTTTAATAACATTAGCGTTAAGTCAGGAAAAATGATATTGAAAAGTGGCCACTTAGAACTTCGATCAGACGCCGCGTTCAGGGTCTGGACTGTTTATCTATGTCCCAAAAAAAAAGGACGCTAGACTTATATGGGTAAAATTCCCGACCCTAATCTATTTATTTCATTGCACATTAGATATTTAAAACGACTGAAATGTATGAGATAATTAAAACAAATATTTGCTCCAGCCCATGCAAAAAAAGATGCGAGTCTGACCGCAGAGCCAGGGGTCGCGAGTTCGATCCCGGCCCAGTCCCATACTTTCGTGGAGATTGATCATGAAATAATTTCTACGGTCATTCTCCTCCCTTCCGCTGAATCGTTCAAGAAGAGTTGTTGTCAGTTACAAGCGAAAGTATGTGCACGAAGTACTTGTTAACTGCTTGTTCAAGCTTGCCGAGGAAAAAGTGTGGTTAGGTGAACTGACCGTCCCGCCATGACCATAGTTGTTGACTTGGGACGTAAAGCAGCAAAGCAAACACACAAAACTCACTCGATCTTAATTTCAGCTCTAAACCGACTGAGCCAGTGGACTACGCAATATTAGTTTTTACAAGTGGCATCTTACTTTGTCACAGTGTGTATAAGCGTCTGGAAATACTCGCTTTTTCGCGTAAAATTTGGACACACTGGATTTAGAGAGTAAACATGGCCTATTTATGAACCATTTTGATAACTGTCTATAGAAACATACGTTTGATAACAAAAAACCTGATATTAATCATTTGTGGGGTTATGTATTTTATGTCTATCTCCCTATAATTAGAACTACTGATAACTCGAAATCAAACCTAGTCCCAATGACTGCGAACTTAGGAGATTCGATTGTATATAATGAAATATGATAGACCGGTTCTGTTTTTGTTTCTAAACATTATGTACCCTATGCAGGAACTACAATCCTAGTCATATTGGTTTCCATTACCATTGATATATAGAAAATCACGGGATATATTCGCGTGTATACATCCATACAGCAGCAGCTGGAAAGAATTCTTATCAGCGTAACAGCTTTACGAAAATTATCACCAAACTAGAAATTCAGATTTATAAGCATAACAGTAGTAGGCGCATATTATCAATTTATCCAAAAATATAAATACCGGTTTTCTTTCAATTAAAAGCTCTCCCAACTATACATGTAATATGCTTCAAACGAAACATCCTCCTTAAAACGTCCGCTACTTGATCAAACTTAGGAGAATGGTCCTTAAATTGGCATTTATGTATTGTATCAAGTGGATTCAGCCAGGTGCATAACTAGGCCAAATAAGCTAAAAGCAATATTCAGAATGAAATATTTTGGAATCGTCTTGTCTGACACCACATTAACAAAGTCTAGAACCTTGGTATTCTAAATGTACATGCATCATCAGCTTGACCTATTTTATTCAAGTGGTCATATAGCCTTAGATTGGCCCAACTCGAGGGTCATATGGATAACATAGGCTTATATAAGAGCATACAAGATAATCTTCATGTCTGGAACCCACTGCCTAGTAAAAGTTTTGTTGAAATCTTCATGTCTGGAACCCACTGCCTAATAAAAGTTTTGTTGAAGTCACTAACATTAGAACATAGTCTTGCAAATCGAATCAGCTGTGAAACGCCATAAAATAGGAAGCGAGGAATATCTCCATCCAGAGATGGACAGTTAACAATATAAAATTAAAATAATCTCGCTTATAGTAAGATTTAGATGATATCATCTCATTGGCTATAGACAAGTCCACGTCCAAAAATGAGGATTCGGTATCAAAAGAGTATGCTTATATAGCTAAATGTCTGTGCGTTATATCTGGCCTACCAATTGTTCAAAATACAGATACAGTAGAACCTGTGTAAAACAGCCACTCTCAAAGGACCAGAAATTGGATTTCAAGACCAATTATCGTTTAATGCACGTCAAACGTATTGCAGAATGCTCCAAAAGAGCTACTATTTGTCATTATGATCTTTGTTTTGTCTATTTTCGAGTGGCCGTTTTACACATGTTTTATTTTATCTCGAAGTAGAGATGAGCGTTTCAATAACATAAAGTTGATTATTACCAGAGAGCGACAACAAGAAGTCTTTCTCATATCAGCCCGGATGTTGAACGCTTACACACACGGCTCTGCAGAAGCCTACTAGGCGTCAAAAAGTCGACTAATCTATCTGCACTTTATAGTGAATTGGGTAGAAAGCCATTACTTGTTTTTAGAAAAATTAGACTCCTTAAATACTGGGTTAAAATACTTAACACAGATAATATTCTTTTGAAAAATGTTTATTATATGCTCTTAGATGATACAATAGCTGGAAATAATTATAATGGGCAAAACTGGGCTTTTCAGATAAAAAAAACATGCTCAACAATTTAGGCTTCAGTCATGTATTGAATAACCAAGAGCAAAATGATATTCCATTTAATGAAATAAAACAAAGAATTATTGATCAGGCGAATCAAGAAATTTTAATGGCAAATACCACGTCATCAAAATTTGAAACGTACTGTCTATTCAAGCTAGACACTAGTTGTGAATCTTACTTGAATAAGATAACTTTAAATAAATACAAATTTGCATTGAGCCGATTCAGACTTAGCTCACACAATCTCGCTTTAGAAACAGGCCGATATTACAATATTCCAAAAGAAAATAGATTATGCACCTTTTGTAACATGAACAAAATTGAAAACGAATATCACTTTTTATTGGTTTGCACATTGTATGCAAAGCTACGGCGACAATATCTACCTTAGTATTATTGTAGATGACCTTCTTTAACTAAATTCAAGAATGTAATGCAAAGTAAATCTGAAAAAGTTATTAAACGATTAAGCAAATATATTTTTTTTGCTCAAAACAAAAGAAACCTCAGTGCTTAACCAATAGATATACATTGTTTTTGTATTAAATATTGCATACTGCTATATCAACAAAAAAGAAAAAAAGCATCATTTGAATATTGATGCATTTGACAGATATTTGACGATTTAGTTGTCGGCAAATTGACGCCTTGTCGACACCTGTGCAGCGCTAAAGCCGTGCATCGGTGATGACAGGGGGGGGGGGGGCATTTCATAGTTCATGTCAGATGTGGAAAAATCTATTCCACCAATTGCTTCGGGTAAATTATTTCCTTGGTACCTTTGCTTAATGTATGTATATGCTTTTTGTGAAAAGCATTTTTGTATGTTTAATGCCAATAAAATATTTGTATATCAAATTAAAAAACAAATCTGATACACGGTGAACACAAATAGTACTCATTGGAGTTTGACTATAAGATTTTTAGACAAATCTACTGTCGTGCCAACCAAGAGTGACAGTGACGTAATATTTTGTTTATAATTTTAAAGTAAAACATTAACTTGTAAACTCCACTTGAGCTAACGGGAATCGAAAGATCGCTTGTTTATTAGTCCTATCCGGCGGATAGGATTAATAAACAAGTGATCTGTCGATTCCAAGTCCATAATAGCTTTGTGAACAAAATATGATGTCATTGTTACTCTTGGTTGGCAGGACAGTAGTAAATATACTGACCAATAGACAATGAAGAACGTCACAGACTGTCTGACATGACCATAACAGTATTATATTGGTTGTATAGAAGTGAAAACAGCACATATCTCATTTTAAGCACATTGTAGTGAGCTGCCACTGTCCATTTGCATGCAAAAGGACAATGACCATACCTAGCTATGTACTCCAATCTAGGTTGGCAGTTCAAGAGTTTTAAACATTTATACAAATTACCCAACACATCTAAAACATTCAATATTACAGGGGCACGACGTTTGCCGTATATACTCGTAAGAGACGTTCATGTATTCGTAATAGATATGCAAAGTGCTGGTGTATTTTGTATATATACATTCCTACGGTAATAAGTGTGGATTTGAGTTGTGGAGGGTCGCTGTATGTAGGTTTCATGGATCCATTGACGCATGCATTAACCCATCAGTCATCCATCAGATAACAATAGCCACCGATATGGCTGGCGTCAGGAGATTTCGTCAAATCAATTAGCTGAATAATAGCAACTTGTATGTAGCTGTGAAATATATCCTCTCATTTTGTAATCAATATGAGTGGGCAACGTCATATATGCCACACACCAGCATGCTAAGCCACAAACACTGGCGTTTATCCAAAACTGGATGTAGCACGCATGGTTATGACAATGTTATCATGTCTGGACATTGAACAGCAACGCTGCTGATCAGACTGCGCATATCTGCGCCTATGTTGTTCACAAATACTGCGTCTCAGATTTGCAATAGACCTCGACAAAGATATTTATAACAAATATTTTGCCTGTGGTCTGTGATTGTAGCATTTCTTGAACCCAAGGTTTTAAAATATGTTTTGCGTGCTCAACTCAAATGCGCATGAAATTAATCAAGCTCATAAATGTTAGCAGCCAACAAAACATTTGTTGACATTTTAACATAAATGAGCATGATAAACACTACATATGAGTTTGAAAGCATGAAGCGTCTTTATTTTTTCAGCATTTTAGTTTTAATGAGCATTTGAAATTTCATGCTCAGTTGAGTTGGGAACGAAAAAGGTTTTATAACATAGGGGCCTGTTCAAACTAACGTGTTACTTAGCAGATTATTTTTCTTAAAAGTTTAGGTTTCTCCACTTTTGGGCTCCTAGCTTAAATATATACAAATCAGTGTAATAATAGGAAATTAATACCATAGTAGTTAATTCCATAGTATTTTTTCACCAGTGAAATAAATAAAAAAAACTCGTTCACGCCTACCAAACGCTCGAATTCTCAACATCTGGTTGAATATTAAAACAAATCCTCCAGGAAGAGAATCAAAAATCGGGGAATGTCATGCAACAGACTATGCATTCCTACGTTTGTGGTATAAATTTGAGGTCAGAAAGTTCTCTCGTTTTGTCAGATTTACATTTCGCGTAAAATAGGTGTACCAGAACTCGACAGGAACGTGTTTATCGCGCGAAAAGTAAATATGACCTGAATACTTTTTGAGCTCGTATTTATACCACAGACGCAGGAATCCATAGGCCGTTGCATGATATTCCCCGAATTTTGATTTTCTTCATAGAGCAGTTGTTTTTAATATTCAACCGTATGTTGAGAATTCGAGCGTTTGGTAGGCGTGTCTTTCTTCGGTAAAATGATAGCCTTTACTTTCTCCATTGAGTTCTGAATTTCAAACTTATGTAAACGACGCCCCTATCGCATGCTTATGTGGTACATGTATTCTGTTTTATGCTTGAAACCAATATTCCCGAAGGAGCAGAGCATGAATAAGATCAACGCTGTATCATTATATGGTGAGAAGTTCTAACAGCACCACGCAGCAAAATTGTTAAAATAAGGGGTGCCACCAGGTGGCGACATTTTTTGTTTGGCTAAATGTAGGTAATGACGGGATGTCACCCTATCAATTTGACTAGATATCGGTTTGATTTGAAAATTGAGCCGGTGCCCATCAAAAGGTACAAAATGGCATGTGCGGCCATCAAAGACTCCGATCAGCCTGCGTATCCGCTTCGTCAGATTTGAGTCTTTGGTAGGCGTTCTATGGGTAGCCAAGGATCCAACGTTTCTTAAGGCGAAAATCTACGACTCTGACCAGACTGCTTGGATGAGTAGACTGATTTGAATCTTTGCTGTGCGCACATGCGAACTACTATCTTATGCTTGACACCTGTTTAACCCCCTACCTCACTTAGACACCTTTTACACTTTTGCAAACAGGGTAGATCCAGATCAGGCAACTCTTTTAAGAGCTGCCTGATCAGGATCTACTATGATTGCTTATGGAAATATAATTAGGTATGACCCTACACTAGTGGACCTGACACGTAATTTCTTTGTTCTATGTACAAACGTGAAAGTTTATTTATATACATTTGTAATTATGCATAGAGGGTGGAGCTTAGCATGAAAATGCATTAAAAAATGATTGATTCGTGTTTCAGGTGGATAAAGAAGCAGATTCTAACACAAGTAATATACTACTAAGTGAACCAATTATAGATGGTGCTGGAGAGCCGGAAGATGATCTGGAGACAGCTCAGTCACACACATTGGAAGTAGGCATACCTAATAGCAATGAATCTGATGAAAGTGATGGTGATATGGAAGTAGACAGGTTTGTGCAAATGCCGCCCTCTTTATCTTGGATACTCTTCAGCTTCTATCCGTCGTCTGCATTTCTATGACAACATCAAACATCATATATATGCCAATATCTAAAACATTACAACAGCAACAAAATGGAGTAGAACAGAGGTAACACACACATGCGTGCGCACACATACACACAGATAATTGAAGAGTAGATGAATACATTTATGTTCGTGCAAGCGGTAAAGAACTGCCAAAACGTCCAATCTCGGGGGGGGGGTGTAGCTACCTATATATGACAGTGCGGATGTGCGGCCCCAATAGCCCCCCTTTTTTAACGCTGCCAGGTATACGATAAGCCCCCTTTTTACTAAGAAAAAGTAGTATATAACTGACCCAGTTTTCATCATTGATATATGTATGGTCCCATTTTCTGACATCCCTATTTGAAAATACTCATTGTTTTGCCCATATATTCAGCTCTGAAACCAAAATTGTAATATTTTTGTGAACTTTGTTTACAGATAGCAAAGAGGGTATAAAAATCAAAGAACAGTATATGGATATGCAAACATTTTTTCAATCAAGTATATAAATAGGTTATTTTTTTGAAGACCAAGTATATGATTGGGGTAGGTTTCAAAAAATTTGTTCGCACACCCGTACCAAAATTACCCCAAGTTACCTCCCTCCCGAGCGTCCAATTCACAAATCTTATAGTGTTTTTTACGAAATATTACTGTAGTTCACATTTTAACCATTCGGTCTAATGTCCGAATTATTTTGCTTGGTCCCAATTTATGATGATCTAAATTAAGCATGGTGAACAGTTGATCCAACCATGACCTAGTTTTTTTCAGTCATCTTCAAATATCATTTGCTCAGGTTTAGTTTGTTTCATTTAAGCTTTGGTTAATTTCACCAAAGTAAACTCGTCAAAATAAGTTAAGCCCCATGTCACTTTTTCCCAAATTCCTAAAGTTTAGTTGTTTACTTTAAAAACATCGATGGTAGTTGAACATCCTAATTCCACCCAAGTTAGACATTAATGTCTTGGGTGTAATTACACAATGTTTAAATTGAGAAGACCAATTTTCTTTGGGTGTGTACTAAATTTTCCAAGAGTATCCGTTTTTTGTCCAATTTTACTATAGGAATGATAGGGAACGAAACGAGACATTTACTGGAATGTGTGAAGCTCCATGGAAAACTTATCAATAAATCTGAAACATAGCGTATGGTGAGAAGAAACATTACTGCTACTTCTTTACAAATGTTATGGAAAAATCTTCATTCAGTAAAATGTTATGATAAATTAAACATGAATGTATCTACATTAAGTTTATGGAAAAATTTCTAGTGGGGCTTAATTTATTTTGACCAGTTTACTTTCACATCAGGTCAGATGATTTTATCAAGATACTTTTATAGTTCCCTATATGTATATAAAGTAAAACTACTACCCCAACTAAAAAGTAAGTGAGTATGATCAGGAAACACATGTATCACAATAACACACGTCTAACCAACCCACGGCACCGCGAGAAAGAGCCACATAACACCAACAGTCACAGGACGTGAGGAAGAGAATTAAAGTAAAGCAACCAGCTCTCTCTCTTTTCCACCAAGATAATTGCAAACTAGATAGGACACTGCATAACAAACAAGGACCAAACACAGAACCTCCACAAGCATTCGCAGCAGCAGTACCGTGACATTGAATCAACAACAACATAGCCGACACAGCCTAAGCCGTCGTTCTATGTTGTTGCTCCCGTTGTTTGTGAGGGTTTTGTGTTGGCTCCGTGTTAAGTTGTGAGGTATTTGTATTCTTTCTTGTTTTGCTTTCGCCTCGCTTCGGAAGAAGGGGGGTGGTTGTTTTGCTTTGACAATCGGCTCATTTCGTGAATCAAGCCTTAGATGTATCACGTTAAGGCGTAGTTCTATGTATGAACAAGCAAATTCAGAGAATTTATGTCCCCCGCCATTATTGTACACTTAAAAATGACTAAGTTCAAATTGCAAAAAAAGTGACAAAAATAATCTCAGGATAATATCCAAACCACATGCATATCTTCAGATCATGACAAAAACATCTGTAAAGTTTCAAAAGAATCGGCATAAAACTGTAGGAGGAGTTGCGCACACAAGGTACCCAGTATCCATTAACTTTGACAGTAAAAACGCCAGAAAAATGCCTAAGTTAAAATAGCAGAAAAAGTGATAAAAAATAATTTGAGGATTATATCCAAACCACATGCATATCTTCAGACCATGTCCAAAACACCTGTGAAGTTTCAAAAGAATCAATATAAAACTGTAGGAGGAGATGCGCACACAAGGTACCCACTATCCATTCACTTTGATAGTAAAAATGTCAGAAAAATGGCTAAGTTCAACTGGCGGAAAAAGTGTTAAAAAATAATCTGAGGAATATATCCAAACCACATGCATATCTTCAGACCATGTACAAAACACCTGTGAAGTTTCAAAAGAATCGATATAAAACTGTAGGAGGAGTTGCGCACACAAGGTACCCACTATCTTTTCACTTTGATAGTAAAAACGCCTAAAAATGACTAAGTTCAAATTGCTAAAAAAGTGACAAAAAATAATCTGAGGATAATATCCAAACCACATGCATATCTTCAGACCATGACTAAAACATCTGTAAAGTTTCGAAAGAATCGGCATAAAACTGTAGGAGGAGTTGCGCACACAAGGTACCTACTATATTAGGGGGACGGAAGGACGGAAGGACGGACGGAAGGACGGACGGAAGGACGGAAGGACGGAAGGACGGAATGCCGAAAACTATGTCCCTCCGCTTTTCTTCGAAAAGGCGGGGGACAAAAAGCTGCATTTTATTAGCCGTACCTGGCGTAAGGAAAAATAGTACTGTAGCATGTGGGTTCAGTCCTACTTAAAATCCATTATCTGAATTTTCGAAACGAATAAATGAAGTTTATGGAGTTTTTTTCCAATAATTTATCGCTCTTGAAACACATAAACTTCATTTATAGATATGTTTATTGTGGAATGTTGTAACCGTTTATTTCGCTGCAATCACTTGATATTGTGTTGGCATGGTTACGTTGAAGTCAGCGTCACTTTATCAAAGTAGTCCCTCGATATACATCCGAGGTATGATTCCACGGATTCGGCCGAGTCAGTTCCGATTGTTGCTTTGGTTGTCTTCTTGACCTCGCGTGGCTGTTAATGTGCTGTGTCTCTGTGATGTGACATTTTTTGGTCATCCTCACTTTTTGATGCGAAGAGTTTGGAATGTTTCTGTATGTATATAGGATGGGGAAAATGTGGCCGTGTTATTCAACTGAACGGTGTAATTTGGGCCTCCCTGATAGAGAATCATCCAACGACCATTTGTACAACATTTTTTTTAAAAAAAAAATATAAAAGAACCAGTAACTGTTTTACAAAAAAAAGATAAAAGTGTTTCCTTTCCGTTGCTATGGCAACCAGAATTCAATTAAACTACAATATTTGAAAATGGACATCTACCCTTCAGCACATTGTGCTCACTCAGGCGAACTTAAAAATAATAAGACAAAGTTTCGTATCAATCGCAAATTGCGGAGAAAAATATAATGTTAAGGGTTTTCTTTAAGCATGTTTTGTACAATGTTTGATTTTGTCAAGAATTTTAAAACTTGATCGAACATGACAGGTCTCTATATTGGTATCAACTATTTATTAAATTACCATCCTTCTTATTACAAATTTATATACTACCCCGCGAAAAGCGATTTTCTTTTTTAAAAAAATGTATGCACGAGCATCCAAAAAGAGAGAGATAATGAACCGGCAGAAAATGTCGCAATCACAGAAAAACACAACGTATGACAGACGGCAAAGATCAGGAAACGATACAATCAAGTACCACACCTGACCCAGGATACCACATGGGAACGTAACATAAGAAACACAAAACACAAAAAAAAACACAAATGAGCCGCGACACGCGATATCTAACAATGTGGTAAGTGCGACCAGCAAAGCCTCAGATCAGCCTGTGCAGACGCGCAATCTGATCAGAGCCTTTGCTAGTCACTTGAATATTCTATGACGGCTAAGCGACTGACCGGACATCATTTTGAGTTTCTAAGCTGAAAAGGAGGCTACACACGCTTGTCTGAGTCTACACTTGTCAAAATGCCACATTAGTGGAAATCACATGTTCCACAACAAGGCACCGAGGAAGTGATATAGAACACAGATATTCACACGACAACATAAACACAAAGTAAAGTAAAGGTCACCAGCGCTCTCTTCCTTCACGAGATGACAGCCAGACAAGTTAGTGCACTAAGAATTAAATGTAAAAATTAAGGACCAAATACAGGCCCCCGCATAGAATGGGATCAACAATAAACAATTCATCAACCGCAACAGAGTCAATGCCTTAGGAAGGAGAGCAGTGAGGCCACCAAGGGGCTAAGGTTTATTTAACAGGCATAATCCTCACCATTTACTACTGAATGTTATACAGTAAAACTTGTCTTAAGCGGTAAGTCAAAAAGATCACCAAAATTGGTTTTCAATACCGAATATCGCTTCATGCAGGTCAAAAATATTGACGAATGCTCCCTTTTGACCTTTATTAAGCTACCATTTCCGTTAAGACCTCTGTTTAGTCTATTTTAAGTGGTCTCTTAAGACGGTTTTACTGTACTAAAACATTTCTCGGCTGGTAATATACTAAATGATTAACCATTCTGCATCTGTCTTATTTTAGCGGTGTGACGGTTGGCACTATTGCTACATTGTCAGATGACTCCCGCGATTGGGCCAACACCGAAAAGATCCATAATGAAGCAAATGAGACACCTGTTGAACATTTAGACGTGTTGTCTCCTGAAGACCTGGGTAAAGACACTTCAGCTGAAACTAATACAGATGAAATACCTAAAACAGAAATAAAGTTAGACACTGGTAAAGTCAATGTTTATTATATTATCCTCTCTTAATAAGTCGAATTTTTGTACATTCGAGGTCCTCAGGACCTGAGTTTTACTTTGAATGATCTGTGGTTCAAAATAAAGGTAACCACTTAATACTACAGGCTACCCTCCAAAATTGATTTTTTTCTTCAATTCTATCATCAAAATTATAGTAAGTGAGTATGATCAGGAAATACCACAATCACAAATCGCAGACAAACTTTCCGCAAGGAAGAGCCACACAACCATCATGAGACACCAGGAATACAAACCAAGCAAAGCAACCAGCTCTCTCTTCCCCATAAAGATGGTTGCAAAACTAGAATGGATATAAAGTAACGTACATCGAACTTTAGAACATTTACAGACTCCCACCATAGGAGTAATAATAAACAAAAAGTCAACAACAACAGAAGCACCGTCTTAGAACGGACAGCAGCCTAAGCCACGGGGGGCTTAAAAGCATTTTACTGGTACCAAATCTTCGCCCTAGATTCTGTTGTTGTTGAAGTACAAGCAATGTTCAGCTCGCATGGAAGCCTTCTACCTACTGCAATGTATCATCATGGAGAAGCACTCTAATCAAATTAACGCACTATGATGTAACAAAGCAAAGGGCTCACGACTCACAGATAGTCAGAGCTAAAGATAGCCTCAAGTTGAGCCACCGTGGGTCCAGCTTGAGATAAGACCTGTCTTCGGGATTATGCAAAGCTACAGGGACTAGTCGATATATTGAAAAAATTGCCAGTGGCCATTTTAGACATACTTATCAGAAATATAATAACGCTGCTCTGTGCCTTTGTTGTTCAAATGCAATAAAGTCAGGTTGTTTTCTCGCGCCAAGGCACATATTATGTGTTCTTGAGGCTCACTGATTCATTTTCAAGTTCAAAAACCAAGCCTCGCATATTATCTCTTTCCCCTTACTCGTTTAATAAATTCAATAAAACAAAAGCACTCATGTAAGATCCTCTATTTATCTGCAAGAAGGGGAACACTCATGTAAGATCCTCAATTTATCTGCAACAAGGGGATCATTCATGTAAGATCCTCTATGTATTTGGGGTCGATTTAAAGCATCAGCACAACCACACAACAAAATACACCTTATTTTCCTCTCACAAGCTGACAACACACGTATAGATCACAGTACGCAATCAAATACGATGTCATTTTTCGTTTGGTACTATCTTCTCATTTTGAAACATTATTTATATTTAAGAAGTGGAAGAGAAATCCATTACTGATACGGACAGTCATACAGGACGAGTGATTCCTGATCTCTCCAGTGGAAATGAGACGTCTAAGAAGTCTGACAATGCAATAGTGCCTACACCACAACCATATATTCAGAACCACTTTATCAACATATTCCCATCTGCTGTGACTCCACCTCCTACTCCTCCAAATGACAACCTCAAAGAAATTATAACAGATCAAAACGTTGGCATTCCAAATGTTCAGCTAAATTCCAAAGCTCAACATGAGCTAGATCAAACAGCTGATCAGAAATTAGGTGAACAGCGTTCACAAAACAAATATTATCAAGAATATTGTGAACTGGAACAAAATAGATACATAAAAGGGACTGAATTGAGCAACAGTGAAAATAACCAGGTGAATTTAGAGGCACATGAAATGCCGTTGGAAGACAATGCAAACGAGAAACAGCTTCAGACAACCCTCCTTAAAGATGCATTGCAATGTGCTAAAAGGTATAAGGAGAAATTTCAGAGTGATCGCTCAACAAAACAGTTATGCATAAAGACAGAGGATACCACTATGAAGCTTGGCCAGCTGCATGAACAAAAATCTGGGACACATCTTCATCACAATACAAACTACAGACCGGAAGATAAAAGCTGCAAATCAGCATGGAGCCTAGAGATTACAGGCACACGTTATAGTGACAGCAACTTTAAGAGACAAGAAGACAGAGTTGAAGCAGACAATGACACATCCTCATACCAGTCGTCATGGGAAAGTATCGAACAACACTCGAGGTATGTTAATGGTTTTATGTGAAAATCATGCTCATAATAATATGAAATAGGCACACCTAATCGGCAACCAACCTCTATTTGATCCGAGAGGATATCACAGTATAGGCCTACGATATTTCTTGTGAGTCGGTACTCGTGTGAGTATAAAAAGTAAGGAAGAAGGCAACTATCAGGAATCGATACAATTAGTACCACACCTGGCACAGAACACTTTATGAAAAGTGACAAAAGTGTTTCAGTAAATTGTCGTTGCTCTGAGTATAAGGAAATAAAATAATCCTGCAAGTTATTTTAAAGGCGATGGGACTCTTGAACGGAAATTCATATTGGATACCAAAAGGATTTTAATTTGAGCAGCGACATGTGATTTCCAACAATGTGTCATTTTGACAAGTGTAGACTCAGGCAAGCCTATGCAGCCTCCTTTTAAGCTTAGAAACTCCAAATGATGTTCAGTCAGTAGCATAACACGCATAAAAAATTCAAGCGACTAGCAAAGGCTCTGATCAGAATGTGTGTATACGCAGGCTGATCTGAGTCTTTGCTGGTCGCACATATCACATTGTTGGAAATCTTATGTTGCGGCTCATTTGTGGCCGTCTTTTTTCAAAGGCGCGGCGGTGCACGTGGCAGTTGGCGTTTGGCTCAAGTCGTTATCACGTCGTGACGTAACGTTATAAGAATTGTGACGTCACGTCATGGGATCACACATCCGCTTGCTTGAAAGAGCTATCGTTAACGTTCAAGCTCCTGGTGATCGAAAAAAATCCTTCAGTCTTATGGTTAAAATACAAGTTAAATATTAACAAAACTGGCATCTTCGCGATTCACTTTTACTTTTTGTATTTTTTCAATGTCATTGATGATCACGGCACATTTTTCAAAGGTAGAATAAGGTTCTTAGTTCGATCGAATCGACTCCGTATAGATACCGGAACTCTGTTTTGACAGAATGGAAATCAGGCCTTCATATAGCAGATGAATAGAACAGAACAGAGCCTCTAATCGTAACAGCAACCAACCCTCGTTGTTGCCGCTGTGCGGCAACAACTCGGTGGTTGGTTGCTATTAACCCAAATAAGCCTAGCGTCCTTTTCGTGAGGCATAGTCAAACAGTGCGGACCCAAATCAGACGCCGCAGTACGCAACAGCTGATAAGGGTCTCTACCGTGAGTTTACAGAGTGGTCTACTAAAATGTGAATAAAATTACGCCTAACAACCTTTAAAACTGAACTGAACTGGACCAATTGGTAAAAATGAGAAATTCCTTTCGGATTAAATGGGTTAAGTATAGCCTTCATGGTTTAGTATAGTAAACTGTTCTGAGCGCATAAATAATCTGGAAAAACGGATCCTTCAGAAATAGAGAGAACCTACAATATAAGAAAACAGTACCTCGGTTGTATTGAGTCTGTTCATGAGAACTAATGGAAAATGCAACAAGCACTGGCTTAAGGTGTATTCTGCTTTCCGTCAGGACTCAATATTCCTGAAGGACCAGAATATAAAAAAAATATGCCTATAATCGTTCCTTAGATAAAAACCTGCAATCTGTTTTCTCAACATTGACGGAGTCACTGTGCTGTGTCTGTGAGCAACACAATGTATCCCCTGCATAGTACTGGTTAAACCCAGGAAGACCAGTCCCGGCATAACTGAAAAAGTGTCGACTGGAATCCAAGCAAACACTAAGCAATATGTTTGACAATGCAAAACTAAATGTTGGTTCTTTTGGACGCTGAATGAATTTCTATTTTGTTGTTAAACAAAGATCATATTAATGCTATTAAACGGTTGATTGAATATATGTGTTCATGTCAAGCCAATGCACCATTTAGCTGAATCACGCATAAAAATTGTATAGACTATTTTATACGTGTTCTGTCAATAAAATAATCTTTTTAGGTATTTTTGGGACCGTGATCTAGTATTATATTCAACACTGTTGAGTTCAGTGCCAAAATGGGAACACCTGTTAGTGCCTTAAGCTCCGAGTGCTAGAACCTACTGAGGTGCCCTCGGTTGGATACCTTACTGGTTTCCTAGTATCATGTTGGTATCGCCAGTTTATCATTGATAGATATAAGTAGAATACATCTGATAAAAGTTTACTATACTTTAACTGTATGGTGAATGTGTACTTAAAATTTCTTATTATTTACTTAGTTGTATAGGGTCAACAATACTAATAATTCGAAAATTTGGGTCTATAGATCCTGAGGGCAAACATTGCAAGTTCGGATGCAAAATGCAATTATATGTACTGTACCACTAAGTGGATATATTAGGCATAATCACACCCTGATATATGATATGATCAAACAGATCAACAATCACGAGACTCCAGGAAGACAAACAAAGTAAAGAAACCAGCTCTTTCTTTCCCATTGAGCTGATTGCAAAACTAGAATGGGCACAAAGTAACGCACAACAAACATACAGCGATTACAGAATCCCACAATGGGAGTAACAATCAACAATGATTCAACAACAACAGAATGACCGCCTTAGAAGGGAAAGCAGCCAAAGCCACTGGGGATTTAAATGCATTTTACTGGTACCAAATCTTCGTTCTAGGCTGAACGTGTCAAATACATCAGCTGGAGCACCTTTTAACACAATCTTTCAATTCCTGTTTGAAACACATAGCAACCAAAACAAACGTACTATTTATTAGTGTTAAATAAACATGATAATCAACTAGCTTGTTTATGCACATCAACCATTGCTGATCATAATTACTGTAGACTTGATTAATAATGATTGTTAGTATACGACATTCCATGTACTTGTGAATCAAACTGTGTGCAGAATTGCAATAAGCCTGTGCAAGATTTTTCTTATTATACCGGTTGAACTTATTTATTACTGGTATGCTAGCTATTATTGAATAAACACTCTGCTATCTTGAACTTGGGACCGAGCCCTTTCAGCAATGGACAGCATTTTATACCACAATCACAATGAAAACATGGACCCTTAAACGTTTCACGGCCCACCAAACCCTTGGGTCATGGCAGTGAGCCTATTGTAATAGCTCTCCATGTAACGTTGATATTTTAGCATAGTAATTAAGGGTGCAAAGATCAGGAATCGATACAATCAAGTACCACATCTGACCCAGGATACCAATGGGAAAGTGACAAGCTCACAGCTAGACACCACAAACGAGAGCCAAGAGGCCAGCCCTTTCCCAGCAGGTGACCACAAAGCACATATAAACAGACGCGCACAAAGACATAGCAAACGCAAGACAGAACAAAACATAAAAGGTCCACAAAAGTAGTACCGCCTTGAAACGTTCAGTAAAATATTTTACTGGAGGGCTTTAACCGGTTTAACGGCGCCAACCTCACCCTTAATTCAGATGTAGATCAAGACACATAGATATTTGGTTTGCATGAAAGACCCCAAACTTATCAAAGCATTATCTCCTAAAACATATAAATCAAGATATAACAAGGAGATAAAGCAAAGATAAGGACTCAACAGTAAATAAAACTGAATACCGGAGCAAAAGAAATATAACAGGTAAACCCCAGTCTAATTAACGCTAAGATGGAAGATTTGTAAAGACAAGGAAAGCTGTAACTGCATTATCTCATGATAAAATGACACATCAAAATAATATTAAAAAAAAAACATAGCTTAAAATGTTAAATTAATAACTTGGGGAGGATTTGGGTAGGCAGCACCGTTATTGCAGGTAGATATTGTAATGTATGATCATTCCTTTATAACTCAGCTGGATAAAAAAGTCTATTACAGAGAAGGGTGCAGAGGTGGGAAACGGTATTACTACGACGTCGCGTCAGATGTTGGTGTTAATTTGTGTAACGTCAAAAGTTGTTTAACACGTCAAACAATGAGATTTTCACAGATAAGAGAGGCGATCTTCCTTGCGTTAATATTTCTAAGCACACATGCCCAGTTGTAAAATGACCAGATGAAAAGTTTGTTTTGGTTTATATATATTTAAGTTTTTAAAGGTTTTATTAATACATGTTCCCGAGTAGAATTACGAAAAGTAGGGTATACCCAGGTAAGCACAATTATTTTCAGTAGTAAATGCCATTGGTCGGTCGGTGCTTATTAACTACATAAATCTATTCTCGTTGCAGTATACTTCAATGGACAGACGGACGGACAGACAGGGTGATTATAGGTCTTAAGGATATCTTCAATGCACTCACCTTTGCATGTTTTATATTAAAATTAGCCAATACGTAAGCGTCTGGTACTTATCGCCTTGTCCGGCAACTAGGACTTGCGACTCGGGAAAGTCTGTGTAATGGTACAGGCTCGTCAGAGTAAAGTATGAATGTAGATGATAAATAGCTGTAGAATTGAGACCTCTATCACAGCTTGATACATGTATGTCAGCATCCACATTTTCACGAGGCTTTTGCGTATATGCGATAATGACCAAAATATCGCCAAGAGTTAGTGTTGGCCCAAACAAACATGTAGACACAAATGAATGAAAACAACAAAGATATTAGTTTATTTGAGATTCGGGCACGTCACGTTTGAGTTTCAGACACACCCTTTTCATCGTATGGCTTCCAATGAGTTGACTATTACTAATACCTAGCAATATGATGTACAGTCTCGGGACATGGAGTTGTTTGCCACTTTGCGACGTCGCCGCTTGAAACAAGACCTTTCTAGAATTTTGTAAAAAAATATCATGACAAACTCAATGGGTTAAAGTTTATAAAACTTACATGGATGAAGAGCAAATAGTGAGCAGCAATATATAATAAATGATTAAAATAATTACACTTTTGGTTCTCAGTAGAACGCATTTTAAAGTGAATTTAATTTTAAAACATCACTATTCCCGTAGACGCTAACGTTAACGTCGCCGAAAACTGTCATTTTAATTTGTGTTTGCTTTTAAATTACTACCATACGAAAACAACAGAGAAGCTACAATAAAAATGTTTATTGCGTAAATCAATTTGCTTTCATTTGGTACTTTTTTCAAAATTGTAGCTTCTATAGTTTTTGGACAATTTTTTTTTGCAAAACATCTGGAAAAACATCGATTTAAGCGGCAACGTCACTGGGTGGAAAGTGGGTATGTCCTGTGGCTGTATATATACACAGGAGCTTGAAGTTTGGTCCTTACATTACATGTATAGCCTCATGACCAAAAGCTTAAATGTCAGCATTACGTAATGACATTATGAGCTTTTGGTCTAGGGGCTATAGGAGTGAATAAGGATCGAATTTCAAGCTCCTGTGATATATTTCCTGAATCTTCCTGAAAACAGGGGTAAAGATCACTGAATATTCAGATTTCTCGAATTAATTCTGGCCAGTGACCTATTTTATATTACTTTATATAAAACAGTGCCCTACAAGACAATGCTAATGCATCAAAATATAAGTTTTAAGAAAATGCGCGATTAAGTTTTTGGCATTTACGCATATTATAACGCTAAAATGTTAACGTATTTACGACGCAAATAGCAAAGTAAAAAAACGGCGTCTGTGACATTTTTGCTAGACAAAGCATTTTAGCGATTTTTTATTCAATATTTAACAATTCCTCTTAATTTAAAAACAGCATAAAGTATATGAAAAACGCATTTACATATCTTATTTAGAGAGAAATAAGTTTGAAGAAACATCTTTTCATTTAGTATTGAATTAATGTCTCATATGTCCGAAGACGCCATTTGCGTGAGTGTGACATTTTTGCTAGACATAGCAAAATAACAAATTTTTGCTCTAAATATGGAAAAAATCAAGAATAAATCCAAATTTTAATTCTATTTTGAAAACGCATTTTTGTGATATACTTCAAATTTCAAAGACACGAGGCACTAAAAAGTAATACATCAACAAAAATACACAGAACCCATGTTTTCAACGTTTTCTTTAAATCTCTACACGTTCCGTGTCTTTGCTTGGTTGGCTATTTCTGGTTAGTTTGCCGATTAACGCCCATTTCGCGCATGTCGTCGTGAGGATAAGCACAAAAAGTAGCTATGCGGGGAAAATTACAAGATTTCAAGCATTATTAGTTAAAACTTTTGGATATAGAAACACTCCGCCAAACGATTTCTGTTACATCTCTACATGCAAAAAATCGGCAATTTATACGGAACATGTTAGCGATAACTTTTTCTTTGTATCTTAATTTGTCTTTCGTTTTTCATCAATGTAAAATATAATTAATAACCTTTTCTTTGATGTTTAGTTTGTAAAAATGTATAATGGAATAAGTGAAATAGAGAACTTTCAATAGAGAGGACCCCTACGTTTTTAAAATTAACACCAACATCTGACGCGACGTCAACACATTTTACCTGCTTATTAGTGCTATCTATGCTTCTGGCATTGTGCACTCGTGTCTATCTCTTCTTTGCCTTATTTGTGAGTTAATATAGGTATGAATCAACCATTCATGTTATATAAGCCATTAAACACTGTCTGTTTCAATTCAAAACATCTGTCTGTTGGTTGTTAGTTTTAATGGAAGCTGCAGAAGGCTGTATGACGTCATATATTACGTCAAGTATTTACTTCCTGTTTGTTTGTATAGAACAGAAATTACATAAGAAAGGGGACCAGGTCCTCCCTATGTGGCCTTGAATTATATGTTTTTCAAATGGAATGCATCTGTCTGCTGGTTTGCAAGGTGTTTTCACAAGAGTTACAAACCACTGTATGACGTCATATGCTTACTTCCTGTTTTTCTGAATAGAACAGAATTACTTAAGAAACAGCCAAGAACCCTGGCCCAGGATCACTTTTATGGTTGTATCTAGTGACTGTTACTATGTATTCTATGCTCTTTTATGTGATAATAAAGATTATGACATCAATAATAATATTGGTTGTAAAGAAATATTTGTAACTCTTAATACATTTCTGGCAAAACTCTACAAGCTTCCTATGTCGGACATTTTTTTTCTATCCGTCACCAACACCTATGACAATGTTTTTGCCTAACATAATTTATCGCATGATTTTGCATCTGTGTGTATTAAAATTGATAAACTCCTATGGGTGCTCATATTTGGTTAGGTTAAATACGGACAACCATAACAACTTCATATTCTAACGTTATATGAATGGCAAAATGCTCATGTCTGTACCGAAAAACGTGATTTCAAAGTAGTTTTATGTCATATGAATCTATCCCTTGTGTTCCTGCATTATTGAAATCATTTTACTTGATGCGAAAAAGCGAAAAACATGATTGGTGGAGTCTCGCATTTTATATCTTTTCCTCAAATCTTTTAATAAATTTATTTATCATATGACATCTTGTCCGGGAGTGAAATAACGCCAATAAAAAAAACGATAAACCAATATTGGTTTATAGATTTACGGGAAGTGTTATGACGTTCATAACAACGTAAGGCACATTAGGACAAAATTAAGACGTTTTTACTCCAGAAATGTAATTACAAAGTAATCTTAATGCCACATGATAAAAATAATCTAACCTTTGCGCTCTTGTATTATTGAATTTATTGAACTCGTTGCAAAAAAAGAGATTTAATGCTTGGCAAGCCTCGCATTTTATCTCTTTTCCTCAACTCGTTTAAAAAAATCAACAAAACATGAGCACTCTTGTCAGATCCTCTATTAATACATGATCACTGATATATGGCCCTCTTTTTCTCTATCTTTCAGAATTATGTCACAGTTAGCTGCGATGCAACGGTATTACTCAGACTTAGGCTGGTTAAACAGGTTTACTTACCCACAACCATTTCAATATATATACCCTAGTCCAACTGTAGTGCCAGGTGTAGCTGAAATACAACGTTTTATGGCTATGTACTATACTCCTGGAAATCTGTATCGTGGAACAGATTATAGACATAACGTCAATGACTTGCTATCGATACCTTGTCCACCTGTCCCGAATTACGACTCAACACAAATATCCTCACATCATAGTAAATATTACGGCTCGCCAATGGACTGTATTCCTATGAAGGATCCGACATATGTTAAAAATGAGTGTGCTTTAGATTTGTCCAGCAAAGTATGTCGCCATGAACGTAAATACGACAAGGCAGGTAGTAACAATGGTATATCTATGAATACAACTGGAAAAACAAGTTGTGACAATAAATATACCAATAGTAAAAGTGGCAAAGTTTGTGCTAACAGTTATCATAACGCTCCTATTGACTTTTCATGCTCAAAAGATGTGAACCAAATATGTGATTCGCTGTGTGGAGACAAGGGTAGACTTAGACAAAAGGCAAAACACAAACCTATGTACGACAGTATTTCACAAAATGGACTCAAAGATATGAAATATTGGAGTGTAGATGATGTTGGTTTCTTTTTGGCTTCTGTCGATGGATGCGCAAAATACAGCGATGTAAGTAACTCAATTTATAATACTCCTCTGAGCCTATTGAAATAAGCCGCGACACGTGATTTCCAACAATGTGGCATTATGACACATGTAGACTCAGACGAGCCTCTGCAGCCTCCTTTAGAAGCTCCAAATGGTGTTCAGTCAGTAGCTTAACACTCATAGAATATTCAAGCGACTAGTAAAGGCTCTGATCAGACTGTGTGTATGCGCAGGCTGATCTGAGCCTTTGCTGGTCCCACATACCACATTATTGGAAACCTCATGTCACGGCACAAATAGTAATATATAGCATACCCTAAAAATGCCAGATGACCCCCTTTTGAAATAGCTAGTTTGAATTTTATTTATTAAATTATTGGTGCAATTTTTTAAACTTATCAAAACTCGAAACACTTTGACAGACTTGGTGACCCTCCACCAAAATCACTGTAACCAATATTGATTGATGAAAAATGCTGATAATTGGCGTCGCTGTTTAACCGGAGATGCAGTACACGTATTAAAACAACTTATTCTCTGAAACCAGTTAATATAAGATTAGAAAACAATTAAAAAGCGTTTATCACCAGATTTCCCTTTATGTAAATGTCCTAAATAAATTTGATGCTATGAAACAGATGAAGACTGTTCCTTTCCTTACAATTTCTAGATTACATTAAAATACTTCTCATTCGAAAGCAAATGTCACAATTCTTTAGTAGAAATGTTACTTAACGACCAGACTTGGAACACCAATTGTGATCTTCTGACAATGACAACTAGGAGCGTGCTATATTCTTCTTTCATGCTTAGAAATGGTAAATTTGAAACTGATTTCAATCGGTAATATTTAAAAAAAATACTTCTACCAAAACAGATTAAAACAAGTGACTCTGATCAGAAAATGCCACAATCATAAATACCAGACCAACTCTGGGCACAATAGGGAAGGAAAACTAGAACGCATACAAAGACAAACGCATAAAGACAAGAACACATGGGGAAAAACATCAACATGCTCGTCTTTAGTGAGATGATTACTAAATAACATGCAAACAGGACAAAATGAAATATATATATCAAAACTCGCATCAATCACAAATGTGCTTACAATTGGAGCAAGCAAAGTGTTTACAACAACAGAATAAATAACGCCACCTTAGAACAGGGGGAGGGTGTGGAAGTGGACAGGCAGACTTAGACTTACTTTACTGGCATATCAAACATATAACTGTTCAGCTTGCAAAAAGGAGTTCTGAATATGTTATCACAGGGTCAATCCAGCCAAACAAAATGCAGCAAGAACTAAATAAGACCTCTATTCGGAACCAAAGTGGACCAAACCAAAACAGAATTTTATTGCATTTCATTTCTGTCATGGTTAGGTTGATCTACAGATCTATTAACATATGAAATTCCTAAATAAACGTTTTTGTTTTATCAGTCATCTGAAATGAAAACGATTTGTTATGGATTGTCATTTAATGACAAAACTCTAAAATTAATTAACGTTTGTATGCCAATGTGCAGCTATGTCCTTTGTTGTATAGTTTTAAATATTAAAAAGGTAAATGAGTATGTTCAGATAATATCACAATCTTACACTGCAGACCAACCCACGACACCGTTAGGAAGTGCCACAGAACAGTAGCAGTCACAGGACACCAAGAAGACAAACATAGTAAAGCAACCAGTTCTCTCTTCCCCATCAAAATGATTGTAAACTAAAAGGACACAAAGCAATGTACAACAAAACATGGAACAAACACAGAACTCAACAATGAGAGCAACAATTAACAACTAATCAACAACAACAGAAACGCCGCCAGACAGCCATTGCAATATTTCTGCGTTACAATACAATTTCCATAATTACCTAATCGCTTGTATCCATTTCGTGTGTCACTTTAGGGACAGTGGAATACCAAGAAAGTGAACTACATAAATGCATACGTTTTACATAAAACAATGACACATTGATTGCAAAGTCGAGATGATCTAATGCCATGATTTGATCAGAAGATAATGATTTATCTGTCAGTTATTTTTTTTTTATCTTTTCCAGGTGTTCAAATCCCATGGTATCACTGGACGTATATTACCATATCTGACGTCACAGCATTTAACAAGGACACTTGGAATGAAATTGACTTCAGCAATGAATCTACTTCAAGAAATTGACAGAATTACCACGCTAAGCTCTGCACAGATGATTCCGCATATGATGAATCAGGAAACATTATCAAAAATTATAAAATAAATTAAACAAACGACAGCTATGTATGCACAGATGACTGGCGCTTATTAACTGTGGTATGCTAATAACTTTTTACATGAATAATTGTTGTCTGCTAATTTTTTTTTCAATTTTGTTTTTGCAGGAATCCAATTAGAGTGGCATACAGTTTGGATCCAGATCAGACCTTACGTTTCGTTTGGCCTGGTCTTGGTTCAAACTATTTGTAAATGCATCAGCAGAAGACCCTGGCAGGAAAAGAGTAAATTCAACGTCCATGATATAAAAAAAAGAGTTCCACTTTGAGCTATAAGTAGTTTGATTGAAGAAATTGCATGATCTGAATATAAAGTATAACAAATCTTTATTTCTTATTTCATTCCAAAAGATACAGTGTGGACACATTGGTTTAAACAGTATTTTATTTACAACCTCTTTACATACATACATACATACATACATACATACATACATACATAGTGTATTGGTGTTGTATGATTAAGAAATGAATAAGATAAAGTTGAAGTATTAAAATCACCTGAGAAAAATGATCAGATTATAGACAGAAGGTAAAAGGTTTAAAGAGTGGGAGAGAAAGTGAGGGTGATTGGGTGATTAGAGACAAAAAAAGGTCTGATCCGCTTTACTATTTGCAAAAGCATGCAATAAAAATTATAGATAATGGCTAGTCAACATATAAAAATGTTACTAAAATCTTTAACAAATGCATGTTCTAGTGTGATGTAATAGACATAAAAATATCATATAAGCAATTTATATGTAAGCGCCAGTCAATTTTTGCATTTTTAAGAACAATGCTTCATTTTCATAACTAGCACCATTCGTCGCAGTATGGTGTGTAAGATTTGACCTGAAACAGAAGACAGCTCCATTGCGTCGTTGGAAATGCTGTTCAAAACTTTAATGGTAGATGAAAGGTCTGGTTACAAGTTAGAATTTATTCGGAGGTTCTGGATAGGATCAGCAGCTGAGAGCAAAGTTACTGGTTTCATCAATGATAGGGGGAAGAAGATCCAAACGAAACAATGGAGCTGGAGGTCATGTATAAATTTGTAGGATGTAGTGAATGGATGCTTAATTTTTCCTAGTTTGGAACGATTCTTTTACAAAATTCCATAAATAATCTTCCAAAAAGCAAGTAATTATGACCAGGAAATACCAAAATTACATGTCATAAAACAGCACAAGGAAGAGACACATCGCACTGACAACCACAAGACAACATGATCAAAATGAAGTAAATTAATCTGTTCTCTCTCTCTCTCTCTCTCTCTCTCTCTCTCTCTCTCTCTCTCTCTCTGTAAGGCGATTGCAAAATTCGACAATAACACTGAGCCAGTATATAAGATTTCCAACAATGTGGTATGTGCGACCAGCAAAGCCTCAGATCAGCCTGCGCATACGCGCAGTCTGATCAAAGCCTTTGCTAGTCGCTTGAATATTCTATGATTGTTAAGCTACTGACTGAACACCATTTGGAGTTTCTTAGCTTAACAGGAGGCTGCAGAGGCTCGTATGAGTCTACACTTGTCAAAATGCCACATTGTTGGAAATCACATGTCACGACTCACACTAAGAACCACACCACAAAACCAAGACTCAAAACAAACCCCATACACTAACACAATGAAGCAACTAAAGACAATGAATAAAAAGCAACAAAATCACGGTCTATTAATGTATGCTCTATGTCCATTTTTTTATCTATATCTTCCTATTGCTGGTGAAACATATAAATGAGTATGGCCAGCATAGTGTGAAAAAGACAGGGAACACAGATAGCCACAACACAATTAAAGTAAAGCAACCAGCTATCTCTTCATCACCAAGATATTTGCTAAACTAGAAAGGTCATCAAGCATCACATCACAATAAGGACTCTGCACACACACACACACACAAACACTAGAAGCAACAAACACACAATGATTAAATAACATCAGACCTAGAATCACCACCATAGATCGAACAGCAGCAAAGCTTCCCTCGCTACTGTCGTCATCCATCCATACTGCTTAGACATAAACAGCGCCTACTATTTTTTTTAATTATAAAGAGCAGTTGACTCGGAGAGTATTGCTTAATTTCAATATAGGATGTTGTATACAAAATATATTTTTCCTAAGATTTTCTCGAAACCCTTTTGAGAGTTCTTAATAAGTTTAACATTGACCAAGATATTTCTGAGATATACGTTCATCCCAACTACCAGTATTTTGAAATTTAAGACCCAGGTGCTTGTAATAGGAAGTGTTCTTGATCATTGTTCTATCAAAAGAGGAGATGGTCGAAGATAGGATTAAGTTTGCGCAAAATCATCATTGATAGTTTTTCAGGGATTAAAAGTGTAGTTCGAGGCAGCCGCCCAAGCTGAGTTGATTTGCAGATCACTGTCTAGAAGTCGAACTGATTGAATGGGACAATCCTGAGCGGTATACACACTTATATCGTCAGCAGATATATATGTGGATAGAAAAAACAAATGAGCTGCGACATGTGATTTCAAATACTGGATCAGGTGTGGTATTTAATTGCATCGATTCCTGATCTTTGCACCCTTACTCACTTTTCCAACAATGTGGCATTTTGACAAGTGTAGACTGATACGAGCCTGTGCAGCTTCATTTTAAGCTTAGAAACTCTAAATGGTGTTCAGTCAGTAGCTTAAGAGTCATAGGATATTCAAGTGAGTAGCAATGGCTCTGATCAGACTGCGCGTACGCGCAGGCTGATCTGAGGCTTTGCTGGTCGCACATACCACATTGTTGGAAATCTCATGTCGCGGCTACAATGCGTTTGCCTGTATCATTCATTTGAATGAGCAATGAGAGTGTGCCAAGAGGAGTTCCTTCTGTGATTAAGTATAAAGAAACAATTGATTGGTGGTAGAGTCACCTTCCCTGAATCAAGACTGCAATGGTGCTTAAAAGCTGGTATTTATGCAAGCAACTTTTATTCATTTTACAAACACGACTCAATAGAGATGCAGGTCGGTAATTGTTAGGAATTGTTGTTGTCTTATTTGTAAATTCGCGTAGCGTTGGCGTTTTTCATTGACGGTGGGAAGTATGTATACTTTAATTATCTATACTCTGTGGATCTTTAATAGTATATAAATTATTTATATTACTTCTCCTGCTCTTTGCTGCTACATTTGTAGGTTGCAAATTGATTTTTAAAAGATTTCACCTGTCAGAATTGCAATTTTAGTTCAATAAAGGTAATGACCCATACTACTAAGCGAAAAAACTTAATGAATGTATTAGAAAGATGGGGCAAACAATTTATGCACCTTGTATTGCTGAAGCGAAAGATAAAACTGCATATCACATCCGAAACCACAAACTTTAAAAATTAAAGAATTAACATTTTCATAAAAAATAGTATATAACCCGTTTAATAAATTTGGCCGAATTTATTTTGTGAGCAAGGTCTCGCCTCTGATAATTCTACAAGAGTAATGTCAAGGTGAGGCAAGCCACGCCGCCAACACTAAGCACTTGATTCTGATTGAATGGCAAGAAAGAGGTTGCAGAGATAAGATGGTATGTTAGGAAATGGTACTTCTGCTACCGTAGTGCTTGTTGTAAATAGGACAGGGTACTAATGTATGTTTAGTCCTGTCAATAAGATAGTTTCTCGTGTAAAACCATTTAGATAAATAAAAACCACATACGGTGTGAAATAGCAGTCTGTTTCTAATTCAGATACAAAACCAGCAGAATCATTTTCTTTCTTTGACTAATAGTGTAACAATAGTTCGCAAATTTGGGAGTCCATTGAATTTATACAATAAATTAGTATCGCATTGAATTGTTATGTATCATATTGTAAAACAAAAATGTAAAGATATTTGCCATAAAATAAAAACTTTATCTGGAAGAAATAAATTTCGTATTTCATTGTTTCCGAAAATATAGATGGCATAGGTACAGTCTAAGGGTCTATTGCTTTGAAATGAACCCATGATATCATATTTTCATCAAAATTAAAAAACGCAGTTCATTTCTTAATTTGAGCCATGACATGAGATTTCCAACAATTTGGAATGTGCGACCAGCAAAGAACTAGACCAACCTGCGCATTCGCGCAATCTGATCAGAGGCTTTGCTAGTCGCTTGACCATACTATGAGTGTTAATCTACTGACTGAACATCGTTTGGAGTTTCTAAGCTTAGAAGGAGGCTGTACAGGCACGTCTGAGTCTACACTTGTCAAAATGCCACAAAAATGGAAATCACGTGTCATGGCTCATTTTACCTTGAGGTACTTTGCTAATTTTGCTGGTATATTACCATGAGGTGTTTATGAAATACTAACCAAATTTACTCAACTACGAAAAAGCTCTGTCCACATCTTCATCTTACATGTCTTACGCATTTCCTCACGCCGCCTGGTCTCAAATTACTAGTTTTCTAGGGGATATAAAAGTAAGAAAGAAGGCAAAGATAAACATTCGATGTGTGACACAGATTCGGTAGATCTTCTACCTGTACACCAATAAGGTGTTTGAATTGTTTTTAATATTCTGGTCCTTCCAGAATTTTTTATATGCTGGTAGAAAACAGTCACTGAACACCGCTTAAGTCAACGCTAGAGTTGTTAGCATTTTCCATTAATTCAGCTTCACTGGTTTAAAATTTTGTAAGTGCTCTCTTTTTCTGGAGACTGCATTTTCCATATCATTTTGATACATCACGTGGATAATTATGTTTGTCTTTAACTCTTTGCGAGCTGTGTAGTTGTCATGTTTGTTTAGTTTGCTGATTTATTTCAAAATTAACTTTTTAAAACAATTACCTGTCGGGAACAACATCAGTGTGTCAAATGGTTTAAAGCAAAGCCAGATCTGTCCTGTCTGAGAACTGGTAGTAGATAGCTTTAAAATCAGTAACTGATTAACGACAAAATTCACAATGCACGACAAGAAACAAACTCAATCGGAAACTATATGCAAAGCACATGTATATCTTTCAACCATGAAAAAAGCGCGGACGAAATTTCAAAAGTGCGCACACATGAGTATGACCAGAAAATGTCACAATCCCAGATTTTAGACAAACATATGGCACAAAGAAGAAGAGGCATTAGTACACTGACAACCAAACACCCACACACATTAAAATGCCATTAAATTGAAGCAACCGTCTCCCTTTCCCTCAACAATTAGGACACAAAGAACTATATACTCAGTCCTTTAGTTAAAGGTGCGAGAAAAAGAAAATCACTTTCTTATTTCTCAACCAAAACATATGTTGTGGATACTCAAAAGGACCGTCTCAATGAGACGGTTCGTTTGAGCACCCAAAACATAAGTTAAACATTATGGTTAAGAAACTATTTACAATTTCACGCTGAAAAGGTTTGTTTATCTTAACCTGTGTATATAACACAGCTAAAACCAAACACAGAAACTCACACATATTTCGGGCAACACCAAATGCATCAGAATCATCGTCTTAGAACAGACCGCTGTCACCAGGGGTCTTAAATATATTTTACTGGCCAAACCTTAACCTCATATTCTGCTGTTGTTAAGGCGCATAAATGGATCTGCTCGCCTGAAGGCTTCATAACTCGTCCAGTGTTCAAGCATAGGGAAATAATTAAGTCAGATCCGCTCAGCTAACTGTGATAATACAAAGGGAACAGTCCCAAATTCACAGAGAGTCACGTCCAAAAAAACACACCAACCAAGCCATGGTGGGCTGAGCTTAAGACAAGCCCAAAGAATCAACCCACCAATGAAAGTTCAATTTTGGACCCTCTACCACACCAGTAGTCACACACCCCGACACGCCTGAAACTGTCTTAGTTCGCAAAGCAGAAAAAGTAGCTAAGCAAGGTGCATGTATGTCTTCAGACAATTACAAAAGCACGAGTCAAGTTTCAACATCCATGATTTAACAGGAAGCATTGCACACAATCTACATGTATATTCATGTTCTTGGGCTATATTGGTTCATTGAATTGACGGTGGGTCGAACCTCAGACTCAGTGGCTACCCTAAACTAAAACTTTCATCTATGGGTAAGTGTCTGGTGTTTGCCTTTGGCTAGGCAATCCATGGCTCAACTTTTAGGTTTTTTCTTCAATTTTGACTATCTGTGAGTCAGGAACTTTTTTCTTTGCTTCAGCAAAGTAACTATGTTAACTTCTCTGTGATGATTTATCGCACAAGGGATGAAGTCTACATGCGATCTAAATATAGTTTTGTGTTTAACAACTGCATAGCCCATTAGCTCTCATGAATAAATAAATCCACCTGAGCCCGTCCATGACCATTTTGTATGCTATCTCTGTATTCCAGGGACTCCTTTGTTTCACCCATTTAAGCCGAACGGATTGTCAGATCTTTATCAAGTTAATGGTTTTTGGTTGGTATTTGTCATTTTTATCTAGGTTTTAATATACATGTATAAGTTTCTGTAAGCAAATGGCGGTGCACGATTTGATTCTGCACTGCCTACATATGTCACTTAAAATAACGTTTGGCTTATATGGGCTAACGAATTTAGTCACTCACATGTACATGTTATAATGTAATAGGGTTTGCGATACGCAATGGATTCGCAACGATATTTGCATAACGTGTGGTTGACGAAATCAATTTAATACGACATGTACAACTCATACGCACAACATAGTTTGCGTAATAAGCCAATAAGATATCCCCGCCCTTATAAAGCAGGTCTGTATTCACCTAACGGTACTCAACAAAACAGACGTATAAACTGGTATTAGATCGTTCTGCTGATATACCATTAATGTAATACATTGTTGATTAGAATACAGACTCCGAATATCGGCCTATTGATCATCTTGCACGAGTGTTAGGTTAACGACATATCAAATATGTGACTTGAATTAGTAATCAAATGACGCACGATCTATTTACCAAATCAAACTCTGTTCTCTCTTCTGTTCTATGTCAAACACAGCCTCAAATATTCGCGACATCTAAATTTTGCTATTTGAAAAGACTGACATAATGGCATAGTTTAATTTTGGCCGTTTCTCAATGTAATGCACTAAAGTTATTTTCATTTCTTGCCTTTAATAGTAGACCCTTTTAAGGCGTGGTCTCCATTTACGTTGAAATATACTCTACTGTTCAAAAAATGTTTTTTGACGATACGGATTCCAACAAACAAAGTAGGATGTGTGTCCATTTATTGCGTATTGTGCAACTGAATTAGAAAATTGTATTTCGCGGTCTAATATTTTGGCGTTCTTTTACCTCCAACAGCGCCAAATAAAAAGTAAAAGATATACGACGTTGACTAAATAATTACAACTGGCATAACATTTATTGAGATCCGCTAACCTGATTGGTCAAGAACGGTCATCTGATCGCATTGACCTGTATTTCATTTTTCAATGAACCCGGTCCGTATTCATGAGGGGCGGGGCCATTCAGAGGGCTATTCACGACAGAACTACTTTTGTGATACTGTGCAATGCTTCTATGGACAGAAATGGACAGCCTGCAACTACTGACAGTTTACCTTACACTTACATCTATATTTTCAGCTAGAAAAGCAAAAAAAAAAAATACTAACATACGACGCCTAAAATAACAGTAGTCATGCCAATCAGCTGTCTGCTGCGATCTATTTAGTTTCCCAGTCCGCAAAATGATGCGATCACCCCGGGGCGATCACATCTTGCACCTGTGCCTGTTTTGTATGTTTTCAGTCGAGCCCCGTAATTAAATCGTTTCTTGAACTTACTGACTGTTGCCTGGTTTATCCAACATTTTTTGCAATTCGTCTTTGCTTTCTTCAATCACTCAATAAAGATAGCACAATTTCTTTTTGCTGGGGACATTTATTTTCCTTTTCAAGCCATTTCGACAGATGATGCTTTCGTCACCAATGTAAACGAATGACGTCATATCCGATGACGTAACTATCGTACACATTCTAATGAACACCCATGTTGTCACTCTGTAAAAACGAGATTTTAGTCTCTAAAATGTAGGTGTTTATTTTCAATTGGAGAACGACCGCCATTTTGATTTTTGAACGTCGTAACGTCTACATACGCACGTCATAGTCTAAATGCGCGAAACGAACTATTAGCTGGAAACGTATTTTTTTAGGAAAAAATAATTATAAATACTGAATAAGTACGAATAAAGAAGAAGTTGTGATTATAGGAATTGGAAGTTATTTTTCTGCGTTTCACTGAGGTATGAAATGTCGTTTAAATCACATCTAATTTTAGCATGAAAACCCGGTTTTCATGCAAATTAGATGTAATTTTCCTTCTGTTTTCATGCAAATTAGATGTAATTTTCCCGACATTTCATCTCAGTGAAACGCAGAAAAATAACTTTCAATTCTTAATTAAAGACAAACGACATTGGTTAATTGAAGATATACGGTGTTGGCCAATTGAAGAAATACGACATTGGCCAATTAAAGATAAACGGTGTTGTTCAATTAAAAATATACGATAATGGCCAATTAAAGAAATAATATATTGACCAATTAAAGATATGTGATATTGGCCTATTAAAGATTATACGATGTTGACCAATTAAATACATACTGTATTGACCAACTAAAGATATTGACAAATTAAAGATATACGATATTGGCCAATTAAAGGTATACGACGTGCAGATCAGCTTCTCACAGCTTAACACATACATTTGAGCCGCAATATGAGAAAACAAACAATGTTGTCGTGTGCCACGAGAAGACCAAGATCAGGCTATGCACCAGCTCAGTCTGATCAGAGTATTCGCTGTCAGTATGAAGAAATCTAGGGTCGTTATTTGTCCATTGAGCGCACAGCGAAGCCTCTGGTCTGATCTGTTCGTTTTGTCATGCTATGGCTCAATTTTTAAGCAGTGGTACAAAATTAAGATGGAGACCTGACTCGAAAAAAAAGATTCTAACCGCGGACTTCGTTTCCTGCCAAAATTGCGATTTTCATCAAATATAAATTGAAACGCAACGTAAATTAGAGACAAAGGTAAAGGCTCATACCAAATGTAGGCCATTTTCAATACCACAAGCTCTCACTTACTACTGATTTGCAGTCCTGAACTCCCGTTTTTGCTGCTGGGACTCCTAGGTTTTGAAGAAGGCTATATTCTTTTGTATGGTGGGACTTCAACGTTTTGGCTCAGATGGCTCTGAGACTCCTGTTTTCAAAATCCTAATGTGAGCTTTGTAAAGCGGATATGCAATTGGTTGGGTTTTCAAAACCAGTAGTAAAATGTGACCGGCTGCTCTATTTTGAAATTTTCATTTGGTCTGGATCAAAACAGTTCAACACACTGATGGCATTCCTGAAAGAGTTATCAAAAAAGTCGATTTTGGAAAAAAAATCACCAGGCGACAAAAACATGGACAGTTTCTCAGCATACAAAGAGTTAATGCCAATCATCTAAAATCATCTTTAACAAATACATGTGAAGGAGCCTACATGTAGAATTATTTGCTGCTGTCGTGCGTTGTTTTATTGCACCATTCACGTCCTGTAGAGGCAGCTGTGCGATTATATTCCACAAGGGACCTAGAAATACATATTGATCTTCTAATCTGTATTATATAGCTTACTTAGATTTCACAGCAATAGCTTTGTGATTTATAAATGTTGTGTCTTACGAAATGGCAAATTTCATACACAGAAGCTACTGAGATAATGCATTTATCGTTATAAAAGAATGAGCTATTACACCACAGTGCATGTCTGATGATTATGATCAGAGTCATTGTATACATCTATGATTTGAGCCAGTACATGAGATTTCCAACAATGTGGTATGTGCGATCAGCAAAGCCTCAGATCAGCCTGCGCATACGCGTAGTCTGATCAGAGCCTTTGCTAGTAGCTTGAGTGTTTTTTGAGTGTTAAGCTACTGACTGAACACCATTTGGAGTTTCTAAGCTTAAAAGGAGGCTGCAGAGGCTCGTCCGAGTCTACACTTATCAAAATGTCAAATTGTTGGGAATCACATGTCACAGCTCAATTTTCTTATCAGCTTATGCCTCAGACTCAATGACAATCCTGGCCTAAAACCTTAAATTGGTGGATTGCCTGATGCTTGTCTTTGGTTGGCCCCCGCGGCTCATCTGGTGGTATTCTGTTACTCTGGCTGTCTGTGAGTTAAGGGTCTTCTTTTCTTTCAACACAGCTAGTTAAATTAAATTTATTGTTCCCCTGTAATGATGCTTTGATTAAAATAGGGAGCCTCCATGCGAGCTTAACAATTTATTTTTGTAACAACAACAACATATGGGTTGATGATTTTGGCAGTGGAACATACTTAGGCCCCAACCGGTGCCTGGCTGCTATCCGTTAACTCATATAAGCCTAGCGTCATTTTTGCAGGGCATATGCAAACATTGCAGAGCCTATGGACTGGTCCTATTGATAAGAGTGAAACTTCCATACGGCTATAATGGGCAAAGATGGTGATTATGTTGTTGTTAGTTCACTGTCTGCTGTTGCACACATTTTACATGGGTTTTGTGGTTGATGCTGGTTTTGTTACAGTAAAACCTCCAAAATTAGAACTTCGATTTTTCGAAATGCTCGCTAATTCGAAATAAAATTGGGACACATGCAGAGATCAAGCCAGCTTTTCACACCATCAATGAAATGATAATACTTCGTCTAAAAAGCATACTTTCAATACATTAGGGTTTAAGATAACGAGAGTCGACTGCAGTTAACAAAAAAGTGAGCGATTATGACCAGGAAAAGCCACGATCACAGACTAACTCATGACACCACAAGAAACAATCAGAACGGACTCGGCCAAATCCGCGAAATTCCGTGGAACAGACTACGGAGGTACATCGAGGATCTACTTTGATAACGCGTGTGATAACGTGACGCTGATGCTACATAACGTGACACTGAAGTCACAGAAACCATGTTAACACAAAACCAAGTGTGACTGCAGCAAAACAAACGGCTTATATGAAGTTTATGTTATATTCAATAGAATATTGAAAAAACATCAACTTCATTTATTCTGCTTATCAAACTTTTCGGATAATCAGAATAATCGATTTTAATGAAGCTGAGCTCACATACTACATACGCCAGTACTGACTAACAAAATTGAGCTTTTTGGTACATAATACTACGCGTAATGCTGCTTACATACACCCGAGCCATGATTCGATTCTCGAATGCACAAGAAGGAGAAACAGAAGACAGACTATGAGCCAACACAAAATTAAAATAAAGCAGCTCTCTCATAAAATATGTAATGTATACTCAGAAAAACAATTGAAGGATATTAAAGTTATTTTGACTATATAGCAGTTGAGAACAATATTTCAATACAAGGCATTTTCGTATCTGATAGAACTACCAATATGCAATTCAGCAGAATGCGAAATAAAATTTACTGGTCATTGGTTTCGATACAGTACCGCACCAAATGTACCAACCCTCCTTACCCAAAGTTCACAAGCAAAAAATTTAGCGTTGATATTTTTTGCTGCAACCTTTGCCTGGTCATTGCTTATATTCTAATTCTGACCACAGGCAAGTATTCACACCCATTTATCAGTAATTGCACCTAATAACGTGACAACTTCTTCAACCAAAATGCACAGACATGGCATACCCCAGCCAATATGACAACAAATTGGAAGTAAAACGCTAACAAAAACTAGAAAATTAGGTTTCATACCTTTGCCTGAGAGCCAGCAATGATTTTGAACCTAGCCACTATGGAATACAAACGATAAAAATGAGTTTCAATCACTTTTGAATGCTTGTGACTTTTCAGTATAGAGAGTTGTGCCATTTGGACATGTACTGTACTTTAATCATTAAAGCGTGACTTAAATCAAACATTCATTTTGATTGCAGATATCTGTAACTATGAAATACATGCATAATCAGTTTAGTTTTTATAGTATTAAATGTTAGAGATGGAATTAAATCTAAATATCCTTCAATTCTTTTTCTGAGTATAATTATAATTAAATATTTTGCATCAAAACATAGTCAGGGACCTGCTGAAGGACACGTATTCTATATAGCAGGACAATTCAGGGTCAATTTTAATATCGTATAGTCCCATGGCATAAAAAAAACAGTAACATTTTAAGAAACCAAAATTTTGTTCTTAGAAGAACATTTAGACAGTTTTATTAGTGACCTTTGAATAGTATAGATAAATAAAAGGCTTTGAAGCTTCTGTTACAAGCGTGAAATACGTGTAACGTGTTGTTCTTTCCTGGAAAAGTATCCACAGAAAACTTATTAGAGTTTTGGTCCTTTATTTACATACAATGTATTCTTCAGGTTACAGCGAAATGCCCAAAAATATATTTTATCTATCAAAAATTAAAGATTTATGGAATAGGCTTCATTTTCATGAAAGTTGGGCCTTATTGTGCCAAACTGGCACATGCCGAAAGCTAAGGACGTATGTTCGGATGCTGGGTTTATGCTTTATACTCATACAGTGCCAAAGAAAAACCTTACATTACACTAATGCCTTTCCCCTGCTTATCTTTCTATTCTTTACACCCAAATTAGAAAGATAAATGAAAAACTACTTTTGTTAACATTCAGGTGCTATTTGACAATCCTAAAATATCTCAGATCCAGGCCGCATCAGTAACTGGTGACGGCACCTTATGAATGGACTGAGGGATGGACTGATGTCACAGACTATAGACATTTAGCCTGGCGGATATTTTACCGTTGTCATGATAACACCTGATAGCTATTACTATATTGCTGAGAAAGCTTGAACTATTTATTCTTATAATAAAGGCACTAGTGAAAGGAACATAATTTATGGTTTGCCCCAGAATCATTAAATGAAGCCTAATCCTAATAGTTTAAACAAAATTTCAGATTTTCTCCTAATACCTCCAGAAGAGAGATGTGAATATTAAAAGTAAATAATAATACTTGCAAACAACCTGAGTGATGAAATATGATTGACTTGCTTCCAAGGGTGTGGTAGGATGCCTTTGAAAATGGACCCAGGCACAACGTAAACGGTGCATTTCTAGTTGCCAACATAATGTTTCATTATTACATGTTCTTACACCATGTTCCATAAGAACACCCTTTTCAGCAAGTCAATTCTTTTCAATCTAACATGTACAAAATATGAAAATTAACTTTATGATCACTCTTTCAGCAGTTGCTTAACATTAATGTTTTCAGTGTACAATACCAGATAGTGTTTAAGAAAAGTTATGTTATTATTATCCCAAAGAAATGGTAGCGACAAATATTCATTAACTCTTGTCACGCTGAACACCTCATGCAATACACCTTTCTAGATTCCAGTTGTAAGCGGGCACTTACAATCTGAGTGGAAACAGGGTGGATCCTGATCAGATTGGTTTTTCAGAGACCGGCTGATCTGGATCCACAGTGTTTGATACGGATAAATCTGGGCTCAGCAGGACTAGGGTCAAAACATAACTCTTTGGCTTATTAGTCATGCAATCTTAAAGGAAACTACTTTACAACTAATCATTTTGGAGTGGTTATGGGGAAATAACTCTCTTGCAGCTCGAGGTACCTAAACCCTTCTAGTTTTACATTATTTATTTTGAACAGCGTATTTTGAAAACTACACTGTGTTCATGAAATAACACCTAATGCTAACATTCCATTAAAACTTGCATGACTGTGCCATATCTCAAATTTTAAAATTGTTTATTTGCTTGTTTGAGGTTTTTACATCAATTTCAACACTGTTTTGGTCATGTCTAGCCCTTCCTGGGTTGAACCAGTACTAGGTCTTACTTAAAACAAACTCAACTCAGTCCCACAGGTGAGGCTTGAACCAGAGACCCTTCGATCTCAAGTCATGCACTCTACCCCTAGGGCACTGTACTCCTCATCTTAACATTGAGATATGTTTGTACATGTACATGAAACATAGATATCAACTAGTAGGAAACTATTTTATTTATAAAGAAAAAAAAATAGAAGAAGAAAAAAAACAAAGAGGAATAAAGATAGTAAAATATACAAGATCACATACCTGGAAAAGTATCCACAGAAAACTTATTAGAGTTTTGGTCCTTTATTTACATACAATGTATTCTTCAGGTTACAGCGAAATGCAACCTTCAAAGGCCAAAACTCCGCTTAAGTATGTGGATCTGTTTCCATGGTAATGGTCCGCCTTCTTGAGCAATATCTTTGGAACCTTTCATTTCATTGGATGGCACTCCAACAGATCAAATTTACTGCGCCAGCCCATCTCTGGCACACCTGTTGGGACGTGTAAATTGCCCCTTGTTTGACCAGCAAATAAGGATTTTCTGATATAACATAGAAACAATCCGGGGGTTACACAATTTATAAGTCCTTCCAAGGAGCTCAATCAGATGGATTGCCCTTAACCTTTGTCATGCTAAACATCTATCTTTACTACTTTTCTCACATAACTCTTAACCTGTTCACCTGCAGCGTTCCAGCTTGTTAGCATACGCTTGTCATAAGAATGGCAAACAGTGTGGATCCCGATCAGGTGGCTTCTTCTGAGGCCTGCTGATCTGGACCGACATAGTTTTTAAAAGAACACCAATTATGGGTTCAGCAGGACAAAGGGTAATACCTGTCATCAGACATACTAAAATTCAAAATATCAGGCTTAACAGATAGACCCAAGATGCAAAGTTTGTTCTTCTATAAAACTGGATTAGGATCTAGATAGCACAATGGGATCACCTTGATTATGGCAGCTTTATGATGGTTTTGGCTAAACTGTATTTGCGCAGGTGCAAAGTCTACCAATTCTAATGTTCCCAGTTGTAGTTTTACAAATTTTTGCTGTCCCGCCTGACTTTTTGAAACTCATATGTTTACATGAAAAATATACATCTAGAAACTAGGTACTAAACAAACTACAAAAATAACTTTCCTGGAGTCTTGTTATATGCTACTATGAAAAATTATTGAAATCATGTATTTTGATTTTGATATATATATATATATATCAATTTTCCTCCAAAGTTATGCAATACTTGGTAACCAAAATATGCTTTATAACAATACTCCTGTTGTACGAAAACTTTGGACCCCCAAAGTTACTGCAATACATGGTAAACAAAATGCAAAAACTATGCAAAGAAAGAAAACAAATCATGGAATATTAACCTAATATACATAATTATATACATGTGATAGATCAATGTTGTTAGCGTCCAAATGTTTTCAACACAGAGCAGACTCAGACAGTATGAGGAATTAAACTGATATTTGATTCTTGTTTGTCATTTTGTGCCTTACTTATTAAGGATTTTCCAAAAGGGTACTGACATCAGAATGATGTGCACTTAGCAATCTCAAAAATCCATTATGTTGCACATGAATGTACACAAAGAATGTCTTTCTTAAAATTTTCTTAAGTCTTATACTTTCAAAGAAATTAAGCTTAATAGACTCGGGAATTTTCAAGGTCTTATTTGTTAAAGTGTTGGTAACTGACAAGTTTTCTAGGTTTAAATGTAATTTTCGAGCATATAAGGGCCCCTGTATGGACAAATTTGTTATATCACTGGGCTGCTCAATATGACACTTTACAGGAAACAGTGGTAACTGTACTACTGAAAGCAGAACACATAGATCTCCAGATGTGATTTCAAGTTTAATCATGGATTTGTTTAAATTATTTTGCTTAATGATACTATATGCATTCACCAGGAACCAAATGAAGTTTAATAAACAAAGCAAGAAAATTATGTGGTCCCAGGCTACTTCAAACTCAATGTTGAATGTTTCTGGAGTTTCAACTGGTTTAGCAGGTTGTTTATATATGAACGAAGGAACATTGGTTGGCATAGCCTTAGCATGGTTTAGTTGACTTGGATGGAGCTTAGTTATATTGTTTGTTTGTGTATGACAAGAAGTTAGTCTTGGCGGAAAGAAGAATTTTTCTGTTATAAGTGAGCACCTACAAGGCAATGCAAAAATGCAATAATCACAGCCTTTTACCATTTTATGCTGTTTTGCACATTCCATGGACAGAATTGGACTTCGATAAACAACTACTGAACTTACTCCTAGTTCATGAATACTGGGTTTTATTGCATCATGGAGAAATCGGAAATCACATAGTGCATGTACTTTTTCTTTACTGTTTGTGAATAGTGCTAAGATGCAGCTTTCAGTAGTAATAGGTATTGATGCCTTATTGAAGAAGCAATGTGTTGAACTGTCCCCTGAGCATTTGTTCAGTTCTGTGTTTGTTAACATAGTGTAAAACTGTTGGTCAGCTGATATTACAAAGTGGTTTGGTAGATCTAATAATTGAGTGGCCTGAGTTGATGTACTATTTATTGGTACCGGAAAAGACATAATATCATAGAGCTTTAAATTATGTTTATGTGCAGAAATTGGCAATTTTATAGTTATGAATAAACTATTGTTTTGACGTGCATAAAGAAATTTGTCAGACTTGTAAATCTGGTCAACCTGGGTATGAGCCACATAAAATTCTGGGTATTTAGAATTCAACAGTTTTTGAATATCGTTAATGGTAGTTTGTAGTAATTCTGGAGGTAGTATCATTGGTGATAATTTGCCCTTTACAAGATCTATGATTCCAAGTTTTATTTCATCTAATTGGTGATTAAGGTGGTTGGAATTTTGAATTTGTTTAGTAAGAATAGTTGTCATTTGTTGAAAATTACTTTGTAGATCCCTAATGCTAGTCTGTAATTGCGTGTGAATGTAAGTTATGGCCATTTCATTTTTTTAACCCTAGTCATTAAATTGTCCATGCGTTTATTTGCTTTTTCCATAAATGAACTCATATGCGCACCATGTTGTTCTATGGCATGTGAGATTTTCATGGCTCGGCTGCTAAGTTCATTTATGTGCCTAGAGAGTACATTGATGTCATCAAGTGTCGCAGTTCCAAAAATTGACCTAGATATTTGTCCAAGGAAAGGAAGAAGACTTCGCTTTCCTCTGCCTTTTATGTGTGCGGACTCAGGTATCAGTTTATTAACAGTTTGCAGAGTGTCGTTTAGTCTGGTTGAAGTTTCTGCACGGACAGTATTTATTTGTGCTAATACATGACCTATCAACATACATGTGTCATCATCTTTATGACATGTTCCTATCGATGGAAGCTGAAGCATAGCTGGCAATGGTATTTTAAAGGTGTGCAGCCAATATTCATTGGATAATTGTAGAGCTGATCTGTACTGGAATGCAACACCATAGTTCAGACGTTGAATCGTCTCATTTCCATTAACATCACCCATTAGACAACACAGAAGGATCAGGGACCATAGCAGAACACTCAGCATACCCAGACTACCAAAAGGGCCTAAAATGAGAAAAAAAATGAACATGTAGTGAAAGCGGGGTGATGGCCCGGCCGGAACCACCTATAGCACTATAAGACAACAAATTTTCATTTGTTAAGGTTTGCTGACACTACATGGAAAAAGCTTTTGCTGATGATTTTTTTTTTTGAATGTTTTTACTGAAAAACTCTTATTCAAAACTTAAATATTGCTGTATGCATACAGACTGAGCAAAATCTGAGTAGCTGGGGAAAATTGCTATGGAAATACCCTATGGGTTTCTTCCCTTAATCCGATTGTGATATTTTACTCCGGAGAAAGTGTTCGTGCCTAGGCTGTGGGCGAGTTTTTGTTTTGCGCTTTTTATTTGCTCGAGCTATATTATATTTCTGAATAAGTTCATCATTGTATTTCTCAGCTGGCTCCCAGGTATCTATCCATCGAATCTTACAGTATGGTACGCTGGCAGTTATTCTCTTAGTAAGGACCCGGCAAGGAAATTTTTCCCTCAACTTAGTTAAGTTTTCTTCCGGTTCCCATGAGTCTTCCCACCGTACTAAATATTTTCTTTGACTGTTTTCCATTTTATCTCTCAAGATTCTCACTGCTTGACGGTCACAATCTATCTCCTGATTGTCTTGACTGTGCATTTTCTGTATAAGTGCCCTTGGCTTATCTGCTTGGTCACCTGCGGGGACCTGCTGATGTAGGGCCTCCTCCTCCTGTAAAGTGGAATCTTGGGGGTCATTCCTTTGGATTGTTTCTTGATTATGCTGCGGTTGAGGCTGTTCCTCTTCCTGACGTTCTGGAATCAACACCTCTGGTTCCTCTGGTTCTCTTCTAAGGGGTCCAGGGTTCACATATTTTCTAAGCCAGGTTGCATTGATCAGACACTTTACTTCAGAATGATCAGCACAACACCTGAGCCGATATGTGAAATTTGGGCCCAGTTCCGTGATATAAAAGGGGCCTTTGCGCTTAGGGTAGAATTTAGGTGAATATCCCTTTGGCACCTTGACAGACTTCAAGAGAACAATGTCTCCTACTTTCAAATCAGGGTCTTTTGCTTTGACATCATGCCGCTGTTTGGATTTTTCTTGGGCGATCCTGATGTTGGTGCCAGCAATTTCCTGGGCAGCTTTTAATCTTTTTAACAGCTGCTCAAAGTAATGCTGTGCATCAAGTCCTAGAGTTGTTTTGGGTATAAGGGATGTGTCAATGGGTAGGTTCATCTCTTTCCCAAAAAGGAGTTGAAAGGGCGATAATCCTGTTCCGCTGGCTTGCGAGCTGCGGAATGCCATCATAGCTGCCGGGAGGAAGTCCGCCCAATTTTTCTGATCTTTATCTACATAAGCACGGAGCGTTTGGGCAATGGTACTGTTTACGCGCTCACAAGGGCTATTGGTTGCAGGGTGATATGAACTGCAGTGATGTCGGGTGACATCAAACATTTCACATAGGGCACGGACCAGCCTCAACATAAATTGGGTCCCTCGGTCTGATACCAATATTCTTGGTGCACCGTAGCGTGCAAATATCTCATTAAACAATACCTTTGCAACTGATTTTGCATCCTAATCTTTCATTGGGAAAGCTTCTGACCATCTGGAGAATCTGTTGACAACTAGCAAGATGTGAGCATATGAATTTTCTTCTGTACGAGGCAGCGGTCCAAGAAAGTCAATATGCCAGGAGTCAAATGTGTCTGTTATAGGCATATTTGTGAGAGGAACTCGAGGCTGACGCCTGTCCACCTTGATCCTCTGACAGATATCACATGATAACACATAGCCTTGTATGTGTTGGTACATATGAGGCCAATAGAACTTTTGGCGGATGGATTCATAGGTCTTTTGTATACCAAGATGGCCGCCTCCAGCGATGGAGTCATGGTAGCTTTTGAGCACATCCAGTCTTAATGCCTTAGGCAGAGCTACCTGAATGATAGACCCCTCAGATCGATTTGCCTTTTTCGTGCGGGGCTGATAATAATGATAAAGGACTTGGTCCGCTAACATGTATTGATCAGACTCCCATGTGGTATTACGAGCCAGGGTCGCATCATCAGGCAGCTTGCTTTCCGCTAAATAGCCATATATATTTTGAAAATCTGGACATTCCTTTTGTAAGGCAATTAAGTCTGAATGTTCTGGCTCAAGCTGACCAGTAGGTTGCCTTTCCTGTGCAGGCAAGTCATTGTGATTGGCTTCAGCATTGGCTGTTTCAGCTGTAGCAGGGGAAAGGTTGACGGGTGCGACTGCTGGGACTGCAGCATATTCAAATGTTACCTCTGTCAGCCATCGATCTGGTCCTTCGTCTTTAGGCTCAACGGGAATGGTGGCTGTGCTCACTGTTGGACTTTCTATCTGTTTAGACTGTTGAATTTCCTTTCCGTCCACAGCAGGGGCATCATCATATACCCTTCTCGACAAGGCATCAGCATTCTGGTTCTTTTTCCCTTCTTTATGAATGACTGTATACTGATACTCTTGCAGTTTTAAAGCCCAGCGCCCAAGTCGATTGGATAGATCTTTCATATTGTGCAACCACTGAAGGGCCTTATGGTCAGTATAGACAGTAAATGGTCGGTGAGAAAGAAATACCCTATAAGCTTTAATCCCCTCGACCACAGCCAGGCACTCTTTTTCCGTGACTGTCCACTTACGCTCTTCTGGTCTTATTGATCGACCCCCATATGCGACCACCCTATCTTTGTTGTTTATATCTTTCTGACTAAGGATGAATCCTAAAGACACATCTGATGCATCAGTGGTCAGACAGAAACTATTATTAAGGTCTGGATAGTATAGCATAGGGGCCGTAATCAAGGAATGTTTGAGAGTATCAAAAGCATCTTGAGCCTGTTCTGTCCAAACAAATTTTGTGTTTTTCTGCAAAAGTTTGTTCAGGGTTTTTTTTCAATCTTTGCAAAATTTTTACAAAAACGTCTGTAGAAATTTGCCAGGCCCAAAAACGAACGAACGTCGCATTGGTTCTTGGGGACTGGGAAAGTCCTAACTTCATGTGTATTTGATAGCGCAGGCTCAATTCCTGCCTTCGATATGTCATGACCGAGGTAGGTTAATTTAGGCACAGCGAAATGGCATTTTTCAGGCTTTAGGGTTAATTTGGCATCCCTTAGTCTTTCAAATACTTGACTTAAATGATGTAAATGATCGTCAAAGGTTTTGCTGAAGACAAGAATGTCATCAATGTAGCACAAAACATGCTTCCAATTAAGCGTTCTTAGCACTTGACCCATAAAGAATTGGAACGACATTGGAGCATTTTTCAAACCGAAGGGGAGGCGATTGAATTCGTATATTCCATTGTGCGTGATGAAAGCAGACTTAAATTTAGTTGAGTTATCCATGGGGATCTGCCAGTAACCGGACGCCAGGTCGAGACAACTGAAATATTGAGCATTTGCAGCGCCAATTGCATCAAAAACAGACTCAAGCCGAGGCAACGGATGTGCAATAGGCTTCGTTATTTTATTCAATTTCCTGTAATCAACGGCAAAGCGGTATGAGCCATCTTTCTTTTTCGCAAGAACGACTGGACTGTACCATATGGAATTGGATGGTTCCACGATGCCTTGTTCCAACATTTCATCAACCTGTCTATCAATTTCTGTTCTTATATGGGGCGGCTGTCGATAGAATGGCATTCGGACAGGCCCTTTTCCGGTTCAGTCTCCATGACATGATGATAAAGATCAGTTTTGCCCAAGGTTTTCAAACTAGGAGAAAACAGATCTTTATTCTCTTCCAAAAAGGTTGTAAGGGTTGCTTTCTGCTCATCCGTCAAGTCGGACTTTGAAAGATCGAAACTGATATTGGTTCGTTCCCCAGACGGAATGTTAATGTTGGAACAATAAGCATCATGAGACTGCTTTTTCTCAGCCTCATCATTTAACGGATAGAGGTTGTTAACATCAATGTCACTCACAGTAGCTACTACTGAATTGTATTGCAAATATACCGGTTCATGGGTTGGATTTATTATGCTCATGACTGCGGTGTGCTTAGGTTTTTCTACGGTAACTATGCATTTTGCACCTGCCAAGTTTTTATTATATAAGGATGGAGATGGCTCCAAAAGTACATGTTCCCCTAATTTTCTATGTGAAACTGCTATAAGCACATTCATTTGTGAATTTGCAGGAATTGTTGTTGGTTGAAAGAGCCTACCTAACCCTGCGTGTGATTGCACCATTGGTGTCTGTACTAACTTATCATCAAAAAATACCACTTTTCTGTTTAAGTCAATTTCAACCTTATGTGCCTCCAGGAAGTCTATTCCTAGTATTACAGGGTGCTGCAGATCTTGCATTACATAGAACTTAAATCTAAGCTGTGCCTTGGATATCTTTATGGGCACGTCTAACACACCAAGCACTTTGTGTCTCTCACCCCCAACACCTGCTATTTCTGGTATGTCAGAAGGCTGTAATTGAGAGTCACTAAGATTTGTTATCTGAAGAAAAGTCCTGGAAATGCAAGATATGGCCGCACCTGTATCAATAAGACATTGTGTTCTTCTGCCCCCTACACTTGCTTGAATAGTGTTTGTATTAATGCTGGTCATGATAGAGACAGACGGACATTTCTTATCAGTACCCAGAAGTTTAGCACTATGGTTTTTCGTCCTGTTACAGTTACCACTGTTTTCTGTATGCCTACCCTCAGAAGACCTGGGGATAGGCGCGAATCCCTATCTATTGCTTGGACATGCTGATACATAATGGCCTTTTTGACGGCATTTATTACAAAAGGACCTAAATGACGAACAATAATCAGGGAAATTGCAGTTTAAATCCTCACCTTTGCATCCAGTGCAGTTCTTTTGAGGCCGCTGGTAACTTCGCTCATCCTGTCTTGGTCCCTGTTGGTCCTGCTTTGGTCCCTGTTGCTGCCAGTACTGGGCTGTAGACTGCTGGTCCCATCTGGGTGGTTGCTGCCAGGCAGGTGGATTTTGCCAGTCCCGATTTTGCTGACGATGACGTCCTCTCCATGGTCCCTTACGGTCCCCACGTTGAGTCGAGTCCTGTTGCTGAAATTGAGGCTGTTGAGACTGCAAGTTAGCCTGCTGATGATCTAATTGAAACTTTAAGTCTTTTACCATTTTTGTCAGTTCCTCAACCTTAATGTCACTAGCACTAGCACTATAGGCCGCTACTGGAGCTGTTGTAGCAAGTACAGTTTTCTCAGCCAGAATTGCTCTTTGCCTGGCATCATCAAAATCTTTACGGTTCTGGGGCATGACAATTTGCTTAATGGCTGGACGGAGCCCTTTGATAGCCAGGGAGGAGACCAAAGATTTGTCTGCCGTGCTTTGCTGAGCCTTCTTTAGCACTCTAGTGAAATAATCGTTACAACTTTCTTCAGGCCTTTGAGTAATGTCTAAAAGTTCTGTATCTAAAATGTCCTGTTTCCTAAAACGGGACTCAAAGGCTTTTTTCAGTGTCTTTAAGTCAGTCTTTGCTGCATCTGGCAAAGCATCATACCAAATGCGGGCATGGGATGTTAGGTAGAAAGGCAGTGTGAGGAGCTGCTGTCCTTCATCCTGCTTATGGAACAAACAATACCTTTCAAACCAGTTTAACCAACTCTTCGCATCAACGGAGTCGTCCCCAGCAAATTTCTCTAGATGGATCCCTGTAGGCTGCATCATGGTTGGAATGGAAGGATCCACAGGTTCGACTGGTGGTGGTGGAGCTGGTAGATGTTGTGGCTCTGCTGGCTGCAGAGGCGTGGCAAGTGGCTGTTCTACTGTAAGTAGTTCTTCCCTGTTCTGGACAGTGCCTCTGTTTTCTTTGTGTGGTTCTGCCAGGCGGTTCCTTAGGTAATATCCCCTGTTCTCTGGGTTCATGGGATCTTGACCTCTGTACCCCACCAAACTGTTACAAGCGTGAAATACGTGTAACGTGTTGTTCTTGCCTGGAAAAGTATCCACAGAAAACTTATTAGAGTTTTGGTCCTTTATTTACATACAATGTATTCTTCAGGTTACAGCGAAATGCCCAAAAATATATTTTATCAATCAAAAATTAAAGATTTATGGAATAGGCTTCATTTTCATGAAAGTTTGCAACCTTACTTACTTTACTTTTACTTATTGTGCCAAACTGGCACATGCCGACAGCTAAGGACGTATGTTCGGATGCTGGGTTTATGCTTTATACTCATACAGTGCCAAAGAAAAACCTTACATTACACTAATGCCTTTCCCCTGCTTATCTTTCTATTCTTTACACCCAAATTAGAAAGATAAATGACATACTACTTTTGTTAACATTCAGGTGCTATTTGACATTCCTAAAATATCTCAGATCCAGGCCGCATCAGTAACTGGTGACGGCACCTTATGAATGGACTGAGGGATTGACTGATGTCACAGACTATAGACATTTAGCCTGGCGGATATTTTACCGTTGTCATGATAACACCTGATAGCTATTACTACATTGCTGAGAAAGCTTGAACTATTTATTCTTATAATAAAGGCACTAGTGAAAGGAACATAATTTGTGGTTTGCCCCAGAATCATTAAATGAAGCCTAATCCTAATAGTTTAAACAAAATTTCAGATTTTCTCCTAATACCTCCAGAAGAGAGATATGAATAATAAAAGTAAATAATAATACTTGCAAACAACCTGAGTGATGAAATATGATTGACTTGCTTCCAAGGGTGTGGTAGGATGCCTTTGAAAATGGACCCAGGCACAACGTAAACGGTGCATTTCTAGTTGCCAACATACTGTTTCATTATTACATGTTCTAACACCATGTTCCATAAGAACACCCTTTTCAGCAAGTCAATTCTTTTCAATCTAACATGTACAAAATATGAAAATTAACTTTATGATCACTCTTTCAGCAGTTGCTTAACATTAATGTTTTCAGTGTACAATACCAGATAGTGTTTAAGAAAAGTTATGTTATTATTATCCCAACGAAATGGTAGCGACAAATATTCATTAACTCTTGTCACGCTGAACACCTCATGCAATACACCTTTCTAGATTCCAGTTGTAAGCGGGCAATTACAATCTGAGTGGAAACAGGTCGGATCCTGATCAGATAGGTTTTTCAGAGACCGGCTGATCTGGATCCACAGTGTTTGATACGGATAAATCTGGGCTCAGCAGGACTACGGTCAAAACATAACTCTTTGGCTTATTAGTCATGCAATATTAAAGGAAACTACTTTACAACTAATCATTTTGGAGTGGTTATGGGGAAATAACTCACTTGCAGCTCGAGGTACCTAAACCCTTCTAGTTTTACATTATTTATTTTGAACAGCGTATTTTGAAAACTACACTGTGTTCATGAAATAACACCTAATGCTAACATTCCATTAAAACTTGCATGACTGTGCCATATCTCAAATTTTAAAATTGTTTATTTGCTTGTTTGAGGTTTTTACATCCATTTCAACACTGTTTTGGTCATGTCTAGCCCTTCCTGGTGTGAACCAGTACTAGGTCTTACTTAAAACAAACTCAACTCAGTCCCACAGGTGAGGCTTGAACCAGAGACCCTTCGATCTCAAGTCATGCACTCTACCCCTAGGGCACTGTACTCCTCATCTTAACATTGAGATATGTTTGTACATGTACATGAAACATAGATATCAACTAGTAGGAAACTATTTTATTTATAAAGAAAAAAAAATAGAAGAAGAAAAAAAACAAAGAGGAATAAAGATAGTAAAATATACAAGATCACATACCTGGAAAAGTATCCACAGAAAACTTATTAGAGTTTTGGTCCTTTATTTACATACAATGTATTCTTCAGGTTACAGCGAAATGCAACCTGCAAAGGCCAAAACTCCGCTTAAGTATGTGGATCTGTTTCCATGGTAATGGTCCGCCTTCTTGAGCAATATCTTTGGAACCTTTCATTTCATTGGATGGCACTCCAACAGATCAAATTTACTGCGCCAGCCCATCTCTGGCACACCTGTTGGGACGTGTAAATTGCCCCTTGTTTGTCCAGCAAATAAGGATTTTCTGATATAACATAGAAACAATCCGGGGGTTACACAATTTATAAGTCCTTCCAAGGAGCTCAATCAGATGGATTGCCCTTAACCTTTATCATGCTAAACATCTATCTTTACTACTTTTCTCACATAACTCTTAACCTGTTCACCTGCAGCGTTCCAGCTTGTTAGCATACGCTTGTCATAAGAATGGCAAACAGTGTGGATCCCGATCAGGTGGCTTCTTCTGAGGCCTGCTGATCTGGACCGACATAGTTTTCAAAAGAACACCAATTATGGGTTCAGCAGGACAAAAGGTAATACCTGTCATCAGACATACTAAAATTCAAAATATCAGGCTTAACAGATAGACCCAAGATGCAAAGTTTGTTCTTCTATAAAACTGGATTAGGATCTAGATAGCACAATGGGATCACCTTGATTATGGCAGCTTTATGATGGTTTTGGCTAAACTGTATTTGCGCAGGTGCAAAGTCTACCAATTCTAATGTTCCCAGTTGTAGTTTTACAAATTTTTGCTGTCCCGCCTGACTTTTTGAAACTCATATGTTTACATGAAAAATATACATCTAGAAACTAGGTACAAAACAAACTACAAAAATAACTTTCCTGGAATCTTGTTATATGCTACTATGAAAAATTATTGAAATCATGTATTTTGATTTTGATATATATATATATCAATTTTCCTCCAAAGTTATGCAATACTTGGTAACCAAAATATGCTTTATAACACTTCACAGACTGTATTAATATGGATCCAGAAATAGAAGTTTCGGTCGTTTACTTACATTTACTATAATATTTTGACACGCATAGATATTCCAGCCCCACTGGCTCCACATTCACGAGTTATGCATCAGCCTTGTGAAACATAATGATTCAAAGGTCATTACTCAGAGATCATGGTACATTTATACTTAGTGATCCAACAGCTTAATACGCGCTTTTCACAGAAATACTGTGATTTGCACAAGAACATTGTCGTGCAAAATTTATGGTTTTATGACCAGGGGATAAGGATAATGGTACTCAACCTTCACATACCCAGGGCTGTTTCAAAGTCGTCTGTAGTCTAGTTAACACGCTTTCAGGAATTTATCAACAAATAAAACTTCATGCAGCCCAAGATCCTGATTTTCGTAAAATGTATGGTCTTGTGAAGTCCATTAAGTTTGATTGTACACTGAACAAAATTTCTAATTGGTCACTTTTTTAAACTCATTATTTCTGACCAAGCTCTAAAATCATTGAAATGACTTTTGCCTAAATACGTGCAGTTTAATGAGCAAAAATTTAACGGTCTTTAAGAAAAGTTGTCTTTCAATCCACAGTTTTTTGGTTAAAAATGCAAAATATGCTTTTTAGATAAAAAATGGTTTTGAGTGAAATTTTATATCAAATTTAAGTGCAGTTGGTAGTAAAGCGGGCTTGCCGACTTCGAAAAACACCAACCACTTGAAATTTTGACTAAAGTGGATTTTTTACGCAATTTTTAAGATATCACATTTTTCCAGATTTTTGAAATTCATCAGTAATGCCCCAGTCACACGCACACTTACGAACCCTGCGGATGGTACGTAAAGCCCGTCCGCAACTATCCGTTTATTCCGTAACGATACGTATCACATCCGCAGAGTACGTAACAGTTCGTATCTTATCCGTAACTAACCGCAAGGCCATTTTCATCCGCGCCCAAATTTTGAAAAAATATCAAAAAAGTTTTGGGAATGAAAACAACGCAATGATGCGTAACTTTTTGACGCTAGGCAAGAATACATAATTATTCGTATCCTATCCGTATCTTACTCGCATTTAAACGTATCAAAACCTATCATCCCGCAGTCTACCAAAAGTTGTGGATTGGTACGGTTTCATTCGTGTCGTTACCTATAGTAACGCTTAGTTACTTATGGCATTCGGCGTATTTTTACCATAACACGCAGATCGTTGCGGATTATGCGAATGGTTGATTTCATATGCGGATAAATACGTATTGTTACGACCCCTTAGGTGGATGATGAAGCACCTTGCCACAGCGGCTCTGGAACAAGAGAGTGAGTCTTCAACTATCGTCTTCCTCGTGCCAGACGATGTGCCCGGAGACGATGTGTTGAGTATGCCTTTGGCATACTGGCCATAAGGGCTAAAAGAATATGGAAGCAAGTGTAAGATTAAAAAAACATGGATGTTTTTTTTTTACATAAGTGTTAATGTATTGTTGCATTTATTAAATGACAAGAGGAAATTGATAATATGTGAGGCTCTGCCAAGGATGTTATCATTTATCATTAACAAATGGATTAACAAATGGAATATAGTTCAATAATTTGTGATCGCAAATGCTACATGACATATTTGCATTTGCATGTATAGATAAAAGTTCTACGTGTAACTGTCAAGAATCTTACTTAATATTGCTAAAAACCGTCGTCATATAGCAGCGTATGTGTAATTAATTTGTATATTATTTAATCTACAAATGTATTATCATTTTTTTTGCATGGCCTCTTTTTAGATCATGTGACATCTGCCTCTTCAGTATCTACTGTCTCTTGCTGACTATGTCTAAGGCGTAGGAACTGGCTAGATAAATAGTTGTCATCCTGTTGAGGTGTTTGAGGTTGAGAGTGTGCCTTCTAGAGACAATGCTTCTTATTTGCTGCTTCTTCTTTCCAGGCATACAATCAGATCCACTAAGTAAACGCAACAGTCTGCATCTAAAGGTATCTATTCGCATTTACTCGTATCTAAAGGTAGGGGAAGGTAATGAAAGGGATGTAACTGTATACTGTAAATTCCGCCTTCAAAGACGCACCTCCTCTTGGAGTAGTAAGGGCACTCAGATCTCAACAAAAATATATAAACATAGGGCGACCCGTGGATACTACTGATTCTTCGCTTGTCTACGTCGTTTGCGTTTCGGCACAAGTCCTAGTTTCTTGAAGCGTAGGCTGTGCAGCGCATAGCATAACCGTGTACTGTGAAATTGGATTTCTTGAAGTTGAGCCACTTTAACTTCAGGATGTACAGCAAGAACAGGAGCAATCTATAACCAACTTAACGAGCTCGACACCCAGAGTACAAATACCCAGATCAACACATAGTGAAGCACGGGCTGATTCTATAGCTGCCACAATCGGTTGTCTACATTCCTGTAGGGCCTTACATTCCAGCAAGAAATGAGTGAGTGTTTCATCAGCATCACCGCAGAGGTTACATGTACTGTCACATTCAAACTGATTGTAGACTGCTCTATTGCACTGTAGTATGTATGTTCCTGTTGCAATTCTTAACCGGACAGGTATTCTGCTCGCTTCATGCACACCTCCAGATGGGTTGAATAACAATGGATGACATTTCCCAGGAATAAGCAAGGTACAGTTCATATTCTTCAGGGTTGAGTACAAAGTGGCTTCAGATGTTAGTCTCCCAATACAGTATGAATTAACTGCTTTAGCAACTCTAACTCTCCATTGCGATTTACTTAACTTAGCGTCCATCAGATAAAATGGTGAATCCAAATCATACTTGATCAGAAGCTCTTTAATAATCACGAACCAGCTGTGACTACTGTAAGACTTTATCGACAACTGCCGTCGTCCAATTCGTTTCTCCACTGAATCGTCACTCAGTCGACAAATACTTCCAAACAGTGCTAGTACCCTCTTATGAATCATGGCTTCAGCGGGCAATATACCCGTAAGTACATGGACAGCAGGAGACGCTGTATTCGTAGGCAAGGATAAAATCTGCTTCAGGGATGTCCTGAGAAATCTCTCCAAAGTGTCAAGGTTCGCCCTGGACGGCACGGCCACTTCCAAACCATACAGCAACACCGGTATAACGTATACTTGGAAAATATGCACCACTGTCTGAGGGTCCAGACCATTCTCTCCATGAAGACCTGCAGGCATCAAGCTGTACATAGAGCGTCTGGCCTTCTGTATATTCACTGTGACCTCCTCTGTGGCGAACTTCACTGTACCACGCGGCATACCCATATGTGTCGTTGATTCCACCTGGGGCATGGGGACACCACCCAAGTTCCACTCCCTGTCACCCCTGCCAGCCGTTGCCTTGCTAGCCGCTCTTTTACTCGGCTCTGCAACCACAATCACATGTAGTCCGTATCTATTGGTATCTGTCCGCATTGTGTCGGTTCAATGGAACGCATCAATCCGCTGACATTCTCATTTATCCACAATAATCCGTTACTACCCGCAACTATAGGTAACTGCGTCTTGCAAACGCATAAAAAAAATAGGCCCCGCCCTCATTTTTCTGCGGACGACTGCGGTTTGATCCGAAACTCTCCGTAAGAGTCCGTAAGTGTGTATGTGACTGGGACATAACTCGTGCTAACTCGTGCTAAAATTGTTGTTTGCATTTTATTTATCTGAACAAGATGGGCCAAACAGAATAGAACATGATTCGTCCATTTTGTGATGACAAACATTTCACTGCTGCTGTGCACTTCCGGTTTGGATGCAAAACTGAAAAATATCATTTTGACGACACTTTGCGCATTTTTTTCCCAAATTCCAAGCTAGAACAGTGGCGTCTACTGGTAATGAATAATCTCTAAAAAAATTCAATGCCGTTACCGCAGATAATAAGGCGTACAGAACAGTGCGAACTTCCTGTGTAAACTGCATGCATAAAGCTGAATTTCTATGATTTAGCTGCTGGCAGTGTTTGCCTTCATGATATTACGTAACAGAAACGAGCATCGTCTGTGTAAGAAGTACGAAATGACCTGCAGAGTCTACGTAAATCTTTGGTTTATTTATAGAAGCATGAAATTTGTTTAACCGAATCTTACTTTCAAAACTAGCGTAAAAAATGTAAAGTGACCAATTAGAAATTTTGCTCAGTGTATATGGTCAAGTATAATCATATCTAACTGACATTTCTAAGAATGTGGTAAGGATTAAATGGTAGACAGTATGGTAAATGTGCTTCTGCTAATTGAGACGGAAATAAGTGTTTTTTTTCCTTCGGTATTTGATTTAATATATGAGATTCCCTATATTAACTGTTTGGACTATTACCAGTCTAGCGTACAGCATATACCCAATCGTATGAGAGTGTGTGTTTTTGTCTGTAGCATGGCGTAGACGATTAAAACCGTTACACTTACGTGTACGTTTTATGCATTGTTTGGAGCTTGCTTTCTGTATTATTTGGAAGGTCAATTTTCACTCATAGCATTAAGCATTAATGAGCTATAAGTTTATATGCAACATGCACTGAGCATGGAATCCCACTCGTATAATGTTTCTGTGGCGTATTGATTTAGCCCACTCAGTAGATGCATCCTGTCATTATTTTTATATTTCCAAATGTTCGTCACTATTAAAGGATATAGACTATACATGTATGCTTTTAAAAACTCGTACTTTTTAAAGTAAAAAAAAAAAAAAAAAACGTATGACAGGCTCGTCAGATTTTGGTCCTCATCGAAGATGCCAGCAACTAAGGTTTAAACGAGCTTGAACAAATGCGGAGTCTTGCTGCAGCCTTCGCTGCTCGCACTCACAAAGTGAATCATAGATGAAACCCAGGCCACTGTTGAGGTCTCTAGCCTTACTTGGTAGCTGCGCATGCACGTTTACTTGTTTGCCTGATGATTTACACCCCAGTGAACACTTCTGAAGTCATATCGAGACATTTACCAGTCTTCCTATGTTGAACCAATACTAAGAAAATGATAGTGTCTTCCCAACAGCATTAATTGTGACACACGGATGTTATAAAACGATACAGCCTTGATTTGATCATTTAAACTTTTGTGGTATGTGCGAAAGCAGGACATAGCTAAGTCCGGTGCTAGGATGTTCGTTCCAGGGCCTGTCATGAAACGACTTAACACTTACCATGCCAATAGATGTTGTCCTTAAAATATCCTTCAGGAGCAGTCTGATCTGGGTCCACACTGTTTGCTTCTATAGTTAAATTCATCGGAAATTTTAGGCAATTTTCCAACAAACGACATTTTCAGATTATTTTTTTTTTTGGCGCTTTAAGGTTTAATTAGTTCACCAACTTCTTATTTACATGCACACTAAAAACTGCCTTAAGCGGCCACTTAAAAATAGACAAAATAATGGACTTAATGGACAATGGTAGCTCAATGAAGGTCAAAAGTATTGCAGAATGCTCCAAGCGGAGCATTCTGCCATACTTTTGACCTGCAATAAGCAATAATTGGTATTGAAAACCAATTTTTGGCGTTCTTTTTGAGCGGCCGCTTAAGGCAGTTTTTACTGCACGCGTGCATTTACTTTTCTGTGAGAATTAATTGTTGCACTTTGTTGAAGTAGGCAAGTATCAACTCAAAAGACACAATCTTACGTTTTACGACAGTCTGTGACAGCATTCGGAAGGCTTCTAAAATTACAAATAAACATAATATGTTTCGCAGACACGTTTATGAAACTGTTTATTGCAGACTAATTTTACCATTTTCACAATATTAATTTGCGTCAATTTGATCACTTGTCTAGACGGCCTTAGGTGATAATAAACGTATACATTTAGGATATTGTATGTAAAAAGAGAATTTATTGCAACTCCAGTGCGAAGGCCGAGGAAATGGACACGATCGTGCAATTGCATAGTGTTGAACTCATATAATATTTCAAAAAATGATGCATTTCAAAGCGTTATGGGTCATATGAATACAATATTTGTTTGCTTGTTTGTTTGTTTGGTGCTTAACGACGCATCAACCCTTGTGGGTCATTAGCGTCAGACGGTATTAAACTAAACATGATATGGACGGAAAAAGTAAAAATTTATAAGATAAACATAAAATGAATTATGATAATGAGTTTTTATGATGATAACAAGCTGCAATACGATTGTTAACAGGAGAGACCACGCACAATATCTGACAGTTTCAAAGAGCTATTCAGATAACTGTACATGTTCTCCAACCGAACTAGATACAACATTAAAGAATCTATATTATAGTCTGATACAAATGTGAAACAAAGAATGATTTTAAAATAGCAATTAGATTTTGTTAAAAAGATTTATTTGTCTTAAAAATGTCATAATACTATCAATATGTATATCTTGAATTAATGTTTCATGTTATCAACCAGGAAGCAATTATTTCTTACTTGTGCAAAGTCGCCACATTCCAAAAGGAAGTGACGTACAGTAAATGGTGCGTCACAACCAACACATCGTGGCTGCTCTTCACCCTGCAGTAAGTATGAATGAGTGACTCTTGTATGATTTATACGGAGTCGAGCTAAAATGACTTCTTCATTTCTAATGTTTCGAACAACTGATTGATGTTCACCATTAGTTGGTTTGATGTAAAGAATTTGTTTGTTTGATTTGATTCTTTACGTCCACTCAACAATCTTTCAGTTATGCGGGACGGTCTTCCTGGGCTGAACCAGTACTAAGCTAGGATAAATGTGTCTTGCTCAATGACCACAACGCAGTGACGCCGGTGAGGCTCGAACCCGCGGCCCTTCGGTCTCGAGTCAAGCACTGATGTAAAGAAGTTTATTTCCAATGCTGTTATTCCATGAAGTTTGCCATTCTTCCAAGATATATTTATTGATAGATGGCTTAAAATTGGAAAATGGAATCTTAAAAGAAGTTGGTTCTAATGAAAGCGATGTTTTTGCTTGCTTATCTACCATCTCATTCCCTTGGATACCTATATGACTAGGAATCAATTCATGATCCAGTTTATGTTAGTTGTAGATAACAGAGGAGCTGATTACTCTGCGCTCCTGTATTGCATGATAAGCCGCTGAATCAAAAAAAAAAAAAGAATTTGAGGCCAACGTGGTCGCTTACCCAAGAGACAGCTGATCATTTGGACTAATCCATCTAAGTTTGCAATATTTCGCTTGTTTAAAAGCAAACTACGTTTGTATTCCCTGAGATGACTGTTCCTCTTGGCAGTGGCTTTTTTGCTTGCACATGTTTGACTTATCTGAGTAATTGAGTAATTTTGTTCCTACACGCAGACAGTAAACGTTTATCTGGCAAGCATTTTCTACTGTTTTTGAGACAAATTCATGAGATTGTTGGTCAGCGACATGTAAATTAGAACTCCATAATGTGGGCGAAACCAAAGGGCAATATTTCAGAGTATTTATTCTGTGAATTTTCACTTACTAAGGAGCGAAAAATAACTTAATCGAAATACAATTAGGGCCTATGTGTTTGCATTAAATCGTTTGCTTAAACCTCCATCCCATGCCCAAATGACCAGCACAGACGCTTAACTGTGCTAAAACAAAGCGGTGGCCAGGGGTTCTCTTTATTACTTGCTGATGGACCAGGCATCGCGGTTATAAAACTTGAGTTCAGTCTCAGACTCAAAATAAAGCGCAATGATTCGCTGCTTGCGGACATGTGTCCACAGGCAGCCAATCATTACGCTTTTTTTGTCTGAGACTGTGCTCAAGTTTTATAACCTCGAGGCCTGGGACCAATCTGCTTAACTGTATTAGCCTCCTTAGGATGACACAGTTATGAGAACCACTGATAACTTGAAAGCTATAACGGAATTCAATGGGAAAACATTAACAGGTCAAAGATGAGTCCGGGTCATGAGAGGGAATGCTTGTAGGAGTGCTTAGGTTCTGACAACCCTGACATTAACCCTTAAAGTGCCACCTATAATTTGCAGCAGACGACAATTTAAAATGTTGTCGCTTTTTCAAAAATAAAATAATAAGGCATGATATGTCATACCTTATTTCTTCTGAAAATTAGGGAAGATGTTACAAAACCTGTCGTCAGCTGCAGTCGCAATCGGCGCTTTAAGGGTTAAAACACAAATTATCATAAACTGTATCATGGGATGTAATGAGAAAAATGAAATATATTGTCAAAATTACAGAAATGGTCACTCCTGAACATTTTGCATAGAATGCTGTATGGAATCTTAAGGGGTATCTAAAGAGAATTATAATAGTATATAAAATTGAAACAAATCATTGAGATTTTCAACATTAGAATTTAAAATATATAGTTCATTCACAACCAACACACCTATTTTCAAGGAATCGTCAAAACATCATACAGTGTCTTGTCACGCATCTTGATAACAAATAAACGACAGTTTTGGAGAAGGTTTGAGATCATCAGCAGTGAATTGATTATTTTTAAAAAGAAGCTGGCTGGGGATAACAACCTTTTTGCCTTGATATCTAGGATCAGTGTTATTCCTCATTGGTTCAGAAAGATACAATTTTCGTCGTTTTTGTTAAACTATTAAAACATATTGCATTCCCTTGGTAAGTGAGATACATTAGGATAGGCTCCGCTGTGGTACAGAGTGCACTTCAAACGTGCCAGATATTATGTTGTAACATGTCACTCAGCCGAAGGCCAACAATTGTATAGCCTTGAAAATATTTTAATTCTGTGAACGACAGAATATAAAAATTGATCAAAGCATGTTGGATAGCCACCCCCCGCCTTGTAAAAATATATTGCAATGATGTACATAATCTACAGCATTTCCCTCTTATGCACCAAAGTTGAGGTTTGTTACTGGGCAGTGAGAATCTCGCATTTGGTGGGATGCTCTTAAACTGGCATCCATTTATGTCCAGTACTCATTCGAATGCATTTGATCAGATCAGTTATTATTTTTTCGTGTGTGCTCTCTGTTCACAGTTTAGGTTCTAAATAAAGTGTGCCAAAATGCAATATGTTGCTGTACGAGACCCGTTTCATGTTTATTTAAACAGATGCAAATTTCACTTTTTGCGGTTGCATAGAAATAAAACAAACACATTCTGCTTTCTCATAAATAACGGACGTGTCCCTGGTATGGCCAAATTAACGAAATGCCAATTTAAAGCATAACCATAACAGGGCTGCCCGAAATACAAGCCCCCACCCCCTTTAAATGATTTTAAGAGCTAAAACGGGTGTATCGTTCATGAAAGTGCATATTTAAATGTGCATTTTCTCCTAAGTTTATTATTCAGTCTATTATTCAAATAAAAACAGCTTCTTTGTGCCTGTTCTTTGCTGGACAACTGGGTTTAATAAGTTATACCATACAAGTGCCCTAATGGGTATTCCATGTTTAAAATAAGTCCTGGAAAAATTGTTGAAAACACATCCTCAAAAATCACAATCAGCTAAAGTTCTTAGATATATTAAGTATAATATCCCTGATAAAACTAATCACCAAATATTGCATTCATGTATTTTACATAAATTTAGTGTTGCCTGGAAAACTGTAAACCCTACAGTTTGATGTTTAAGTTGCATCGAAAAAAAGTAAATATCCAACTGTAATGCTTTTTTTTAACAGAACTCACTTTGATTATTTATGTGCAATTTATAATAGGTTCCATGAGAAAAACTTAATCTCTTTAAGAGAAATTTTCGAGAATGATAAAGAAAATTTCAATTCAGATAGCATTTTTAAACGCTTCAATTTGACTACTCCTCTTCAGAGACTGTATCAAACCAGAAAATAAAGTTAAGAGCTGTTTTCTTGGTAATTGCGTTTTGCTGGAGACCAGAATAATCCATGTAAATCAATTATAACAAAATATATTGAGAAATAAATGAATAGCGGCTATTTCTAATTTGTTAAAATAAATATATAACACCTCTTGTAGTTATTCATTAGATTTAATAAAATATGTGCAATGAACATATTTGTTGTGTAAGGTAAGAAATAAAAAAATGAGATAATTGATCACCTCTTTTGACGCAACCAAAGCCTAAAAGGAGCTTGATGGGTCTAAGACAAGCAAGGGAGTTGATCAAATGCTGAAAGTTCCAATATGAGATTTTGAAGAAGAAAAATGAACACGGTGACATTTCCTTTTTTTCATAAATGGATAGTCCATGCATAAAACTGTTTGCAAAGTATTGAACAGATTCCAACATGGGGAGTATTTAATGTCGTTAAATATGTCTCTTAATTTACATGTATTGTGTTTTGTGCATAAATCTCGACAGACAGTTTTAATTTGTCATTTGAGCTATAACATGAATTTGAAAATTTGACACGAAACACATCTGCTACCAGTATTATATAAAATACTTTTGAGAACTGAATTGCCAATCATATAAGAGAATAAAGACTGCCTTCTAGTTGGTCTTACATTTGTTGTAGCTATCGACATGGTTATAAAATACATTTTTAACATTTTCAAGTATATGGTCAGAAGGAATTAGAAGTTTAGATGCTTTTATACACTGCATACTTTTACGCCATAATTATGATCAATTTTGATGATGGAGAAACAGTTTGGGCTTAACCCATTCCATCATTGCCATGCTATTAATAACTCTACTGGTTCAAGACCAAAGCACCAAGAAGGTCATAAATTCGTCAGTGACCCTAATTTTTCTGGTTCCTGATAAAGTATTAGGTTTCCTAGCTTTCAGTCTACAAATTACACCTCCAATTAACTCTTTTCAGGCCTGGTATATTTTCAAGCTTTTGTTGTATTGTCTGCTGACTTTTCAACATTAACTTTTTGAACAAAACAAAATCAGCAACACTATCAGAATGTCAAACAGTTTGAATGCACTGTCGGTTTGCTGTCTATTTCCAGTGTGTGACGTCATCATGCTGCTTTAAAGTCCCTTTACTTTTTATGGTTCTGGATGTTTGGGCAGATAGATGGAATAACGAACTGACATACGTATGATGCCAAAACTTATAGCCCACCTATTTGTCGTAGCAAATAGCTTTAGCATATCAGCTAGGTCATTCACCTAGTACATGTATGATCCGAGTATCATCTTAGGCATCTGCAGAGTCTGGTCAGTCTCTTGTGTGCCCTGTCTTGATAGCTAATGATCTAAGCTTTCTCCATGAGAACAGCGAAAACCCTGATCAAACAGAATGGGTGTCTTGGCTTCTGTGCGCAAAAGCATAGTAATTGTATTGTTATGGCGTGGCTCATTTTTATGGCATTGACTCACAATATAATAATAATAATAATAATAATAATAATAATAATAATAATAATAATAATAAATAATAATAATAATAATGATAATAATAATAATAAAGATAGGGACTTCATATAGCTTTTAAATATGAAACAAGAATCTCCAAGCAAAACATACAGACTACATGCATCTTATGTATAAATGGCCAGCATCCTTAGAATGTCACAGTATATTTAGTGTACAGTTATACTCTCTCAGAGAATTTTTTAGAAATGAGAAGTCAGTATTAGTATAGTCAGGACTGAATAGATACTTCACAGTTTTCTTACTGGTCATAGGAGCTCAGTCAGACCAACCGTGAAAAACACATTCTAAACATTTGTATAATCTATAATATGTATTTTCTAGAAAAATGGCCCTACGTTTTGTTCAATTACTTGAGGTGGAGGTGTGTTGTTGGGCGGCGAGTATCTCGGATGGGGCTGATCTTTTTTTTATCAGATCAATTATTTCTTTGTATACGCTCTTTGTTAACGGTTATGCTTCTGTATAAAGTGTGCAACAATGCATTATTTTGCTGTAGTTTATTATCATCAGTAAGTTAATTATATATACGTACTTTGCACGCTTGATTGTTATGGTAAGAAATAAAATGAGAGGATAATCAGTTGCCTATCCCGCCGGAAACAAAAACCAATTTCAAGCATGGTGGATCGAAGATGAATCGAAGGAATTGGCCAAATGCTGAAAAGTCCCATATGAGTTTATGGAAAAATGATCACCAAAATCAAAAGCGGATAATAGATGCATAAAACAAACTGTATGCAAGTAATAAACATTTTTCAACATGGGAAGAATTCAGTTGCATGTGTCTTTAAATCTGTCTCTTTTCTTATCGTGCTCTGGGCATAAAGCTCTACAGTTTAAATTTGTAATTTGAGCTTAAACATAAATTTGAAAAGAAATACAGCTGCTACCAGTATTATAATATTGAGACCGTATACAACATGAGGTTGATATTGACATGTGAGTACAGCGAATGTTCAAATGAGTAAGCGCATCCTGGCAGTCTGACCAGAGTCTTAGTTATCCGCCTGAAGAAACTTAAGACCTTTGGCTACCCATAGACTGTCCATCAACTACTCCAATCAGTCTGTGCAGATGCGCAGGCGGGCCTGAGTCTTCAATCGGCGCATATGCCAGCTTGACCCCTTCTCAATTATAAAATACTAATGAGAACTGAATTTCAAACTATATCAAAGAACAAAGATTGTCTTCTAGCTGGACTTCACTAGAACCATGGTCATAAAAGACATTACAACGGTTAAACAATCAAAGATACTTAGAATTAATGTAAGAGGGTGATTGTCGATGGGCATGGTTGTCATACAGCCCTAAAGTTTGGTGTCAAAGCTAAAGAAAATCAAGAGTACCTACATTGTACTGGTTACCTAAACTCCATAAAACCCTGCAAAGCAAAAATAATTGCTAATTCTAGTTCTTGTACGACAACATAACTTTCAAAGTTGTTACTATCGTGTCTTACAGCTGTTAAAACATGTTTTCAAGTACTGTGAAAAGGTATATGAGAGATACAGTAAAAACCTATTTTGGTCTATTAAAAATTCAGGTGAAATTTTAGATAAACTTAAAGCTAGAGATTTCAATGCGACCAGTTTGTCTACTTATGATTTTTCTACTCTGTACACTACTTTACCTATTAATTTTATTGAAGATAAACTTATTGATCTTATTAAAAGAACCTTCTAGAGATAATGCTCTCCTCACCTTGCATGTAATGACAGAAATGCATATTTTACTTCAGAAAAAAAACTAAAAAATATCATGCATGGTCTGTCAAATGTATGTGATGGGCTGACCTTTTTGTTGGACAACATTTTATTCGATTTGGCACCAAACTGTATAGACAAGTAGTTGGGATTCCTATGGGCACTAATTGTGCTCCCCTGGTTGCCGACTTATTCCTGTATTGTTATGAGAGGGACTTAATGATGTCTCTTTCTGATGATACGCAGGCTTATGATATTGATGCGTGTAACACTACTTCCAGATATTTTGACGATATTTTAAACATTAATGATGTTTATTTTGACAATATGGTAAGTCAAATATACCTTTATGAGCTCCAACTGAATAAAGCCAGTACCTCTGATACCAAAGCCGCAATTTTAGACTTGCACTTGTCAATTTCTAATGATATTGTTTCTACCAAAATTTATGATAAACGTGACGACTTTGATTTTGAAATTGTCAATTTCCAATTTTTAGATGGTGATGTTCCTCGCTCTACATCCTAGGGAGTCTATATCTCTCAACTCAATTTTTTTTGTTTGAGCATCTAGCTATGTTACTGACTTCAACACACGCAATAAATTGTTAACTCAGAAACTTCTTAAACCAGGCTATTGGTATAAAAACTTCGCAAAACATTTTCTAAATTTTATAGACGTTCTTATGATTTGATATCTAAATTTTGAGTTAGATTTAAAGCTCTCTTGCGCCAAGGACTTTTGGAAACTGGATTCTATGGTGACTTGGTGTATAAATTGAAGAGGATTGTTGGCTCTAATAAGTTTTAGCGCAGTTCATTGAAATAATTTCCAATTATAAAAAGATTGGCTATACAATAAATGTATTGTAACAGACTGCATGCTTGGTGGTCAACCAAATCACGGTTGACAATTTTGCTTTCCTCATTAAATGCACACCGTTTGGTCAGACTTCAAACTCTATGACCGTTCTGACTTAAATACTTATCTATTGATGAGATGGTAGGGGCCTGATGCTTTGTCTGTTTGTCAGGCCCACGGGGGTTAACCTGTTGGATTTCTTTTGCTCTGGTATTCAGTTTTATTCACTGTTGCGTCCTTATCTTTGCTTTATCTCCTTGTTGTATCTTGATTTATATGTTCTGCGAGATGATGCATTGATAAGTTAGGGGTCTTTCATGCAAACCAAATATCTATTTGTCTTAATCCACATCTGAATTAAGGGTGAGGTTGGCGCCATGAAACCAGATTAAGCCCTCCAGTAAAATAGTTTACTGACCATTCCAAGGAGGTAATTCTTTTGTCGATCTTTTATTTTTTTCTGTCTTGTGTTTGCTATGCCTTTGTGTGCGGCTGTTTATATGTGCCTTGTTTTCACCTGTTGGGAAAGGGCTGACCTCTTGGCTCTAGTTTGTGGTGTCTAACTGTGAGTTTGTCACTTTCCCATTGGTATCCTGAGTCAGGTGTAGTACTTGATTGTATCTATTCCTGATCTTTGCACCCTTACTTAATTGGACTTGACCATAACAAATGGCATAGTGTTGTTGTTGTAGTTCCAGCCTGAGAAAGGATCAACTCTCATAACCAGGAGGGGCCCACCACAGCTAGCATCTGACACCTGGAAACCATTGTACGATCAAAAAACTCCAAAAACAAATAGTGGGATAAAATGTGAGTTTCTGAACAGTACGCTGGACAGGAAAAGTTCATGCCAGCGTAACTGTCAGAGTCAGTTTCTACCTTGTGCAAAGAAGCTGAAGTGTCCGGAGAAAAGATCCATGGCGAGCTTGCTTGGAACAAGCCCCTTTGAAGCTGGAGGGGTACACTGCATCATCAGCTCCACTAAATTTACACAGGTGCCACAGTTTCATCTATGATTTATGATAAACAGGATGATTTTAATTTTGAAAAAGTAAATTTCCCATTTCTTGATTGAGCTATTCCTCGCTCCCCTTCCTACGGTGTATATAATTCACAACTTATTCATTTTGCGAGAGTGTGTTCTAATGTTGATGACTTCAACAACAACAGAAACCTATTTTTGACTGCTAATATATTAAAACAAGGTTATATATATCATATAATTCGAAAAGAATTTTCTAAATTGTACCACAGACACTCAGAGTTAATTGTTAAATACAATATTGGTTTAAAAACTCTTCTGCAACAGAGCATATCAGAAACTTAATATTATGGAGATTTAGTTTATAAAGTCAAATAAATTGTTGGAAAACCTAATTTAAGTGATCAATTCAAAAAATTATCAAAAGTTTAAAAAAAAAGTTGGATATAACTTGGTATCATGCGACAGTCAACATGCCTGGTTGTAAACTCGATCACCGTTTATAGCTATGATTTCCTCTTTAATTGTGCGACAGTGGGTTAGGCCTCAGACTCAATGACCGCTCTGCCGTAAAGCTTTAATTGCTGGGTTGGTGTCTGATGCTTGTCTTTAGTTGGGCCCACCGTGGCTCAACTTGAGGTTTTCTTTAGCTCTGACTATATGAGAGTAGTGAGCCCTTTTCTCTGTTTTACCATAGTGTGTTAATTTGATTATGTTGTGTCTCTATGATGATACATTGCAATAGTTAGGAATCCTCTATGCGAGCTTAACATTTTTGAGCTTCAACAATAGCAGAATCTAGGGCGAAGATTTGGTACCATTTAAATGCATTTAAGCCCCCCAGTGGCTTTGGCTGATGTCCTGTTAATGTTAATTCGTTGTTGATTGTTACATCCTTTGTGGTATTCTGTTGGTCATGTTTTGCTGTGCGTTGTGTCCTTTCTAATTTTGCAATCATCTTGATGGGGAAGAGAGAACTGGTTCTTTGGAACTCTTTCATTGCACGCCGGTGGGTCAGACTTCAGACTCTATGACGGTTCCGACTTAAAGACTTATCTATTGATGAGATGATAGGGCCCTGTTGGGTTTCTTTTGCTCTGGTATTCAGTTTTATTTACTGTTGAGTACTTATCCTTGCCATATCTCCTTTTTATATCTTGATTGTTCTAGGAGATGATGCATTGATAAGTTAGGAGTCTTAAATACCCTGCAGAGCTCCAACTGAATAAAGCCAATACCTCTGATACCTAAGCGGCATTTTTCGACTTGCATTTGTCAATTTCTAATGATATTGTTTCTACTAAAATTTATGATAAACGTGACGACTTTGCTTTTAAAATTGTCAATTTTCCATTTTTAGATGGTGATGTTCCTCGTTCTACATCCTACGAAGTCTATATCTCTCAACTCATTCGTTTTGCCAGAGCCTCTAGCTATGTTGCTGACTTCAACACTCGCAATAAATTGATAACTCAGAAACTTCTTAAACAAGGCTATCGGTATCTTAAACTTCACAAACTTTTTTTCAAAATTTTATAGACAATACTATGATTTGATTTCTAAATTCCAAGTTGGACTTAAATCTCTGTTGCGCCAAGGACTTTCGGAACCTGATTTCTATGGTGACTTGGTGTATAAGTATAAGAAGATTGTTGGCTCTAATAAGTTTTCAGCGCAGTTCATTTAAATAATTTCCTTTTATAAAAAAGATTGGCTATAACATTAATGTATTGCAACAGACTGCATGCTTGGTGGTCAACCCAATCACGGTTGGCAACTTTGCTTTCCTCTTTAATTGCACGCCGGTGGGTCGGACTCTTTGATGGTTCCGACTTAAAGACTTATCTATTGATGAGATGGTAGGGGCCTGATGCTTTGGCTGTTTGTCTGGCCCACCGAGATTTACCTGTTGGATTTCTTTTGCTCCGGTATTCAGTTTTATTCACTGTAGAGTCCTTATCTTTGCTTTATCTCCTTGTTATATCTTGATTTATATGTTCTGCGAGATGATGCATTGATAAGTTAGGGGTCTTTCATGCAACCAAACATCTATGTGTCTTGATCCACATCTGAATTAAGGGTGAGGTTGAATCGCCGTTAAACCGGCTTAAGCCCTCCAGTAAAATATTTTACTGACCATTCCAAGGCGGCACTTCTTTTGTGGATCTTTTAATTTTTTTGTTCTGTCTTGTGTTTGCTATGTCTTTGTGCACGTCTGTTTATATGTGCTTTGTGGTCACCTGCTGGGAAAGGGCTGACCTCTTGGCTCTCGTTTGTGGTGTCTAACTATGAGTTTGTCACTTTCCCATTGGTAGCCTGGGTCAGGTGTGGTACTTGATTGTATCGATTCCTGATTTTGCACCCTTACTTACTTTCATGCAAACCAAACATCCATGTATCTTGATCTACATCTGAACTAAGGATAAGTTCCAAGACGGTACTTCTTTTGTGGATCATTCATGTTATTTCTGTTGTGTGTTTGTTATGCTTTCGTGTGCGTCTGTTTATTGCTGCCTTGTGGTCACTTGCTGGGAAAGGGCAGACCTCTTGACTCTCGTTTGTGATGTCTAATTGTAAGTTTGTTACTTTCCCATTGGTATCCTGGGTCAGGAGTGGTACTTGATTGTATCGATTCCTGATCTTTGCCCTCTTTCGTACTTTGCTTTGTTTGTCTTCCTGGTGTCTCGTGATTGTTGTATGGCTCTTCCTCACGATGCCACGGGTTTGTCTGCAGTTTTTGATTGTGGTATTTCCTGATCATACTCACTTACTGTTTGTGTCTCTGCAGCCGACTGTGCTTGTTGTTGGGTACAACAGACTAATCAGATTATGTCATATTGTTTTGTATTGCATGTGCGGATCCAGAAAATTCTGTTCGGGGAGGGGGTCCTGAAAATGTTTTTAGTTATCAACATGGGTTCCAATTGCTTCTCGAGGGGGTCCGTTCCAGTTTTTCGAAGGAAACATATAGCAAGTTGTGATTTTCTAGGGGTTTGGGATTGTATATAGCCAAAGGCTTGTATTTTGCCGATACGCTGTTGTATTGTATTGGTATCTATCAAAACTGTGAATTAAATTAAATACCTCGACATACTACAAAAGTGTTAAAATTGTATGATATATCCACTATGTTATTATTGATTTAATAATCAGCACTTCGATCTATCTTGCCTAGTAAAACCAGTTAGAAAATCAATTAATGTTTTGCAATTTATCTCATTAGCGCTTAATATGTTGCGAGTAACAGCTGCAAGTCATTTAATAAAATTGTTGTCACATATTTAAATAGATTGAACGTAGCAACGTCTAAAAATGCCCGTGCTAGAGGGATTATAGTTTAACACGTATAAAGCAGGGCAAAGAAAATTATCAGACAAGGGGGCACCACAATCACACACGGCAGACAAAACTACGGCACCGTAATGGAGAACACAGGGCACTTCCATCCACATGGCATCAAGAAGACAATTCAAGTAATGCAACAAGCTCTCATTTCCTTAGATGCCATCTAGAAGACAATTAAAGCAATGCAACCAGCTCTCATTTCCTTAGATGCCATCAAGAAGACAATTAAAGTAATGCAACCAGCTCGTTCTTACTTAGATGGCATTAAGAAGACAATAAAAGTAATGCAGCCAGCTCTCTCTTCCTTAGATGGCATCAAGAAGACAATTAAAGTAATGCAGCCAGCTCTCTCTTCCTTAGATGGCATCAAGAAGACAATTAAAGCAATGTAGCCAGCTCGGTCTTACTTAGATTGCATCAAGAAGACAATTAAAGTAATGCGGCCAGCTCTCTCTTCCTCAGATGGCATCAAGAAGAGAATAAAAGTAATGCAGCCAGCTCTCTCTTCCTTAGATGGCATCAAGAAGACAATTTAAGTAATGCAGCCAGCTCGGTCTTACTTAGATGGCATAAAGAAGACAATAAAAGTAATGCAGGCAGCTCTCTCGTCCTTAGATGGCATCATGAAGACAATAAAGTAATGCAGCCAGCTCTCTCTTCCTCAGATGGCATCAAGAAGACAATTAAAGTAATGCAGCCAGCTCTCTCTTCCTCAGATGGCATCAAGAAGACAATAAAAGTAATGCAGCCAGCTCGGTCTTCCTTAGATGGCATCAAGGAGACAATAAAAGTAATGCAGCCAGCTCTCTCTTCCTTAGATGGCATCAAAAAGACAATTAAAGTAATGCAGCCAGCTCTCTCTTCCTTAGATGGCATCAAGAAGACAATAAAAGTAATGCAGCCAGCTTGGTCTTACTTAGATTGCATCAAGAAGACAATTAAAGTAATGCGGCCAGCTCTCTCTTCCTCAGATGGCATCAAGAAGAGAATAAAAGTAATGCAGCCAGCTCTCTCTTCCTTAGATGGCATCAAGAAGACAATTTAAGTAATGCAGCCAGCTCGGTCTTACTTAGATGGCATAAAGAAGACAATAAAAGTAATGCAGGCAGCTCTCTCGTCCTTAGATGGCATCATGAAGACAATTAAAGTAATGCAGCCAGCTCTCTCTTCCTCAGATGGCATCAAAAAGACAATAAAAGTAATGCAGCCAGCTCGGTCTTCCTTAGATGGCATCAAGGAGACAATAAAATTAATGCAGCCAGCTCTCTCTTCCTTAGATGGCATCAAAAAGACAATTAAAGTAATGCAGCCAGCTCTCTCTTCCTTAGATGGCATCAAGAGGACAATAAAAGTAATGCAGCCAGCTCTCTCTTCCTTAGATGGCACCAAGAAGACAATAAAAGTAATGCAACCAGCTCTCTTTTCCTTAGCGAGAAAATTGCAAAACTATAAAGCGTAACAAAGCAAGGACCAAACAATAAACACCAACACACGATGGGAGCTACAAAAACAAGAATCAGCAACAGAATCATCGCCTTAGAATGGACAACAGCCGAAGCCACTAGGGGCTTAAATTATTTTATTGGCTAAATCTTCGCCCTAGATTCTGCTGCTCTCCAAGTTAAATATGTTAAGCCCACCTGGAGATTCTGGTAATCATCGCATAGGCGAAAAGTTAAAACCCAGGCGATCCTACACATGCAGATACTTAGTTAACTTGTTTATATATGATTATCTGCTCAATGGTCTGTATGGCCTATTGAAGATAATATTTGCTTTGATTGTAAGGTTAATGGGGGATGGCCTCGACCCCTATTGACCTATTACTAGGTTAATAAAATTCTTCTTCTTCTTCATACATAAATACTCATCAGTACATCCGCTGCTCAAAGCATATAAGATGAAATAAGTAATGGCTAAGACTAAACATTCTTGCTTGGACTTCCAGTGAAAATATTCAAAATGTTAACAAAAAAAAGCTCTTAATAAAATTGGGATTTGTGTCTTAAATATATTGGATATGGATTAATTTTTTGCCAAGTAAGAACTTTAAGGACCTCGGGCAGTCTTAATGAAGGATTGCCCATAAAAATAACCAGAGAAAGGTTTCAAAGACAATTATATTTTTTCTATGAAAAGATAGTAGGTTCAACCCTCGACTTATCCACAAAAGCAGTTTTCTCATTGGACAAGTACCAATTGAAAAATATGGGTTGAAATCTCTGTTCTTGCTATTCAACATATAGAACATAGAAAACGTTTTACTGAAATGCTTTCCCCCCGTGACCAAACTAATCCTTTTGCATACAGTTTTAGTTTTACATTTCACACATCGTATAAAAACGGCATGATTGGTCACGGGGGGGGGACGCTGTCGAAATGCGCAAAAACACTTTATTATAAAAACTTATTAGACACTTATTTTGTAAAAACCTGTAGGTAAATATCACTTTGCAATGGCATGTATCAGGGCTTTAGTTATAAGTGCTTACAAAGTAATTAATTGTCTCATTTCTCAACCAAAACATATGTTTTGGGTACTCAAAAGAACCGTCTCAATGAGACGGTTCTTTTAAGCACAAAATTATAGGTTAAATCTGATGCGTACGAAAATATTAACGATTTTACGCTCAAAAACTGTATTTATCTAGACTATGATTTATACAGTATGCAGATATATTACACCTCAGTGCACAGGTGAACTGGTTGACTTGGAACATTACAGATAATAGTTAAAAGTAATTGACAGCACACATCTTTAGATGAAACAATGAAATCTTCTCAACCCGAATTTTATGCAAACGCACCACTTTCGTCTCAAGTTTTATGCCGCAAACATAATATTTACATGTATTTAGGTGAATAGTCGACGAAACTTTAACTTTCTGTGAAATAAAATTTGGTCACAAAATGACCCCCATCCCATAAAAAATAGTAAGTGAGTATGATCAGGAAACACCACAATCACAAACGGCAGACAACCCCGTGGCAACGCGAGGAAGAGCCGCTCAACCATCACGAGACACCAGGAAGACAAATTAAGCAAAGCAATCAGCTCTCTCTTCCCCATCTAAACCCTAGAGTCCTGGCATAATCAAGCAATTTTTTCAAGATATTTTTATTTTGCTAGGTGCACTAAATGTAAGGGTTTGATTTAAGAACTAAACTATAGTTGTTGGTTATGCATTATCCTAGTCACAGGCTGTCAAAATTTGGGCAGATCGAATGGGAAACTGTCCGAGGTCCTTAGTTGAGCGATGTTGTCGAACTGAGAAAATAATTCATTTATGCCTAGAAACATGATTTGAAAAAAAAAACAATAGGAATGCCCTTGAGTCATGTCCATTGTTTTGGCTGTTAAGATGCGTAAAGTCAGCTCACGAGTATTAGCATGAGTTATCTACCATGACCAGAAGAATAATGGGCGCAAAAGAAGAAAAAGTAAAACATCTCCGAGCACAACGCCTGATTCGGAACTACAAACTGCCAAGAAATCAAAACAAACTGCATTGGTATCAGAGTCTGAATCGAAAGTCAAGCCAATGGAAAACACTGAATCAGTTTAATAAAAGTGACCAAAACTTATATGATAGTCATGCCATAGAAACTCTTTCTGAAACCACAGAACCTAAAGGTCATTCAGATACGGACAAATCAACGGACACTGGAACATCAACAAATATTTCTCAGAAATCAAAGTGCATTAGGACCAGCTACTATGGATTATTCGATGTTTCGAATTCAAAAGCAGAGGCAGGAAGCTGCACAGGTAACCATTACTCCTATGTACCAAATTCCTCAGGGATTCGCACAAGTGTCTGCGATACCATGGTTGCCACCAATGCAGCCTATTGCTATTCCTCAGCCTGGTTTATCATAGACTGATGTTTTTCTGATTGCCCCAGTCATGAAGCAGATGTTATCTAGTGAGATTGAGAAATAAGTAAAAAAAGAGTTGAAAGAAAATCTGCTGATCTAAAAGCTGCAATCAGTTCCTTGTGGGCTGAAAATCTGAAATTACTAGACAATGTCAGCAAGATGGAGGTAACACTAACGACAAAAATCGACGATTTAGAGCAATACAGTAGGCGATCATGTTTACGCATTGCTGGCATTGTGGAGAAAGAAAATGAAGATACCAGTGAATTAGTCCTGAAACTCGCTGACTGATTAAATACAGATGTCCGACCTGAGGATATTGAAGCAGTCACCGAGTTGGCCCACTGTGAAGAAGACAAAGTGCTAATGTCGACGGTGCGGACGATTTAGGAATAATGGTTGATTGTCAACCCTCGAAAAGCAGGGAGATTATCGTTAGGTTGAGGAGCCACAATGCACGATTAGCATTCTTAAAGGGTCGTGCTGTTCAGAGGAAGAAAAAAAGAAAAGACATACATAAATGAAGATCTAACTCAAGCAAGGAAAGCTCTTGCCTTCCAGTATAGACAACTGAAACGCGAAAATAAAGTTCAAAAGACTGGTCTATAATGGAAATATAAACATCATGGATAATAATGGAAATAACGTGAAAATTTCTCACATTGCAAAATATTGTTTCCAGATCACGTTATGGACACGAATTCTATTATTGCTCATATACTGATTACCACAGAATGGACGGAAATTTGATTAACTTAAAACGTTGAATTTACGGCTGAACTACTGCTAGTTAAAGCTTCTGACGACAAAAAGAGTTGAGCGTAAAATTGCGATTTTTTTCTTATCCATCAGTTTAAACATTTGTTTTGGGTGCTTAAAAGAACCGTCTCATCAAGACAGTTCTTTTGAGTATCCACAACATATGTTTTGGTTGATAAATAAAACAAATCAGTCACGCACTCTTATCTGGATACACTGTTATTGTCGATGTGTTTTAACTGATACTTGTTTTGTGAAATAATATTTTGCATTCTATTCACTTCTTGTTTAGCAATACAAAGAGCGTGTTGCCTTGCCTTAGTTTTGTTTGACATGACATTTGCATGTATGCAATATGCGGGCTTTGAAATATGAAGCCGATTCCGCAATAAGTTTGAATTAAATGACATGAAAAGCTGCAGGATGCAAACATATCAACGAGATAAATAACTCAAAACACTAAACGGAATGAATGCACATTTGACTATATTTGATTTGCGCGAGAAATCAGTTGCTGACAAATTACGATATTCAGAACCACAGGCTTGAGTCCAGTTCTATACATGTTAGAAGCCAAGACATTTCGAAGAAATGTGGGCATATTTAGAACGGCTATTGATGACATACTCAATATTGATAATCATTATAATGAATAAATATATCCCACTGAACTTCAGTTATATAACGCAAAATATTTAGTGCAAACCCTTTTTTTTTCAAATATAAAGTACATCATATATACGGTACGGGTACATAAAGTCTAAGATTTGTTTGAATCTGCTACCCTAAAATAGATTAAAGCAAAATATTTTGACACTGAAGCCTCATCTTTTGATTTAGACTTGTCCATAACAAATGGTACATGTATTTCATCTAAATTTTACGATAAACGAGATGTTAATTCTGTAATAGTTGAATCCCATTTCTGGAAAGGTGTGATTCTCGATTCCCTTCTCATAGTTTACATATTTTCTACCTTAATCCTTTTACGAGAGTATGCTAAAATGTTACTAACTTCTGGCATGCTTAATGGTTGGGCCAACCATGGTTCAACCAGGGGTTTCCTTTTGTTCGGACTGTCTGTGAGTTCAGAGATATTTTGTTTATCATTTATTTCATCGCAATAATAGCCTCTGTTGTCGTTTTATCCAAAGTTGACATCGTAAACGTCTCGAGATGCTACCAGTGAGAAGCCTAACTCTTCAATCTCATAAAATGCTGTCTGATGTTTGCATCTGCATATATTTGCTTACAGTATTGACTTAAAAAGTTATATTATGTAAGTTTGTGGGCAAACAGTGTAGGCCCAGATCGGACTGGTCCTACAAGAGCAGTCTGATCTAAGGTGGTGGTGCTGTTGTTGTTGATTTATTGTTTTATGTACCTCCCATTGTTTATGGGGGTTTTGTGTTGGTCTTTTCTGGTATGCATTACTTCACGTCCTTTCTAGTTTTGCAATCTTCTTAACGAGAGAGCTGGTTGCTTTGCTTTTGTTGTATTTCGGATGTCTTGTAACTTTAAATGTTCTCTGGCTCTTCCCCACGGTGCGTTAGTTGGTGTGCAGTGTGTGATTGTGGTATTTCCTGATCATACTCACCTACTTTATGATCAATTAGAAATTATGTTCAGCGTATAATAAGAGCTTCGAGGACATTTATACATATGTTTGCCGCGTGACAAAGGGAGTCCTTACCATGATATCAAATTAGGAGGATTATATACAAAATCACATTTTTATAAGATGACTGGGACAGCATCTTGAAAATGAGCACAATTTGGCATATAAGCCTTGCTCATCATTAGAACTGAAGCCAACGTCTTTGCGTGTTATATTAACAAGACGTTATTGATTGGTGCAGCTCTCTATGACCCAAGACCCATGTTAAGCTATCGGCGCGACATAAGGAAATGAAATAAGCATGTCCAGTCAATCGAATATCTGCAAAGCGTGTTACAAGACTGCGAACAGTCATGCGAAACTGACTGCAAACAAAATTAGCATGCACTATATAAAAAGCAGTGTTATTATAAGGAAGTTTTTTTAACAATATTAGCTATTTGAAACTTTGAATTTTTCCACACTGCAATATCATGATGTACAATTCCAAATGTATGCTTCTCTATGAGAAGTTACTATATTTGTTATTAGGTACATGAAGATGCTTAACCCTTTTAATTCTGATGGATTTCGCCGAACATATTGAATCAATAAAAAAATCTAAATTGTGTTGCATTTACATGTATATCACAGCTCATCCTTCATGTAAGAGATCACAAAATATAAGTTATACAAAAGCTCATGTCAGTATATTCATAATAGACAGCATATCTGCAGACACACTCTTGGTAATTTCAGCGCTAGATTACGGTGAATGGCTTAGGTCTGTGAAAATTGGATGGTGATTTACGGCTTATCTATAGACACACTGAATAATTTTGTTTGTACGTTGCGACGAATTTCATTAGGGACTTCGGCCTGGGAAAATTGGACGGTGAATTGCGGTGAATTTCTAAAAAAAAAAACTCTTACTTATTTCAACTGTGAATTGTGAAGAATTTCTACAACACAATTTTAGTTATTTAACGGTAGTTTGTGGTGAATTACATCAAGGGCTTAGGTCTGAGAAAATTAAACGGTGAATTGCAGTGAATTTCTACAGATAAAGCTTAGTAATTTTGACGGTGAATTGCAGCGAATTTCTATAACACACTGTTAGTAAGTTTGACGGTAGATTGCGGTGAATTTCATCAAGGGCTTTGGTCAGAGAAAATTGGACGGTGAATTGCGGTGAATTTATGAGGTATTTTGACGGTGAATTTCTACAACACACTTTTAGTAATTTCGACGGTAGATTGCGGTGAATTTCAAAAAGGACATATGTCAGAGAAAATTTGATGGTTAATTGAGGTGAATTTCTAAAACACACTCGTAGTAATTTGGACGGTGGAGTGTGGCAAATTTCTATAACACACTGTTAATACTTTTGATGGTAGACGGCGGTGAATTTCATCAAGGGCTTTGGTCTGAAAATATTGAACGGTAAACTGCTGTGAATTTCTACAACACACTCTTAATAATTTATAGGGTGAATTGCGGTTGAAATTACTTGGAGTGTGTTTGTAGATAATGTCATAATTCACCGTCCAATTTCCTCAGACCTAAGCCCTTGATGGAATTCACAGCAATCTACCATCAAAATTACTAACAGTGTATTATAGACATTCACCGCAATCCACCGCCGCAATTAACCATCCAATTTTCTCAGACATTAGACGTAACGTCAAAAGAAGGGGATCAGATAAAAATTGATGAAGCGTGATCATTCTTTCTTGTTTTTTTGTGTCAACATCAAAATAGGAAAAAAAAAAGAATTAGTACTATCATGGAAACAATGATATTCTCTTCATTTCTATGTAGTTTTGCAAAATATTAATCAAGAAAAGTGTATAAAATTTGATGATTCACATATAGAGAAACATCAAAATGACGTTGAAAGATGAAGCACATCTTGCTCACGCAATGTTGAATTTTCATGCACAGAAAGTTCAATTAGCGTTCAAATGGCGGGAGTCTTTTATGTTACAGGCCTGTGATGCCAGGATAGATGGCACGTGAATCTTACGTCAGTTGTTCTAACAAAAAATGATGGGCGCGGTCGCATGCAAAGGATAAAAATTTGAAAGATTTCTAAATAAATGCCCGTTTTTGCGGCAAGTTTTTTTTCCAAAATGATACAAAATAAATCTCTATTAAAATATTTGTAAAATATTTTAAATTTGACATACATTTAGAGTGTTATTTGTATATTCGAAAAATAAAATCTCTTGGACGTTTATAAAGTGGTTTTAGCATTACATTTATAGTGTCTTAAACATTGTCACATTTTTAAAAAACGCCGTTACGGTAAGCACACATTTTTTTAAAAAAATAAATACCGGATAAATCGTTTTAATATTTAAATTTTGAAAAAGTTTTTTTAAATACATTTTGAGCAAAAGTTTCTAAATCTAAACATTTTTACGATTGTGCAAACAGTATTAGAATTGTTCTATTGAGAGTGGTGTCTTAAAATTTGTCACACTTGCGCATTTTTGACGTTTTAGACGCGTAACGTCGTAAGATTAAAGCTGTTAAAGAGTATATACAGTATTCGTGTAGGTTTATTAAGTGTTTATTTTGCTGACTTTGTAGGATTGCATTCAACATTATATGATATCAAAGGCTGCAAGTCAAAAGATAGAAATACCAGGCCCCGAGGTTATAAAACTTTTTTCATGCTCAACTTAACTGAGCGTGAAATTTCAATTGTTCATAAAACTTAACTACTGACAGATATTTTTTTTCTTGTTTAAAGTCTCTCGGATGTATACTCAACTACAAAAGAAACCCATCAGTCACTTTTTAGGACAATTATTGTAAAATAATTAAGAAATCATAATATATTTTATACCATATTCTTTAACAATCAATTATGCATCAAATTATTTAATAATGTAACATTTTTACTTTAACCCGTTTATAATGTACGCCAGTGTATAGACAAGGGGTCATTTCTAAAAATGACAAGCTTCAGACAATTGGGGTTCAATCGAGTTCTAGTCTTAATCAGTTCAGTTCCTCCAATAACCGGTATGCCCCTCTCTGACGAGGAAATCAAGTGTGTGCAGAAGCAAAAACAAACCGCATAAGTTTAGTAAGCCCCGATCTCAAGTTGTTGGATGAGCTCTGGTGACGCATCCGGGATCATTCAGTGCAGCCTCCGAATATCCAACAGCTTCAGGTTGCTCTCCATTAAGAATGGGCATGGATTCGCAAGAACGTTGTGCGGCGTCACATGCTTTAAGTTCAACCTCGTTATGAGGCAGTTATTGCTGTATGATAGGCATGTCTGTTTATAGACGAACTTAACTCAAGTGAACTGATTTAGACGAGAAAAAGATATTCATTCTCAAGTGAAAAATTGTCATTTTTGAAAATAACCCCTTGTCTTAACTCTGGCGAATAGCATGAACAGATTTAAGTAAAACTGTTACATTTTTCGATGAAATGATGCAGAACTAATTGCTACGGAATATAGTATAAACATTTTTTTCATATCTTAATTCTGATTTCCATAATTGCTCCGAGAAGTCACTGATGGATTTTTTTGTAGTTGAGTATATTTATCATGCCAACAAATAATAAAATGCCAACAATTGTTGACATTTTAACATTTATGAGCAGGATAAATTTCAAGCTCAACTGAGTTGGGCATGAAAAAAGTTTAAAACCTCGGGGCCTTATACTATGCATCGAAATCAAGTCAAAGTCAAACCAAACAAAACAAAACGCAAAAACATGATGCTTTTAGACAAAGAAATTATAGGCTAAAAAGACAACAAGTTAAAGATCGTCAAAGGGAGGGCTATTTGGCTAAGTACATGTAGATATACAGGGAAAAACAGAAGAACACAAAAAATGAACCAGACTTTCAAAATAGGACGCCGAAGGCAAGAGCTATGAAAAACTAAAAGGGCCACTTCCGCAAACCCTGGCCGACGTGTATCTGTCATAATCTCATACTAAGAAAATATTAGATTGCCAACAACTGTTAGCACTTTACAAAACATGAACTTGAAAAGTAACATCACCCAAGGAAATCGAACTGAAGCGATCGCGTAACGTAATTAAAAATAGTGAATACGACGTTCAGTACGACGACGTCATTATCAATATGTTACAAGCGTGACCCCCTACTTTTGACATTACGTCTAAGTTATCTTTGAAATTCACCACAATCTAAACGCGTCGCTTTATGTCTAGGTGTAAGCTTAGCATAGGGCGTCTGATAGGACTGCGGGCATTATAGCCGATTACGCACAGTTTTGGTTGACAAACGTCTCTTTGGTAGCCAGCGGTGTTTCAACCGTGCTGTTTGCGAACGGAATTCCTGATAAGTCTTTTGAGCGCGAGATGTCACCCGTGACCCCCCAGAACATTGTCTGTCTCGAACATCATTCATTTGATAAAACCTCTTGAACAAACGACTAACTACAGAAGGACTTTACCCCAGGCGACGTGATATCTCTTGTCCAGATAACTAGCGTTTCGCATCCCAATTATCTGCCAACGAATGCCTTATTGAACTTTCTACGAGCCATAGCACATGTAAACACGCAATATCCAAACACAATATTTCAAAATTAAAGTTTTTCAAACATTTATGGTAATTCGTATTTTTCCTACACTACACAACAGTACCATTTTACGTACACGGACGGTTTTAACGGCACACTTCGAATCTAACTAAAGTTTCTACTAAAGTTTTTACATAATAGATGCGCGCGCACGTTTTCACCCGAACGGCTACAGTTGCAACTTTAGTCGGTTTGCAAGTAAACAAAGTGAATAGCCGTGTATGCCGCACTTCAAATTCTTCATTGTAGACAAAAAGGATGTGTTTAAACTGCACAACCTACTCTAATTAATAATTACGAATACGTCGGATCGTAAATGATGCACAGCTAGGATGTATTTGTAAAAACAAATCAATTTGAGACTACTAACAGGTTTGGAAACCATCATGATAGATAGGTCTAGAGGAGGGAACAAGACAATCTACTAGAGTAACGGTTCTCTGACCCACCGTTGATCTCTAGCCTGTTCCTGACGTCACTATAGTAGCAACTATCAGTGTTCGAATCAAACTTTAGTTAATATAGTAGGAACTTTAGCGCGATTCGAAGTGCGCCAACCTCGCCAGCGTCATTCTTTCCAAATACCAAAGTTAAAAATTTCAAAACAAATCCCATGAAAAAATTTTGTGAAAAAAATGGGTGTTCCATAACTTTTTTCCATGTGTATATAATAGCTATGTAAATAAATGTAATTCAGTTGTAATTGTACTAAATTGTTAGTGGGGTCGACGCTTTTCCCCTAATTTAGGTTTTAATAGGGTTGATGCTTTACCCCAAAAATAGTAAGTGAGTATGATCAGGAAATACCACAATCACAAACTGCAGACAACCCCATGGCACCGCGAGGAAGAGCCGCTCAACCATCACGAGACACCAGGAAGACAAATTAAGCAAAGCAATCAGCTTTCTCTTCCCCATCAAGATGATTGCAATACTGGAATGGACATAAATTAACGTACAACAAAACATAGAACAATTACAGACTCCCACAATGGGAGTAACAATAAACAAAAAGTCTAAGATTTTATGAAGTGTGCCATTGTCCTACAAATCTTAACTTACGGGGTTATCTTTTTCGACCAAAACCAAAGTTTTCAAGAGATTGACACTTTTTATTCCAATCTAAAATTGCCCAGGCCTGGTGCTTCTCAAAGTCTTTTTATCATAGGGTTGACGTGTTCCCCCATTTAAGATTCCAGGGTTCGAGGCTTTACCCACAATTCTAACACACCTCGCCTATAGAGCCAACGGTAACAAACTGTGATATATCGGACAATAATTCACTGCAAAAGTGTGTGATAGCTGACGTCACTGGAAAATGACGTCATACATGGCATTAGACGGTGTAACGTCGTTTTTACGCTTGAAAGACGTTACAATTACATGTAAACGTATGCGACGTAGTCTAAATATTGGCGGGAGTTCTTCAGTGCAATGGCGGAAAGTTTGAAGAAGCTGAAGACTTCGAATGTGTTTTCGTCGTTTATTGTGTGTTAGAATCGAAATAGATCAGCTCCATTGCGTGAATTGTTGAGTAATAATTCACTGTTTGTCGGTCAGTTGTGCGAAGATAAATCACTCGCGCTTCGCGCTCGTGATTTGATCTTCTTTACAACTGACCTCCAAACAGTGAATTATTACTCAACAATTCACTGCTGGAGCTGATCTATTTCTTAAATATATTTTGTATGGGTTTGACGCTTCCGCCTGTCTACGTTTGCATAGAGTTGATGCTTTTTCACCAAATAGCTTTCATTGTTTGTTCCAAGAGCTGAAATAGAACACAACTCTAAATTTGGATTGTTTCTCTTTATCAGTTTTACAAACATCTTTATGTACATTTATAAATATAAGATACTTTCACCTGAGCTACGTATATTTGTAGCCCTTATCTTCGTTCATTTTTTGTAAGTTCGGGAGAAGATTAGGCTCAGGTGACGTTGTACAGACGTGCAAGCTCATCTGTGTCTTCGCTGGTCGCATTTCCGGTCGATGCCAAAATCTCAGAGCGCTCCTGTGATTACAAATGACACATTTATAATCTTGAGAATAGGCTTGTTGTTTGTTGCTCGCTGTTGTTTCAAAAAAATATATACTGCGTAATACTGAATTATTCATGTCCTTTATAGAATTGTAGAAGACTTGTAAATAACCGCCTCAGGTTCAAATTGATCGATTCCTTCTGATTACGTGACTATGCAATCTTCCCGCGTGTGCAAGAGCAAATTATAACATCTCTTTAGATAAACATGGATAGAATGCGATACAGATACCATCTGATTAAGCCAATCCAATTACATGTTCGTTTAACGATCGCAACATTTTGTGCCTAGTTCCCAAGGTACACTAGTTAGATGATATGTCAAAACATCTTATTAGGGCCTGCCCTATTCGATAGTATTATAAAACATGGCGGCTAAGGCTATGGTGATTCTGTGCATAAGTACAGACTCTCCAGAGACCTCACTGCTCGCATATACGCACACTGTGTGTATGTTTACAAGAGGACTTTGAAAAAGCATCACCTTTATTTTGCAATTTTCTCGCAAACGGTAGATGCGATTGTAAAGCTACTTGCAGCGTTTAATGTGCTACTCAAAATTGATATGAATCATTCGTTAATGTGACTGTATCATAACGCTTCGTTGTCGGTGACGTCACATTGTAGTATACAGCATCCAGTGATACTCTGCAAAGTCCAGCTTATGCTTTTGTTTTTTGTATTTACACTGTGGTGTGTATGATACCAAAACCAGTAATGCCGTTTATTCTTTTTTTAAATCAACAGTAATTGAAAACGTCAATATTTTGAAATAAACGTCTAATTAAAGCATCAGCTTACAGTTCATACCTCTATGTTCACTCACAAGTTTGACATTGACTACTTACACTTGCAATCATACGGCGATTACGATTTAATGTAAAGCATGTCAGGCCATATTGAGAACGTCTTCAAAACTTACGTTAACGTCACTTGCACAATTCAGAAGAAACGTGATGCACGGCGTAATTTAATCAGAATCTGTCATTTGTAAATTACCTTTTCCCCTGCAAACAAAACCGAACGAAAATAAATAAAACTTTGAAAGATTCAAAATGTTGAATTTTATCGCTAGACTATAGTAATCAGAGTGAGTGGGATATGGCAGAATCTTTAAATGGACAATAATTTGAGTATAACGTACTGCAATTACATTTTGAATCGTTCCACACAGAATGTGTAACCAACAAAGTAGCGCCGGTGACAGATATATGTTGTGTCAGAGAACAAAATTAAACAGGGTTAGCTTGCTGCTGAATGGGAGTCCTTCAAAATCGCCTACCCCTGCTTTATAAAAGCTATTTTAATACCTGTAATTAACTTTACAGTCATGAATTTTCTAGTGCACACTCAAAACGTGTCAGACTTTGGTTTGCAATAGAATGTGTCTCTCTGTCATCCTTAGTCTTTGAGCCATAAATGATTTAGTTTGGGTGATGCGTTTTCAAAGTCCATAAGTATAAAGACTGGAAACAAACATTCGACATCTGAGACCATCTTGCTTCGCTGGATACATAAACTAATTAGAGGCATTTCCGCATGTGCAATCAGTACCAAAATCTTGCTCCTGGCCTCAGTGTAAATGAATTGACCCTTTCTTTCATGAATATTCACGCTAAGCTCCACCCACTATGCATAATCATATAGATAAACTTGCACGTTTGTACATAGAGCAAAGATATTAATTGTCAGGTCAACTAGCTATATAGTGTAAAATCATATCCAATAATAATTCCGTAAGCAAACAGAGTAGACCCTGATCAGGGTCTGCTTTGTTTGCAAAAGCGTCAAAGGATGTCTCTAGATGGCAAAAGGTTAAAGGTGTATTGAGGTGAAAATCACAACACTCAAACATATGCATTTTCCGGTGGTCTGACACGAATGTATACATGCATCTCCTGAAGAAGTCTAGAAAGGACCCCTACGCATGCCACCTGTCTTACAGAAACGTGAAGCAATGCAATCTTCTGAAGTGGCTGATTGTTTTTCGCCTGGTGCACAAAAATGCAATAGTACCAAAGCTTCGCCCACACATTTGGTAAGGATGACTTGGCAATGCATGGCCAATTGATTGAAGACTGTTGAGGGAGTTTTCTTTTTTTATTTTGGCAAGAATGACTGGGCGATTATCAGTACTTTCTGCACACACTACCGTTTGTAACTGACAACAACCCTTCTTGATTCTGCGGAAGGAGGAGAATGAACGTAGCAATTATTTCAAGATTAATCTCCAAGTATGGGACCGGGTTGGGATCCAACTCGCGATCCCTGGCACTGCAGTCAGACTCGGTTGACGGAGGTAATGGTTTGCGATGACAAGCTTGAAGTTGGGTCGCTGTTCTGATACCTTGGTGACATGATCTCTTTATACTGGATGCTGTGACATAACCATTTGAACAAACATTAACCTACCTGCTGACCTGGTGTTTAATATATGCATTATATCAAAATGGCTCTCAAGGTAGCCAATTTGCTGTTCGCGGCGCCGAGATTAGAACATATCTAAACATATTCTACATGACCACACACACACGTGCGCGCCCACACGAGATTGATAACTTGCAGGTAAATGAGTTACCTGTAAGGACCTGACCAGTTATCGTGCAGTAGAGAAAGGCAACGGTGAGTGCATGTATAACCTCTGTTTTCAACATTAATTACTTTCATCTTTACCAATGAAGGACAATTTTTCATATTAGCACCAGCTGTTGCATGTAATTGCTTCATACTCTTGTTGTTAACAATTGTGGCATATTGACAAGTGTGGCCCGTGCAGCCTCCTTTTAAGCTTCAAATGGTGTTCGGTCAGTAGCTTAACACTCATGGAATATTCAATGCAGCAGTATGCGGCATTTCATCTGGGTCTTCACTGTTTGACAAAGTATGCATTAAGGAGACCCTAGTATACAAAGGGTTAAGTGAACTTTCTTAACCCATAAAGCGCCAAGAAAAAATCATCTGAAAATGTCGTCTGCTGAAGTCGTCTGCTGCAAATAATTGCCAAACATTAATGGCCAATTTAAGTATACAAGCAAAAAGTGTGGACCCAGAGCAGACTGCTCCTATAGGAGAAGTCTGATCTGGGTTCGCACTGTTTGCCATTGAGGCCTCTTATATTTCAGCAGACGAGAAAAGCAGACGACTTTTGCCATTGGCGCTTTAAGAATTAATGAACCTGCTAACGTTGCATTGGCTTATCCCCACGTAAACATATAACTAAGACATTCGTCAATGAGACACTTTTTATCATACGATACCTTAAGTATAGTCTGGATCACCTAACCTAATTTACTTCAGTTTCGTCACTTGTCTAGACGCACTGCGGTTTCTAAGAGGATATATCGGCCATCACATAAGATTAAGGTACTGATCGCACATGCGAACAGGGATGGCTCGGACGAGTGTGCGCATATGTGCAGAATTGTCCGAGCATTTGATGCTCGCACACACAAAAAATGGATTAAGATAAAAGTTTCAGACCAATCAATAGACTTCTAGGCGCGAAGGAAAAGCCACCATGGGTGATTATTAAAGACATTTGCGCATAGAAGATAAGTACCAAAATCACGTTACGTAGTTCTGGTCACAGACCTGTAATTGTAAAAAGGGCACTGATTGGCTCAAAAGGTGGTGGGAAGCTCAGCACAATATTTAAGTTGAAAAGCGCTGCGTGATTGGTCATAAAAGTACGGGAGTATGGAGCGTCATGGAACAGTTATTTGACGGATATATATTTGCTGCACTTTTTTGAAACATCTCTTTGCTTTTGATGATTAGGCTTATTGGTGTACTTTGCAGTTTGGCATTTTTTTTCAATGAAATTTTCCTTTCATGTAGGATGCCCAACTTCAGGGGCCAAAAGTAGTAAAACATGGCGGTCACCAGGGTATCTCATTCGTGTTTATAGATTGAACTAGGTCCAATCTGTAATTCTATGGCAGCCTCATTGTGCTTTAAGAGTTGTGAGGACTACAGCTTACTTAAAGGCTATAATGGAGGTCTATGGAAAAACAATTACAGGTTTGTGCCCTTCTATAAACATTTGACCAGTCCATAATATTATAGTACTTATCACATATACGTAGAAGCACATGAGGATGGGAGTTTGGGTCGGTTCTTCGTCGTACCACATCCAACATTCGTGCAGCAAGTGCCCCGGTAAGACTATGGTTATGTGTAAACGTGTCTGTCTGAGCTAGTCGCCTTTGATTCAGTTGTGCTAGAAAATAACACATGAGGTTCATTCATCAGGGATGCTCGGGTTCAGGGTCCCCCATCCGAGAATGACTGTTTATAAGTTCAGGGAAAATCAGAGATTAGTTTTGTTGAATAAGCATTTTCAGAAGAAACAGACCCTGGTGAAATGCCGCATTATGTAACCACGGTCTTTACTGTTTGTATAAGTACCCGTTTATGGGTATCCATACGACAAATCTTTAAAGGGAGGTAAGAATGATACAATATACATTATTGACTATAATGGTGCAGACATGAGGATTTATCTACCCGAAAAAGTGAGTCACTGAGGCCGCAAAAGTGATTTTCATTGAGGCCGCAAGGCCGAGATGAATATCACTTTTAAGGGCAGATAGATTCTCTTATTATGTAATCTATAAACAAACATATTCTGATTGGCTCAGATGCTATCCACTGCCGCATTGCATGGTATGTCGGACGTGACGTTGCAAAGCACATAGCACAAGGTAATATTGCATGGCTTACGGTAAGTAACGTCAGAACGTCAAGTAATTTCGCATGATCCATAAGTTACGTCAATGGTTTTAATTGTCTAAAATGGCAGGAAATGCATACTAGTAACATACATTTATTATTTCATAAAACAATTATTGACTTATGTTTCGGTAGACATGGAGTGTTATTGAACAGTAATCTAAATCATATTGACGTTTTCTGTTCACCACCTCAACATAAGTCAATAATTGTATAAAGTATACCGAAATTGAAGTCGATAACTGTTTTATTATATGACATTAGCTTACCTGTTGGGGGATGAATCAGCAAGACATGTCCATTTTATGCAACCCATGCTAATTTCATACTCATCATGCTATTTTAGCTCTCTAGAGGATGGTATAAGAAAAGTTTCACAAGTATCATCCTACAGCCAGTTTAGACCAGTTTTCAGATAGACATAGAGATTTGGATAATCAGGAGACTCACTTACTTTTTTTTCTCTCTAGTCATATAAGAATGCATGTTATGGAGAGGTAATCAAATTGCTATTAACTTCAATATTCCCTCAATATAATGTTTAATTTCGAAGACGCTAGTACTCGATGGGTAAAATGGGCATTCGCAATTTGCTACCAGGCAACACTCAAATAAGCCTGCTCAGCTACAGAGACTAGCTATAACATCGAAATAATGCAAGTAATAAACGTAGCTCTTCCTATAGAAGCTGATTAGACTGTGGATTCATAGGCTCTTCTATGACTTTGTTGTTCGCATGCAAAAACATTTTTCTTCCTCGTAGTGCTCTTGAGGAAAACAATACAGCTCATAATAGGGCCCCGACGCGAGATAACCTGTCTTCGGGGTTTGCGACTAGATCATGCCCAAACCAGACTACCCAGGTACAAAGGCTAACTAGAATCTTGCAAGTTTGTATGTGGCAAGTTTATCTATCATATTTATTAGAGAGCGTATGACAGAGACGATGGTCAGGCTGCGCGGATACGCATGCTGGTTTGCGCATATGTTGTTCGCACATGCAACAAAAGGCCAATGGCATATGGTTCTTATCGCTTAATTGGAGTAAAAATTCGCCCCTTATAAGGATCTAAGCATCTATTAAGTGGATATGAGTTGTCCAGGTTTTGGTGTGAACCTTGGTAGACTGTCATACGTTGTGAGTGCAGGCAACAAGAACTTTGATGAAAATATACGGAGGCACAGACTTGTCTATATGTTTTTACAGCTTTCTGAGACAATACACCTCAAAATCTCATGTGCAAGCTAAATAAACGTTTTCTGCGTTGAACAAAGCAAGAACTAATTGGCTGGTTGCGTGACAAAATGTTCTAATTGATACGAGTAAACCGAAATAAGGCATTCCAAAGCAAACGGATAATTAAAAGCAGAGCGTGAACACATACATGTAGATTTGATAAAACAGGGAATGCGCTCTGTGGTGTTTTCAGAAAAAAAAGCCTTGTTGAACCGCAAATTTCACAATGCGTATATTTCACAATGTAAATGATTGGTACCAATTCTTTATAGCACGTCAAAAATTGGTACTAATACGTCACATATTTCGTACCAATATCTCACACTTTTATGAAAAATACGCACAAAGTCAAAATTCATATAGCATGCACATGCGTATTCCTCAGATTGATAAAATATCTCCAAAATCTGCTGCATTTTGTATTCGATTCCAATTATTCACAGTTTTGATACTTACAATTGTGACGATTAAGTGCCAGTTCATCAAATTTGTGATAATTTGGTACCAATTTTTCACATGTTTGAGGATTTGGAACCAGTTCTTCACACGTGTGAGGTTTTGATACCAATTTTGACATGTGGTATTCTTATAATGATTGTTCACAGATGTAAGTATTTGGTACCAATTCTTCACACGTGTTAGTCAGGAAAAAAATCAGAAAAAGACGCTTATTTAAGAAGGTACAGGCATTTTGTGAAGAAAAGGTTTTGAGATGCCTATTAGGGGTATTTTGGTATGCTGAATCCAACAAGAAATGTCACAAACACGTGACGAATGCCCCCAAAGGAATTGGTCTAGTATAAGACACATTTGAGGAAAGATAGCTGTAATATAGCATGAAAAAACTAAAAAGAGGCCAGAAGTCAATGTCAAGGTCAAAGTGACTCAAAATGGTATGCACCACTCCGCCATCCCAAGAGGAATCACCACCCCAAATTTGGGATTCCTACATCAAATAATATAGGAGATATGCTCTGGACACAATAATTCTCGAAAACGAGGTCAGAGGTCAAGGTCACAGTGACCCAAAAATGGTTTGTGACACTCAGGCATCCCAAGATGCATTTACATACCAAATTTGGAATTCCTATTTCAAAGAATATAGGGGATATGCAACAGTTTCTAGTAACTAGGTCAGAGGTCAAGTTCAAGGTCACAGTGACTAAATTATGGTAAGCGACACTTCGTCATCCCAAGATGCATCCACACACCAAATTTGAGATTCCTACCTCAAATAATATAAGAGATATGCTCTGGACATGATTATTCTAAAAACTAGGTCAGAGGTCAAGGTCACTGTGACCCGAAAATGGTACATGACACTCCGCTATCCCAAGATGCATCCACACACCAAATTTGTAATTCCTAACTCAAAGAATATATGAGATATGCTCGGGACACAATAATTCTTAAAACTAGGTCAGAGGTCAAGGTCACAGTGACCCCAAAATGGTATGTGACACCCCGTCATCCCAAGATGTATTTACACACCAAAGTTGGAATTCCTATCTCAAAGAATATAGCAGATATGCACCAGACTCAATGCAGTTTCTAGAAACAAGGTCAGAGGTCAAGTTCAAGGTCACAGTGATCCAATTATGGTACGCGACACTTCTACATCCCAAGATGCATCCACACACCAAATTTGAGATTCCTACCTCAAATAATATAAGAGATATGCTATGGACACGATTTTTCTAAAAACTAGGTCAGAGGTCAAGGTCACAGTGACCCGAAAATGGAACATGACACTCCGCTATCCCAAGATGTATCCACACACACACCAAATTTGGAATTCCTAACTCAACGAATATAAGAGATATGCTTTGGACACAATAATTCTTAAAACTAGGTCAGAGGTCAAGGTCACAGTGACCCAAAATTGGCATGTGACACCCCCTCATCATTTGGAATTCCTACCTCAAAGAATATAGGAGATATGGACCGGACACGAAAGTGGGACGGATGGACTGACGGACGGACGGACGGACGGACGGACAGTGCGATTACTATATGCCTCCCAAAGTTCCTTTGGGGGCATAAAAACCAATGTTTGCAAGCTGAAAAATGGCGTCTTCACTATCTTATTTGCATATTTCCAAAATGGCCGCCAAATTGAAGAAAAATCCATAAAAATCTGTAGAGTAACATGTTAAGGATGCCAAACTGGTACAAATCAATCCAAAAGCATCTTCTCATGATTGGGTATCTTCACTGACACCAATTTATGCATTCAGAATTAAAAATATGATCAAGAGGTAATCAGGGGAGACAACTTGAGCAAAAATCTTGCTTCCGACTTAGTTAAGGGTTTTCATGATAGTCCATGCATATTATCTGGCCCAAATGTGTCAGGAATGATTTCATTAAAATGAGAACTTTAAAAAAATGCATCACAATGAAATCGTTATTGTTTGGAGGAAAATATAGCAATTTAAGCAAAATTCTGTAAGGTTCAGCTATGGGAGGGGGTTAATGCGATTTTGAAGAAATTGGGCCTGTACCTACAAAATGACTAGTATCTCATCAGCAATTCACCCTACACTATTAAACTTGCTAGCAAATTATAGCTTAGATATAGTACTTTCATCTGATGGAATGGTCTGATATGCATATTAGATACTTATGAAAATTTCAGAAAATAAGGTAAAATTATAAAAAAGCAAATATAAACTGAATTCTGTCTCAAACGGTCCTTGTTGCGTGTTATTATATCATCAGTGATACAATTTGACAAGCCCTTTCATCCAATAGTCATATAATAAAATAATATAATTTGCTTATTCATGAGTATTTATGAAAGTTAAAATAGAGGTAAAATCATGGAATAAATATTCCCCTCCCCCCACCCCCACACACACCTCAGGAGGGGAAGGGGGAGTATTTGACTTACCTTGCACCCAAGGACAATTATTCATGGATGCGAAATTGTTCAATGGGACAACTAAATTCCAAAAATTCTTATTGTCTCCAAAAATAAACCTATTTGGATCACATAAAATTGCATGGTGTCCATGGCAACCCATAGGGCACTGTAGCTGGGTCATTTGTAAGCAGACCCAAGATTGACACTTGCGTGCTGCACATACTTTCATAGATTTTTTCTCTCTTCCCCTAATTCAAGGAAAACAAGCTGTCAGTTACTGGCGAAACAAAATGGTCGCTAAATAGCAAAGAAAAAACTGGCTAGAACAATTTACTCTTCCCCCATAATGTGAAAATACACAATATGATTCTAAAGAAAGTGGGTGTACCTACAAAATAATCCGTATCTAAGCAGCAACTCATCCTAGTCTACGGACCCTGGTATCGAATTGAAGCCCAGAAATAGTTTTTTTTTATTCAATGTGCTTATATGCAAATTTTCGCTTGTGCATATTCATGAGTATTAATAAAAAAAAAATCGTAGAAAAAAATAAGGGGGTGTACTTATACACATCACCGATATGATATTTGCTAGTTATCATAGACTATCAAACTGGGTACCAAATCAAAGCCTAGACAAAGTACTTTTATCCAATGGTAGGAAATGCAAATAATCTAATTTGAATAGTCATGAATATTTATAAAAACATGAGAATTAAGAGAAAAATGGTAGAAAAAATAAGGAGGGTGTGTACAATATTACCTAAATGGAAGCTGCTAACTTTTCTAGACTATCAAACTTGTTACCAAATAAAAGTTGAGACATTACACATTAACCCAATAGTATGATATACAAATGATCTTATTTGCATATTCATGAATATAAATGAAAACACTGAAGAAAGAAAAATTGCAGAAAAATTTAAATGGATATATCTACAAAATTACCTATATCTCATCTGCTGCTTGTCATAGACTAACACGGTTGGTAGCAAAAAAATGCTAAGGCATAGCACATTTTATGCCATGATCGAATATGCAAATTAATTTATGATTATATTCTTGAATATTAATTTAAATGTTAGATAGGAGAGAACATGGTAATAAAATTAAGGGGCTGTACCTACAAAATTGCTCATATCGTAGCTGCTAATATTCCCAGACTACCACACTTGGTATCGACCTAAAGCTAAGACATTTTACTATACTCAATAGCCATTATGTGAAATTATCCGTTTTTTAATCTTAGTATCAAATTAAGGCTGAGACATAGTATTTTATTCCAATGGTCAGATATACAATCAATTAACAAACATATTCATAAATATTAATGAAAACTATAGAAAACTAAAGAAAAAAATGAAAACGAATCAATAAGGTTGTATCTTCAAAAATACTCATTAATAAACAAATAAAATAATTTGCATATCAAACAACACTTTTATAGAATTTTTTCTGGACTTTAATTTTGGAACAAGTTTAGAAAGTAAGTGAATATGAAATCTAGGATAAATAGCAGCTGAGATATGAGTAATTTTGCATATACATTTTCTTAACTGTTCTCTAATTTATTCTCATTTCAAATATTTAATTAATATTCATAAATACAATTGGTCCATTAAGTAAACATGATATGTATTAGCATTAAATTGCTACCAAGGCTTGTAGTAATGGATTTTAAGCAGCTGAGATGTGGATAAATTTGCATGTACACCCCCTTAATTTTCACGATTTTTCTCTTATTTCTAATATTTTCATTGATATTCATGAATATGAAAATTTGATAATTTGAATATCTGAACAATGGATGAAGTCCTATGTCTTAACATGCAGTTGGTACCAAGTTTAAAAGTTTAGGATGAGTTGCTGCTAAGATACGAGCACTTTTGCAGGGACATCCCCATTCTTAAGAAGCGCATTATGCGTTGCCATGGAAACCATGCAATTTCACACAGCTTAAATAGGTTTATTCTTTATTGCAATATTTTTTACCATTTAGGTGGTCTCCCAAAACCATTTGACACACATTACAAGTTTTCCTGATAGTGCCAGGTTGGACTAATTAGACCCTAGGGTATTAAGGAATGAACATGCTGTTACTTTTTATAGATACAAAATGTACCATATATTTGGGCATGGACATTATGACATATTTATTTCAAAACATAACAACTTGTTGATTATCAAAGTTTCTTGCTAATTTATTACTTGAAAAGCTGGTAAACAGTCAAAAATTGTGCTATGAATAAAACCAAGATTTAAAAAGCAGGATACTAAATAAGGCAAGTTCATATAAGGATTTTATAGACTAAATGGACATTTATTAACATGAATACGGTAATATCCTGGAATAATTATGTATATTGCTGCCAAAACCATGTACTCAAATGGTAAAACAATCTTAGGACATAAAGCAAATGATTTTGAATACAAAAACATTGTCAAAAAATAAAATATTTCAGTTATATGTCCAATTCCATGATTTATGGCGGCCATTTTGAAAATGTGCAAATTAGGTCATTAAGACGTCATTCCTCAGCTTGCCAACATTGGTTTTCGGATTCAGCATACCAAATTACCCCTAATCAAGGTGTCAAACCCTTTTCTTCACAAAATGCCTGTACTTGTTAACTTTTCTGATTTTTTTTCCTGACTATGTGAGAATTTGGTATCGATTGTTCACATTTGTGAACATTCGGTACCAATTCTTCACATTTAAGAAAAATTGTACCAGTTCTTCGCGCGCTAAAATATAAAATTGTGAAATTAGAGCACACATTTTAGATCCTAAAATTTATCGAAATTGACCATGCGTAAATTTCATATTTGCCAAAAGTGACGTATTAGTACCAATTCTTCACATGGTGTAAAATTAATGAAATGAGAAACTTACGGTTAAAGCCTACTCCAAAAATGGTAGCTGCGAAAAGTGTCTCAAAAACAAAAGAAAATGAACTGATCCCAAGGTTATATAATTGTTCAATGCGTAACTCGACTGAGCATGAAAATCATAACATCTGAGAGTTTGAAAGCAAGAAAAGTCTTCATTTTTCAATATTTTAGGTTTTATGAGCGTTGAAATTTCATGCCCCTTTGAGTGTTATAACCTTTGAACCAGGAACTACCACAATCATAGATAACTCTATGGCACAAAGGCAAAGGTCGAAACACTAAAATGCAAGCCAGGAGAATAACATAGGCAAAGCATCAATCTCTCTCTCTCTCTCTCTCTCTCTCTCTCTCTCTCTCTCTCTCTCTCTCTCTGATCGAGATTATTGCCAGCCTAGAAATTACGCAAATGCATGACAAAACCGTGGCTAAACACAACTTTACACACGATGGGGACAACAAAGAGCCCACAATAACAGAATCGCCGCTTCTATAGTTTACTGGCCAAATATCCGCCCAAAATTATGTTGCTGTTCAAACATAATAATTGAGCTGCAACATGAGATTTCAAACACTGGGGTTAGTGCGACCAGCAAATGCTCAGACCGCCCTGCCCATACATGCAGTCAGATCAGAGTGTTTCCTAGTCACTTGAATATCCAGTCGCAGGGTATGGATTCTGGTATTGCCAGGGATCTCAACGACAGATGAATGTTTAAATTTATTTTACTGCAGTAAAAGAAAGAATGTCCTAAAATACAAACAAACAATGAAACAGTACAGACAACACAGACAGACAGACAACGGAATCCATTGCATCCGTATGCATTACATATTTACAACACAGTCGGACAAGCGATCGGACACGGACAATGGATATACCGCGACTGACTTGTAGTACAATATTGTGCATACAAATACAATTCGGTTGGTACACATGTCATGTCTAGTTTTAGACATGGGTAATTGCAGTAATACAATATATATAATTCAACATTCCTGCTATAATAATATGTGTCCATATTACTTCCATGAAGGAATAATATATATATAGATATCTGATCTACAACTGCCTTTGGATCGATGGAGTCGATTCGACTGCATACTAAAACAGAATGACGTTTTCCCAATCTCGCGGTCATATGTAATTGTGAGGTAATGTGCATGCACAAATCAAGTTCATGAAGGTGTGTTAGTTAAAAACAATCATACATCGTCTTACCTTCATATGTTTAACTAAAACCTCCACTGATTGGACGATAAAATAAAATCACTCAGTTTCAAGGTACCCCATGAACTCAATAAAGGAACAGGTCGAACCGGTTTCCCAAATGCTTGGTATGATTATGTAAATATTAACACAGCTCACTAGGAGAAATGGTGATTTATGCGTTAAGCAAAATATTCATCAAGTTCACCTCTGTGTCATTCTGCCCTGCTTTCAAAATAAATGTCTCCTGACATTTCCAAACATTCACCAAACTTTTAAATAACACAGACCATCTCAACTCTCACAATCATGTACTAATATGAAGCACTTAGGTTAATTTTAACCTACAGAAGTTTTTCACATTTATTAACAAACAATTCTACTTTAATAGTGAACTGCAAAAATGTTATATACGTGTATAACTTCAGAACATCCAAAATAAAGACATGTACTAACTTGATGGGTCGCTCTCAATAAGAGAAAATACTATATGTATGAGACAATTTAAGCAAGGGAAAACATAATATATATGCATTTCTGTATATGTTTTGGAGAACATATCATATATTCATAATAATGCATTGGAAGATATCCTTCCTATCCTAGCTGTAACATTCTCTTCTGATATCTACCAGAAATAATATATATTTACACATATCAAATTTGGGTTTCAGGGTTTAAAACTTGCTGGGTATTTACCCACTCACCATGCCTGTTTGGCGCTTGCCGTACCCTACCTGTACCTCTAGGTACCTGTGGAGTAGATACATTCTCTACACTACCTACAGTACCTGCACTGTAATCTCTGGTACTGCCAGTGGTACCCACATCTGCACTAGCAAAACAACCACCTGCACTTGAATTAAAACAGTCTGAGCGATCTGACCTATTAAAAACAACTGAACTATCAGATCTATTAAGACCACCTGAACTATTAAAAGTATCACCATGAACTGACACATGGGACTTTTCTTTATTAGAAGAAACCGATTTAGACCCATTGATAATAGATTTGTGTTTCCTTTTAAGGGGAAGCATATATCTTTGGAAACATAATTCTTCTGTTTCTGATTCAGAAAATCAAGTTCAGATTCGGGTTCTTGCGCAGGTTTTGACGGTTTTGGTACAGGGGCTGCTGGTTTGCTAGTTTTACTATGGGGACTATCATAAGATAGGCCAAGATCTAAAATACTACGTATGGCAGAAAAAGGAAGTAGACTGTTTCTTTATAAAGTTTTCACAGTTGAATCACCTGATTTCCGCTGAACCCTATTATATATTCACAGGTACACCTTCATTTGGCACTTCAATTACAACATAGGAATGTTTATCCCACCTAATTGCCAACTTGTTTTTGCCTCTTAGGCACACCTTTCTAATAAGCTCTCTGTCCTCTACACCAAGGGTTGCTTCTCTGACTTTACCGTCATATTTTGACTGATGTTTTGTTGCACTTTTATTTGCATCTTTTAAAGCTGCCTAGTAGGCAAGGTCCGACCATCTCTTCACTTTACTGGCATAGTGCTCTCTGGATGTACATTCTGAATGCTGTGAAGAATTCAGACCCAGATAAGCATCTATAGCCAGCCGGTGATGTCTCCAAAAAATTAAAAATGGGGGAAAACCAGTGCTATCATGATGGGTAGCATTAAAGGCATGGACTAAAGGGGCTACATATGACTTATGGTCTTCTTTCGGATGATCTTCTAAGGTATCCAGCATTTTTAAAAGAGTCTGGTTGAATCTCTTGACCATTCTATTTCCCATAGGGTGATATGGAGTGGTCCAGGACTCATGCACACCCACAAGACTACACAATTCCTTAATAAGGTTACATTCAAAAGCGTTCCCTGATAACTATGGATCCTTGCAGGAAAACCATAGTGAACAACAAAGTTTTCAACTAGTATTTTGGCTGTAGTCTTAGCCAGGTGTATTCATGTTGGAAAGGCCTGAGCATAACGGTTAATATGGTCAGTCATGACTAAAATATGTTCATGTCCACCCGTTGACCTTTCCAAAGACAAAAAATCTATAAATAACAGTTTCATTGGTTGTGAACTGGTTATATTGACTATTTCTGCACTAGGCTTTAGTTTATAAATTCAAACAAATTGTTGGAAGACCAAATTTTAGTGATCAATTCAAAAAGATAGTAAAACGTTATATAAGTGTTGGATATAACTTGGATATCATGCGACAGTCTGCATGCCTAGTTTTAAACCCAATCACAGTTTATAGCTATGGTTTCCTCATTAATTGCACGTCGGTGGATCAGGCCTCAGACTCTATGACAGCTCTGACGTAAAGCTTTAATCGGTGGGTTGGTGCCTGATGCTTATCTGTAGCTGGATCCACTGTGGCTCAACTTGAGGTTTTCTTTAGCTCTGACTATCTGTGAGTGAGTAGCCATTTTCTTTGTTTCATTATGGTTTGTAAATTTTATTAGAGTGTTTCTCCATGATTATGCATTGCCTAAGTTAGATGGCCTCTATGTGAGCTGAAGATTTTTTGTACTTAAACAACAGCAGAATCTAGGGCGAAGATTTGGTACCAGTAAAATGCATTAAAGCCCCAAGGTGGCTTAGGCTGCTGTCCGTTCTAAGGCGGTGGTTCTGTTGTTGTTGACTTTTTGTTTATTGTAACTCTCATTGTGGGAGTCTGTAATTGTTCTATGTTTTGCTGTACGTCACTTTATGTTCATTCTAGTATTGCAGTCATCTTGATGGGAAAGAGAGAGCTAGTTGCTTTGCTTAATTTGTCTTCCTGGTGTCTCGTGATGGTTGAGCGGCTCTACCTCGCGGTGCCATGAGGTTGTCTGCGGTTTGTGATTGTGGTATTTCCTGATCATGCTCCCTAACTATTTTTACATGTGTTTTTCGCCTAATACAACAGCCACAATACTTTATCTTATCCTCAACATCATTTTCTAGACCAGACCAGTAAAATCTAGAGCACACTAAAGAAAGTGTGTGGTCTCTACCTTGATGACCTAAATCATCATGCAGCTATTTCAAAATTATGCTTCGAAAATGGAGAGGAAGCACCAGCTGACGTGTTTGTACATTACTTAATATAGTATTTCTGTACCATACTCTGTCAACCAATGACAACCTAGACCATTCCCAAATATGTTTCCAAATATGTTTCAAAACATTTTGTGATTTGGTCTGGAGACTACTTTTGTCTGGACAGAATGCTAACCTAACCAGCTCAACAACACTGGCTAAAGTAGAGTCAGCCACTTGCTCTTTGGACCAATCAACATTCTGTAAAGATGTTGAGTCCAGTAGATCTGGTGGGGAAGAGAGAGCTGAATGCTTTGCTTAGTTTGTCTTCCTGGTGTCTCCTGATGGTTGAGTGGCTCTTCCTCGCGGTGCCACGGGGTTGTCTGCAGTTTGTGATTGTGGTATTTCCTGATCATACTCACTTACTATTTTTGGCGGATCTACAAGAGTGACAGCATTTGAAATAACTAAGGTTTCAACCAAGGGACAAGACTCTCTTTCAACCAAGTTTGCTTGGCACACTGCCTTAACCGCATCTGGAAATAATTCCACATCTTGCAGGGGATGCATAAAGAGGCCATCAGCATCTGTGTTAGATTTACCTGATCTATATATTAATTTCAAACCATATGAACCTAACGCAACTTACCACCTATGAGCTGTGACATCTAATTTGGCCGAAGTTAAAACCAAAGTTAAGGGGCTGTTATCTGTATAAACAGAAAACGTGTTTCCATACAGATAATCAAGGAACTTGTCAGTGACAGCCCATTTGAGACATAGAAATTCCAGTTTGTGGGCTGGAAAATTCCGTTTTGCTTTGCATAAACCTCTGCTGCCATATGCAACAATTTTTTCAAAGCCATCATGTTTTTTATATAGAACCACTCCTAGCCCTTCTATAGATGCAGTTGTATGCAAAATAAAAGGTTTGGTAAAATCTGCTTAAGGTACATCATAGGAGAGGAAAATTTCTCCTTCAGTGTACCAAATGATATTTGTTGCGCAGGACCCCATATCCATGGAATTGAACTCCTCTTCTTTTTCTTCTTTTTACCTTGGACAGAAACAACAGCATGATGTCCAACCAAAGATCATTTAAAGGTTTGGCTTTCTTTGCGTAGTATTTGACAAAACGCCTAAAGTAGCCTGAAAACCCAAAAATGATCGCAGATCTTTCACCGTCTGGGGTTCTGGCTCATTTGTAACAGCAGCAATTTTTTCAGGGTCAGTTTCAGTTCCGTTTTTGGACACTATGTGGCCTAAATAGGTCACGCTAGGATTAAAAAAATCACACTTGGATGCTTTTAATTTTAAGCCATGTTTATGTAGGTGGCTGAAACAGCACCCAATTATGATAAATGCTCATCAAAGGACTCAGAGAAGATTAAAATAACATCTTAAAAGATGAGGCACTCTTTTAAATTGAGCTTCCCCTTACACCCTTCCCTTAGGCGCTGAAATGTCACAGGAGCATTGGTCAAGCCAAAAGTCATCCAGTTACATTCGTAGAAGCCTAAAATACCTACAGTAAAAGCAGTCTTCTCTTTGTCCTCTTCTTTCATCTGCACTTGCCAGTAGCCACAGCGCAAGTCTAAATTTGAGAAATGCATGGATCCATAGTGTCATCGATGTGAGGTAATGTATAGGCATCCTTGACAGTTCAGCCATTTAGTTTTCTAAAGTCAATGCAAAAACGCAAACTACCATCCTTTTTTGGACCAGTACATCATTTGAAGAAAATGGACTTTTTGATGCCTGAATTCTCCAGCCTCAATCATTTCCTTCAAATGCTGTCTGACTTCCTCATAAAGGCCTGTCCAAAATTCTTCTATAAGGCTCCTTAAATGGAGTGTCATCAGTGAGCTTGATTTCATGCTCAACAAAATCAGTTCTACCTAAGTAATAAGGGCTGGTAAAAAATACATGAGACCAGCTGCCAAGGACGCCTTTAGCTTTTCTCACTTGATCTTGTATAAGTATGTCCATTTCTACCTTCAAGCCAAGATTCTCTTAAGTTGTGACCTTGGGTTCCTGCTTCTTCACTGAAGAATCAGGAGTCCATCAATCAACAACATCTACACCATTTATTGAGCATAATAGAGACCTTTTGTGGATCGTTTTTGTTAGTTATGTTTCATGTTGGTGTATGTTTTGTCTGTTCCTTGTAGCCTTGTGAAATGGATGACCTCTTGGCTGTCGTGTTTGTTCTGTTTTATCACTTTTCCAAATGTGTTCTGGTCCACATCAGAATTAAGGGCGAGGTTAGCACCGTGAAACTGGCTTAAGCCCTCCAGTAAAATATTTTACTGACCATTCCAAGGCGGTACTTCTTTTGCAGATCTTTTGTGTTTTTATCTGTCTTGTGTTTGCTATGCCTTTGTGTGCATCTGTTTATATGTGCCTTGTGGTCACCTACTGGGAAAGGGCTGACCTCTTAGCTCTCGTTTGTGGTGTCTTACTGTGAGTTTGTCCTTTTCCCATTGGTATCCTGGGTCAGGTGTGGTACTTGATTGTATTGATTCCTGATCTTTGTACCCTTACTTACTTGGAGGAATCTCTGTTACCTGTGTAGATAAGTTACACACATGGACTGGAATGTGTGCTGTTGAACCAGACGATCCTAAAGATACAGCTCTGGGACAGATTGCAAAACCCTCAGACAAAGATGTATCCATAGGCTCAGTTACAGCCATATGAAAGGCTTTTGTTTTTCCGACAAATATGTTCTTAAAAGGGTATCTGATAAAGTTTTAACCTCACCAGATGCAACTTTTATTATAAAATTGTTAGTTGTTTTCAGCGGTAAAATTTCATTACACATGCTGCCAAAAGCAACTTGCCGACTCACTTGAATAATTTGAAGCTTTCTTGCACAAACCAATGACATTGGTTACAATGGTTACAGGGACAGGACGTTTGTAGTTGGTATTTTCAACTACTAAAACAGGGGCTTTATATGATGTATTTCCTAATGATGGAACTATATCTGCCTCTATATAACCTTAATAGGGCAATTCTGTGCCATTAGCACATGTAAATGGCAATCCAAATTCAGTTATACTATGTAATGTAGGTTTGGGGTCTAAGGTTTCATAGAAGGCCTCTGGAAAAGAGGTAATTCTAGAACCTGAGTCCAACAAACCCAATGGATGGACAAATCATTCATTCAAGCAAACTTGATTGATTAACATTATTACCATGATTAGTTGGGCATTTCTCAAAGTCCTTTGATAATACTTCCCCAGTTTGCCCATCAACTGGAGAAGTTTGAAGTTTAATGGTTGTCAGCCCCACGTTGGACGCCTATTGGCGCAGGGTATGGATTTGGACATTGCCAGGGAGTTCAACGACAGATGAATGTTTGAATTTATTTTTCAGCAGTAAAAGAAAGGGTGTCCTAAAATACAAATTAAACAATGAAACAGCACAGTCAACACAGACAGACAAATGAACAGACATGGACAATGGAATACATTGCATCCATATGCAATACATATTTACAACACAGACAGACAGACATCTGACAGGGACAACAGATATACCATGACTGACTTGCAGTACAATATTGTGCATACAAATACAATTCAGTTGGTGCACGTGTTATGTCTATTTTTAGACATGGGGATTTGCAGTGATAAAATTATGTACAAAAAAATTAAAATATAAAACCACACCTTTTGCATTGAACTTACATCATATGCGTAAGCTAAATTTACTAATTCCTCCATATGCAATGTCCAAAAGGAATCAAACGATGGCAAGACGAAACAGAGCAAAAGCTATGTTAAAGTGCATGTACTTTGTGTTAAAACATCACTCAGAAATATTCTGAAATATGTCACAAGAATGTGCATAATGTAGTTCCTGGCGAAAGCCTCCCTTTGGTGTTTTCATCAGAAACGACAATCTGTCATTTTTATGATAAAATATATATAAATCAACATACCTGCTATAATGATATGTGACTATATTATTTCCGTGAAGGAATAATAAATATATATAAATATGTGATCTACAACTGCCTTTGGATCGATTAAGTCGATCCAACAGCATACAAAAACTGAATGATGTTTTCCCAATCTCGCCCGCATATGTAATTGTGAGGTATTGTGCATGCGCAAATTAAGTTCATGAAGGTTTGTTAGTTAAAACCAATCATCCATCGTCTTACCTTCATATGTCTAACTAAAACCTCTACTGATTGGATAAAAAAATAGAATCACTCAGTTTAAAGGTACCTATTGTAACATGTATGGTGTTTATCTATTTCATATTTTGTTTACTTAGTTTCTGTTGACCCAGATATTTGAGACATTGATGGTAAATAAGTTGTTGTAAACAAAGTATTTATTTGGTTATAAGATTTTTCTAGAAGGATGACCAATCATCTAGATGGTTCTTGAACCTTGGAGAAAAGACCAGAACTTACTAGAATTTTCTTTTCCATGCAAATAGAAACTTTGAGTAGGTTCTGGAATTCAGTAGAAGTTTGTGGAATTTTCCAGAATAAATAAATATAGCATATGATATAATAGTCTTTCTTGACCGTTCTAGAACTTTCTTAAAGGGTATATATAAGAGTAAATTTTTCATAAGGGCATCTTTGAAATAATTTCACCATTTAAAAGTCTAAACCTTTTGTACTGGAATTCTATAGTGGAATACTGTGTTTAATTATTCATTCTGGATTACATTGGATTATTCAGTTTTGGATTCAGACTTTGTGTTCATTTGGATTTATCTTCAAAATCTGGGGATCAGAAACCGCTGAAAGACTTGTGTTGATAAATATTCTGAGGGACAGTTTGGACATAACAGGTATTGTAATTTAGACTTTCTTTGATTGTATAACTATTTTCCATTGCTTATTGTAAATGATAATTTTTGTTTTTAATAAATTTTGTTAAAATTTAAAAGTGCTTTTTGCTGACTTTCCAAATAGCTAAATTTTGGTTTCCTGAATCTGTTTCTAGTTACGCCTGGCACATAACAGAAATTGGGGGCTGGTCCGGGATTGAAATTTTTTTTGCACCAAATAAGTTTGAAATTTTAAAGAAATTTTACTGTTTGCTGTTTTACTAGCTGGAGCCAGCAGAAAGCAAATATGTCATTCAAACTTAGTGATTTTACTGCGTCACCTTCTCAGGAGCTGTTAGACTTGGCAAAAAAGTCTGATCTTTTGGACATTGCTGACCATTATGGCCTACCCAATATCAAAAAGACCATGTTAAAACATGAAATTAAGAATATTCTGATTCAGTTCTTTGTAGACGAGGAAATATTTGATTCCTCAGCCACATCTCGGATTCTGGTTACCCAGACTGATTTGCAGCTGAGAGAATTAGAAATTAAAAGGCAAGTTGAGATGGAAAAGTTAAGGTTAGAACATGAGGACAGAATAAGAATGGAAACAATGGAACGAGAAGATAGGTTATTAAGACAAAAAATAGAAATGGAAGAACGGGAGAGGGAAAAACAAAGAGAAATAGAAAGAGAAAGATTAGAACATGAGAAATTAAAGCTTGAAGCTGAAGAACGCATTGAAATTGAAAAAGAAAAATTACAATTTGAGTTAAAAATGAAAGAACTTGAGTTAGAAGGAAAATCTAAATCAAAACCTTTGCCTTTAGACTCTGGCAAATCTTTTGATGTGACAAAACACATCCAACTAGTTCCTCCATTTCAAGAAAAAGAAGTTGATAAATATTTTTTACATTTTGAGAAGGTAGCAGAAAACCTGAAATGGCCAAGAGAGCACTGGACCTTACTTTTGCAGAGCGTTGTAATAGGCAAAGCTCAAGAAATTTACACTCAGCTTTCACTAGAACAAAGCTCAGATTATGACAAAGTAAAAGAACTTATTCTTAAGGCTTATGAGTTGGTGCCTGAAGCTTACAGGCAGAAATTTAGAGATTGTAGGAAAGAACCTAACCAGACTCATGTGGAATTTGCTAGAACAAAAGAACAATTATTTGATAGGTGGTGCTCTTCAAAGAAAGTAGGTTCTGATCATGAAAAACTAAGACAGCTCATGCTTGTTTAAGAATTCAAATGGTGTATAAATTCTGACGTCAGGGCTTTCTTAAATGAAAAAGAAGTTGAAAATTTGGATGTGGCAGCTAGACTAGCTGATGATTATTCTTTGACTCATAAAACTTCTTTTGTTAACAAGCCATTTCCTAGGAAACCATTCAACCCTCAATTAAAATTTACACCTCAATCAAGACCATTTATCCCTCAGTCAAAACCATATTCCCCTCAGTCAGGTCCAAAATCCAACCCAAGTAATCCATTCGATAATTCTAGTCATTCATTTACTCCCAAGCCTAGATTTTCTGGTGAAAACAAAGGTCAAAGTCCTTTATCCCAGCCAATTTGCAATTATTGTAAACAATCAGGTCATATCATTTCTGAATGTATAGCTTTAAAAAGAAAGAGAGAAAAAGAAAGACAGGAGAGTCCTAAACCCACAGGTCTCACCTCTTTAAGGCTAAAACCTCAGTCTTCTGTTCAGGATGAGAATCCTATTTTGGCCAAAACATCTGAGACTGATGCCGTTATGGAGATTTATGAACCATTCTTGTCAGATGGTTCCGTGTCACTAAATAGTGACTTTGCCCAGTCTACCCCTATTAAAATCTTACGAGATACTGGTGCTTCTCAATCCCTTATCTTTGCAGATACCCTGCCTTTTTCTGAGAAGACTTCTTCTGGGACAAGTGTCCTTATCCAGGGTGTAGAATGTGGATTTATTAATGTACCGCTCCATAACATTTATTTGTCCTCAGACTTAGTTACTGGTCTCGTGGCTGTAGGTATTAGACCTTCTTTACCTTTTAAAGGTGTTCACTTGCTGTTAGGCAACGATTTGGCTGGAGATAAGGTTGTGGTAGACCCTCTTTTGACCAGCACACCTTGTGTTGATCAACCGCCTGATCCTATTGAGCAGGAAATTCCTGACCTTTAACCTTCTTGTGCTGTCACTAGGGCAATGGCAAAGAAAGCCAAACAGAATAATGGGATGCAAGATATTAGTTTAGCTGACACTTTGATAGGTCAGTCCTTTAATGATGAGATTTCAAATTCTCTTTCTCCCGGCCAGTCTGACATTCAGACTGACTTTGAAATTCCAAGGTCAAACACTGACCTTTCACCTTCAGTTTCAAATGACCAAGGTCATGACCAGCTGTCAAGGTCACAGCTTTGGAAGGAACAACATAGTGATCCTGAGATATAACCTTTATTTGAAAGAGTTTTAGATGAAAATGAAATGTCACAAGTCCCTGTTTGCTACTATGTAAAAAATGACATTTTGATGAGAAAATGGCGTCCTCCTGATGTCTCAGCTGATGATGAGTGGACTGTTAACCACCAGATTGTGGTTCCTAGGGCTTATCGTCCTGAAATTTTGAATTTGGCTCATGAAACTCCCATGTCCGGCCATTTAGGTGTAAATAAGACCTATCACAAGATTCTTAATCATTTCTTTTGGCCAGGATTAAAATCTGATGTTTCTCAGCACTGCAAATCCTGCCACACTTGTCAAATGGTAGGAAAACCTAATCAGACCATTCCAAAAGCTTGTTTACAGCCCATTCCTGCCTTTGATGAGCCTTTTAGCAGAATCATTATTGACTGTGTAGGTCCCTTACCCAAAACAAAATCAGGTTGTCAAAATCTTTTGACTATTATGTGTGCTTCAACACACTTCCCTGAAGCCATTCCACTCAGAAATATTAAGACTAAGACAATTGTTAAGGCACTTGTGAAGTTTTTCACTTTTGTGGGACTTCCAAGGTCTGTACAATCTGATCAAGGTTCAAATTTTATGTCTGGAATTTTTCAACAAGTCATGCATGAACTTGGCATCAAACAATACAAGTCATCAGCATATCATCCTGAAAGCCAGGGTGCCTTAGAAAATTTCATCAAACTTTGAAAAACATTATCAGATCTTACTGCTTTGACACCGAAAAGGATTGGGATGAAGGTATACATTTGCTTTTATTTGCTGTAAGAGAATCTGTACAAGAGTCTCTTGGGTTCAGTCCATTTGAACTGGTATTTGGGCATACTGTGCGCGGACCCTTGAAACTTCTGAAAGAAAAAATTCTCTCAGATGATGACAGTTCTTTAAACTTACTTCAGTATGTTTCTGATTTCAAAAACAGATTATCAAAAGCCTGTGAAGCTGCTCGGTCCAATCTCAAATCAGCTCAAAGCAAAATGAAATTGCGTTATGATGAAAATGCTCAGGATAGAAATTTTGAACCTGGAGATAAAGTACTTGCTCTTTTGCCCATTCCTGGTAAGCCATTGCAAGCAAGATATTATGGTCCTTATACTGTTGACAAAAAGTTAAGTGATGTTAATTATATTATCAACACTCCTGGGAGGCGCAAACAAAAACAGTTATGTCATATCAACATGCTTAAAAAGTACTTTGATAGGGATAGTTCTGTTATTTCATCAGTGAATTTAGTTAAAACTGTCCCTCTTGAACAAAATGAAATGGACTTTGAAGATATGAACTTTGTGAAATCTGATCCTGCATCGTCAAAACCCAAGAACTCTGATATCTTAAAGGATCTTGACCAGAAATTGTCTCATCTTAGTTCAGACAAGAGACTTGAACTGAAGCAGTTGATTCTTGAATATGAACACTTATTTCCAGATATTCCATCCAAAACTGACAAAATTTATCATGATGTTGAACTTATTGATGGTTCAAAACCTGTGAAACAACATCCATACAGAATGAACCCTGTAAAACAACAAATTCTCAGAGATGAAGTTCAATATTTGCTGGATAATGACTTTATAGAACCTAGTCAAAGTGAATGGAGTTCTCCTTGTATTCTTGTTCCAAAACCTGATGGGACATTTCGCATGTGTACAGACTACCGTAAAGTAAATTCTGTCACCAAAACAGACACTTTTCCCATCCCATGAATCGATGACTGCATCGATAACATTGGACAAGCCAAATATGTTACAAAATTTGATCTGCTTAAAGGATTTTGGCAAATACCTCTGACAGACAGAGCAAAAGAGATCTCAGCATTTGTTACTCCAGACGGATTGTATCAGTATAAAGTTATGCCATTTGGAATGAAGAACTCTCCAGCAACATTTCAACGCTTGGTTAACAGCTTGATATTTAATCTGGTTGGTTGTAAAGCCTATATCGACGACGCTATCATCTTCAGGGAAGAATGGGAACGACACTTACAAACTATCAGAGATTTCTTCGACAGACTTAGTGAAGCTAAACTAACAGTTAACTTAACAAAGAGTGAATTTTGCCATGCAAATTTGACATTTTAAGGTCATCTGGTGGGACAAGGTCTGGTAAAACCTGTAGAGGCTAAAGTTGAGGCTATCTCAGATTTTCCCGTACCTTCTGGCAAAAGACAACTGATGCGCTTTCTCGGTATGGCTGGATATTACAGGAAATTCTGTAATAACTTCTCTGTCATAGCAGAGCCTTTGACAAACTTACTTGGCAAAAGGGTCAAGTTTATTTGGACTGATAATTGTCAGAAGTCTTTTGAAAAACTTAAAGCAATACTTAAAAGTGCTCCAGTTCTCTTAGCACCAAGATTTGACAAAGAATTTAAGTTGGCCGTAGATGCCAGTGATGTTGGTGCGGGCAGTGTATTGTTACAAGAAGATGACAATGGTGTTGATCATCCTGTTTGTTACTATTCTAAAAAGTTTAACAAACATCAGAGAAATTACTCTACCATAGAGAAAGAATGCTTATCTCTCATCCTTGCACTTCAGCACTTCGAAGTTTACCTAGCCTCTTCAGTTGCACCTATTGTCATTTTCACTGATCACAATCCACTGACTTTCATTCATAAAATGAAAAACAAGAATCAGCGTTTACTCAGATGGAGTCTCATGTTGCAAGAGCACAATCTAGATATCAGACATATTAAGGGAAAAGATAATATCATGTCAGATGCACTCTTTAGGGCTTAGATGCCTCAGCATTATTGATATGTGAGTTTGTGCTATTGCTCTTTATTAATCTGATGTGATTTTACAGTATATTTTGTTATATAATTGTTCATTATTGCAAAAGAAAGCTTTACTTCAGAAAACTTTCTTTTCTTTGAGGAGGGGAAGTGTAACATGTATGGTGTTTATCTATTTCATATTTTGTTTACTTGGTTTCTGTTGACCCAGATATTGGAGACATTGATGGTAAATAAGTTGTTGTAAACAAAGTATTTATTTGGTTATAAGATTTTTCTAGAAGGATGACCAATCATCTAGATGGTTCTTGAACCTTGGAGAAAAGACCAGAACTTACTAGAATTTTCTTTTCCATGCAAATAGAAACTTTGAGTAGGTTCTGGAATTCAGTAGAAGTTTGTGGAATTTTCCAGAATAAATAAATATAGCATATGATATAATAGTCTTTCTTGACCGTTCTAGAACTTTCTTAAAGGGTATATATAAGAGTAAATTTTTCATAAGGGCATCTTTGAAATAATTTCACCATTTAAAAGTCTAAACCTTTTGTACTGGAATTCTATAGTGGAATACTGTGTTTAATTATTCATTCTGGATTACATTGGATTATTCAGTTTTGGATTCAGACTTTGTGTTCATTTGGATTTATCTTCAAAATCTGGGGATCAGAAACCGCTGAAAGACTTGTGTTGATAAATATTCTGAGGGACAGTTTGGACATAAAAGGTATTGTAATTTAGACTTTCTTTGATTGTATAACTATTTTCCATTGCTTATTGAAAATGATAATTTTTGTTTTTAATAAATTTTGTTAAATTTTAAAAGTGCTTTTTGCTGACTTTCCAAATAGCTAAATTTTGGTTTCCTGAATCTGTTTCTAGTTACGCCTGGCACGTAACACTATGAACTCAATAAAGGAACAGGTCAAACCGGTTTCCCCAATGCTTGGTATGATTATGTAAATATCAACACAGCTCACTAGGAGAACATGTGATTTATGCGTTAAGCAAAATATTCCTAAAGTTCACCTCTGTGACAATTCTATTATTGTTAAGCTACTGATCGAACATCAAATTTTTTAGTCTCTAAGCTTAAAAAGTGGCTGTACAGGCTCGCCTGAGTCTACACTTGTCAAAATACCACATTGTTGGAAATCACATGTGCCTTGACGCGAGAAAACCTGTCCACAGGGTTTGCGAGCAACAAAGGCACAGACCAGCCTGCACATCCACGCAAACTGTTCAGCGCCCTTGTTATTAACTAATTGGAAAGTATCATATCTAAACATGCTACAATCAAAATTTATATTTTCTAGCCAGTCCATGTAGCTGAGCAGGCTGGTTGAGGGTCTGACCTGGTAGGAAACCCAGAAGACCGGTATTCTCATAGCGATGAGGTCCATATTAATGTAGCTAGTGCATGTTATTTTATACAATTAATGACTTCAATCAGGTTGACATGAGGATTTATCTACCAGAAAAGTGAATATCATTTTAAGGGTTGATAAATCCTCATGTCTACTGAAACTGAAGTCAATAGCTGCTTTGTCATATGACTTTTTTAAACTATGAATGATATTTTTCTACTTTCACTTTTGTTGTTGAAGGCATGTTCAATCTAAGGACTCTCTCACAAGTTTTAGCAACTGTTAATCTATTTTAATGTAGCAGTTTTAAATGTATATAACTCTCTGAATGTGGAATGTAAAATTTTATCATAAAACACTTTTTTACATTTTGTTTATTCAAACAAAGAAAAATGACAAACAAAGCAAAACAAAATGTTGTTAAAGTATATTAAAATCTTTAATTTACCTGTAGGGATGGGAAACAGCAAATCATTTCAACATGCAGCCCATGCTATTTTTATACTCATCATGCTATTTTAGCTCACTAGAGGGTGATATTGCAAAAGTGTCAAAATGTTAACTTCTGGAAACTAGCTTGAGCTTGTTTTTTAACCTATATCACCTTCTATGTCAGTCTTTACCAGTTTTCAGGTAGATATAGAGATTTATGAAGACAAATTGGGCCAATCAGGAGATAGGTTTCTCTCCAGCTAAATAACAAAGTTACTTATAGCATCAGCGAGCAACGAACTTCAGGTCATGTGATTCTGCAAAGTCACTGCTCGCAAACAAGAAGCATGCGTACAGATGGAGGGCCTTCGAAATTCAGATCTCTATCTTCGTTGGATATTTCAGCATGGACGTTTATATGAGAGACATGAATGCATTCACGATGAGTACTGAAAGCTCACGTACGGGTCCCAAAAATATTATCAAATAAATACATAAACAGTTTACTGTGGGCCTTACGTGTACTGGCGTCCCGACGTCACCTGCATATTCCCCTCTACCTGTTAAGTTAACGGAACTGGGAACGAAAGCCCACCTTTAACACGACATGTTAGCTGTTTTGGTAGTATAGAACTGTAATGTTTAATGATTTTATATTTTTATCAGTAGGGCTTAGACAGTTGAACCAAAGCGGACAGGGTTGTTAGGGATTCTCAGTATCATTTAACTCATCCTAAGTGCCTTGATACGTCACGGCTAACCCTATCCTCAGTAACCCAGGTGTGACCCAAGTAGAGTGCTCCGTTACACTGCATTCATCACAGTATTCATCACAGGGTGAATGCAGTGCAACACGGATTACCGATGATGCAATTACACATGATCAATTAGAAACAATTGTGTTTTTTTCCTAAACCAACAGATCATACTAAGAAAAAATCATCCTCTCTAATAGCACTTTAACTCTTCAAACTGTTTGATTCTCTTCAGATTCTTTGAAACTCAGTAAGATATGTATTTTAGAGTTACTTGTCTCCATAAAAATATATAATCTAATTGAATGGAATGCACAAGTCAAATGATCAATGTATCTGCAAAATACTTTATACATTTGTAGCTCTTGATATACCAGATTGTCATTTTTACAATTTGGGTTTTCGGAGTTGAAATCAGATTAATACATATATGCGTTCTCTCAAACAATGAATAAAAACAATGAGTACCCAGATCAGATGTCTCTGGACGACTAAAAATAAAATAAGAAAAAAAATGCTGTCGATATAAAAGGCCTGCACTGCATTTCATAAAACTATGAATTCATGGTAACCTAGTGATCGTAAAGGGCACACATACATGCAAATTGATACTAATCAAAAATATTGCTTTTTCGTCGTATTTGTCCTGATATTGACGTAAGTTTCTGCAGAAATATAAACGACAGCAGACAGTCTGTCTATCCCAGCGTACATGCTAACATTCATGTTAATCTGTATTCCCGATACATCGTTGCACCTCAATAAAATTGTGAATAATGAACATTAAATCACAGACTTCCTGAGTTCAGTACAAAAGCTCACGGCATACACAAGCTACGATAGTAATCCATTTGACTCTAAAACGGAATAAAACGTATGCAGCTTTTAATAACCCATTTAAGCAAAAAGACCTTCCAAACCATAGCTGTTGAACGAGTCCATTTTCCATCTCGTGATCGTGTTCTACATTTGTTTAGAACAGAATAAAGATTTGGTGCTTATCAATGGAGACAAGCGCAGTCACACAAGAACCTTTGCTGCTCGCATACACAAAGTATGGACGTTGACTTAGACTCACATAGTGATTATAGTGCAGACCCAAGGTCTGCAATATACAACATTGACTTAACCACACGAGTTTTATATTTGACAGATATCTGATGAACTATCTGGACATTTCAACGAGCAACACTTTATTGGTCCTGAGTATATCTTTTCAAAATTAACCTGATCCTGACCTTTATGCATGAATAAATTATTACGGTATTAACACTGAATATATAGTCTTTCGTGATGGATCGTGTGCAATCAGTATGTTTCGAGCAATTACGGAAATAAACGTCTTGGTACAATTGCGAGGAGATCCGTTGATAACTCAATGAAGTTGTACTTTTCACGGTAGTCGTGTGGTTAGTCAGAATAGCTCCAGATACGTAAGTTGTGGGTTCGAATCCTGGTCCACCCAACTTTTTTTATTTCATTTTTTTTGTTTTCATGTCAAAGAAATGCACATAAAGACAAAACATGTAAGTTCACACTTTCTTTGAGAATGTAATGACTGACAACTTCTTAATGCTTGGAGTTAGAATGCGAATATAGGTCTACACCCGAGCTCTTGGCTCCAAAGCAAAATAAATAAGTTATAGCAGGTCGGAGCATTTCTCTAAAGAGCAGCAAGAAGGTCCATATATGAGCCACGACATGAGATTTACAGCAATGTGGTTTGTGCGACAAGCAAAGATTCAGACCAGCATGCGCACAGTCTGATCAGAGCCTTTGCTAGTCACTTGAATATTCTATGGCTGATAAGCTTCTGAGTTTCAATTCTTAAAAGGAGGGTGCACAGGCTAATCTGTGCCTATTCGTGTCAAAATGCCACATTGTTGGAAATTTCATGTCGCAGCTCATATTTTAAAAACTGAAGAGATGACAGGCGAAAGTTGAAGTACAGTGTTACGGATCCGACGAGAGAATGTTGGTGTCACAAAAGAGATCAAATTAATTAGAATAGAGAAACGATATTGCAAAAGGAGAAAATTTAATAAAAAAAAATAGTCTTTTCAATAGTTACAATAATAAATGTCGCGTACGGGATTCGAACTAACAACGCAGAGCTTAAAGATACAAGTGTGCAATATTCACGTGTCCTACCCACTGAGCCACGCAGGCAACTGATAGCCAATTGAGCATTATAGCGGTATACATATCTATTGTGTTAAAATTTACCACGTGCATTTCCGTATTAGTTATACGATGAACGCCGAAGATATATTTAGAAGCTCAATCGGCTGTGAAATTATGTTAATGATAAAGGCCAGGATCAGGTTAATATTTTCAAGGTATACTTCAATCCGACTGTGCATAAGCTGTCTCTATTAACCTTTTTTATTTTGCTTTGATACTTTTACAGCCCAGTCAACAGTTTTTCGGTTATTTCAGGGCGGGTTTTACTGGGTTGAACCAATACTAAGCAGATAATGAGTGTCTTGCTTAAGGATACTCGTGACTTCTTAATACGTACTCTAGCAAACAGTGGGGACCCAGATGAAATGCTGCATAATGCAGCATTTCATCAGGGTCTACTCTGTTTGCATAGACTAAATCATTTTCAGGGAAATAAATACAATATTATTTGGAAATTATAACCTGTGGCACCTCAATATATACAATGAACCATCCCCCAAGATTATTGCATAAAACCAGAAGGAATAATATTAGTGCATAATGGGTTAAACACTCAAATGCCTAGGTGATGTCAATGAATTACATTGCTATGTCGCCTGCAAAGCATAGCAGACAAAAAGGGGTCATGTCTCCGTCCGCGTCGTCATCGGTGTCGTCGTCGCCGATGTCATCATCCGCGTTTTCACACTTTTGGATTCCGATCATTAACTTTTGAAGGGAGGTATTGATTTCATTCATTGTTTAAAAAAGTTTACAGGGACATTTACAGAAGGGTAAAGAATTGTTTAATACAGATCATGTTTGAATTGAGACACAATTTGCAAAATTTTGACGGAGGCGTTTTTGACCTTTAGGTCAATTAGAGATATTGTGTGGATTAACTGATGGTGTACAGGTAGACATGTCGATAGGTTGATATGTCGACAGGTTTACGGTTGACAGGTAGACAAATTAAAATGTTAACTGTTTAGGTAAATTTGAGGTTTTGTGTGGATTAACTGATGGTGTACATATAGACATGTCGACAGGTTGATATGTCGACAGATTGACGGTTGACAGGTCGACAAATTAAAACGTTAACTGTTTAGGTAAATTTGAGATGTTGTGTGGTTAACTGATGGTGTACAGGTAGACAGGTTGACAGGACGTCAGGTCGACAGGTTGACGATTGACAGGTCGAAAATTAAAATGTTAATTGTTTAGGTTAATTAGAGATGCTGTGTGGATTAACTGATGGTGTACAGGTTGACATGTCGACAGGTTGGCAGGTTGATAGGTCGACAGGTTCACTGTTTATGTAAATTAGAGATGTTGTGTAGACTAAAGGATGGCTTTGTTTGTTTTTGTTGCTTTACGTCCCAAGTCAACAGCTATGGTCACTGCGGGACGGTCAGTTCACCTAACAACACTTTTTCCTGGGCCGGCTTGAACAAGCGGTTAACCAGTAATTCGTGCACATACTTTCGCTTGTAACTGACAACAACCCTTCTTGAATGAATCAGCGGAAGGGGGAGAATGACCGTAGAAATCATTTCATGATCAATCTCCACGAAAGTATGGGACCGGACCGGGATTGAACTCGCGACCCCTGGATCTGCAGTCAGACACGCATCTGTAGCCAGACACGTTACCGACTGCGCTACGCGGCAAGGATGGTGTACTGGTAGACATTTCGATAGCTTGACAGGTCGACAGGAGATAAAAATTAATATATATCTCAGGATATCGCAAACGTATATATATACTGAGAAATAAACAAGTTGGATATTTAGGAGTTGTTGCTTAGTCCACCCATCATCTCTAGTTTATCTAATTTACTAAACCTGAAGGATCAAAATAATGAGTGGCCTATTTTTTGTAAGCATTCATGTCTTATTTTTTAGACAGTTCCATTACACACTCTGAACACCATTACCTTTAAACTATACTTAAGGAATATAGAAACGCAACAGACAAAAATATAATTTTTGCGTGTTTAAATGACGGTTTGGTGAAATCTCTTTTGAAAATTTCTTTTTGAGTATTTAAAGCATGTGATGAAATACCAAAACGTCATTTTAACGCTACATTTTACGCTACAAGATGAAAACATATGAAAACGTAAAATGTGACGTTACCGTCAGAAAAAAGATCAAGAAACCCTGTCTTTTCCATGTTTGGTTATTTGACGTCGACTTGATAATGTTCCAATTAAACAAACGTCTAATCATATTCGAAATGCAGTCAAATATTGCGTCAAAACACGCTACTTTAATGGTAAGATACACAATTGTAGTGAATAAACGATAAACGTCACTTAGAGCCGTCAGGTTTGGGTCGCTGGTGAATATATGGGATAAGATAAACCTAGAGACACAAGAACGTGCTTTCTTAGAAAAAAAAACTGACTTTTCAGATACCGTAGAAATACGCAGGTAAGGTGTTTATATTGACGTTAGCCAAACAAAACACGGCATAATGCAAGAGAAAACATCTGATTCCATGCCGAGAGTGAATACAAAACTTGTTAACTGTAGCCTAAACTTGGTCACTGAACCATTTTATCATTAGAAAAACACATAAACATCATGGAAACCATTAAAACGTAGGATGTCGAATGACGTCAGAACTTAGTTTTTTGACGTCTGAAGATCTCAAGTCAAAATTCCTGAACAAAACGTCCTTGTAATGAATAAATCTCAAGCAGACAAGAAAGTTTACGCGTTTCACGCAGTATTCAGGGTTGACGTTAATGACGTTAAGCCGTTTCAGAATCCTACAGAACGTCGCCATTTGATCATTTCTTTGATCTGCAATCTATGCCAAGACTTTTTAAAACAATAAACCGATGATTGATTCAAACTTTGCTTTTATTAACCCTGTTTCAGCAGTTTAATACCGGGGGGGGGGGGGGGGTGTCAGGCTGGTTACACGCATACCAAAACGATTACATAATCGATAATAACGTTGAACCTGTTGTACTTTGACGGACACATATTGCTCCTATGGATAAATATCATTTGCACTAGAAACTTGCGTCATATTGTATGCTTACAAGGACTCGAAGTGTTTGTTGCGTTTCTTTATTTCTTAAGTATATGTCGCCTGCTAGTCCATTTAAATATAGTATGTGTTTTATTTCAAATAGACCGCAAGTCCATTGGAAACCAACGGTTTTGTAATTTTTGGGCGTTGTCTTCATGTCATGGTGACAGAGCTGGCAAACATTTTTCTCCGGGACAATGTTTACTGATTGTAAAAATGAAACTATTTTCGGAACACACTTTATAAGCGTATAAAAAGTATATAACTTAGGCGCTGACGCTATGTTTGGGTGTAATTACGTGACGTTGTGGTGATGCTGTGATGCATGACTGTTTTAGCAGTAAAATGTTTGATATTTAAAGATTATTTACAAGACGTCAGGGTAACATGAACGATTTGGTGAATTTATAACATTTTCAAATATGTGTAATTCTTTAGACTTGTCAATCTGTCAACATGTCGACCTGTCAACCTGTCCATCTTTAAGACAACCACTTGTTTAATCGAATCACTTTGTGAGCATACACGGGGGACATTTGGGTCTTCTATTTAACTTGACCCAACAGCACAGGGATGCTTATACCACCTACGTAAAAATGTAAAACTGGTTTTTGACGGTCTTTGTATTCTACATCAAGGAACATAACATAACATACATTCGTCTTTGCTACGAGTCTCCTTCGTTTAGCAAGCAATAATCAAAATGGCTGACTGGTTCTCGTTTCTATGTATGAAAAATCTGCGGTCACAACGGTAACCGCTGATGAAGACCTAAACCAAAAAGAGAGTATCACTATTCCATTTCAAATGGTTGTAGCATACGGGCAGCAAGCAATAAAGGCAGCACTACACAATTGTTCCGGTAGCTGTAGCGGGGAAACCATGTCATAATTGAGCAGGCACGTATCTATTAGTCGTCCAACGAAGACACAGCACAGGTGCAGTCAACCCAGAACCTATGCAACTCACACACAGTGGGAGAATCAGGGGACCAAACCACTAGCCCACTTGATCTATACGCATGCATGTCTAAAGAATGGCTTTATTCACTGCTCACATACGAGATAGTGCAAATATAATCGTGTTACAGAAAATAACAAAATATCTTCGTCTTGTGTGACGTAAACTTTAGCATTTTTAATCACAAATGATGTAGATATATATGGGATTTTCTGCAACATAGTAAATGCCATCCAATTATTACTGCGGAATAATAGATATATTCGACACCACTAACATATACTGACGGACTTTAAAAACGCAACACTTGGAAAACAACTTTAATTCATGTCTCGAAAAAGAAGGCAGAACAATAATTTTGATTGTATGTTAAAGAGCATTCATTTGTAAGTAAACAATGGAATATTTGTCCAACTAAGATGACCTTAATGCATTAAAATGTAAACTTTTTGAGATAGGGGTAAACTGTTTCATGTGACCAAATGTTATGAATGAAAGATTCCCTACTTCTTTAAATCAGGAAACACTAGAAGCATCAAATTTGTATCATGAACTTTGTTAGTCATCGAGGAATCACTCTCATATTGATTTGCAGGTCTGCGATACAGCATATTTGCGTATATGACGTTTATCTTGGTGTACCCTTAAATTCAATAGCTTAAAATCTCCTCTACTTAAGAAATGTTTAAATGGCTAAATTCATACGGAGCAAATAACGTCGTCCAGTTTAGTTGTCCAATTAAAACTAAAGTGTTTAGTGAAGAAGCCAGCTCATGATGACATTATGGAAGCAAAGGAAGTTTACATTCAACAGTCTTTTCGAAGATATAAGGGGAAGTTAGTGTTGCGTAATTAAAGTCCGTCAGTATATTATTGAGTTTTAATATAATGTGATATGTTCAGAAAGAAGTAATATCATAGCATATCACCTGTGAAGTGCTATGATATTATTTTACTTCTGAAAATAGCTTATTATTCGTGTCTTCTTCCAATATAATGTTTGATGACAGTTTGGTGACACCTCATCCATTAACGTCGTTAACTATGTTGCTGCTGTCGATTTGTATTGGTTATTTCTGTACTGCACTTTAAGTTGTAAAGCAGCTCAATTGTCAATCTCATTTCTTATCAGAAATATCGGTCAAAAGAAATTTGCACTTCAGATGTTAAGTTTTTTTCGTACTCAGCTCAACTGTCAGAACATGACATTTATCAAATGCGAACAAGTGTTTATAAGCATGAAAGTACAATATCTCAGAGTTTGAAAGCAGGAAAAGTCTTTAGAATCGCAGTTTTCGCCTGAAAACCGTTAACGGTAATAAATTATTATAATGTAGGCAGCATTGTTAAAGACGTCACTATAATTATTTGTAACATTACTAAATAAATATGTTAACAAATTGAGAATTGGTTTCTATAAGGAAACCGATCCTTTCTGGTAAAATTGAACACTATAGGAAAAAAAGACGCGTTTCGATACCAGTCTTCACGATTGCCTAATCGCTGGTTTCAGTTATTTGCAATAGAAATCCAGATTGTACTCAACCATTTACTCCATAGCTTATTTTTAGATCATGATATAATTTTCTATTTTAGACACTGAAAATTTAAAGCAAATTTTAAGAAAAATTTGAATCATCGAAAATGGAGCATTTACTCCATTGGAGCAAATGCTCAATCTTCCATAATATTTCCAAATATATTATACATGTATTTCAAAGGCGTCAAAAGGCGTTATTATGAAGTAAAGGGTTATAAAACACTTTTTTCAAGATTGAACTGACAACATATTTAAAAGTAAAAACTCCTTGGTTTGATATGATACGGTTAATTCTGAACTGTTCGCATATGGCGAAATCACTCTGCCGTTTACTGGCCCCGAGGTTATAAAACTTTGTTCATGCTCTACTCAACTGAGTACTAAATTTCAACTGCTCATAAAAACTAAAATACCGACAAATGAAGAAGTTTCTTGCTTTAAGTCCCTCAGCTGTTGTATTTATCATGCTAATAAATATCAAAATGCCAACCATGGTTGGCATGGTTGGCATTTTAACATTTATGAGCAGGACAAATGTCATGCTCAAACGAGATGAGCTTAAAAAATATAACCACGAGGCCTGATATGGTAAATCATGCTCCAGTCGCAAAGTTTTAACGTCGCAGTTTTATGTATTTTTACTTTATTCGCGAAAATAAAATTCTCACGAAAATTTGAGAATTTACAGTATTTTACTGTAACAATCGCAGTGCATGTATAACAGTGAAACTAGGCCCAGATGTTAGTAAACCTCTTTTTTCCATGCTTTTCTCATGAACTCAATCATGCTTATAAATGTTAAAATGACAACATTGTGGTTATTTTAATATTAACAAGCAGAGTAAATACAACATGTGAGAGTTTTTGAGCAATATTTTTCAGCAGTTTAGTTTTTCTGAGCAGTTGAATTGGCATGCTTAGTTGAGTTGAGCATGAGTTATTTGTATGACCTTGGGAGTTGTACAACTATACTACAACTAAAAAAAGTTTCATAGTCCAAATAACAGTGCTCATTTTCTGTACCAGTGCCAAGAGAGTTTTGTGTACGCAGAAAGAGACGCATTAGTCTGATTATCTATTATCTGTTACGCCGTCTAGATGTCCCAGCGCATCGTATCGAACAGAAAACTGGAAGCGCTAAGAGAAAAACGATTGCGTAAATTGTCATCTAAAATTTGTTTAATGCTATAATCGAATAGCGAAGACGGTCTAATCAAGGCTTAAAATAGGCCATGGTCGATAGATATTTGAAACTGAGCGGCCGCACAATAGTATGAGAACAGCCATGAATGCTAAACGATTCTTAAATAGTCGACATTGCGTTTTGGTAAAGCTGCACATTAATCGAATAAAGAAGGCGAGCTTATGATGGCTCACAAAACGTCAATGTCGTAATTGACACTCTGCAGTAGTAAACAATTGCTAGTATGCCTCTTAAGACATTCAGCTGTCCAGCAATGCCGGGTACATGTATGTACAAGTTTTGAACCAGCACATGCAATTTAAGTACACGTCACAAAAGGTGACAAGTGAATGCACAAATGAGCCTACGCATCAGCATCCGATCCGTCTCGCAATCGCACACATAAGGGGGAAGAAACCTCATACCAAGCGTTATTATTATTAACACAGACTGCATCTTTACTGGTCAATCCAATCACGGTTGGCAACTTTGCTTTCCTCTTTAATTGCACGCCGGTGGGTTGGACTTCAGACTCTATGACGGTTCCGACTTAAAGACTTATCTATTGATGAGATGTTAGGGGCCTGGTGCTTTGGCTGTTATCAGGCCCACCTGGGCTTACCTGTTGGATTTCTTTTGCTCCGGTATTCAGTTTTATTTAATGTTGAGTCCTTATCTTTGCTTGATCTCCTTTTTATATCTTGATTTATATGTTCTAGGAGATAATGCATTAATAATTTAGGGGTCTTTCATGCAAACTAAACATATATGGTCTTGATCCACATCTGAACTAAGGGTGAGGCTTGTGCAGCGTTAAACCGTTTAAAGCCCTTCAGTAAAATATTCTTACTGACCGTTACAAGGCGATGCTTCTTTTGTGGATCATTTATTTTATTTCTGTCTTGTTTTGTTATGCTTTCATGCACGTCTGTTTGTCGATGTCTTGTGGTCACCTGCTGGGAAAGGGCTGACCCCTTGACGCTCGTTTGTAATGTCTAATTAAGAAGTTATCGCTTTCCCATTGGTATCCTGGGTCAGGTGTGGTGCTTGATTGTATCGATTCCTGATCTTTGCCCTCTTTCTTACTTAGACATAAACATGATAAAGCCCAACTGAATTTCTAAGCGCGTGTGCTTAAAGAACGACTTTACACAGTCATACCCTCTAAGTAGCATTATATCACGGGTAGATACAGCGCAGCCAACATATACATCCTATCAACGACCACAATCGGCCCACCAGCGAAACGCCATATGAATGGGGTTTCGCTGGAGGGCCGATAGTGACCCGATTTTATTTCCACTGAGAGGTGGGTTTGACAGGAACTCCAAGCGTCATAGAGCAAAGTCTATCGCGATGAGATGTTTAATAAAAATAATAACAACAAGGTACATGTATATATTTCCAGCAAACCAACAAATAGCCGCTATCTCCATTAAGGTAATGAATTTTAGTATAATGAGAACAGGACGCACACACGTTTACGTGTTTTTTTCCATAGATCTACATTATAGCTTTTAAGTATAACATTCAAATCACAATGAGGCTGCCTTAGAATGATAGAGTTACAGATTGGACCTAGTTGAATCAATAAACAAGAATGAGATACCCTGGTAACCACCATGTTTTACCACTTTTTGGCCCTTAAATGTGGACACCCTACATGGGAGGAAAATTTCATTGAAAAAAAATATCAGAATGCAAGGTCCTTTTTTCTAAGCCACACCAGTAAACTAAACAAAAAAAGGTTCGGCGCACAATTAATCGGTACCATTCAACTCTATGTAAAAAGGCAGAATTCGAGCACCTGCATTTTTTTCAGGACAATGCTAGGATTATTTTCTGCCTGTGAGTGGCAAGATCTGTCATTCACCTTTTAAAAAAAAGGTGAAAAGACGACATACCTTGATAATCTCGTTTTCTCAGCATTAGGGACAGTCCAAGCTGAAATCCGACCGGCGTCATATGTTACCTGGGGAGTTTACTGGGGAGTCTGTGGCAAGATAGTCCACACAAAGATGCAATTTTCTACATCAGCATGACAAACATAGACCAATGTTTAATCATATGCACATTTAAAGTCGAATAAGGCATCCATTTACGCCATAAAAGGCACAGAAACCGAAAGTGCTAAATTTCTAGAGGTACTATTTTCGCGGGCTACCAAACCGGAAGACTGTAATTGTGTACTAACACCAAAAGCAGTGAAATGTTGTTTCGAAAAGTGCAGCAAATATATACCCGTCTAATAAATATTATTTCTCTCCGGTATATTTATTGTTGACCAATCAGGAAACACCTTACAACTTAAATAGAGTGCTAAGCCACCCACCTTTTGATACAATTATTGCCCTTTCTACAATTACAGTTCTGTGACCAGCATGCAACACTATTCCACCAAAACGGGGAAAAAAGGAAATATCACTCGCAGATCTGAAAAAAATCTGTACTACCTATAGCGGAAAAGGTACAATAGCACAGAGAAGCATCATTTAAATATACTAGCGATGTCTGATTGGATATCGTTAAAGATTTGCAACAGTACTGTCGAAATTAGTTTGACGACATTGACTACGTCACATTTCAGCTTTACGCGGCTTGCAACGCTCCAATTGTTGAAACGAATATCGTCTGGTATAAAATTTAGCTTAAGGGCTCCATGCATCGAATATACCTCCCAAAACGTATCATACACATTAATGCAAGAACATTCCCAACAGACACATGGCGTCCAAACAACACCGTATCAACATCGATGCGACGTCATCACGGATATTTGCCAGCTGGGACATAAGCAAAACTTTAATTCCATGCTTTTGCTTTGTTTGTTTTGATTATTTATGTCCCAGTCAACCATTTTTCAGTCATGTCCAGACGGGCCTTCCTGTGTTGAACCAGTACTAAGTATCGGATAAAGTATCTTGCTCAAAGACTCAACCCAAGAATCAAACTAGCTACCACAGCCTAACGCTCCACCAGCTGTCGTTGTTTCTGTGTGGAGTTGGTAAAACTTCTCCCCGTGCATCGATATAGTGTTGATATTTTTTCAATATTCTGATCCTTCAGGAATGTTGGGTTCTGACGGAAAGCAGAATACCACTAAAGCCGGTGCTAGGGGGCGTGAGAATTGTTGCACTTTCCATTAGTTCTCATGTACAGACTCAATAAAGCCGAGTCCGCTGTTTTCAAATATTGTATTATCTCTCTATTTTTGAAGGATCCGTTTTTCCAGATCATTTAGCCACTGCGCTATGAAGTATTTAATTTAAGTGCGGATATTTGCGATGGTTCCGACCATCGTTGACCCCATTCTAGTTTGGTATTGTATTTAGAGATTTTGTGTTTTGTCCAGACCGGAGGTTGTAAATTTTTTTCCATGCTCAATTTATCCTGCCCAAAAATGTTTTAAATGCCAACTATTGTTGGCATTTATTAGCATGATAAATACAACATCTGACAGACTTAAAGCAAGACACGTCTTCATTTGTCGGTATTTAGTTTTTATAAGCAGTTGAAATTTCGTGGATAGTTTAGTTGAGCATGAAAAAAGTTTTACAACCTCGGGGCCAGTGGTTTTGTTATGTAGTTCTTTGTGTCATTTCCTGTTGGGTAATCATCTCACTGTTTCATTTCCTTGGATGCCTTTGACGATTATATTATATTAATACTCTTAAGCGTGAGCTTATTGACACTAATGCCTATAAAAAGTGAGAGGGCGATTGTTGATGGGCATGGTTGTCATACAGCCCTACATTTTGGTGTTAAAGCTAAAGAAAATCAAGGCAAAGTTCCTACGTTGTACTGGTTACTTAAACTCCATAAAAAAACCTATAAAGCAAGATTTATTGCTTATTCTAGTTCTTGTACGACAACAGAACATTCTAAATTGTTAACCTCGTGTCTTACAGCTGTTAAAACATGTTATCAAATATTGTGGTCACCTGCTGGGAAAGGACTGACCTCTTGGCTCTCGTTTGTGGTGTCTGCTGTGTGTTTGTCACTTTCCCATTGGTATCCTGGGTCAGGTGTGGTACTTGATTGTATCGATTCCTGATCTTTGCACCCTTAATTACTTTAAATATGAGAGATCCGGTAAAAACTTATTTTGGTCTATTAAAAATTCAGGTGAAATTTTAGATAAACTGATCGCTAGAGATTTCAATGCGACCAGTTTGTCTACTTATGATTTTTCTACTCTTTACACTACTTTACCTCATAATTTAATTAAAGATAAACTTATTGATCTTATTGAAAGAACCTTCCAGAGAGAAGGCTCTCCTTACCTTGCATGTAATAACAGAAATGCATTTGTTACTTCAGAAAACCCTAAAAAATATCATGCATGGTCGTGTCAAAATGTATGTGATGCGCTGACCTTTTTGTTGGACAACATTTTTATTCGATTTGGCACCAAGCTGTATAGACAAGTAGTTGGGATTCCTATGGGCACTAATTGTGCTCCCCTGGTTGCAGAGTTATTCCTGTTTTGTTATGAGAGGGGCTTTATGATGTCTCTTTCTGATGATAAGCAGGCTGATGTTATTGGTGCGTTTAACACTACATCCAGATATTTAGACGATATTTTAAATATTAATAATGTTTATTTTGACAATATGGTTAGTCAAATATACCCTTCAGAACTCCAACTGAATAAAGTCAATACCTCTAAAGTCGATACCGAAGCCGCATTTTTAGACTTGCATTTGTCAATTTCTAATGATATTGTTTCTACCAAAATTTATGATAAACGTGACGACTTTGATTTTGAAATTGTCAAGTTCCCATTTTAAGATGGTGATGTTCCTCGTTCTACATCCTACGGAGTCTATATCTCTCAACTTATTCGTTTTGCCAGAGCATCTAGCTATGTTGCTGACTTCAACACTCGCAATAAATTTTTAACTCAGAAACTTCTTAAACAAGGCTATCGGTATCATAAACTTCGCAAAACATTTTTAAAAATATTATAGACGATACTATGATTTGATTTCTAAATTCCAAGTTGGACTTAAATCTCTCTTGCCTGATTTCTATGGTGACTTGGTGTATAAATTGAAGACGTTTGTTGGCTCTAATAATTTTTCAGCGCAGTTCATTAAAATAATTTCCCATTATAAAAAGATTGGCTATAACATTAATGTATTGCAACAGACTGCATGCTTGGTGGTCAATCCAATCATGGGTGGCAACTTTGCTTTCCTCTTTAATTGCACGCCGGTGGGTCGGACTTCAGAATCTATGATGGTTCCAACTTAAAGACTTATCTATTGATGAGATGGTAGGGGCCTGATGCTTTGGCTGTTTGTCGGGCCCACTGGGCTTTGCCTGTTGGATTTCTTTTGCTCCGGTATTCAGTTTTATTTACTGTTGCGTCCTTATCTTTGCTTTATCTCCTTGTTATATCTTGAGTTATATGTTTTAGGAGATGATGCATTGATACGTTAGGGGTCTTTCATGCAAACCAAATATCTATGTGTCTTTATCCACATATGAATTAAGGGTGAGGTTGGCGCGCCGTGAAACTGGTTTAAGCCCTCCAGTAAAATATTTTACTGACCGTTCGAAGGCGGTACTTCTTTTGTGGATCTTTTATGTTTTTGTTCTGTTTTGTGTTTGCTATGTCTTTGTGCACGTCTGTTTATATGTGCTTTGTGGTCACCTGCTAGGAAAGGGCTGACCTCTTGGCTCTCGTTTGTGGTGTCTAACTGTCAGTTTGTCACTTTCCCATTGGTATCCTGGGTCAGGTGCGGTACTTGATTGTATCGATTCCTGATCTTTGCACACTAACTTACTTTGTGATAAGGAAGCCAACAGAGAACACCTTGTTACTTTTTTTAAATTATTGTGTTATTTTTTTTCAAATACTTGCTGGATCGGTAGATTCTTTGGTTTAAACATATTTATTTCAGAAAGATACACAATGTAAATATAAATCGTATGTTAATACAAAGAATAGGATTAGTATGCTCCTGTTGTTGCAGATTTATTTTTGTTTTGTTATGAGAGATACTTCATGTTGTCTTAGTCTTTCACACAATAATCAAACTGATATTGTTAAAGCTTTTAGCTCAACCTCTAAATATTTAGATGACTTACGTACTATTGATAATCTTTATTTTGAACAAATGGTAGGTCTGACTTAGACTTGTCAATTACGGATGGTATAGTTTCATTTAGATTTATCATAAACGGGATGATTTTTATTTTGAAATAGTAAATTTCCCATTTCTTGATGGAGATGTTCCACGCTCCCCTTCTTATGGTGTATATATTTCGCAATTTATTCGGTTTGTGAGAGTGTGTTCTAATGTTGATGACTACAACCACGGAAATCTATTTTTGACTGCTAAGTGTTTAAAACACACGATTATAAATATCATAAACTTTGAAAAGCATTTAATAAATTCCACCACAGACACTCAGAGTTTATTGTTAAATACAATATTGGTTTAAAAACTCTTCTGCAACAGGGCATATCAGAGCCTATATTTTATTGTGATTTAGTTAATAAGTTCAAAAGAATTGTTGGAAACCCCAATTTTAGTGATCAATTTTAAAAGATTTTCAAACGTTATAAAGAAGTTGGATATAGTTTGGATATCATGCGACAGCCTGTATGCCAGTTTGTAAACCCAATCACAGTTTATAGCTATGGTTTCCGCTTTAATTGAACGATGGTGGGTCAGGCCTCAGACTCACTGATTGCTCTGGCGTAAACTTAAATCGGTTGGTTGGTGCCTGATGTTTGGCTGTAGCTGGACCCACCGTTGCTCAGCTTAAGGTTTTCTTAGCTCTGACTATCTGTGAGTCGTGAGCTCTTTTCTCTGTTTCATCATAGTGTATTAATTTGATTATATTGTTTCTATATGATATTACATTGCAATAGTTAGGAACCCTCCATGCAAGCTTAAATTTTTTGTGCTTCAACAACAGCAGAATCTAGGGCGAAGATTTGGTACCAGTAAAATGTATTTAAGCCCCCCAGTGGCGTTGGCTGTTGTCGATTCTAAGTCGGTGGTTCTGTTGTTGTTGATTCGTTGTTGACTCTTACTGCCATTGTAGGATTCTGTAATTGTTCTTTGTTTTGTTGTGCGTTACTGTGTGTCCATTCTAGTTTTACAATAATCTTGATGGGAAGAGAGAGCTGGTTGCTTTGCTTTGTTAGTCTTCCTTTTTTGTTTGTTTGGTTGGTGCTTAACGTCGCATCAACCCTTGTGGGTCATTAGCGTCAGACGGTATTAAACTAAACATGATGTGAATGGAAAAAGTAAAAATCTGTAGGATAAAATAAAAGGAATAATGATGAAGAGTTTGTACAATGTTAATAAGTTGCAATACGATTGTTAACAGGAGAGACCACGTACAATATCTGACAGTTTCAAAGAGCTATTCAGATAACTGTACATGTTCTTTAATTGAACAGAATACAACATTAAAGAATCTGTATTATGGTCTGATACAAATGTAAAACAAATCATGATTTAAGAAAATAGCAATTATATTTTATTAAAAAGATTTATTTGTCTTAAAATGTCATAATACTATCAACATGTACATGTTGAAATAACTGTTTCATGTTGTCAACATGAAAGCAATTATTTCTTACGTGTGCAAAGTCGCCACATTCCAAAAGGAAGTAACGTACAGTGAATGGCGCGTCGCAACCAACTCATAGTGGCTGCTCTTCCCCTTGCAGTAAGTATGAATGCGTGACTCTTGTATGACCCAAGCGAATTCGAGCTTAAACGACTTCTTCTCTTCTGATGTTTCGAACAACTGATTGATATTCACCAATAGTTCGTTTTATGTCAAGAAGTTTATTTCCAATGCTGTTATTCCACGAAGTTTGCCATTCTTCCAAGATATATTTATTGATAGATGGCTTTAAATTAGAAAATGGAATCTTAAAAGAATTTTGTTCTAATGAAAGCGATGATTTGCTTGCTTATCTACCATCTCATTCTCTTGGATACCTATATAACTAGACATTCAACAGTGAATATTTTCTTTATAAGCTAAAAGCTTATGACATTTATCTAAAAGTTTCTGAATCAGCGGACTCTTTGAACTGGTATGGTTCATTGCTTTCAATACAGAAGCGAGTCAGAAAATATAATAAATTTATTGTTAGCATCACAAGTGCTTATGAAATCTAAAGCTAGATCAACTGCTTTGGCTTCAGCAGTGAAAATTGATGAATCGTCAGGTATACGTTGCATATTACTATAGTTGTCTGATAAAACAGCACAACCAACCTTTGGGTCTTCCTTTGACCCATCAGTATAAATTTGTTGGTTATTCTTATAACGATTTTGCAGTTTTGTGAAATCATCTTTTAATATGTGTGGATTTGATTCAGATTTTTTCCCGGAATGTAAATCAAAAAGTATTTCAGGTGGTTTCATACACCAAGCTGGATTATTTGGTGTAAAATGTTGTTCAATATTTTGTGGTTTGATGTTGGCAGATTCTAAGAGTGGTGAAATTCTGATACCAAATGATTTTATAGATTTAGGTTTTTGTTCATATAAATCAACATAATTTGGTGGGAATGTATCTTCATGAGCAGGATTTGACAGACTAGCAGCAAGTCTTATAGCATATTGCAAATAGAGTTTCTCTCTTCATGAGTATAGTGATGGTTCATCTGCTTCAACATAGAGACTAGCAACAGGAGAAGTTCTAAAAGCTTCTAAAGCTCACCGAAGTGCTTGATTTAGTATAGGATCAAACATTTGAAGATATGATTTTCGTGCAGAGCCATATATAATACAGCCATAGTCTAATTTTGACTGGACTAGAGACCGATACAGCTTGAGAAGTTTTGTTGATTTGTTTGTTTGGTTCTTAACGTTGCATCTACCCTTGTGGGTTATTAGCGTCAGACGGTATTAAACTAAACATGATGAGGATGGAAAAAGTAAAAATTTATAAGATAAAATACAAGGAATGATGATGATGAGTTTGTATAATGATAATTAGTTGCAATATGATTGTTGACTGGAGAGACCAGGTACAATATCTACCAGTTTCAAAGAGCTATTCAGATAACTGCACATGTTCTTTAGCTGAACAGAATACAACATTTAAAAATCTGTATTATGGTCTGATACAAATGTAAAACAAAACATGATTTTAAAAATAGCAATTAGATTTTGTTAAAAAGATTTATTTATCTTAAAAATGACATAATACTATCAATATGTATATCTTGAAATAATTCTTTCATGTTATCAACATGGAAGCAATTATTTCTTACTTGTGCAAATTCGCAACACTCCAAAAGGAAGTGACGTACAGTGAATGGTGCATCGCAACCAACACATAGTGGTTGCTCTTCACCTAGTAGTAAGTATGAATGTGTGACTCTTGTATGACCTAAAGGGAGTCGAGCCAAGACGACTTCTTCTTTTCTAATGTTTCGAACAACTGATTGATGTTCACCAATAGTTGGTTTTATGTCAAGAAGTTTATTTCCAAAGCTGTATTCCATGAAGTTTGCCATTCTTCGAAGATATATTTTTTGATAGAAAGCTTAAAATTAGAAAATTGAATCTTAAAAAAAGTTGGTTCTAATAAAAGCGATGTTCTTGCTTGCTTATCTACTGTCTCATTCCCTTGGATACCTATATGACTAGGAATCCGACAGAGAACAATTACTTTATAAGCTAAAAGCTCATGACATTTTTCTAAAAGTTTCTGAATCTGTGGATTCTTTGAACTGGTATGGTTCATTGCTTTCAATACAGAAAGCGAGTCAGAAAATATAATACATTTATTGTTAGCATCACAAGTGCTAATGAAATCTAAAGCTAGATCAACTGCTTTGGCTTCAGCAGTGAAAATTGATGAATCGTCAGGTATACGTTGCATATTACTATGGTTGTCTGATATAACAGCACAACCAACCTTTGAGTCTTCCTTTGACCCATCAGTATAAATTTGTTGGTAATTCTTATAACGACTTTGCATTTTTCTGAAATCATCTTTTAATATGTGTGGATTTGATTCAGATTTTTTCCTGGAATGTAAATCAAAAAGTATTTCAGGTGGTTTCATACACCAAGCTGGAATATTTGGTGTAAAATGTTGTTCAATATTTTGTAGTTAGATATTGGCAGATTCTAATAGTGGTGAAATTCTGATGCCAAATGATTTAATAGCTTTAGGTTTTTGTTCATATAAATCAACATAATTTGGTGGGAATGTTACTTCATGAGCAGGATTTGATGGGTTAGCAGCAAGTCTTATAGCATATTGTAAAGAGAGTTTCTCTCTTCATGAGTATAGTGATGGTTCATCTGCTTCAACATAGAGACTAGCAACAGGAGAAGTTCTGAAAGCTCCTAAAGCTAACCTTAGTGCTTGATTGTGTATAGGATCAAGCATTTGAAGATATGATTTTCGTGCAGAGCCAAATATAATACAGCCAAAGTCTAATTTTGACCGGACTAGAGACCGATAAAGCTTGAGAAGTGTAGTTCGGTTTTACCCCAAGACGTATGGGAGAGCACTTTTAAAAGATTCAATGCTTTTAAACATTTAGCTTTGGAATATTTAATATGGGGTATAAAATTGAGTTTTATATCAAATAAGATGCCAAGGAATTTTGATTCCTCAACAACTGGAATAGGTGATCCATATAAATGTAAAACCGGATCATCATGTTGCTTGCGCAACTGACAGAAATGTACACACTGTGTTTTTGATTTGGAAAACTTAAAGCCATTGCTTGTTGCCCAATTTTCAATCTTATTCAAATTTTGTTGTAGTTGACGTTCAATTGTTACCATGCTTTTTGAGCGATAACAGATGCAGAAGTCGTCAACGTATAATGAGCAATCAGTAAGATTACCTAAACATTTCACAATATCATTAATTTTGATACTAAAAAGCGTTGTAGACAAAACACCCCCTTAAGGCACACCCTGCTCCTGGTCATAATAGTCAGACAGAGAGGAGCCAACTCTGACTTGCATGGCGCGGTCTGCAAGGAAGTTTTCAATGAATGTAGGAAGTCTACCTCTTAATCCAAGTTTGTGGATATCTTTTAAAATGCCGTATCTCCATGTGGTATCATAAGCTTTTTCCAAATAAAAAAACACAGCGACTACATGTTCCTTTTTAATAAGGGCACCACGTATGAAAGTTTCCAATCTAACTAAATTATCAGTTGTACTACTGTCAGATCTGAAACCAGTCTGGAACCGCGATATATGATTATTAGATTCTAAAAACCAAGTAAGTCTTTTATTAATCATTCTTTCAAGTGCTTTACATAGACAACTTGTTAAAGCTATAGGTCTATAATTATTTGGTTCCGCAGGATCTTTACCAGGTTTGGGAATAGGAATAATTGTTGCATATTACCAACCATCTAGAAATTTACCAGTAGTCCAAATGTAATTAAATATATTCAAAAGAGTTTCAAGAGAAGTATCTGGAAGATGTTTAAGCATCTGATAGTGGATCTCATCAGGACCTGTTGCTGAGTCATGTGATAGTTGAATAGCTTCAACTAATTCATCTAAATTAAAATCTTTGTTATAAATTTCATTATTTTGTGATTTAAAATTTAATTTAACTTTCTCTTGTTCGGTTTTAATCTTTCAGAAGGATTCAGAGTAATTGAATGATGATGAATTGTGACAAAAGTTTCTCCTAAAGTGTCAGCAATGTCTGTTTTTGAAGTTGCTTTGCTGTCAGTACCCACCATGTTTAGATGTGTGTAACTGGGGGATTTGTTTTTTCCAGAGATTTTTCTTATCATATCCCAAACCTTTTTAATAGGTGTTTTATGATTGATTTTCGAAACATAAGATCTCCATGACTTACGTTTCGAAATTTTAAATGTTTTACGGGCTTTAGCTCTAAATACTTTGATGTCATTGAAGTTGTTGGTATTTGGAGATATTTTGAATTTAGATAGAGCTTGCTTGCGCTGTTTAATTGCTTTTTTACACACGTCATTGTACCATGGGTTACTTTTAGTTGGATTTGTCGAAGTTTGAAGAATACATTCTTTAGATATTTCAGTAAGAGAGGAGGTAAAATCAGCTATAGGATCAGAAGATTCTTTGAAGTGTTCTGACACAAATTTATCAGTGCACAGAGTATTAAATAGATCCAAAATAGAGCCAACTTATATAGATCTCATTTTGCTTTATTTAATTTCCACTTTGGAATTTGATCCTCAGTGGAAAAAGTGTTCAGTTCAATGATGATGGGGAAGAGATCACCATTGTGTTGGTCGTCACATACAGACCAATTATAATCAAGAAACAGTGATGGATGACAGAAGGAAAGATCAATAGATGTAAAAGACTTTGTACTTGAAAAATGGTAAGTATAAGACTTATCATTCATTATACAAATGTCATTCTTTGTAATGAAATTTTCATTAAGTTCACCTCTGGAATCATTGTATTGACCACCCAGAGGATATTGTGACCATTAAAGTCACCTAATATGTTATACGGAGAAGGAAATTGTTGCAGTAAATTGTCCAAGTGTTGGGAGTTAAGAGAAAAGGATGGAGGAATATATACAGAACATATGGTTATTTCTCTGTCTAGAGTGACAGAAATAGCAGTTGCTTGTAGATTTGTTTGTAAATAAATTTTTCTTTGAGGGAAAGATGATTTTACAAATATTGAGGCACCACCATAGGGCCTCAGACAATCAGTATGAACATAGTTATATATATTAAAAACTTTTAATGAGATGTTATCATCTGGTTTAAGAAATGTCTCTTAAAAACAAAATACAGATGGATTATATTCAGAATTCAATAGAGATACTTCATTATAATTAGGTTTCAAACCTCGACAATTCCATTGTATAATTTTATGTTTAAAATCCATACTTGAAAATAATATTAAAAGGGGTAAAAAATAATGGTTAGATTGAAACCTTCCATTATTTAAGTTAATGACAATCGTGATAGTGTGCCTTTTGGGAGGTGATCACTGGAGGATGACTCTATGAAAACCACAGAATCATCGTCCATGTTAGTCTTCCTGATGTCTCGTGATTGTTGTGTGGCTCTTCCTCACGATGCTACTGGTTTGTCTGCAGTTTGTGATTGTGGTATTTCCTGATCATACTCACTTACTATTTTTAAAATATACTTATACAATTCTTCTCTTTGGTGCTACATATTGTAAAATATAGGCAGTTGTTACAAGGTTATTCTACACTATGAAAGCATGTAGGGTTTATCTCAGCCAATGGTCGATAAATCAACCAGGAACCAACTTAATCTCATTGTAACCAATATGTCAAATTTTGGAATAGAGCTCTACATAGACTATATATTTTGTTGTTCGTACTAAGCATTATACCAAGGTAGTTGGTGCTGAATAGTTGGTGTAATGTTCGAATAAAATATAAGAAAGTAGTCGTAAGAAAAAATAAACATCATGGAAGTAAAACAAAGCAAATGTATTGCACTTGGTTGTATTCAGTCAAGCTACCTATTGACTGTCTTAAATACTTGATTGGATAAATTTTGTAAAATGAAGAACTACCAGAAGGTGAGAGGGAGGCCCAACATGGTCATATGGCAGACTCTTAGGCGGCACAGCCATTAGTTGATGTGGTTATAACTGCTAACATATCGTCTAAATTAGTAAGGACTAAAATCGGATATCTTCAGCATGTATTAATTGACTATTTCAAATATTCTTGTGTTTAAATCATTTTTAAAGATTCGGTTACCAAAGGTTAAGCCAAAGATTCAGAGAAACGTCATGTAAAACTGTCATTTTGACAATAGTGTAGAAAGCGCATTTGTAAAAAATACCTTAAGATGTGGGTCCAGACACATAGATGTTTGGTTTGCATGAATGACACCTAACTTATCAATGCATCATCTCCTAGAACCTATAAATCCAGATATAAAAAAGGAGATACAGTAGAGATAAGGACTCAAAAGTAAATAAAACTGAACACCGGAGCAAAAGAAATCCAACAGGTAAACCCTGGTGGGCTTGACACAAAGGGTTTTGTGGAAGTACACTGGTTAACCGCTTAGTTAGGCTTGCCTAGAAAAAAACGTATGGCTAGGTGAATTTACCGTCTCAACATGACCATAGTTGTTGACTAGGATGTAAAACACCAAACCAAATCACCTAAAAAACGTTGAAAATCGATATTTTTCGTCATTTTAGATTATCCACCCATGGTTGACACAGTGTCCACCCATGGTAGACACAGGTTTCTCCGACATTTCTCTTGTGATTTTGATTCTTTTTCAAGCTCTTTAGATACGAGAGGCATTTGGAAAGTTCTTAGCATGGTATTTTACCTCAGAAACCAATTTACAAACCCTATCATGTTTGGTATCATTTTAAAGAGCTATCTTTCCTCTTTGTTATAGCACAAATCATGAGAATGTTATGATGCAAACACGAAAAATATTATTGTGAATACATGTACTATTTGTATACTGAAAAACGCATGCATGCAGTGAAGTCTCTGAAAACTTTCTATCTTCGGAAAAGTGTGCTGAACATAAAGAATTGTTCATATCGTTAGATAATTTTGTACCATTTAGTAGGCTACAATCTGGTACAGTGATTATGCAATTGATGGCCGTGCTGAATGTTTCTAATACAGCAATGCCAAAACCGTTTTGAAAGCAAAGCAATACGCCAAGTTTTACATCTTAAAAGTGCATGTCACAATTCACATATTTTGAAAATATATAAACGACTGTTGTTTAAAAATGTCGTGTGTTGGTATTTTTGTCAAGCACACTTAATGCTCTTTGTATTGAAACCAAAAAAAAATGTAAACCAGAACAAAGGGAAGATAACTCTTAAAACCTTCCCATGGGCAGAATGAGTTTAGCTATGAGTTGACGTTTGGGTTCATTTCAATTGAAAACAATGGCAAAAAAGTAAAAAAAAATACCTTGAGAGTAGAAATCAACCATTTTGTGATAGTTAACGTGATACCATGAGAAGTTCTTTTGCCATCGACAAAATATGCGGGGTTGAGTTACCCCACCCACTTCTTAAAAAGTAGGGGGATTGTTATTAGGAATAATTTTCTTGAATGCAGAACTATTAAAGCCACACATTTTGCGCGACGAAATGCTTTTAATGCATTGTTGGCTATAAATAAAACAAAAATATACTCAAAAGGCTTTTTTTGTGCTCCTGTAGTGACACAATTTATAGTAAAAGTATAAAGAACACTCGAAATAAGTCCCATTTTTGAAAGTTTACCATTTCTCTATTAGTCAATATTTTTCAAATGTAAAGGTGGTAGTCATGCAAGCAGTAATCGTATAATATATTTTGATAAAAATAAGTTGGCATCAAATCGTTAATGTGTCAAATCATGATCGCAAATAAGGTACCCAATTTTCCTTCGCTTTTTTCCGATTATTTTGCTTAAAATGTCCGCCAGTATATAAACCCCTACTCATTTTGAGCATGCACTGAACGTGCACGCCAGGTCCTTTTTCGACAAAAATTAAACCGTCAAGTAGCCGTTGAATTCTAGTTTCAGAAAATATATTATTTGGTAGCATTTTATAAACGCATTGTGGAGTTATGATGCCATGCTAAGAACTTTCCAAATGATTTCGTATTTGGCTAAATATCTACAGACATGTAAACGTAAAAAGGCGGCGATTAGCTCAAAATATTGATGGAAGTCAATGGATATATCTGTAATTTAGTGTCAATAATAAAAGCATATTTATTGGAAAGAAATATATTTGCTGCCTCTTTTGAAGCCACATTTCACTGCTTTTGTTGATTTAGTTTACATGTTTAGCTTAGAAAAAAAGGACCTTGCATCTTACTTTTTTCATAATATAAATTATTTGCATTTAACTTACACATATGCTTATATTATGTATAGCACAACAGTGTTCAATTACATTTGAATAAAATGTTCCTCCAATGCTGGTGCCTACTCTCTGGGGCTAAAAAGGTAAATCATGGTGGTAACCAGGGTATCTTATTCCTGCTTATTGATTGAACCAATTCTATGGCAGTCCCATACTGATTTAGAAAGTAAGTAAGGGTGCAGAACATTAAGAATAGTTCATGGCTTTAGATAATTTTGTACCGTTTAGTAGGCCACAAGCTGGTACAGTGATTAGAAATCTTCCTTAAAAAGTTTTAAAGGATGTAGATTAACAAACATTTACAGGCCTGGCCCCGGAATTACAATGCCTCCTTAGAGTTAAGGAAGACTTAAGTTAAGTATCCATTTTTCAGGATGCGAAAAATAACGTAAAAACTGATTAAAATCAAAATAGTTTTAATTTTTCTGAAGATCACTATGACATCTTTGACCACAAATACCTCATCGATCCAGGCACATTATTTGGCATTTAATATAGCATGTTGAAATATCAATACTGAACTTAAGTCTTGCTTAACTTTAAGGAGGCATTGTAATTCCTGGCACTGGGCACAAAAGCTGATATAAAACATGTAAGTATGTTAACTGTGTTTGTAATAAACGCCATAAACCCATGTTGTATCTAGAAGGCTTGCTTAATATTGACAAGCCTTATTTTGAATTAATGGTAAGTCAGATATATCCCACGGAACTTCAGTTGACTAATTCCAATTCCTAAAATACTGAAGCCCTTTTTTGGACTTATACTTGTCCATAGTTTCAACTAACATTTATGATAAACAGGACGATATTACTTTTGAAATAGATTATTTTCCATTTCTTGATGGAGATGTTCCTCACTCTCCTTCCTATGGTGTATACATTTCGCAAAGTATTCATTTTGCAAGATTACATGCTAATGTTGATGACTTCAACAACAGAAACAAATTTTGACTTCTAAGTAACTTAAACAAAGTTATCGATACTTTAAACTTTGCAAAGCTTTTTCTAAATTATTACTGACACTCAGAGTTGATTTAAAAATACAATATTTGCTTAAAGACGCTTCTGCAACAAGGCGTATCAGTACTTGTATTTTATGGCGATTTAGTTTATAAAGGATCATTGACACTTGCTATGGGTAAATGCCTACGGTTTTCAGTAATAATAAAAGTGTGTCAATCGCCCCTTTATTCACCTTGAAGCTACCCTGCCCTGAGTACTTTATGGCTGTGAAATCCGTTTTCAATATTAAATGCTTCAAAGATATACAATTTTGGGTAGAACAATCAGTTTTACATTACGATATATAGAAATCTGAAAACATTTTTTTAAAATATCATTCCTCCCCGTGTGCCAGCAAAAGCTTTTGCATGTATGTGTGTTATCATATTTAACACATTGTATGGAAGTGGCTTGCTGGCACAAGGGGGGGAAAGATGTTCAGCAGCCCAAACACCCAGGGCCTAAGCCCATAAAATGCCTTTTCTACCAAATAAGAGAATAATGACAGTAATGAAGTTCTCTAGAACCAACCTCCTAAATTGCTTTGAATTTTGTGCTAGTTTAATATAAAGAACTTAAAGATTAAAAGTAGAATTAGCAAGGTTTTATGCATTTTTTCATAAGAAAAAATCTCACTGTTATTAAATGACACATTATTTGGAAACGTCCTGTACTTATCTATTTGCATGCTAGGGAATTGTTCATGTTTTTATTTTCGTCCGCTGATTTATTCAAAATTAAGTTATTAAAAATAAACCACCCAGGACCGCCATCAGAGTGTCAAACAGTTTGGATGCAGATCAAGACCGACATTCTGTTGGTCTTCATCTGGGTTTAAACTGTTTGCAAAAGGCTATTGGCAGACGACAAAATTATCCACTGGCATGCAAAGAGTTATAACAGGTGAATACTTTAGTGTTCAATATATTGTATCATATAGGGATATACATGCATATGTATACCATAAATATTCGGACACTTTAAATACATTCAACATGCTATGTCCTTTGAGCAAAGCAAAAGTAATATCCAAAGGATCTAGTTAGAATCAGTTTTACTTTCCAATGCTAAACGGGACACTTTCATTCCTTCAAAAATATTTATTTCTTTTGTTGAGCTTTTAGTTTTGTATTATTTACGGTACATTTAGTCCAAAATGTACAGGTAACTTCTGAATTATCTCCCCAAAATCATTTTATAACAAAACATATTTTGTTTTTAAAACAATTTCATCAATTATCGTGATTCGTTAATTCTCTGCATATGGTATGTTCAATAGATATCACCATGCCTACCAAATAAATCAATAAAACGTGCAGAAATCACTTTTAAAGCACTTTTTATTTTTCATGAAATTTCAGATCCCTCCCCTTTCTACCCGCCATAACTCATGAATGCCTAGGAATTTTGAAAATATATTGCTACCTGGCTCTTGCCATAAGATTCACCTATTGCGCTGATACTACATGCACCACACCAGAAGCTCAAAAGCAGCGTTCTGGGAATCAGAAAAATAAGCGTATAAGGCCCAAACCGTCAATGATCCTTCACAAGAATTGTTAGAAATCATGTTAGTGATCAATTTAAAAATATAAAGTAGTGGGATACAGCATGGATATCATGCAACAGTCTGCATGCTTGGTTGTAAACCCAATCATAGATTCTAGCTATGGTTTCCTCTTTAATTGCATGACATTGGGTCAGGCCTCAGATGCAATGACGGCCCTGGGATAAAACTTGGATCCGTAGGTTGGTGTCCGATGCTTATACTTGGCTTGACCCACCAAAGCTCAACTTGGTTTCTTTTAGCTCTGACTATCTTTGAGCCATGAGCCCTTTTCTTTGTTTGGTTTAAACTTTATTTTTTTTTGTATAATATATGACAAGTATACAAACAACACAGTATACGATTACAATACAATCACTATACAAATGGGATTCAGAAGAAAGTCAAATGACTTATTTGAATCTGTATCCCAAGAGTTCACATTACTAGTATATGTACTATCATGTCGTAATTGTCATTTATGTAGAGAATAATGGTCGCACTTTGTAGCTGTTTCATCATAGTGCGTTAATTTGATATGATTGTTTCTCAGAGATGATACACTGTGCTAGTTTGGAAGCCTCCATGCGAGCTAAACAATGTTGTGATTAAACAACAACAGAATCTAGGGCAAATATTTAGCGCTAGTAAATTACATTTAAACTCCCTGGTGGCTTAGGCTGCTGTTCGTTCAAAGGCGGTGGTTCTGTTGTTGTTGATCTGTGGTTTGGTGTGCTTCCCATTGGCCGTATGCGGCTCTGTGTTTGTCTTTGTTTTGCTGTGCAATACCTCGTGACCTTTCTAGTTTTTGCAGTCATCTTGAAGGGGAAGAGAGAGCTGGTTGCTTTGCTTTTAGTGTCTTACGGATGTCTTGTTGCTGTAAATTTTCTGTGACTTTCCTCACCGAGCCGTGAGTTGGTCTGCGTTGTGTGATTGTGGTATTTCCATATCATACTCATTTTTTGCAGTACATTTTTGCCCTGTATGTATTGGTATACGATGTTTTAATGGTATTACATTAGCATTTCACTCTCGATTACACGAACCCTTACTACTCGAAGTACCTGCTCAGTCCAGACAGGAACAAGAGCAGACTTTACAGATCTTGTTTAAATTATTGAAAGAGCCACTCTCTTGTCTCATGGAACTTCGTTGTACATGTACGTGTGTCGTTGTATTGCGTTTCGCAAATTGTGAACATATATACAGGGCTATAGATATGCCTAGAGAAGTCAGGATATCTATTTCATTTATCAGTCTAAACATACACGCACATGTATTTTGTAAGCGCTCAACATAAGCACATAAAACTATCATTTGACTAAAAGGGGTAGAAAGTGCTTTTCTGCTGCACATTTGTACACCGACTTGTTCAACAGTTTTAACAATATAAGAGCACCTGTATTGTAAGTACAGATACTTGATGCACGACTAAGATATTAATTGTGCCAGCACAAGACATTTCAATACAAAATAGACAGAAAGGCGATAAAAGTCAAAACCTACCTCTTCACAAAGATTTGGAGTAAATGCTGATAGAAAAGCAACATAAAAAAGACATTGCTGATACTTTAGGATAAATCTTTTAAATGTTTCCTCATCACGCAATTACCACCTAATCCTTCCGAAAGATAAAAAATAGAACAAGGAAGTTAAATTAGATTTTAAATCCCAAAACAATGAATATCAATTTAAATCATTCAGTCAAAGCCATTCAACTATCACATGATTCAGCAACGGGTCTTAATGCTATCCATTATCAAATACCCAAACAGCTTCTCTTGGGCAGTCCCTTGGCAATCTATAGGATATAATTAATATCATTTGAAAACAGGGATAACAGGTAAATTTCCAGAAAGTTGGCAATTAGCAACTATAATAATACTATAACAGAATAATTATAGACCTATAGCTTTGAAAGTTGTCTTTGTAAAACACTTGAAAGAATGATAATTATGTCTTGCATGTCAATTTGAAACAGAGAACTAAACTATGTTTAAACCAATGATAAACAAAGTACTTACTTGATTTTTAGATCTAATGGCATATATCGCGGTCCTAATCTGGTTTCAGAACTGACCGCAGTACAACCGATAATTTAGTCAAGTTGGAAACTTTCATACGTGATGTCTTTATCAAAAGGGAACAGAAAGTCGCTGTCATTTTTGATTTGGAAAAAGCTAATGATACCACTTGGAGATATATAGAGGATCTTACATGAGTGCTCATGTTTTATTGAATTAATTAAACGAGTTGGGGAAAAGAGATAAAATGCGAGGCTTGCCGAGCATTTTATCTCTTTTTCGCAACGAGTTTAATAAATTCAATAATACAGGAGCACGAATGCTAGATTCTATTTATCGTATGGCATTACGATCACTTTGAAGTTTCATTTCTGGCGTAAAAACGTCATAATTTTGTTATGTATGCAACGTTGTTATGGACGTCATGACGTTTCCCGTAAATCTATAAACCACTAGTGGTTTATCGATTTTATTGCATGATGTTATTTCACTCCCAGACGCGACGTCATATAATAAGGCATGTTAAAAGATATCCACACATAAGGAGTACAGGGTAGACTTTTTTTTATATTTATCGAAAGCTTTCTTGCAGACCGCACCAAGCAATTCCAAGTTGGCTCCTCTCTGTCATAATATGATGACCAGGAGGAGGGTGTACTATTACATGTACCTTAAAGAAGTGCTCAAACTACAACCCTCTTATTATAAAAAATATTGATATTGTAGAATGATTTGGTAGTCTTACTCAATGTTCATTATAATGAGCCATGACATGGGATTTCCAACAATATTGCATTTTGACAAGTGTAGACTCAGACGAGCCGGTGCAGCCACCTTTTAAGCTAAGAAACTCCAAATAGTTTCCAGTCAGTAGCTTAATAATCATAGAATATTCCAGCGACTAGCAAAACAGTTCTGCTCAGCAAGGGTTTTTTGTGGTAAACTTTTCTAATCCAAGTAGTACACATACAATCTATATACCAAATTATATTCCACATAATGCATAATTGAAATCAGAACAAACTTCTGGTCAAGAGGTTTTAAATAATGTCTGGTCGAATAGTATTGGGGTCGCATATCAAAAAGGATAAAGTTCGTCATACACATAAAGGCGTACCCATTGCGAAAACTTCTGCTCTTTAATCGTTGACTAATCGCTTCTTCCAGTTCCGAGAGTGGAGTCTTGTGTCAAATCTTCAAGAAGAATTTAATTTGATCAAAAAAGTGGAAGTGAGGCGGATGCACATGGCGGGGTACATAGCTCTGTATTCATTAGAAGGCTGAAGACTAAGGCAGCAATGCTTAATGTACTCTCTTAGGAAAATCCTTATACTATACTAGTTAGTCAAGCAAACGTTGCCCTGTTGATTTAAAACTTGAGCCAGTGCATGAGATTTCCTTCAATGTGGTATGTGCAACCAGCAAAGCCTCAGATCAGCCTGCGCATACGCGCAGTCTGATCAGAGTCTTTGCTGGTCGCTTGAGTATTCTATGATTGTTAAGCTACTGACTGAACGCCATTTGGAGTTTCTAAGCTTAAAAGGAGGCTGCAGAGGCTCGTCCGAGTCTACACTTGTCAAAGTGTCAAATTGTTGGAAATCTCATGCCGCGGCTCACTTATTAATCACTCAGAAACCTGCACCGAAAGTGTTTCGTCTCTATAAGAATCAAAAAAACTAAAACAATCAGCACAGCGGGCAGCAAAATCAATTTACCCAAAGAGCATATTGTTTAAACCATCTAACATATTCTTCCCTCTCAGTTGTAATTGAAAGTTACAGACAAAACTTATTCTTTAATTTGCTGACAGTGTTGCTGAAATATTGTTGAAAAGAAACCAGAGAAACTGGATAAAGCTACACGATTATTGTTTCGTGTTATACATATTCAAAGTTCTGAAATGCACCTGGCTCCAAATTAGTAATATTTTATGCTGTAGTTGGAATTCCTAGATGACCTGACATTTAACATATTGACTGCTGTAACCCTCGTGCCTGGCGTGCAAATGTTCAGGATGTTAAGGCCAAGTGTATTAATGTGGTTAGAGGGCCACACGTTTGTGGGTTCGCTTGGTGCTGGACGGAAGCTGTATCAAGGGAAACAACTATTTCAATGTTTCATAATTTTACCCAAATTAAACCAACAAGTTAAACAAGTTATTCAAAGAAGAGCAAGACAAGCTATCATTTAGTGTAGGTCAATTCATTCAATTTGAGTTGGTAATATTCACCCTGCAGCACTAAGAACGGTTTCTCATATTAAGTTGACGCGGTCCGGGGTGCCAGACAGTAATGAGCAGATACAATAATACTGTGTTATAACGAGGTTTGACTGTATCAATACTCGTTATAACGAATGGTACTGCAGAGTAAATTAAATGTCCGCTAGGATGCTAGGTATACCTATTTACCATGCATTACTGAGCTCATAAAAGCGTGCTCCTCCGTTATGACACAACGTGAATGCGTAGCGTAGATAGTTATTCTAAATGTTGTGAAATTGCCACCAAAAGTATACCCAAATGCGTACAGATAAGTTAATTAGTGTATGAAAGTCATTCTCTTGAATAATAAGTCAAGATATTCACACAAATACGCATTCACGTTATTTTAGGCTGAATAGGCCTAACACCCTGGAATGTATGAGCAGCCCAGACCTGGAATGGTCAGACAATCCAGAATAGTTAAGCAATCAGGAAATGCTTAACAGCCCTGAACGCTAATTAGAGCTAGTCCTGAACACTAATCAGATCTAGTCCTGAACGCTAATTGGATGATATCAAACAGCAATCTATTAGGAGTAATATGTTATACAGGTCAGGCTATGTAAAATGTGTTTCTATAGCTTTACAGAGGCTGAAAGGCCTTAACTAATAAACAGTCCTGAATGGATAAGTATATAGTCCCTATGGACAGATACTTATAAAGAGGTTAGCAGTCAAGATACTTAAACGGTGTTGTAGGGCTATAAACGACCTGACCAACCAATCTGGAATGCTTCAACAGTCCAGAGGGGTTTAGCAGGTTGATATAAAGTAGCTGTCTGAATAGCTATAATATTGCAACTAAATAGAGCTATACTGATTTTCCTATGTGGTGCAGGTAGATCAGAATGCTACAAGTAGCAGTCTCGAATGCTAACAGTCTGGAATGCTTAAGCATTCAGCCAGAGGGAGCATTCAAGAATACTAGGTTATAAAATGGGTGGAGTGTTTATAGTGTGCAAGTGTGGGGGGGACTTGTAAACAGTCCAGCTTAAGCGCAAAATAATTAAATGTTAACCTCTCCAAAAATGCTAGCGTATCTTTGATTAGCTGGCATGTTTGCTCTGAGTGTTGGCTATCAAGAATGCTCTGAGTAGGAATGGTCTAGGTGTACAAGAAGAGTAGACTCAAACAGTCTCTGATCAAGAACAAGGTTAACGGTGTTTGCTGCGGCAATCCGGACTGGTTGTCAGACTGGTCTATCGCTGAGACAGCAAGGTGGGTCCGTATCCTATGATACACAATTGACCCCAACTGGAATAGCGATTCTGCTGCGCTTATATAGCCTCAGAGCACGCGCCCCGTGATGTCATCAATGAACGTCATCAATGGAGACCTTATATCAGGTGATGATCATGTGACGCGCAGTTGGAGTCTCTTGATCATCATCATCGAAAAGCATGATAAAGACCGAGTGACTCCAACTGGGGGAAATGAAAGTCGCCATTGATGAGATCACAATTCGCTGAACTGAAACAAGAATCGCCTCCAGCACAATAATGCAGTTGTATCAGCGTAAAGTAACTATGGAAGAAATTTGATCAATAAGCCAACATTTGAGACAGAAAGAGTAGCCTCCACTGCTATGGGGCATTGATGAGCAATAAGGGTGAGTAACGGCAAATCAACTAGTCTATCACGGAAATCGGTTCATGAGTTTCTGTCCGTATCACTGATAAAATGAGCGAGATTTTATTAGCCCCAAATCAGGGTTCATAATTAAACCACCAGTCGCTACGGACTGAGATTCCAGAAATATGAAACGATCAGTAACGGGTCATCCGTTTATAAATTATAACTGACAGAACCTCAAACCCGATCCCGTGACCTAATTAATTTGACAGATAGATCTGTATAGTAAACAAATAACATGGCATGACTTTAGCAACCCATAGGCTAGATATAAACTTGTCAAGGGGTATACGGTTGGTCAGGAGTGCTACACTGCTCACCAGTTCAATGTGCTTTCCTCCTTAATTGCACGCCGGCGGGTCGGACCTCAGATTTTATGACGGTTCCGTCTTAAAGACTTATATATAGATTAGAGTGTTGTATTAGGGCCTGGTGTTGTGTCTGTAGTCCGGTCCACCGTGGTTTAACTGTTTTATTTCTTTTACTCTGGTATTCAGTTGTATTTACTTATGAGTCCTTATTTTTGTTTTATCTCCTTTTTATATCTCGATTTGTATTTACTAGGAGCTGATACAACGATAAGTTAGGGATCTTTCATGCGAACTAAACATATATTTGTCTTGAACCACAGCAGAAATAAGGGTGAAGTTGGTACCATAAAAAATAGTGAGTATGATTAGGAAATACCTCAATCACAAACTGCAGACAAACCCATGGCACCGCGAGGTAGAGTCACATAACAATTACGAGACACTAGGAAGACAAACTAAGGAAAGCAACCAGCTCTCTTGTTTCTCCATCAAGATGATTGCAGGCATGCAGACTGTCGCATGACATCCAAGTTATATTCAGCCGTTTTATTATGCTTGATAATCATTTTGAATTGATCACTAAAATTAGGGTTTTCCAATAATTCGTTTGAATTTATAAACTAAATTACCATAAAATATAGGTTCTGATATGCCCTTTCAGAAACTGCTTTTCGAATTTATAATATCTATAACCTTGTTTTAATAACTTAGCAGTCAAAAATAGGTTTCTGTTGTTGAAGTCATCAACATTAGAGCACACTCTTGCAAAACGAATAAGCTGCAAAATATATTCACCATAGGAAAGGGAGCGAGGAGCATCCTCATCAAGAAATGGGAAATTTTATATTTCAAAATTAAAATCAAACCGCTTATCATAAATCTTAGATGAAACTATGCCATTCGATATGGACATGTTCAGGTCCAAAAACGGGGCTTCAGTATCAGAAGAATTTGCCTTATTCAACGGAAGTTCAGTGGGATATATCTGATAAAGCTGGTTTAAGCCCTCCAGTGGGAATATTTCTACTGGCCGTTACGGGGCGGTGCTTCTTTTGTGGGTCCTTTTTGTTAGTTATGTTTCGTGCTTGTGATGCTTTCTTGTCTGTTCATTGCGGCCTTGTGGTCACCTGCCGGGAGAGGGCTGGCCTCTTGGCTCTCTTGTGTGTGGTGTTTTCTTGTGTTTTTGTCGCTTCCTGTGTGGTGTCCTGAGTCGGGTGTGGTGCTTGATTGTAGCGATTCCTGATCTTTGCATTCTTACTTACTTAAATTGAATTTACTGGTACCAAATTATCGCCCTAGATTCTGTGGTAGTTAAACTACAAAAATGTTACGCTTGCATGGAGGCTCCCTAACTTTTACAAAGTTTCACCATATAATCAAATTAAAGATGTAGACTTAGATGAAACAAAGAATCTATTTGTCAGTGTGCCAGGTTGACGATTCTCCCAAAACTTAATATCGGTTGAACAATGAGAAAATGATGAAATATCTTTCCAAATGTTTGTAGGCAAAGGTGGTCAGTAAATCAAAGGATACGAAAAGTTTTATAGTATAGCATACTGTGTTTGTTACTTTCTGTTTCATGGTTATGCTTGCATGCCGACAGAAAACATGATGATACAGTGCCTAAAATATGCCTAAAATATGAAATTCAACCGACTACTAAATACTATTCCAATCTAAGTACGAGGGTCATCCAATAAAGAATGAGACTTTTTTTCAGTTGTTCAGTGAATTTACTTGCTAGACTTATGAAATCTCATTTAAAGCTAGCATGTCTTTTTAGCTATTCACATGAACCATATTCGACGAGTTACACAGTTCCATTTTTTGTTGCTAGGCAACATTAGAAGACTTGGCAAACATTCGTGGACAGCTCAGTATAGGTGATCACCATGGCTAAAGTTTATTTTTCTATGAATACTTATATATACCCATGCCATCTATCTTTAACCAATAGGGGAAAGTAATGTTTCAGAGTTTTGAGCTGTTACCATGGAAACACAGCTTTAAAACCCAGGTTTTTTAAGAAATAACTGGTATTTTCTACTGACCTCTTGACTTTTAAAGTTAATATCAAATAGTCGAATGCAATTTAAGTGAACAGGGTCCTATACCTATCACGGCCACCTGCACATAGCGATATATTTTGTGGGGTATCCTTCCCTAATATACATACCATAGAAACGGAAAGTAGTGTGTTTATAAAGTAAATTGGTTGCTAGACAACCAAAATAAAGGATACGCATATTTGTTTTTTTTCTTTTGTAGCATTTTATGTAACACTTAGATTGTTCAGTAGACGAAATGGAGTCAAGAGCTTAAATGCTACCTATGAGCAAAATTGAAAGACTTTGAATGACCGTGGATATGCAAAAATAGTGTAAACGTGGCCATGCATCTTCAAGTCCTTCCACAAAACATCCCATTGCTATGGCAACTGATCAATCACAAACATATTGTTTATATTCCTGAATTGCTAAGATGTTGTACTTTTATTGTGGTGAAATTTAACTAAATGCACATACAGATTTTCAGACTATGAAGAAAGTATCATTCTTTATTGGATGACCCTCGTATTCTGCATGTTTGAAATGCTTATCTTTAAAATGGCTCAAGCTATCAAACTATATGTACGGTTTGCGTGTTTTTATAAAAGCTTAGGCTGGAGTTCTTGTGGAATAGCTTATATCGGGTAATTTATCCTTGCACGCAATATGACTCGCGTGTTTTCCTAGTCGTATCTTATTACCCTTCCTACACCACAATAGAATGAAGTCGCCTTCACTGTCGTCTGCTGTTGTACTTTGTTATCAAAAAAAAACAATATACATGGACCCAGATCAGACTTAGGTAGCAGTCTGATGAGATTCGTATTTTTTGCTTGCATCTGGGAAATAATTTGAGAGTTAAGTGAAATATGCAGAGAATTTATCTTCCAGTTTTGAAAGGCAACGCGTAGCCAGAACACTAAAATTAAAGTAATGTAGTCAAAGAAAGACTACTGAAACGAACAGCGATTCTCATCATTTCATCTTTTTTTTCTAAATGGGGACTTTCTTAAATGAAAGAATTTGCTCCCTCTGGGAGCTATTTCTTTCATTTAAGAGCAGTCTCTTACGTTTTGAAAAAAACTACTTCCACCCTATTTGCTTTCCTTTTATTAAGTATAATTTTCATTACGCTCGTGCGTAACATCGTAGCGAGATCTACGCCTTTGAAAGGTTAAATTGCCATATAGTTGATTGATATCCCTTCATAGATAATAAGTACGTCAATGCATACAAACACATTCCAAGGTATACGTATCTCGTACGCACATAGCACAAAGACTTTAATATACATGCACTATTGGGTCAAATATGGCTCACTGTGTAAGTAACGTAAACCATGTACAATGTACAAACGAGTCATTGAATCATGTTCACCAATCTAATTCAAGTTCGAAGTAATTTAAACGCTTTGATCTGAACACTGTGTATAGTTGCTTTCATTGCTCTATGTGTTTGGCCCTTGGTTTGTTGGGAGTTCGTAGTGTCCTGTTTAGCTTTGCAGTCATCTTGCTGCGGAAGATAGAGCTGGGTTTTTTTCTTTAATTGTCTTGTTGATGTCAAGCTGTTAGTGTTCTATGTGTCTTCTTCCTCATGGTGCCAGGTGTTGGTCTGAAGTGTGTGATTGCGGCATTTTCTGATCAAAATCACTTGATGTGTTGAAAACCAGGCATGCAGACTGTCGCAGAATATTCCTAATTCATGCCACTTTAAAGAACGTTTAATTAATATTTTTTTCAATTGATCAGACAAATAATTCTTTTGAAGTTGTCAACTAAATCATCATAAAATGCTGGCTCTGATATGCCCTGTTGAAAAATGAGATTTTAAACCAATATCATGATAGTTAATAAGCTTTCTGTGGTAGGATTAAAAAAGTTTATGAAGGTTATGATATCGATAGCCTTATTTCAGCATTTTAGCAGTCGACAATTTCTTTCTATTGTTGAAGTCACTGCAATTAGAACGTACTCTCGGAAAACAAATAAGCTAAGAAATATATACACCATAGCATTGGGAGCGAGAAGCATCGCCATCAAGAAATATTCTGTAGGTAACTTCTACAAAAATTGCTGAGACGAATTTGATCCAACGAGAAGCGTGACCTTAACGGGGTGTAGCTAATTGGGGCAATGATAACATAAACAATCTTCTCTGAAACTACTGATCAGAATTTAAACTATTTTCAAAAATGTATACAAGGAGACGTGGCAAGATTTCCTCGTGTAGCTTTATATTAAGCATAGATCAGCTGCTTCTCTGAAACCAATGGTCACTAGGTGACAACCTTAATAACAGATGACATAAAGTTGATCTTTCTAAAACAGTGCCGCTGAGGGGTGTGGCTTATGTCACTATATGAAAACATATCCCACTATAAGAACCGTTTAGCATCGCTGAAGAGATGGAAATAATAATCACTTTACGACACTCTACACAAATAGTTAAAACCAATTTGTCACTCAAACAAATGGCCGCCAAGGGTTGCTGCCAGTTTCCCTTACGAATATATACTGAGATTTTCAAACAAAACACAGTCGAGCGATCCTGGCACACTTGACCCCCTTGTTGTACTTTATGACCTTATTCATTTCGCGAATCACTACATTAAAAAAGCAGCAATCACTGAATGGCTATAAAATCCGTTTCTGGAGAAATCAAGTAACTTGTAAGTGGTTGATATTTCAGTATTTGGCGATACAATGATACGATTTTCTACGTTAAAACATGCAGGGCATGTGATTACAGGTAATTTTAATGGCATTCCTGACGCTAGAGTTCGTAATATTATTTCTAAAGGTCCAAAATATAGATTCCTCTCTAACATTGATTTCCCTCAATGTCGTAGAGAGATCGCTGCTTCTTTAAATGACTTAAGTAATCGTTAATGAAAACGGGGAAATGTTGACCCTCATGCCGTAAAGGAATGGAAGATCATTGATTCTCGTTTTTCATTTTACTTTCGTAATACACATCTTTTACCCCCTAAATCTAAATCTTCTTTTCGTCATCTTAAACGAGGTATCCAGGATTTTCATATGAACTAAGTTTTGGTTCCGACAGATAAAGCTGCTAACAATGTTGTAGTTGTTTGACGATTTATCATATTAAAACTCTTAAGCGTGAGCTTGTTGGCACTAATACCTATAAACTGCAGCCTTCTTTGAGTGAGAGGATGATTGTCGATGGGCATGGATGTCATACAGCCCTACATTTCGGTGTCAAAGCTTAAGAAAATCAAGACAAAGTTCCTACGTTGTACTGGTTACCTAAACTCCATAAAAACCGCTATAAAACAAGATTTATTGCTAGTTCTAGTTTTTGTACGACAACAGAACTCTCTTAATTGTTAACCTCGTGTCTTACAGCTGTTAAAAACATGTTATCAAGTGTTGTGAAAAGGTATATAAGAGATCTGGTAAAAACCTATTTTGGTCTATTAAAAATTCAGGTGAAATTTTAGATAAACTAAAAGCCAGAAATTTCAATGCGACCAGTTTGTCTACTTATGATTTTTTACTCTTTACACTACTTTACCTCATAATTTAATTAAAGATAAACTTACTGATCTTATTAAAAAAAACTCTTCCAGAGAGAAGGCTCTCCTTACCTTACATGTAATGACTGAAATGCATTTTTTACTTCGGAAAAACCTAAAAATATCATACAGGGTCATGTTAAAATGTATGTGATCCGCTGACCTTTTTGTTGGACAACTTTTTCATTCGATTTGGCACCAAGCTGTATAGAAAAGTAGCTGGGATTCCTTTGGGCCCTGATTGCAGATTTATTCCTGTTTTGTTATGAGATGGACTTTATGATGTTTCTTTCTGGTGATAAGCAGGCTGGTGTTATTGATGCGTTTAACACTACATCCAGATATTTGGACGATATTTTAAACTTTAATAATGTTTATTTTGACAATATGGTAAGTCAAATATACCCTTCAAAGCCCCAACATAAAGCCAATACCTGTTATACAAAAGCTGAATTTTTAGACTTGCATTTGTCTATTTCTAATGATATTGTTTCTACCAAAAATTATGATAAATGTGACGACTTTGATTTTGAAATTGTCAATTTCCCTTGTTAAGATGGTGATGTTCCTCGGTCTACATCCTATGGAGTCTATATCTTTCAACTCATTCGTTTTGCTAGAGCATCTAGCTATAGAACTGACTTCAACACCTGCACTAAATTGTTGACTCAGAAATTTCATAAACAAGGCTATCGGTATCATAAACTTCGCAAAACCTTTTCTTAATTTTATAGACAATACTATGATTTGATATCTAAATTCCAATTTGGACTTAAATCTTTTTTGCGTCCAAGGACTTTCAGAACCTGAATTCTATGGGGACTTGGTGTATAAAGTGAAGAAGATTGTTGGCTCTAATAGTTTTTGAGCGCAGTTCATTAAAATAAGTTCCCATTATAAAAAGATTGGCTATAACATTAAGGTATTGCAACAGAATGCATGCTTGGTGGTCAACCTAATCACGGTTGGCAACCTTGCTTTCCTCTTTAATTGCACGCTGGTTAGTCAGACTTCAGACTCTATGACGGTTTTGACTTAAAGACTTATCTATTGATGAGATGGTAGGGGCTGATGCTTTGGCTGTTTGTCGGGCCCACCGGGGTTTACCTGTTGAATTTATTTTGCTTCGGTATTCAGTTTTATTTACTGTTGAGTCCTTATCTTCGCTTTATCTCCTTTTTTATATCTTGATTTATATGTTCTAGGAGATGATGCATTGATAAGTTAGGGGTCTTTCATGCAAACCAAACATCTATTATGCGTCTTGATCCACATCTGAACTAAGGGTTAGGTTGGTGACCCTTAAACCGGTTTAAGCCCTCCAGTAAAGTATTTAACTGACCGTTCCAAGGCGGTACTTCTTTTGTGGATCTTTTGTGTGTTTTTTCTGTCTTGTGTTTGCTTTGCCTTTGTGCGCGTCTGCTTATATGTACCTTGTGGTCACCTACTGGGAAAGGGCTGCCCTCTTGGCTCTCGTATGTAGTGTCTAACTGTGAGTTTGTCACTTTCCCATTGGTATCCTGGGTCAGGTGTGGTACTTGATTGTATCGATTCCTGATCTGTGAACCCTTACTTACTTTGCTTATATTTATTTTATCTCCTTTTTTATATCTTGATATGGATAAGTTATGGGTCTTTCACGCAAACTAAACATCTATGTATCTTGATCCACATCTGAACTAAGGGTGATGTTGGCCCCGTGAAGCTGGTTTAAGCCCTCCAGTAAAATATTTTTACTGACCGTTCCAAGGCAGTACTTCTTTTGTGGATCTTAATTATATCATGTGCTTGTCATACCTTCGCGTCTGTTTATTGCTGCCTTGTGGTCACCTGCTGGTAAAGGGCTGACCTCTTGGCTGTCGTTTGTGTTTTTAATTATTTGTTTGTTACTTTCCCATGTGGTATGGTGGGTCAGGTGTGGTACTTGATTGTATCGATTCCTGATCATTGCCACCTTTCTTACTTTGTAACGCCAACATTTCTAGAGGTAAGTGATTCTTCTTTGGGATGCTGATTATCAGTCTATTGTTTGCAGATGACAAGAAAGCTTTTGGATTGCTAGCAAAGGGAAGGAACTGTCGTTCTATGCGATATTTAATGTATGTATGTGCTGATATTTGCGATGGCCCTGCCTATCGATGGATCCCTCGCTAGTTTAAATTTTGAAGTAGTCATTATCCTAGTTTTTGATATGCAACAATTAGCCACACGCTCTAGCCTCCATGTTTTTGACATGTCAAAGTGCATTTCAGCTACTTTGGTAGAGATTCATCCATAGATCATTTCTGTAAAGTATAATAATAATTGTTCATTAAATACAGTAAAACCTGTGTAAAACGGCCATTCAAAAAAAGACAAAACAAAGATCGTAATGACAAATGGTAGCTTAATGAAGGTCGAAAGTATTGCAGAATATTTCCCTTGGAGTAGTCTGCAATACTAAGTGATAAATGGTCTTGAAAACCAATTTTTGTTCTTTCTGAGAGTGGCCATTTTATACAGATTTTACTTTGTGTCATTTAAAAGGTTAACCTTTGGAAACAAAGAATACGCTAAAGAAATGAACGTACAAAGTCTGTCAATTGTCCGGGTCAGACAAGCTAGTTTCAGCCTTTTAGGCTTCATCAGTGACCCTTATGGTTTCAAAATTCCACAATGGAATCCATGACCCCAAAGGACACAAAAATAAAATCTGTACTATGGGGTAGGACATGGAGATGGTCTACCGACCTAACATAGTCCAACTCACCAGCTGTAGTGAAGTCAAATATGTTCCTGAAAAGGTTGTCCTTAAGAAGCAAATGGTACACAAAAAGAACCGAAAGTGTAGAGTGTGCAAAATCTCTGGGTCATCTTACATAAGACACGGAGAGGGGAGTTGCTGACGTAATTACTATATGTGATTGGACTATAATGAAAAAGAATAACGACTATAGAGAGAGAACATGGTTATCTCTCTGTCACGTGTGAAATAAACTGCAGTAGCTTGGAGATGTGTTTGTTAATCGGTGATGCAACACATGTTGAAATACCACCAGAAGTTCTCCAACAATTAGTATGAACATAATCCTAAATATCAAAACCATTTTATGAAAATGGTATCATCTGGTTTAAGAAATGTTTTATGAAGACACTAGTTTATATTTAGAAAGCAAGCAGAAGCAAGCAAGGGCAAGCAAGAGATGTTTAATCATAATTCGATTTCAAACATCGACAATTCCTTTTTAAAACCCAGGCTTGAAAAAAATATAAGATGTAATAAAATCATGAATTCATTGAAAAGTTCTAGACAATCGCTACAGCGAGCCTTTAGCGAGCTGAGCATTGGATGAAGGGTCTCAATCGAAACTGCCTCGGCCAATTCCGTGGAATCAGACCTCGGATGTACATCGACGATCTACTTTAATAATGTGACGCTGATGTTACAAAACGTGACGCTGACGCCACAGAAACCATGCCAACATAATAACAAGTAAATTTGCAGCAAAATAAACGGTTATAAATTAAGTTTGTGTTGTTGTTGTTGTTTTTTTCCAATAAAATATCGCTATAGCGACATTTTATTGAAAAATACCAAAACGTGTATTCTGCTAATTAAACTTGTTGGGTAATCAGAAAATGGACTTCAATAGGGCTGAACCCACATGCTACAGATATTATTTTCCTTACGCCAATTCCGGCTAACAAAATGGAGCTTATTCGTGCATTGTAGTGCCACAAAATGCTCCATACACAATATGCTCTCTCGAGGAGCATATTGTGTACCCTGCATACACAATATGCTCCCCCTTAAATCGGGAGCATATTGTGTAGGACATGTATCATACCTACACAATATGCTCCCTAGCTGAGGAGCGCAGACGTGGTAGAGTGCTTGATCAGATATCGATGGGTTGCGGGTTCGAGCCTCACCTGAAGCACTGCGTTGTGTTCTTGAACATGACAATTTATCCTCTGCTCAGTATTGGTTTCCCCCCGATGAAATCGGAGGGATATTGTTTTGGCGTCGGTCGTGTGTCCACCCTTCTGTCTGTCTATCTGTCTGTCCACCTGTACTTCCAGAAACATACCTAAGTACCTATTAGTCAGATTTGATGCATTCTCCGATCCCTTGGGTAGATTTAGGGGATCGGGCGAGTCCAAAATGATTTTTTTCTGAATATTGTCATGCAGCATACAAAATTAAAGGGAACAACACACACAGCAACATGATAGCAATTACTAAGCACTCAGAGACATTCTGGACCACTGAGGAAGGGGGTGAAAAGGTCAACACATTTTCACCTTGAAATAAGTCATGTTTCATATCAAATTAAATGGCACGTAGAGCACCTTGAAAACAAGCATTCTGTCCTTACATACACCCCAACCCTTTGGGTAGTGGCAAAGGGTCAAATATTCATTTTTTGAATATGGTCATGTTGCATATCTAATAGGAGGGACTTACGCATGCAGCAACATGATAGCAAGTATTGTTCCAGAAGACAAACCCTCGACTTCGGGGATGGGGTCAAAGGGTCAAAACGTTTTTTTTTCTATAATCAATCATGTTGAAGATCGGAATAATGTGAATGGAGTGTAAAGCACACTGAAAGTACAAATGTCAAAGATTTACCCACACTAGATGCCTGGCGCGTTTTTAAAAGGTCATTTTCTTTTTTTAAGCTGAAAGTGGTAAGAACATCAAATTAAAAGGGGGAGAAGTGTAGACTTACTTTAAGGTGGCCAATCACGTGGTCTGACTGATTGGGTTCACGGACTGCACAAACCAGTAATCGGACATCAAAAATAAGGAAATTCTGCTGGTGTGCGTTATATGCTCGCAGCATATTGTGTACCTTACCTACATAAATTTGCTTACATTATCATAATTCTACCAAGGTAGCACATTGTGTACCTTAACCTACACAATATGCTCACATTCTCATAATAATTCCAAGGTAGCATATCGTGTACCTCACCTACACAATATGCTCCCATTATCATAATACTACCAAGGTAGCATATTGTGTACCTTACCTACACAATATGCTCCCATTATCACAATACTACCGAGGCGGTAGCATATTGTGTACCTTACCTACACAATATGCTCTCATTATCATAATACTACCTAGGCGATAGCATATTGTGTACCTTACCTACACAATATGCTCCCATTATCATAATACTACCAAGGTAGCATATTGTGTAACTTGCCTACACAATATGCTCCCATTATCATAATACTACCCCATTATCATAATACTACCAAGGTAGCATATTGTGTACCTTACCTACACAATATGCTCCCATTATCACAATACTACCGAGGCGGTAGCATATTGTGTACCTTACCTACACAATATGCTCTCATTATCATAATACTACCTAGGCGATAGCATATTGTGTACCTCACCTACACAATATGCTCCCATTATCATAATACTACCAAGGTAGCATATTGTGTACCTTACCTACACAATATGCTCCCATTATCACAATACTACCGAGGCGGTAGCATATTGTGTACCTTACCTACACAATATGCTCTCATTATCATAATACTACCTAGGCGATAGCATATTGTGTACCTTACCTACACAATATGCTCCCATTATCATAATACTACCAAGGTAGCATATTGTGTAACTTGCCTACACAATATGCTCCCATTATCATAATACTACCCCATTATCATAATACTACCAAGGTAGAATATTGTGTTCCTTACCTACACAATATGCTCCCATTATCATAATACTGCAAAGTTGCATATTGTGTGCATTACCTACACAATATGCTCCAATTATCATAATACTACCGAGGCGGTAGCATATTGAGTACCTTACCTACACAATATGCTCCCATAATCATAATACTACCTAGGTAGCATATTGTGTACCTTACCTACACAATATGCTCCAAATATCATAATACTACTAAGGTAGCATATTGTGTACCTCACATACACATTATGCTACAAATATCATAATTACTACTAAAGTATCATATTGTGTACCTTACCTACACAATATGCTCCCATTATCATAATACTACCAAGGTAGCATATTGTGTGTATTACCTACACAATATGCTCCAATTATCATAATACTACCGAGGTAGCATATTGTGTACCTTACCTTCACAATATGCTCTCATTATCATATTACTACAAAGGTAGCATATTATGTACCTTACCTACAAAATATGCTCCTAATATCATAATACTACCAAGGTAGCATACTGTGTGCATTCCCTCACAATATGCTCCAATTATCATAATACTTTCAAGGTAGAATACTGTGTACCCTACCTACACAATATGCTCCAATTATCATAATACTATAGAGGTTGCATATTGAATACATTACCTACACAATATGCTCCCATTATCATAAAACTACCGAGGTAGCATAGTGTGTGCCTTACCTACACAATATGCTCCAATTGTAATAATACTACCGAGGTAGCATATTGTGTACCTTACCTACATAATATGGTCCTATTATCATAAATCTACTGAGGTAGCAAATCGGGTACCTTACCTACACAATATGCTTTATCATAATACTACCAACGTAGCATATTGTGTGCTCTACTTACACAATATGCTCCTTTTATCATTAAAATACCAAGGTAGCATATTGTGTACCTTACCTACACAATATGCTCCGAATATCATAATACTACCAAGGTAGCATATTGTGTGCATTACCTACTTTATATGCTCCAATTATCATAATACTACAGAGGTAGCATTGTGTGTGCCTTACCTACACAATATGCTCCAATTTTCATAATGTACTGAGGTAGCATATTGTTTACCTTACCTACAAAATTTGCTCCCATTATCATAAATCTACTGAGGAAGCAAATCGTGTACCTTACCTACACAATATGCTCTATCTTAATACTACCAACGTAGCATATTGTGTGCCTTACTTACACAATATGCTCCTTTTATCATTAAAATACCAAGGTAGCATATTGTGTGCCTTACCTACACAATATTCTCCCAATAATGTAGCATATTGTGTGCATTACCTACTTAATATGCTCCAATTATCATAATACTACCGAGGTAGCATATTGTGTACCTTACCTACACAATATGCTCCCATTTTCAAACTACTACCAAGGTAGCATATTGTGTACCTTACCTACACAATATGCTACCTTGGTGGTATTATGATAAGGGAGCATATGGTGTAGGTAATGTACACAATATGCTACATTGATAGTATTATGATAATGGGAGCATATTGTGTAGGAAGCGTACACAATATGCTACCTTGTTAGTTTTATAAGAATGAGGTAGTAATATGATAATCGGAGCATATTGTGTAGGTAAGGTACACAATATGCTACCTTTGCAGTATAAAGATAATGGGAGCATATTGTGTAGGCAGGGGAACACAATATGCTACCTTGGTTGTATTATGATATTAGGAGCATATTGTGTAGGTTAGGGACACAATATGCTAGCTCGGCAGTATTAAGATAATGGGAGCATATTGTGTATGCTGGGTACACAATATGCTACCTTAGCAGTATTAAGATAATGGGAGCATAGTGTGTATGTTGGGTACACAACACGCTACCTTGGCAGTATTATGATAATGGGAGCATATTATGTGTGTAGGGTAGACATTATGCTACCTTTGCAGTTTTATGACAATGGGGGCATGTTCAGTATGTAGGATACACAATAATTCACCTTGATTATATTAAGATCATGGAAGCATATTGTGTAGGTAAGGTACACAATAAGCTTCTTTTGCGGTTTCAGATAATGAGAACATCATAGTGTGTGGGTATGGTACACAATGTACTACCTTTTTAGGTTTACGATAAGGGGAGCATATGGTTCAGGTAGGGTACACAATATGCTATATTGGTTTTGTTAAGATAATCAGAGCAAATTGTTTATGTAGGGTACACTCTGGTAGTATTAAGATAATGGGAGCAGTTGTGTATGTAGGGCACAAACTATGTTACTTCGGTAGTATTAAGATAATGGGGGCATATTGTGTAGGTAGGGCACATAATATGCTACATGTACCTGATGTATTATGATGATTGAAGCATATTGTGTAAGCTGGGTACACATTACGCAACCTTAGTAGTTTTATTTTACTGGGAGCGTATTGTGTAGGTACGGTTCAGTATAATGCTACTTAGGTAGAATCATTGTGATGGTATACTATTCAAAGTTAGATAACGCTATATGTTTAGAATTTGTAGAACAAGAAACTACTGCACCGAAGGATATGAAGTAAGCGCATACATTAAATTATCACCATAAAACGGCCAGTAGAAAGCAAATTGTCAAAATACATTATTCAAGTTTACTCAGTATTAGTTCTGATCATAATCTTAAAACATACAATATATGATTCGTCACCTTTATAATGAATCGTCTCATATCTTTGTGAGCGCCCGCTTATTAGTAAGTGCCAATGCAGAACATTGTATGTTTCTGTGGTCAATACCTGAATTAACCGCGTTCAGAAAGACTCTATTCATGCCTTCCAACAAGTTTCAGTATAACTTGACATACATGTATGGTTTGGAAAGTTATGCCTTTTGAAAAAAATCAAAGATTGTTGCCATGGGAGCCAAATTGGATATCAGAATCGAATGATGCAAGCAATTCTGAAATTTCCATGTTGCCACTATCCCTCCAACCAAGTTTAGATTCAATCTGACGTACGGGTGGGAAAAGATGGTCTTTGAAGGATATCAAGATGGCTACAATGGTATTCCAATGGAACAGGTATAGCATTTATGAATGTCCATGTTGTCCTCGACTCATACAGGTTCACCACATTTCTACATTTAATCCCCGGGGTTTCCCCATTTTTCCTTACTACGGTTTCCAAAGTTTGATTCCATGTCGGGTAAGAAGCCAAATTTGGAGAAAACGTCTCCAAAATATTGTTGATGGGGATTAAAGACCACTATAATACAATTATGATGCGGGCATGGCTTTAGACACAAGGTTCGGAAGATAGACAGATGGATGTCGAAAGGACAGTTAGAAAAAAGGCGAACATAGCACGAGACATGTTTTAAAAGAGGATATTGTGTACCCTCGGACGACCACTGAAATAACATATGTACCGACCCTACACAATATGCTCCTCTAGTAGCATATTGCGATGCAGGGTACACAAAATGCTCCAGCAGAGCATATTATGTATGCAGGGTAAATACTATGCTCCTCGAATGAGCATATTGTGTAGGGGAGCATTTTGTGGCTCTATAGTGCATAGTACTATGCGTAATGCGCCTTACGTACACCCAAAGCTTGATTCGATTCTCGAATAGTGCCGGTTTTCCCGATTGAAAGAGTGTGCAGAAACCACAGAATCGTCTTGCAACAGACTATAAGCTAGGTGGTCAACCCATTCACGGTTGGCAACTTTTATTTCCTCTTTAATTGCATGCCGATGGGTCGGACTTCAGACTCTATGAGGGTTCCGACTAAAAGACTTCTCTATTGATGAGATGGTAGGGACCTGATACTTTGGCTGTTTGTCGGGCCCACCGGGGTTTACCTGTTGGATTTCTTTTGCTCCATTATTCAATTTATTTACTGTTGAGTCCTTATCTTTGCTTTATCTCCTTATTATATATTGAATTATATGCTCTTGAAGATGATGCATTGATAAGTTAGGGGTATTTCATGCGAACCAAATATCTATGGGTCTTGATCCACATCTGAATTAAGGGTGAAGTTGGCGCTGTGAAACCGGTTTAAGCCCTCCAGTAAAATATTTTACTGACCTTTCCAAGGCGGTCTAACTGTGATTTTGTCACTTTCCCATTGATATACTGGGTAAGGTGTAGTACTTGATTGTATCGATTCCTGAACTTTGCACCCTTACTTACTTTGCATGTTGTTCATACTGTTTACGAGCTTCTGGAAACGACATGTTTTATTCACATTTTCTCTTCACTTTCTCTCAAGCTTTCATTGTTTTGAGTTTGCAGAGTGGTCACTTGAGCAGTCCACACATTTGGCAGGTCTTTCACACTGGCCAGTTGGGTATTGTTCGTTTATGCATACAGCTTGTTTATCACATTTGTTTTTGTAAAGACCGACATTTCACATTGATAACATCGAAGTAGTTTTTAAATGTAGACATCAACTTTTACTTCATAAAGGCCTATTTTGGCATTTGTTGGTAAGATTAGTGTATTGGAAATATTTACATTTTCAAAGCAAGCCTTTAATGAATCTTTAGATAAGATATATTACATATATATGATTGGCAACTGTCAAGCTCACTTGCCCGTGCAATACGCTTCGAACATCGAATTCATTCGCCAGAGGTGACACTGTTGTTGTGATTTACAACGAGCCATACCTGATTCGCACGTGCAAAACACGCCTCTTTGTTGCTTCAATGGCTGTCCGCGGTCTCATTGGCTGTTTCGCTTTTCCGTTTTACACTCCAACAAAACCGTTGATACATTTATATATTATATACAAACTGTTTTGTTTCCTAAATTATAGATAATATCTATATATTGGATAATGTAAATACAAGTTATAAATTCTATGAGCAGACCATAAATTGAATGTATTGCTTAAAGTGTTTGTTCTTGACTTTCAACATTTTACTTGAATCAAAAATAAATATTTCATTATGTACTGATTTAATCTTCATAGATCATTTATTCATCTGCTAAGTTAATAACTATTTATCAGCTTTATGCAAACATCTGGGAGCAGCCATCTTACAGCAACACACACACACGCATTTACCTGAGTTTACCTCTTTATGCAGGTCAGCTAAAGAATTGAAGCAGCACCTTCAGTCAATTTCTTCATTGCAATATTGGATAATTGATATTCTGTTTTAATTACAATAAACGGTCAGATCAATGCAAATTAGATGTTTCATCTGTCAAAAGAAAAGTATTCTTTAGTTTTCAATAAGTTTCATGTGATTTTAATCTATCTTTTTGTACACAAAATGAAGGAAATCGTTACAAAATATGTCGTCTACTATAGTAATGATTAGCGCTTTAAGGGTTAATTTTTTGGAATAAATATTAAATATCGGTCAGGTATCATAATATACATATCAGCGCATCCACTGCTAAAAATATTACTCGGAAACACTGTTATTTTTGACATTATCAAGGATATATAACTTTGCTTGTCACAATATGTTGTGTGTAAGTAGATGGAAGTGCTTCCAGTTTTCTAGTGTAGAGCTCATTGACTTGAAAATAGCCAGACCCCTATGGACAAGCAAAAGTAATTAATTACAGGTTAATCGAAGAGCATTCACAATTAATTCCTGCCGTACTGTAAGCTTTATAATAAATGCATTTGAAAAAAAAAATGTGAATTTTCCCTTTAAATGTTGCTTGGTTGAACAGCACCACCGCGATGAACATTGATTCTATCAACACTTGAAAAGCGAGCAAACACTGGAGTTCAATGTATATATACCATTGAACTCCAGTGTTTGCTCGCTTGTCTGCATGCTCACCTATGCCCTTCGATTTACGAAGCATTTTAGTCCACAGGGGTATTCAGTTATAGAGCTTTTTTCCGGCGCGTGAAGTACCTAATATCTACTTAGTTTGAAGCTTATAACCCACTTTTGCTTGTCTCAAAGATTGTGTGTACATGACCAATGCTTGCAATAATGAGATAACCCATTCCTAAACACAAATGGAAAGTTTAAAATTTATATTTGAATACAGTAAAACCTGTGTAAAACGGCCACTGTCAAAAGACCAAAAATGTTTTTCGAAGTAAGTAAGGGTGCAAAGATCAGGAATCGATACAATCAAGTACCACACCTGACCCAGGAAACCAATGGGAAAGTGAGAAACTCACAGTTAGACAGCACAAACGAGAGCCAAGAGGTCAGCCCTTTCCCAGCAGGTGACCACAAGGCACATACAAACAGACGCGCACAAAAACATAGCAAACACAAGACAGAAAAAAAAGATCCACAAAAGAAGTACTGATTATCGCTTAATGCAGTAAAAAGTATTGCAAAATGCTCCAAGATCCCCCAAGGGGAGCATTCTGCAATACTTTCGACCTTTATTTAGCTACCGTTTGTCATTTAGATCTTTGTTTTTATCTTTTTTATACCCCGCCACACTTTAGTGTCGGGGTATTATGTTATACCTTTCGGTGTCTGTCCGTCTGTCCGTCCGTCCGTCCGTCCGTCCGTGCTCACCATATCCGATCGATAACTTGAGTATTTATTCACGGATTTTTTTTTCAAATTTTGCATACATATTGTTATCGGCGATGAGTGGTATGGGATTTTTAATGGGCAAAATCCGTCCATTTTTAACGGAGTTACTGCCCTTTTTCGTATTGGAAAAATGGTTTCTGGCCTGTTATTCCTTTACTGTTCATGATATCTGAATGAAACTTCACAGATATGTTGCACATCAAAGGTTACATATTGTGACTAAGGACCGTCACTCTGACCTTCCCAGTTTGTGAGTTATCCGCCCTTGATAGGTCTGAAAAAAGGTTTTTGACCTATTGTTCCTTTACTATATGGAATATCTGAATATAACTTCACAGATATGTTTCACATCAAAGGTAACATATTGTGACTAAGAACCGTCACTCTTACCTTTCCCGTTTGTGAGTTACCCGCCCTTGATTGAATTAAAAAAAGTTTTTTACCCGTAGTTCCTTTACTATGTGGAATATTTAAATGAAACTTTACAGATATGTTTCACATCAAAGGTTACATACTGTGACAAAGAACCATCACTCTTACCTTTCCAGTTCATGAGTTATCTGCCCTTGATTGATCTGAAAAATAGTTTTTGACCTGTAGTTCATTTACTATATGGAATATCTGAATGAAACTTCACAGATATGTTGATCATCAAAGGTTACATATTGTTACTAAGGATCGTCACTCTTACCTTTCCAGATTGTGAGTTATCCACCCTTGATTGATCTGAGAATTGGTTTTTGGCCTGTAGTTTCTTTTACTATATGGAATATCTGAATGAAACTTCACAGATATGTTTAACATCAAAGGTGACATATTTTTAGTAAGGACCGTCACCCTTACCTTTCCAGTTCATGAGTTATCCGCCCTTGATTAATCTGAAAAATGGTTTTTTTACCTATAGTTCATTTACTATATGGAGTATCTGAATGAAACTTTACAGATATGTTGACCATCAAAGGTTACATATTGTGGGTAAGGATCGTCACTCTTACCTTTCCAGATTGCGAGTTATCACCCCTTGATTGATCTGAGAATTGGTTTTTGACCTGTAGTTCATTTCATCCGTCCGTGCTCACTGTTTCCGATCGATAACTTGAGTATTTATGCACAGAATTTTTTTCAAATTTTGCATACATATTGTTATTGGGGATGAGTGGTATGGGATTGTTAATGGGCAAAATCCGACCATTTTCGATGGAGTAACTGCCCTTTATCCCTTTAAAAAATGGTTTCTGGCCTGTTATTCTTTTACTGTTTATGATATCTGAATGAAACTTCACAGATATGTTGAACAGCAAAGGTTACATATTACAACGAAGGACCGTCACTCTTACCTTTCCAGTTCATGAGTTATCCGCCCTTGATTAATCTGGAAAATGTTTTTGACCTGTAGCTCCTTTACTATATGAAATATCTGAATGTATCTTCACAGATATGTTGACCATCAAAGGTTACATATTGTGACTAAGGACGTCATATCACTGTCTATCTCAGTTCTGTTGCTATTTAGGCATTATATATCTCACAAAATAACTTTTGGTGCCCCCAGCAGTGGCGGGGTATTATGCAGTGCTTGCGGTGCTTTTATTTAGTGGCCGTTTCACACAAGTTTTACTGTAGTAGAAATTATTCATATGAAATCTCAGCAGCGTCCTGTGGCTGTATTCATTTAGAATATTCAAAAACCTAATAAGAAGAAAACGAAATTCCACACTTGTTGCTCCCATTACGCCGTTACGCACGTGCGTACTGAAAATTGTAGATCAGGAAAATCACTTTATGTAAAGTGTTTCCTTTAAGAGAAGTCTAACTTTTAATTAGCGGTGCAATTGACAAGAATCGTAGCGGTTTTTTTTCAGTTGCCTGTGTCGTGCGTAACTTTTAATCAGCGCATGTCGTATGCGACATCATGTGCCTTTTCCAGCAATACTGGTAAATATTGCAGCACATTGTTTATTTATAGAAGCATTGATCACGACTTGTATCTAATTAACAACGAACATGCGTCAGAAACTAAGTGTATCTAGCAATAAATTTATATAATACCCAGAGAAACTGGAACTCATCGCAAACATCACGGAATTTGTTCTCTGTAAAGGTGGTACTCCTCTTAAAAATGATACGACACATTCGTAGTTCCCATTACGCAATTACGCACGCGCGTAATGAAAATTGAACACATTCAAGGGTAATTACCTTATTTTAATCCATGCCATAGGGGAATGCTCTTCAAATTATTTCTTTTAAGAGAAGGGGGCACAATCGATGAAAATCACTGCTCGTCTCAGTAGGCGCCATTTGATGGGCGTTTACCGTTACAGCGTTCTGGCCAAGCACTTGTACGACCGTCCATTTCTCGATTTTTCCGAGAAAACATGTGTTTAAGTGCTAATAGTAAGTGTCAATTGAACACTTTAACAAACCGTTTCTGTGAGTAAAATGAATAGTTGAGTCAAACATGAGATTATGGCACTAACTTCCAAATAAGTACCAATGTTTGTGATCAATGAAGACTCGCCGATGCGATAATATCGCATCGGAGTCTTCGCTGATCGCAAAAATTAAGTGTGGAAGAAAATGGAGTTGTATACTAACGATTTTTCTTTCACTGGATGTAAATATATACATATTTCATGTAATTGTGTGTCTATCTGTATCGTCCTTTGTATTTTATGTTCAGTGTGTTCTTCTTGAGGAGACAAGTGGCCACTGGGATGTTTGACACCCTCGTTAAACAAATAAAGCATTAAATTAAGTACAAACCTCAAACTCTACTTGATAGTGGGGCGGGATACTGAGAAAATACTTCACTTGATGATACAAGCATGAAATTTTCACCATATGTACATTACATCTCACACATTTAAAAACGTTTCCTGGCCACTTCAAATTGGGCCGTTTTCAAGATGGCCGCAAAAAAAAACAAAATGGCCGACATTTCTTCAGGGAGTGTATGAAGTAAATTGACCATATCGCAGCTCCTATTAATCATATAACAACAAATTTGGTATCAAATTGAAGCTAAATCATTGTCTTTTGGTATAAAAATCAAATATTCAATTAACTAATTTGCATATTTATAAATATTAACAAGTTTGATTTTTTGGCAAAACAATGGTAAAAATATTTAAATTAAACATATCTTAACCTCTGGTCAATGTAGAATGCCAAACGTGTTATATAACTAAAGTATAGACTTAGTAATATTATAAATTACCATAATTGCACTTCAGCTCATTAGAATATTCATGAATATTCATTACAATAGATAATACAAAACTTAAGCTCCATCGTTCCACTTTCTTCCAAGACTGGCCAATATGCAAATGAGCTAAATAAATATTCATGAATATTAATCACCTATTTTACTTTGCTAAAAAATCTAGAAGTTGAAACGAAAATTAATCCAGTCTCAGGTTGTGGTGATCTACCTTTGATAAAATTGTTTCCAATCAAAAGTCTGGTCCACTCTTAGGTCTATTTACCATTGTTTATGCAAATAAGCTAATCGATATAAGTCGTGTATAAAGAAAGCTACATGTATTACGCTTAGGCAACCTAGTACATCGGCGTAATTAGTAGATTGACCACTAATAAACGGCTTACTAAAATAGAAAGTTGTGCACTTTTTTAAAGGTGTTGCACGTATATCCGTTAAATACACAATGATCAAATAAGCAATTAAATTTGAACCCATTTAGCGCTATATTGCCTTTTCTGCGCTAAATTGATTTCTGCATTTCTTATTGTATTATCAATATTTTAAAATGATATTCAATATCATTTGCTTTTTTGTCGAATGGAAAATTCCTCTTTTTTATGGGCATAGTGCTTATAGCATAATGATCGAATGTCGTCCAAATAATTGCCATTTTGCATGATACTCTATCTAACGTTTCTGTGAAAATGATTAACTATCAAAGAAAAAGGCCAAAGAACGTAATTTAGTTAACTCTCTGTAATTCAAATCCTGTTTGTTCGAAGTATCTACCAAAAGTGTAGATAACTTGGAATAATGTTGCAAATATATAAATAAGTATTTGATATTTCAACATTATTATTCCGATCCAGGAAATACATTCAACTTCTTTTTTTATTCTTTGCGTCCACGGGGTTAAATCAGTACTAAGAAGTGGATAAAGTGTATTGCCCCAAGGACACAACACAGTGACTCCGCCGGCATATACACTTAAATGACTGTCTGTCTATAAAAGGCTGTAAGGTAACTGATTGCAATACAACAGGGTGACAGCCATTACGTCATAATGGCGTGAAACACATGTTGTGGAGATAGATAGCTCCTAACGAGTTGAGCGAAGCGGTGCTCATACTATACATAATACCAAAAGTTTACACTTTGAACTAACGAATATATCTTTATTGTTTTTGATTTTAACCAAATTAAATATTGCAATGAGTTTCTGGTACCTGCCCTAACCTAATTCACGAAATATTTCCTAGCAAAATCCAAAGTTAACCAAGGCTTTGAACACGCCATTTGAAATGCCATCGATTTCCCATTAAAAATAGTGCAAGGCATTATGTCTCTGACGTATAGTTTGTTTTTGGCAGTATCTTGAAGTGGGTTCTCTTTAAAATTACAGAAAATTGTTGTCACAAACGCGCACATTAACAAGACAATATAGACTTTACAGTCTAGCTATAATCTCGTCTCATATATATGTTGTTTTACTCCTATAATGGTATTTAACTGAGACCCTTGAATTCGTGTCGTGTTTTCCTTTAGCTATGAAGGTTTTATCCATCAATCGTTTAGGTCAATAGCGATACTTGTAAGTTTTTCAGGGAAAATTCAAATTTGGATTGGTGTTAGTTTATAAGCTATTCAAGGCCTTGATGCAACGGAGATTTCTGAAGTGGATATTCCCATATGTAGGTGATTGGCTCACTGGTAAATATTCTCAAATGTACTTTGCTACAAATTGTCTGAAACAAAGATGTTCACATATGTAAGTGGTCATCTCAAGGTAAATATTCTCAAATGTACTTTGATTCAAGATGACTAAATCAAAGTCACAGACTTAAGGGAGGTGCTTGTATTTGTATGGAGTAAATCTTTCTGTATCCACATAATATACTTCCAATGGTGAGTGTTGTTTCCTCTTCTTAAAACAAAATACGTACCATTTAAATAATATGTAATTTAAAGCTCTGGGAGGTGGTTCTTGGCTGGGATTGATGATATGATACATGTACTAAGTTTCTGATGTCCTAGATGACTGCCACAGATGCAGTCTGGACTTCCCCAAATACATATGAAACTGAAGCTTGATGAATTGCTAAATACAATCTAACTCGATCTGACAGCTAAAATGGCCACAATGGTGCTATATAGAACGCCATGATTAGTCTCATGCAGGTGAGCGAGTTTGGCCTACTTAGGCCTAACGTAAAATAGTGTCTACGGTCAAAAACTGGCGAAAATGTATGTGCGTATTACTGATCAGCCGCTGCATCCATGGTGTCTTAGACTGCACTGTCACACGCACGAAATGACCCGTGATTTTTCTGAAACAGCCGTAAATTGGATGACAATAAGCGGCCTGTTGTTTTGTCGCGCATTTGACAAATTTCGACACATCGCCTAGTAGACACAGAACCTTAAAACAACGTCGTGCCTGTATGTCATCACGTCCCATCGGCGAATATACGACGTTGTTTCGAAGTTATAAGCCTACTGGGTCGTTGGTAAAGCACATTTTCCTGTGTCTAGCTGGAGCTATTCATAAAGAGTGCTGGATCGATGAAGTCGCGGAGTATGTAAACAATGGTTACAACGATATGTCTGTAAATTTCAGAGAAAGATAAGGATTAGCATATAGAGCGCTAAATAAAAAGCATTCCTTTGAATACTCCATTATGTAAACTGCACTATCTTAAGCGAGCTATAAACCGATGCATATCAAATTGAACATGGGAAAGGGGACCTAAACAACAGCTGTACATGTTGCCCAATGTAGATCTGGAATAGCTGGCTTCTACAGAAGCCAATGAATCGGGGTGAATAGTAAAGAAAAGTAAGTGAGTATGATTAGGAAATACTACAATCACAAACTGCAGACAAACCTGTGTTGCACCAGTGCAAAGCGGTCATTAAAAAATAGACAAAAAAAGAAATTAATGACAAATTGTAGCTTAATCAAGGTTGAACGTATTTCAGAATGCTCAATACTTTTGACCCGCATTAAGCGATAATTAGTCTTGAAAAACAATTCTTTTTGAGAGAAGCCGCTGAACACAGGTTTAGATACATGTATACAGCTTCTGTTTGAAATGATAGAGGAGCGAAATACGTACATGGACCCATGCTGAACAGAAAACAAAATCCGCTGTCTACAATTTGGGGTTCGCTTCCGTGTTGAGCTAAGCCGAGCCTGCTGATACTGTCCAGAGAGTGAGCAAAGAAGAAACCGAATAAACTGCGAATACGCATGCTGGTCTGTACCTTTGTTGTTCGCTTGCAACAACACCCTAAGATCTGAGTTCAAGCGCAATCCTGAAAACGTTCACCGATGGAAGTGTTCAGTCATTCTTTTCTAATGTCTGGTAAAGTATACATATTAGAGATAAGCACCGCTTACATATATTCCAAGAAAAAATAGTGAATCTTTCCAAACATGAATTTATAATTGTTACATTTATGAAATTAGATTTACGGCAAATATCGAGGTTAATGACCAGGCATGGTAGATGTACACTTAGATCTACCCCTAAAATGCCCCTATTTGCTGTCCAATTGTGGCATTTGAGCCAGTGCAGGAGATTTCCAACAATGTGGTATGTGCGACCAGCAAAGCCTCAGATCATCCTGCGCATACGCGCAGTCTGATCAGAGCCTTTGCTAGTCGCTTGAGTATTCTATGATTGTTAAGCTACTGACTGAACAACGTTTGGAGTTTCTCAGCTTAAAAGGAGGCTGCAGAAGCTCGTTCGAGTCTTCACTTGTCAAAATGTCAAATTGTTGGAAATCTCATGCAGCGGCTCATTTTCATATCGCTACGATATGAAAATTTTTAGTTTCAGATTATTTCAAAACCAAATACAAGTTCTATCTGTAAGTTTCGGATGAATATCTCTGATAGAATAAATTAATGGGGATGTAAGTAAAGAATGGCATGGTACATAGTGGAAAACGCACAAATTCAAAACACGTGATCAACTATCTTAGTCTGTAACTTAAAAGAAACCTTGAGTTCGCCAGAAATATTTTGGCACTAGAATGAAAAATAATGTCTAGAATATTATTGCATTAAAACGGATTCAAAGGATACACTTTGGGGCCCTCTATGTCACTTTTAAGGGTATACCCAAAAACGGGGGTTGGTGTACACAGGACACCGAAGATTTTACGAAATACTCAAATGACATTCTGATAGTTTTGACAGACAAAATAAATACATGGGTAACAATATATTACAAAATGATTGTTCTTTTGAAGAAAATTGGATATGAAACCCTTCTCTGAAATAATGTTCAGGCGTTGCTTAACTTTTGACGCTGTTTATAAGTGTTTTGAGAGAGAAAATAAGAATATGCACTTTTAATTGGACTATAATTGAACACATGCATGCACTGCATTCGGTGCACTATAGATTGGCAATATAATTCAAGAATATAGCCGCAGGAAATTAATGATGGCAAATTTAAAATCGAACTCGTAACACAAGTGAGTATGAACAGGTAATGTCACACTCACAGATCACAGACCAAATCATGGCACCGCGAGCAAGAGGTACAGCATACAGACACATATATGACAGCAAGAATACATTTTAAGTACAGTAAAACCCGTGTAAAACGACCACTCTCAAAAAGACAGAGATTGGTTTTCAAGACCAATTGCCGCTTAATGATGTAAAAGGTATTGCCGAATGCTCCAAAGGGAGCATTCTGCAATACATTCGACCTTCATTAAGCTACCATTTGTCATTAAGATCTCCGTTTTGCCTATTTTTTGAGTGGTTGAGAGGCCGTTTTGCACAGGTTTTACTGTAAAGTAACCATCTCTCTCTCTCTCTCTCTCTCTCAACTCGATGATTGCATAACTAGAGGAGACTGTAAGGGGATATATCTTTCAAAAACCCTTACTTGCATGATGTTTTCTGTTTAAACAAAAATTGCTTTTTATCAAGGAGACAGATACCTTTGGCCACCAGGAAAATTGTCATGCAAGTAAGAGCTTTTGAAAGACATATTCCCCGAACACAAGGCATAAATGTATGTTACTGGTCAAATCTTCGCCCTGGATTATGCTATTGCTTTGTGTGTTTGTTTGTTTGTTTGTTTAGTGCAGCTTGTAAGACTATGAGTAGCTTTCGTAGTTTCCTATTTGTTGATATAAATGGAAGCTTTCGTATGTAGAGGGCGCTTTACTTATAAATTGGAATATGATCTCATTAGGTTGCGCTGTGTCCAGCTTCTGTCACGTGTATTTATAATAAGGCGAAGCACTGTAAGAGCGCTAGATTTTGAACTTTGGGTTTACGTTTAGTTTCTAGAATGTATTTAGTTTGATTAAGGAAGATTTAATAAATTTTGTAAATTATAAAACTTGTTGTTGAAATAAAACTTAAAATTTCTAAAGCGACTGAAAAACACACCGCGAACTTACAAGACTCAACTACATAACACCTGATTGCGTTCCTTAACCCATTTAAGCCTAATGGAATTTCCCTTTCCTATCAATTAGATCAGTCCATTTTCGTTTAAAGGGATGTTGGGTGATATTTTCCGTTTTTATTCGAATTTTAATAGAACATTTCGTAAGTAAACAAAGGAGAACCTGATCAGGCGCCGCGTTCTGCGGCGTCTGATCTGGATCTCATCTGTTTGCATTTGTCCCACAAAAAGGACGCTAGGCTTGTTTGCAAGCAGAGCAGAACAATATTGAGCAGAGTAGCCTGATCAATGTCTCTTCTGTTACAATGTATGATTAGATATGACCCTACACTACTGTAGTGGACCTGACAAATAATTTCTTTGTTCTATGTACGAACGTGAAAGTCTATTTATATAATTATTCCTAGAGATTAATGGCCCAGGCAGTTCCGATTTAGGTTATAGAGTCCAAGGTTTTGTAAGATTATTCTCCCTTGATCCGCCATGTTGGGGACACCAAACACTTGATTAATCTTCAGGCTCTTAAAATTCAATGATTCCATCCTAGTTTACAATTGTTTATCGAGGGATAAAAAATAAGAACTTAAAGTAAATTAAAGTAGAGTTTCCAGCATGAAAGATAACTCAGGTGTACAAACATTTTTGACAATATGATTGCACGTGACTTTTCGTAATATCGTTTTAAGCCTGACCAGGGTCTAAATCACATTCTGCATGACTTTTAGCGTATGTCAGATACGTAGGCTAGTATAAGTAAGTTTGTCCGCTTTTCCATGCTACAGATCTTAACCCTTAACGCGCTAATCGCAACAAAAGTCGTCTGCTTTTCTCGTCTGCTGAAATGTTTAAGAAGCCTCTATAGCAAACAGTGTGGACCCAGATCAGACTGGGTCCACGCTGTTTGCTTCTATACTTAATTCGTCAGTAATGTTAGGCAATTATTTGCAGCAGACGACTTTAGCAGACGACATTTTCAGATGCATTTTTTCTTGGCGCTTTTAGGGTTAATGAATGATTTATGTATTGCATTGTGCAGTATATTTTGCAGATAGTACGATTAGTTGCAGACGTTGGTGAAGATTAGGCTATAAACAAGTCTAGTCGTGAGAGACGGAGAAACGATTACGTTAATATCGAGACATACATACATTAACCCATAAATCAAGATAAGAACCGCCTATCCTTTTTCGTGTTTCAGTATCGTATTTGCCCTTTTTGTTTTATTATACCTGTTTTAGTTTATCTTGAGATATTGCATTGCATTGGAGTATATTGCTAAATTGGTGTTTGCGTGGCTGACTGCTAAGGAACCCTATAGCTTTGTGGCTGTTTTCCAGGGAGGGGGAGGGTACGGGCCCCCTGCCCCCGCCCCCCCCCCCCCTGGAAAATCATAAAGCTACAAAGCCAGCATTCAATGTTAGGCCATCATCGACCCGCCAGCAAAACGCCATTCATTTAATTGGTGTTTCGCTGGCGGGCCAATGATGGCCCGCTTTTAGTGGCAGTTGGATCCTTTCTCCCCTAATCAGCTAAAAAAAGTAGTCAGAGTTGGACCCCCTCTGACAAAACTTTTTGGATCCGCGCATGCACGAATTTTGTGCACATATGGATATCTGTCCCTGTCAGTGGGCTGGAAAATATAGTCCATGGGCCCAGAGGGATCGCCAAGAACCCCCCTAAGGATTCTCCGGGAGTGGTATAATATTGTTCATTTGACCCCTCTAATTGAGAATCAAGATGTCAACACTCGATATCTTGTGTCGTACTCGCTATTTTGTGATTGTTTTCTAGATTGCCACCATGAAAGAAGAACAAAGTGTCAAAAATGATATTGTTATATGACTGGAGAAAATCCTATCTCCTGATTGGCCCAATTCGTCTTCATAAATCTCTATGTCTACCTGGAAACTGGTCTAAACCGGTCCACAAGTTAATATTGCATGTAAACCAGTTCGAACTAGTTTCCTGAGATTAATATTTTTGACACTTCTGCATTATTACCCTCTAGAGAGCTAAAATAGCATGATTTGTGTGAAACTAGCATGTGCACCATGAAATTGACATGATTTGCTATTTTACCTCCAAATAGGTAAATTAAAGACTTGCATGAATTTTACAACAGTTCTGTTTTGTTTGCTTATTTATCTTTGTTTGAATAAACACATTGTAAAACAGTTTTATTATAACATTTTATATTCCACGTTAAGAGAATATTAATGCAAAATACTATACATTTAAATATTTTAATGACAGTTGCTAAAACTTGTGAGAAAGTCCTTAGATGTCTTTAACAACAGAAGTGAAAGTAGCAAAATGTTTCATTTTTAATTGAAAAGTCATATAACAAAACAGTTATTGACTTCAATTGCGGTAGACATACGGATTTATCTACCATTAAAGTGATATTCAACACGGCCGAGCGGCCTTGGTGAATTATCACTTTTTCCATGAGATAAATCCTTATGAATACCTCATTGAAGTCAATAATTGTATAATATCACCCTCCTGTTATGGTTACATTCATCAGAAGAACATCTTCATTTAAGACTCTCAACTTCATTTCTGATATTGAAAGCTTAACGTATGGTCTTAACATAGAATATTCAAGATAGCCGCCATTTTGAGATATAATTTTTGCGTATTTTCGTCAATATTCAGAAAAAGTTTCAATGCTTTTTTATAATACAATAGTTATATGTTTGAGTTATTATTAATTTTGGAGATATATTTACTGTCAGCATAGATTTAGTCACGTAGTATGGCAGCAAAGATGATTGTCATAAATGACAAATACGTTCAAAATAACCATATGACTGTAATAAGTTATCTTGCTAACTTTTGGACAATAACAAGTATAAGATTATGATCAAATACTGGTATTGACACGTCTTATTGACAGCTGTTACATCCACAATATCATTTCATTTCTCATTACCAGAATCTTCCATTAACCACTAAGTCATCATCATCATAATAATGGATAGGATGCATACAAGGTTACCCCACCCGTTTCAATAAGTAGACGACTTTTCCTCTAAAAACATAAATACACCTCTACATGCATCCTTCTCACTGATATTAGAATGAAGTTTATTTGGCTTTCGTCATATTCATTACTATGTAGCATACGATGTTGTGTTTATTTGGGCTCTTCATGGTGTAACATATGTCACACGCTAACAATAACCCAAGCAAAACAGGCATCCGAGTTAAAAATTGCCTCCAACTATATGGAGCCATCACATCTACCCATAAGGGCATATGTGAATATGCATGGACATATGGGTAAGGTAGGGTATGTGTCAGGCCGGATAGTTTATGAGTATGATAAGGGTAGTGTTAATACTCAATTGCTTTTTAAAGGTTTTTACCAAACATGGATGTGACGACAGATCTTAATAATGGGACGTGGACAATTTATTCTAACTTTTGTACCCTCATGCCAAGGAGGCCCTGTATAGAAGTTGAGCTTAATTTGCTCACCGAACTAAGATGATGTTTTAATGTGCAAAACTTATTTGAAAGCTTCCGTAAAATTTTTTTTAGTGAGTATGAACATGAAATGCCACAATAAAAAGCTGCAAACCAACCCACGGCATCGCGAGAGACACACACAGAACACTTACAGTCACATGACATCAAATGGCAAGTCAAGTGAAACAAACATCTTTCTTTTCTCTAGCGGGATGATTACAAAACTAGAAACGATACAAAGTATTGCACAAACAACAGAATCTTTACCATTGCTAAGAACTGACAGCAGTAGAAGCCATTTGGGGCCTAAGTTAATTTTACTGGCCAGATCTTCGCACTTGATTCTGCTGTAGTCCAAGACCATTCCAAGCTGCAATATTCCTGAGAAAGAATAGTATCTAAGACCATATGTACATGCAAATGGACGGTGATACTAGAGGATGAGAGGAAGTCCTGCTCCTTTTCACAGCTTCCAGCATGTACCTATACTCTTATGTGGCTAGATCCGTATGCCTGACCATTAATTATCTATAGCAAATACTGTTTGCCATGCCCGTTATATGGCAGTACTTCAATGCATATTAGTTCCGTGTGATGTAGATAAAAATACGTGGGGATTTTTACTAATGTGAGGCCCGTTGGGGGTTTTGTCAATTTGGGCCGTTTTGACTTGTGGACGCTTTACTATCCAATTCTTATGCTAACAGTTTCTTAAACAAACTGGTGCCCTGTTATCGTCTAAAATTGACAGTTTAATTAGAACCTTAGTGGTTGCGGATGCTACCAGTTCTAAGGCAGTGGTTTTGATGTTGATTAATTGTTTATTGTTTCTTCCATTGTATTCTGCTTTTGTTTGTCCCTTGCTTTTTTTGTAATGTTTTAGTTTACAATTCTTGTTAATTGAATCGCAGTTTTTCAAAAGGTATAGAAATAACAGCCTCACTAATTGAAAACTTGCTCGCATAAATGCTGCCATCCCCATCAGTTCTCTCGGTGCTTTGATTAAAGTAAATCGGAATATATTCATACGTGCACCACTCTATCAAAATGCTATAGTCAGGACCAGTAACTGTTCATAGAAAACAATGAAGCAATTTTATATTTACTGTTTCTGAAATGACCGAATGACAGCTGAATTGCAACCGACAAGCTTTTTTATTCACAAAAACACCAATAACGCAATAAAATTTATAATCTTAAACAAAATTTGACATAAAAGGCATGGCTTCGAATATCTCAAATAACACCTATATTTCCGTTGCTGATATTTCAAAGCAAACAGCGACTTTAACGGAACTATATTTTCATATAGTAGAATCTTCGAGACCAATTGTAAGTTGGTGAACAATAACTGACCATTTTCAAAATAGCAATTGCATTTTGCAGTGAGAATCGTTGCATCTAGAAATCGGTCCATCTATTCCTGACATTTTTTTGACATTTTTTAAAGTAATCGCAGATATTTAAAAAAAACTGTTTTGCCTTAGTGCCAAGACTTGCTGCATACTTTTCTTCAGACGTTTTCCCACTGAACTTAAGTTCAAACGACTTTTATAGTGAATATATTTAACCATATGTTTTGGCTATAATATGGAACAATAATATTTCCAATAATCTCTGAAGATGTTTCGGACAGACTGGCTCATTTTATGCGTTACGCATCAACCTTTTGAAATAGAATGATCCAAAATTTCATTCCTCAGAGGTCGTGGTACATCTATAATAAATGAAATTAAACGAATCGAATAAAGGTAAAACACACACACACACACACGTGGACTCGAACTCACGACCTTCTGGTTGTAAACTCTGTATCATAACCACTTGACTAGTCAGTAGGACGGTACAAAACGTTTCATTATCTGCATAAGTAATTGCAAAATTCCTGTAAAACTTACGGTAAATACCGAAAGTCGACGTAAGGTAAAAATATCCTGTGCACTAACCGTGAAATTATGCACCTGTGTCAGGTTAATAAAATCGGACAATACCAACGCATTAAACGCCCACGTATAATGCGGAACGTATGATCTTGGCCCTTTGGCTAGCAAACATGTTTAGAATACGTGAGTCCCGTGCAAGAGATTTGGGTACGTGTCGCACAAATGTCTCTAATAAGGCGAAATAAAAAAATATGTGTGTTTCGGGTAACGGGTCTGTAAATCTTAGGTAGGGTTAGCACACATATCTTTTATCATTTTTTCTGAAAAAAAAATATAATTTTATGCATTTTGAAAGGCATTTCGCCTTTCAGAACGCATAAAGTTATTTTTTTCCAGAAAACCTGAAAAAAATATTCTAGGTTTCACCTGTAAATTTAGGTAGGATCGGGTTACCATAAACACAGGTATTTTTTTTTATTTGGCCTAAACACCCATGCTGGGCGTATCCAACGGAGCTCGCGGTCTAATGCTTGGTCTCAGTCGTATTTGTTTCAATTGGTGCTTTACGTCCCAGATAACTTTTTTCGCGGTCTTATGCTTGGTCTCAGTCGTATTTGTTTCAATTGGTGCTTTACGTCGCAGATAATTTTTTCAGTCATTGCAGGACGTTTTCCTGCCAAGCACTAAGTAGAGGAAAAAGTGTCCATTTCAAGGAACAACACGATGCCTCCGGTGGGTCTCCAACTAGCGACTCTTCGATCTCAAATCTAACACTCTACTACTGTGCTCCTATCTAAGTTTTGATCTATATCCATAGCTAGTCGTATATATGGGACTGATGTGCCAGCAACAGTTTAACAATATCTGTGTTGTCCCCTTTTTGAATATGTCCCAAATGTGTCTTCTCCTGCGTTAATGTTTTAGGGTTGATTTTGCAAGAATTCAGTAGTACGATATACATGCACAAACACGAACGAAGAAGCTATTTTGTGTTAAACTCTGTTTAATATGGCAGAGAAAAATAAGAAAGACCGCAAAGATCAGAAAACGATACAATCAAGTACCACACATGACCCATGATACCACATTGGAAAGTTACAAAAATACCGTCACCAACAAGAGCCAAGAGGTCAACTCTTTCCCAGCAGTTGAGCTCAATGTGAGCAGACGCGAAAGAATGACAGACACAAGACACAAAAAAACCACAAAAGTTCCACAAAAAAGTACCGCCTTGGAACGGTCAGTAAAAATATTTTACTGGAGGGCTTAAATTGATTTCACGGCGCCAACCTCACCCTTAGTTCAAATGTGGATCACGACACATAGATGTTTGGTTTGCATGAAAGACACTTAGCTTGTCAATGCATCATCTCTAAAAGCATATAAATCAAGATATAAAAAGGAGATTAAGCAAAGATAAGGACTCAACAGTACTAGAACCAGATTTATCGCTAGAAGCAAGCAATAATATCTTTAGGAAATTTTTTTGGCATTTCTTAAGGCATTATATTGTACGCTATAAAACCGCTAAATGCCAGTTTGGCACCCTTGGGCAACTCCCTTGAAACAATATGGCGTCCAATTTGGCCGCCAAAATTGTTTCCGTTGTAAACCGATTTGTGTTGCTCTCATATTGTTTCTCTAAGTTTCTCTCACATGGTCAAACGTAATGGTTTATTAAATGTTCATCAAAAAACATCTTCAACTAGCTTAAATAAAAGTCTGTTTATAATACCTTAGAGACGGTCGCTAAAGGGAGGAAGTTTATAGAAAATGATGACAATCCTTTGATTTATCCTATCTTACACACTCATCCTCTAAATACAACGAATACAAAATGTGCCCGCTTACGCTACATCAAAAGAGGAAGATATGGAATTCTATATGGCAATATACAATTATTGACTCATGATGTGATATCGACCTGAGAGTACCAATATTGACCGATGCGGATCCGAGGTCAATATTGGTATTCTCAGGTCGATATCATATCATGTCCAATGCCTCAATAGTCAACAATTGTTTTATTATATAATTTCTCTAAACAAAGAAAAAGCAACAACTAGTCAGGGCCCTTAGGGACAAAAAATAGGTCCCGTGCGATTTGTGTGCCGATTTATGGTGACCTATATCAAAACCTTCAGTGGAGTCTTACCTTTAATTTAAAGGTGGTCACCCATCTCAAATCCGCGTCTGAGGCTAGTTATGACGTCATAAATATGGCGACCATAATAAGAAACTGCCCGTTAATAAAAGCTATAGTTTGTGTTGGTATGGTCATATTTATCCAACACGAACGCTTTTTTAAAACTTAATATCAATTATTTTAGTCATATGATGGTTACATCAATGCTTTACCTGACTTTGACAATGAATTATTTATCGATAACTATATTTTGCATGCAAAATAACGTAGATTTCCTATAAATACCCAGCTTATCAGGCCACCTTTAAACTGATGGCTGAGAATGTTATTGCTCCCCTGGAGAAATTTGCAAGCTTATCATATCAAAAAGAGGATTCTAAGCTGCGTTTTTTAATAGATGTTTGCACTTAGTTCGCCGGGGCGTTAGTCTCTGACAGCCTGTTACATATGTTACCATATTAAATTTAGAAAAAAAAAATAAAAGTTTGAGCTACAGAAAGAAGGATAATTATTTAAATTACTCATATGGCCTACATATTGACTACTTTAGCTACATATAAATTCTTTAGAGCAAAATTTCAGCTTCCTGTGGTGTTATGTGCGTTACTTTAATTAGATTACCCTTTAAACATGAAAATTGTGACCAATACCATTTACTTTTAGCTGATATGTGCATTTTCCAAAATGTTTTGATTATTTTGTACTAACAAACTCATTTTGGTTAGAGAAAATCCAAAGTTTGCTTTTATACTTTAATATAGTGTTATTACGTGCAATTAAACAACCAGCAGGCTATACCCAATTTTAAGGAGCCGAATTTGGTAGGCATCATTTAAGTAAAAATATATGAAAACATTTGCTGCTGTTGGATATCTTGCATATTTGGGATTGTCTTGTTCATATTATTAAAAATTATAGAATTTGCCGGTTTAACAACAAGATTGAAGCACTTGTTCAAGGTTGTGATATATGATACATGCCATAATAAATGAGCAAGGACATTGATTTAATATAAGAGATTTACATTTAAACAGTACAATTTAGTAAATGTCCCTTTCTAATCTTAATATTCTAAACCAATCCTTATCCAAGTCATATACAATATCGATTATAATTTCTGATTCTCTGGTAAAATAATTGTCCTCCTCATCTCAAAAAAAAAACAGAATAATCATCAAACAATATTTTGACTGCAAGCTGAGTAATGTCCTGCTCCATCCCAAACTCTTTTTATCGTATGTACCAATTCAAGGTGCATCGAATAGGAGATGTTTGAACACTGTAAGCATGGGTGTTAGCCTGTAACAGCTTGATACATATGTTACTTTATCAATTTGAGAATAAGAAAATTGAAAGTTTGAGCTACAGAAAAAAGACTTTAAAACTAGCTAATCAATGAGCATTCTAATAGTCTGCAAATTACTGGATCACTTTACTATATATGACAGCTGTTTACGGTTACAGGTTGTATTATGTGCGTTACATGAACTTAATTATAATTTAAAAATGGTAATTTTGGCTATCGTCATTTAGTTTAACGACTGCTCTGAGTCGGTTTCAAACCGTTTTAGATTATCATTATAATTTTACTCTTAATTCAAGATTTCGGCCAAAGCCATTATCAAGAAAACATGCACTTCAATGTCAACTACAAGATGGTGGAACGGAGACTATGTAGTTGACATTGAAGTGCATGTTTTTCTTGATAAAGGCCTTTGGCCGAAATATTGAATTAAGAGTAAAAATATCATATGTGTTTAACATTGTTCCCTGTGGAATATAAATGAATATCGTATCAGATTAGGTTTAACAAACCTGTACTTAATTGACGAATACAAAAACCAAAGTTTACTTTTCTATCTTAAATATTTTGTCTTATATGAGCTAATGCACAACCCTACTCCCAGTTTTGCAGAGGAGCAAATTTTGTTTTCGCCACTTAAATAAAACACATATAAAACAATTGCAGAGTGTTGATATTTTACATTTTCTTAAACAGTCTTGCTCATATATCATCAAGTTTCTAAGATCAGATCACTTATTAAAGATGTCAATGTGGCATTGGTAATGTCATAACCAGGGCTCTGATCGAATTCCATGCACTTTCAGGTGCTGATATTAACTAGTTCAATGTCAGGAAAGAGCAAGAAGTCATATTGGCAGGCATTTAGCTATGCTAGAGACTCTATCCACGAAGCATTCTTTCACCTCGGCTCAGTCCCCATAGAAAGCACTGTGGCGGATGTACTAGAGTAATATATTTGTAAATTGTCCTGACTTCTTAGCTCTCGTCTGTGGTGTCTAACTGTGAGTTTGTTACTTTCCCATTGGTATCATGGGTCAGGTGTGGTACTTGATTATAGCGATTTCTGATCTTTGCCGTCTTTCTTACTTTGTATTAGCCAGTCACCGATATTGTTCGACTCACTGCGTTGACGTAGTGGATATTTGGGAGAAAAAAAGCTGAATTGCAAAAACTACCACTTCCAAGAGCTGTATTTCTCGAAGGTGTCAAACGTGCGCAGTACCAGTGCATCATTTGGAAAACCTCATCTGTCATTAATCCTGACAAATCAATGCCTGACAAATATGGTTAGAAGCGGGACTGTGATAAATATTGTCCCGTTATGATGGCATTGCCCATGTGCGGATCCAGAGGGGGGTAGGGGGTCCGGACATTCCCGCCCCTGAAAAATAGCAAGTACGTACATGGGTTTCTAAAGAAATTAGCGTTTGGAGTTTGACACCCCCGCCCCCCTGGAAAATAATGGACCCCCTCTGGATCCTTGGTAAAGTATAAGTATAGTTTTCACAGCAATAAAACCATTGGACCCCCCTCTGTAAAGTGTAAAATAAGCTGAGGACTAAATAAGACTGACAAAAATCCCTGGATCCGCGCATGTTGGCTCCTGCCCCCGAAGCCGAAAATATTGCCAGTGGTCAATATGACTTTTGAACAACTATTTTCATTTTCATGTGGAATCAGATGTTTCTAAAGCCGTATCAACAAGAATGCCTTATTGTCCGATTTTGACCTTTGAAGACGATTCTACCTATAAGCATGCGAAAGAAAAATCAGTAACAGTTTTCTATTGGCCGTGCTATCGAAGTACAATGGGTAACTTGTAGAGGGTTTATCCTTATTTCCATATCATGAACTTACTACAAAGTAGACTCTTCTAACGTTTGATCCTTCAGGGGTCAAAATCGGACTATAATGAATTTGGTTGATAGTGTTTGCAAATGATTATTACTACTACCTTTTTTTTGAGTGTAGCTACAGATAAGCCAAAAGCTTTTGAGCGTGACTCTATTTACAATATTGATATGTTGTACTAGAAAAAAGGTTTTCGGGCATTTATTTACATTTACTTTAAAAGCTTTGACATACGCATATGCTCTACCCGGACTGGCTCGTTTTACGCATTCTGCATCAATCGTTTGAAATAGAAAGACCCAAAGGTCATTGGTCAGAGGTCGTGCTACATCTATATATGAGCCGCGTCATGTGATTTCCAACAATGTGGCTTTTTGACAAGTGTAGACTCGTGCAAGCATGTGCAGTCTCTTTTTAAGCTAAGAAACTCCAAATGATGTTCAGTCAGTAGCTTAATAGTCATAGAATATTCAAGCGACAAGCAAAGGCTCTGATCAGACTACGCGTATGCGCAGGCTGATCTGAGGCTTTGCTGGTTGCACATACCACATTGTTGGAAATCTCATGCGCATAAGAGATTATATTTACACCGTTCATTATCAAAAACACTGTGTGTTTTTCATTCACTCCACTGTCTTTTTATTCGTTCATCGTGACGGCATTTACGTCCCACCCTCGAACTGACTTCACACTATCTGAATATATTTTGTATGTTACGATATAAAAAAGTTTGTATTCAGTCATGATAAGGCTGCCAGTTTATAAAAGGAATATTTCCATGCGTTGGAAATGGACAAAACGCATATATATGTGGTATTTACATATTAGGCGTCATTTCAATGACGTCATCTTTTTGTTCTGTTGCGAAAACACTATGGGCGACATGTTAATTTTAATTATTAACCTCCTAAGATTAAATTTGGTGCATTTCGACTGAAATTGGCAAACAAAATGCAAGAAAGTCCTGATCGCCATAAACTACATTGGACATTCCGTTTAAATTGCACTGATACAATATACGTTATTTTGATGACGTCATAATGACGTCCAGACGTGAAACCCAGATGGGTGACCAGGTGATTTTCATTAGTTATCCCCTAAAGTTTGATTTGGTATAGGTCACCATAAATCGGCATCAAATTCGCACGGGAGTCCCGATGGCCCCTGACTAAACAACAAAATCTTGGCTATGGACTATGTCTTGGGCAGTCTTGAATTTCTTTTATTTTTACATGATGACAAACTAATTTCATTCAGTTAAAAGAGGAATGAATGCATACTTAATTTGTAATTACAACTGCAGAGAGAGAAGATCCAGATTAAATGCCGCATAATCTGGCATTTCATCAGGGTCTACACTGTTTGCTAAGACAAAATGATCTTCAGGGAAAAGCTGCAATTTTGTTAAGAAATTAAAACCTGTGACCCCTTGAATTATACAATGGACCATTCCAAGTTTATTGCATCAATCCAGAAGGAAGAATTCACTAGTTCATTTAAGAGTTCTGCTAATTACTATATTCAACAGCAAAGTCTGAATTACATGTATATGATGAAACACCAAATCTTGTGAATTTCGTGCTGCTGTCACTCACTGAATTGTATTTACAGCAAATCATGCAAGTTTCATGCTAAAAGCACACCTGTTATGGAAAGTTTCTATGAAGTCTATTTTAGTAACTAATATTGAATGGGAAAAAAACAGCAGCCCATGTGATATGTAGTTTTATGGACTCCAGTGGATAGGCATCTGGGCCAATCAAAAGATGTCTATTTATAGGTCATATAATAAAAAGTATTAATCGCTTGGTTTGCTCATTACAACATATGCTGCACATTACACTGTATAATTTGTGTGGCATTCCAGAACTCGCTTAAATAACAAATCAATAAAACATGGTGTCCGGCTTTCATAAGAATCTTCAGAACCTCTGGAGGCGCTTTTTACACAAGCAGGTACCATAACCAGCATCAATGATTTTAGCGTATCTGAGCCGAAGGTGCAAGTGAAGTTTAAGTATGACAATGGTCCATTGTCCATCCGTCGTCGTCGTCCCAAGGTTCACATATTCAAATAAAAAAATGTATATCTCTTATGTCGAGTAGGCCATTGTAATTAAATGTCATGTAAAGCATTATCTTGCAGGGTAAAGGCAGCATACGATTTGGGTATGATTGAATTGGAATTCTTATAGATTTAAAATAGGAAAAATAAAAAAAAAACATGAGACCCACATCTTATATATTTAGTTTGTAGGAATGTCTAGTGGTTTCTATCTAAATTCTGCCAATCAAGTCATTTGGCCCAAACTGGTCACGCCACAGGGATCAATAGCTCAAATAGACTTCTGTGGGTCATTATTGTTATTTATGTCTTGTGTTTGTCATACTTTTGCGTCTGTTCATAACTGCCTTGTGGTCACCTGAAGGGAAATGGCTGACCTCTTGGCTCTCGTTTGTGATGTTTATTGTGATTTTGTTACTTTCCAATTTGATATCCTGGGACAGGAGTGGTACTTGATTGTATCGATTCCTGGTCCTTGCTGTCTTTTTTTACTTTTATAATTTGGGGAAAATGTAAAAAGTATTCTTTTCTAAACAATGAGGCACACAACTTAAAATTTAGTATTTTCTAATGCCGGGTGGCCTCCTGCATAAATCCTGCCAATCTAGGCATTCCGGTCTTACCTTGCTCACCCTTGGGAGCAATAACCTCCATAGACTTGCTATATATGGGAAAAACTTGAGAAAAAAAATCTTCTCTGGAGCTATTAGGACCACAACTTATATAATGAGTATATATAGCAATGACAATTAGTCCCCTACATCAAGCCTGGCAACCATGGCTTTTGGGATCCGAATTGCCCTCAACAGAAGTGGCATTAGCTGCCATAGACTTATAATGTGGAAGACTCATATTTAGTATGTAGCAATACATTGTGATTTCCTGTCAACCATGCCCCTGGGGTCCATCTTGGCACCAGCCTGTGACTCATTTGCTCCCACAGACTCAGATTTTAAAATGTCTTCTCTGAAACTATGAAGTCAACAGCTCAGTTGAGCGGTTTAGGCTCATTGAGTCTCTTGTTGTTCTTTATGTTTACTCCAACACTGTATTCAACAGCCACATTGTAATTTTAAAATTGTTAGGACACCAGCTTTCTTAAAAGCTCAAATTGATGTATACTTAAACGCAAAAGAAACGCAACCGTTTTTGCTATCCACTTTTTCTTCCACATGGATCACATGAGGCTAATTTCTTAAATATAGTCAGGGGCGATCGGGACTCCCGTGCGACTTTGATGCCGATTTATGGTGACCTATACCAAATCAAACTTTAGGGGATAACTAATGAAAATCACCTGGTCACCCATCTGGGTGTCACGTCTGGACGTCATTATGACGTCATCAAAATAACGTATATTGTATCAGTGCAATTTAAACGGTATGTCCATTGTAGTCTATGGCGATCAGGACTTTCTTACATTTTGTTTCCCAATTTCAGTCGAAATGCACCAAATTTAATCTTAGGAGGTTAATAATTAAAATTAACATGTCGCCCATAGTGTTTTCACATCAGAACAAAAAGATGACGTCATTGAAATGACGCCTAATAAGTAAATACCACATATATATGCGTTTTGTCCATTTTCAACGCATGGATATATTCCTTTAATAAACTGGCAGCCTTATCATAACTGACTACAAACTCTTTTAAATCGTAACATACAAAATATATTCAGATAGTGTGAAGTCAGTTCGATGGTGGGACGTAAACGCCGTCACAATTTACGAATAAAAAGACAGTGGAGTGAATGAAAAACACACCGTGTTTTTGATAATGAGCGGTGTAAATATAATATAATACGTATATATACCACGACCTCTGACCAATGACCTTTAGGTCTTCTATTTCAAACGATTGATGCAGAATACGTAAAATGAGCCAGTCCAGCTAGAACATATAGTGAATGTCAATAAATGCCCGAAACTCTTTTTTTCTAGTACAACATATCAATATTTAAATAGAGTCACGCTTCAAAGCTTTTGGTTTATCTGTAGCTGCTTATCATACACTCAAAGAAAAGACAGTAGTAATAATCATTTGCATACACTATCAACCAAACTCATTATAGTCCGATTTTGACCCCTGAAGGATCAAACGTTAGAAGAGTCTACTAAGTAGTAAGTTCATGATATGGAATAAGGATAAACCCTCTGCAAGTTACCCATTGTACTTCGATAGCATGGCCAATAGAAAACTTTTACAATCTGATTTATCTTTCGCATACTTATAGTTAGAATCGTCTTTAAAGGTCAAAATCGGACAATAAGGCATTCTTGTTGATACGGCTAAAGGAATATCTGAATCCACATGAAAATAGTTGTTCAAAAGTCACAAGCATATTGACCACAGGCAATACTTTACATGAGTCCTCTTCTGCTCCACGGCAACACAAATCAGTACAATATAAATGGTTTACTTTGTACTTACACCGTGATGTTTCGCATACACTGAACCGAAGTTCTAAGTAGCCACTTTTCAATTTATTTTTTTCTGACTAAGCCCTAGCGATATTGAAATGAATTTTTACCCAAGTATTTGCATTGTAATGGACTAAAGTTAAGCGGTGCTTTGGAAGAGTTTTCTATCACTTCACGATTTTTGGGTTCAAAAATGCAAAAAATCAACTTTTAGAAGAAAATAAGCGTTTGAGTGCAGTTTTTATCGAATTCAAGTACAGGTGATTGCAAACCTGCCTAGTCGACTTGAAAAAACACCAGACACTTGACATTTTGCTTATGACAGATTTTTTTATGAATTTTTAAAAATTAATAATTTTCCAAATTTTTCGAAATTTTCGGAAATCATCAGCTGCACATACTTAAATCATTGTATGTGTCTTATTTTATGTTAATATGTTTGACAAAACACTATGCAACTTGTTGAGCCCATTTTCTAACGGTATTTTTTACTAATTTGGTATCCACTTGCGATTTTTACGTGAAACTTTAAAGGTCATTTAAATGTCATTTGTTAAAGATTTATTTCAATTTTTAAGCAGAACAGTGACGCCTATTCATAATAAAGAACTCCTGAAAAATGCACTGCTGTGACGCAGATAATAAAGCGTACAGAGCAATGCAAAGTTAGTATGCAAACTGCATGGCTAAACTTAAAATCCTTTGATTAAGTTTTTGACCGTGGCTGTCTTCACGTTAACGTAGAAGATAAATGGAGTGTTCAATTGTCAAAAAAAAACGTTTGATTATTTTCTTCATATATCACAGCTGTTATAAACATCTTCAAACTATTTAAAATATTAATGGATAACATATTTGATGAATAGTTTATATCACACTAAAAAGTGTGACTTTTTGAAATGATGGTACCTTTACTCGGACCTCGTCTGGGCAAGGTCTACCAGTCATTTTGAAACGACATAATTTGCAGAATCTCGACAAAGCCTTGGACCTTTTTATAGAATTTAAATTTTGTGAGAGCGATTTTTACTTTCTGAACGGGAGCAAAAATTGTATGGTGGCTACTTATAACTTCGGTTCAGTGTACAGACATACTGCAACCACATTTTATCAGCTGCAGAGGGGTTTCGGGGGCAGGAGGCAACATGCGCGGATCCAGGAATTTTTGTTTTATTTAGTTCTCAGCTTATTTTACAGTTTACAGAGGGGGTCCAATGGTTTTATTGCTGAGAAAACTTTACTTATACTTTACCAAGGATCCAAAGGGGTCCATGATTTTCCAGGGGGGGGGGGGGGGTGTCAAACTTTTTCCAGGGGGGGTGTCCAAATGCTAGTTTCTTAAGAAACCCATATACGTACTTGCTATTTTCCAGCGGGGGGGGGGGGGGGGTCCGAACCCCCTATCCCCCTCTGGATCCGCACATGGGCAATGTCATCATAACGGGACAATATTTATCACAGCCCCGCTTCTAACCATAATTGTCAGGCATTGATTTGTCAGGATTAATGACAGATGAGGTTTACCAAATGATGCACTGGTACTGCGCACGTTTGACACCTTCGAGAAACACAGCCCTTGGAAGTTGTAGTTTTTGCAATTCAGCTTTTTCCCGTAAAATATCCACTACGTCAACGCAGTGAGTCGAACAATATCGGTGACTGGCTAATACAAAGTAAGAAAGACGGCAAAGATCAGGAATCGATACGATCCAGTACCACACATGACCCAGGATACCAATTGGAAAGTAACAAACTCACAGTTAGACATCACAGACGAGAGCTAAGAAGTCAGGATAATTTACAAATATATTACTTTAGTGCATCCACCACAGTGCTTTCTAAGGGCAATGAGCCGAGGTGAAAAAATACTTCGTGGATAGAGTCTCCAGCATTGCTGAATGCCTGCCAATATGATTTCTTGCTCTTTCCTGACATTGAACTTGTTAATATCAGCACCTGAAAGTGCATGGAATTCAATCAGAGCCCTGGTTGTGGCATCATGGCACATTGACATCTTTAATAAGTGTCCTGATCTTAGAAACTTGATGATATATGAGCAAGACTGTTTAAGAAAATGTTAAATATAAACACTCTGCAATTGTTTTATATGTGTTTTATTTAAGCGGCGAAAACAAAATTTGCTCCTCTGCAAAACTGGGGGTAGGGCTGTGCATTATTAGCTCATATAAGACAAAATATTTAAGACAGAAAAAAATGTGGTTTTTGTATTCGTCGATTGAGTTTAGGTTTGTTGAACTTATCTAAATCGATATTTATTTATATTCCATAGGGAACAATGTTAAACACATATGATAATTTTACTCTTAATTCAATATTTCGACCAAAGGCCTTTATCAAGAAAAACATGCACTTCAATGTCAACTACATAGTCTCTGTTCCACCATCTTGTAGTTGACATTGAAGTGCATGTTTTTCTTGATAATGGCCTTTGGCCGAATTATTGAATTAAGAGTAAAATTATCATAATAATCCAAAACGGTTTGAAACCGACTCAGAGCAGTCGTTAAACTAAATGAAGAGAGCCAAAATTACCACTTTAAAATTACAATTAAGTTCATGTAACGCACATAATACAACATGTAGCCGTAAACAGCTGTCATATGTAGTAAAGTCATCCAGTAATTTGCAGACTATTAGAATGTTCATTGATTAGCTAGTTTTAATGTCATTTTTCTGTAGCTCAAACTTTCAATTTTCTTATTCTCAGATTGATAAAGTAACATATGTGACAGGCTGTTACAGGCTAACACTCATGCTTACAGTGTGCAAACATCTCATATTCGATGCACCTTGAATTGGTACATACGATATAGTATCTCTTAAAGAGTTTGGGATGGAGCAGGTCATTACTCAGCTTGCAGTCAAAATCTTGTTTGACGATTATTCTGGTTTTTTATGAGATGAGGAGGGCAATTATTTTACCAGAGAAGCAGAAATAATAATCGATATTGTATATGACTTGGAACAGGATTGGTTTAGAATATTTACATTAGAAAGGGACATTTACTAAATTGTAATGTTTAAATGTGAAACGATTATTTTCTATGTTCCTCTAGGATGTATCTTTATTTTAGAATTATTCATATTAGGAAATATTGAAAACAAATATTCAAACATCTGTAACAAAGGTACAGGGGCTTAATAATCATCAATACCTAAGATTTAGGCACCAGAGGCTGGAGACTTTAGCTAGGGAAACATGCGAAATATATTCATTTTATCCTGAAATATCATCTCTTACATCAAGTCAATGTCCTTGCTCATTTATTATGTCATGTAACATATGTTACAACCTTTAACAAGTGCTTCAATCTTGTTGTTAAACCTGCAAATTCTATAATTCTTAATAATATGAGCAAGAAAATCCCAAATATGCAAGATATCCAACAGCAGCAAATGTTTTCATATATTTTTACTTAAATGATGCCTACCAAATTCGGCTCCGTAAAATTGGGTATAGCCTTTGGGTTGTTTACTTGCACGTATAAGACACTATATTTAAAGTATAAAAGCAAACTTTGGATTTTCTTTGACCAAAATGAGTTTGTTAGTACAAAATAATCAAAACAATTTGGAAAATGCACATATCAGCTAAAAAGTAAATGATATTGGTCACAATTGTCATGTTTAAAGGGTAATCTAATTAAAGTAACGTACATAACACCACAGCTGTAATTTTGCTCCAAAAAAATTTATATGCAGCTCAAGTAGGCAATATCCAGACCATATGAGTAATTAAATAATTAGCCTTCTTTCTATAGCTCAAACTTTTAATTTTCTTTTTTTTTCTTCTAAATTTAATATGGTAACATATGTAACAAGCTGTCAGAGACTAACGCCCCGGTGAACATAGTGCAAACATCTATTAAAAGACGCAACTTTGAATCCTCTTTTAGATAGGATAAGCTTGGAAAATTCCCCAGGGGGAGCTATAACATTCTCAGCCATCAGTCTAAAGATGGCCCGATAAGCTGGGTATTTATAGGAAATCTACGGTATTGTGCATGCAAAATATAGTTATCGATAAATAATTCATTGTCAAAGTCAGGTAATGCATTGATGTAACCATCATATGACTAAAATGATTGATATTATGTTAAAAAAGCGTTCGTGTTGGATAAATATGACCATACCATCACAAACTTTAGCTTTTATTAACGGGCAGTTTCTTATTATGGCCGCCATATTTATGACGTCATAACTAGCCTCAGACGCGGATTTGAGATGGGTGACCACCTTTAAATTAAAGGTAAGACTCCATTGAAGGTTTTGATATAGGTCACCATAAATCGGCACACAAATCGCACGGGACCTATTTTTGGTCCCTAAGGGCCCTGACTAATATATCCTGTGTTCCTGCGCATTGAGTAATGATTTGCCGTAAAATGGGTTTGATCACGATTTCCATTCTGACGTTATAATGACGTCAGTAAATCTCAACAAATAGAGTCTAAAAAGTGATGTCTCATTCGATTTGAAAACAAACAGCTTGATCTGATAGCCAGATGTCTTAACTAAAGGAAAACCCAAATATGGTTTGGAAGTTATTGATTATCAACACTACCAGTCGCTGCGTTGCTGCTTTTCTTTATTGACGTCAACCTCCTTTTTTTAGAACAGTCATTACAGCCGCATTTTGTTCGATCATGTTGCGATACTTATGTCTTGTATGCAATGTACATGTATTGAGGCCTATATGGTGACATTAAAAAATTTCGATTATTAATATTCGTATGGATAAAAATGACCTATTACGCAAAAAATTAAAGACGTAATTTTGACAAAATGAACGCTGACAGAAACATAAAAGTACCTGATTTGATTTTGTGTACCCTTTTGCTTTCAAAAACCGATATTGGTTTAAAACGTTTTTCGCAAAATAGGCACAATTTTTTTAACTTTGTGACATTAAAAATGGGGGTTGCCTTACTTTTCTCGTTGCAGCTCGCCAACCATAAGTCACAGCGGTCCGATTTTGGTGCTGTATGCAAGGCAAATAACAGTACTTAGCAATTTCATTATCGCTGGCTGAATGTTTTGATGAAAAAGAAGGAACTGCTAATTTAGATATAGTTGCGTTTCTTTTGCGTTTAAGTATATAAGGAAAACACTTATCATGCTTTTAGGTCTGAGCACTTCTGCAAATTTACTCGTAGACATAGGCAAGGCATGTTAACATTGAAAGTATTACTTTATCCCAAGCAAGTAATACACCTGTGATTGTTTATGAAGAGAAAAAATAATTTGCTACTGGAAACAGATCATGCAATTTGTGGTAATTTCAATAAGATAAACACGAACTGATTCCAATTTCATTCAGGTAAATTCTCGAGCGTCAATCGACACTTCTTAACTTATTATTTCTTTACGGAAAGAATCTTCAAACTAACTCAGCTAGGACATTCTATCATATATTTTCAATTATAGTTTCTCCGTGACTTTTGTTTTTACAGCAAACAGTGCAGATCCGGTGAAAACATTCATGTTTGGTGAAAGCCTCCACCTGAAACATTAGAAAAATGCAGCTTGAGAATAACACTGATAGTGGTGTTATACAATGTGTCTAACCGTGTTGGTCCATCTGGCCATCTAAATATTCTATGTTTGACGGGTGCACTTCCGATTAAACTCGTGTCAAATGAAAACGCACCACTCTTCAGATGCGCGTAGTTCTGACCTTTCGAAAGCTGTGCAAAAGTGTGTCATTTATATTTATTGTTTACGACGAATGCAATGTTTCCGCACATACGTTCAATTCCAGTGACTCCCTCAACACATGACGTAACGTCAGCATCAAAATTGTGTTAATCTAGTTCAAGGTCTCACAGTACTAATGCTTTTTCCTATATAGTTTAATGCTCAAAATACACACGTTATTTCTACAGGACATCTCTTCGATCATTAATCAACACTCATTCCTGTTCAAAAACTCAAGAGAAACAAAATAAACAGTGAAAGCCCAGGTTTCGCCAGATTGATTTTTTTAAATATTTTAGAGTTTGTGGAGACCGTACTTTTTTTCAAATTTCCTGGCGCTCCCGCCCAAGAATACACTGACCTGGAAAAATACTTTTTCCAAAGTGGAAACAATACAGAATTAACTGAAACTTACAGGAGCTGTCTGGCTAAAGGAGAGCTTCTAGTATGTAAAATAAATCATGACCAGGTATCAGCAGAGCAAAAATTGGGGTTGACCAAAGTACCACCGTACTTGTTTCTAATGCGCATGAATCCTATTGCACCAACACTCACGGTGCCTAATCGTACAGTGATACCTTTAGACGTATACAAAATTACCCAGAAATCAAATTGAACGTCTTCTGTTTGCTAGTAGATCCACTGTCATTTCGCCACAATTTTGACAGTTGTAACGCAACACATAACGTTACACCAATGCAACCCATGTCACTTTGTAAGCTTAAAAATGGCTTGGTCTGAAAAAAACTCGCCGTACGAGGGTCATCAAATAAATAGCGGGATTTTCTTATAATTTAAGAGTTTGTACCATTTAAACATCACAAATCATTAATGTAACTATTATGTGCCGTAACTGGTTGCGCATGCAGTGGCATATTCAAAAGTGTGATGGAAAGTGACGTCGCTTATTGCTTAGCAACGAAAACATGTTATTAAAGCTAACCTGGTCGGATTTTCCTTATACCAAAAACTCATGCTAAACAAACGTAGCTTGACATTGTTTGTCATTTACTTTGTTCTGGTTTAATTGTAAGTCAATGTTAAATATAAAATAGGTAATTAACATGTACAAGGTAGTCACGGTTGCCTAGCAACCATGCAATCGTGAAAAAATATGACTATGTATATGGTCTCTATTCTTCTGTTGCTAGGTAACATGGGACACATTTGCTTTTTAAAGATACTGTTTTAAGATATAAAATATATTCAATTATTTAAAGGTAATTCAAAACACATAACACTGTGATGAAACAGAAAAGGGTTCATGACTCACAGATAGTCAGAGCTAAAGAAAACCCCAAGTTGAGCCACGGTGGGGCCAGCCAAAGACAGTCTCCAGGCACCAACCGATCGATTTAAGATATACGTCTGGGCCGTCAATGAGTCTGAGGTCTTTGTGCACCAATGGAATTTCCCATAAAGTTTGATATATGAGCCAGTGCATGAGATTTCCAACAATTTGACATTTTGACATATGTAGACTCGGACGAGCCTGTACAGCCTCCTTTTAAGCTTACAAACCCCAAATGATGTTCAGTCAGTAGCTTAACACTCATAGGATATTCGAGCGTCAAGCAAAGGCTCTGATCAGACTGCGCGTATGCGCAGGCTGATCTGAGGCTTTGCTGGTAGCACATACCAAATTGTTGGAAATCCCATGCACTGGCTCATTTATAAGAGGTGTTTCATGTTTATTTGAACAAAAAAATGAAAATGCCATTACTCATTTATTTCTCGTTAGACTGGGTAATACTTGATTTCCATGGGTCAGTCTGATCTCCAGGAATACGCAGTCATCAAGAAAACAGTTCTTAACTTTTATTTTCTGGTTTATAAAAGTCTCTGAAGATGAGTAGTCAAATTTTAAGTGTTTAAAAATGCTGTCTGAAACGAAATGTATTAAATCTTTCTCGCATAATTGCTCCTAAAGATATGAAGTTTTTCTCCTGGAATCTTTTAAATATTGTACATAGATAATTAAAGTATGTTCTGTTAGAAATTAAAGCATTCCAGTTGGATATGTACTTTTTGGAAGCGATTTGAACATCAAAAGGGTTTACAGTTACCATAGCAACACTAAATTGTATGCAAAATACTCAAATGCAATATCGGGTGATCAGTTTTATCGGAAATAAATACTTAAAATATCTAAGAAATGGAGTCGGCTAAAAGTTTTGAGAATTTGTTTTTCAAACTTCTTCCAAGACACATTGAGACGGACAGTTTGAGAGTTCCAAATATGCATAAGCTTATTTTACTTCAATTAGACAATTGTTAGACTAAGAGAAATTCGATGACATACCTTTTGGCCAAGCAAGCTGTTTAGTGTTATAACAAATGAGATAGTATTGTGCGAAGTATTATGTAAAACATTGTTGAAAGAAAGCCTGCAAGAGAAACGCTGACGACTTGAGACGTACGCCACTAAGTACCCAAAACATCTTTGATAGGAAATAAATCAAAGTTATGCATATATATTCGTACTCATCTTGAATATCATGTCGACTGAAACATGTACTTGAAGCTACTACCATGTAATGATTCGAATTATTGAAAGTCTACAGTACTAATGTGGTACAGTTGTACTTTGTTACTTTTGGTTCTGTGGGATATTTAGAACGCATATATCAAAGTAATCATCTTTCTGGTTGTCATGACAAAAGGGTGGACATTTTCCGAGCATCTACAATGTATACCTTACTCTAGCGTCTAGCGTATTATGTCCATCAATCATCAATGTTACAACTTACGCCACCTCCTAAAAAATCCTTGTTGTTTACGCATGATAAAAGCGCATATCAACCTGCGCATCAGCGCAGACTTATCAGGACCTTTGCTAATCGTAATAATTACATGCTAGATCAAAATATCAATTCTCTGTAGCTGAGCAGACATCTCAAACCACACACTTCTCGCATATTATAAAGACATATTTCACGTCGAGGTCCATTTCTTTGTTATGCTTTAGAATGCAGGGAATTAAATCCAGACATATCTTCATAAGCATATCAAACCGAATTCCAGACTTAGTTCAAGAGCACCTTTCAGTAAGTTTCTGACAAAATGACGTCAAACAGATTTAATTATCACTCCCATGCGAAACTGTGTCGTGTCATTACAGTTCACAAAAACTTAAGTGAAAGTTTCCAGTTTTTCATTGACTAGCCTTCAGCCCACCATGCTCATCGTAGGAGCTGTATAAGGGGTACATAAAAAATTAAATCCAGTTAAAATGTAAAGCCCCCTTTACACCTAGGCGAAAACCATGAAGACCGCTCAATGTTTTAGGTTCTCGCTGCGTCTAACACATTCACTAGGTTCTTACTACGCGCCCATCACAAGCGCACCAGCTCCAATAAGTTTTTACCACGTTCTCATTATGTGACACACCCTTCTCACGTTCTCACTGCGTCCTTTCAGTACTTACTAATACTATGACACGTGCTGCTCAAGTTCATTCAATCCAGAAAATGCATAATGACTAAACTGCAGCCTTCTTTTAGCAGAAAGCCAAAGGGGCACCAAGCAAGATCTGGGTCTTCTTCTGTTCTGTTCCATCTTCTGCTTCGTGCCATCAAAAGGGCGACCTCTTCATCAATCAGAGCCTGCTGCCCTTGAAGGAGAATAAGTGGCAGTAGAAATTGTGAATTTTGTTGGCTCATACTGACTGTACCGGGGATGAAACAGGTGTGGGTGTCTGAGAAATTTTATCTACTACATGTATTTATATCCAAAGACGCAGTGAGAACATACATGTATTATGATGGTGCATGGACGCGGTAAGCATCGACAACAGGGGGTAGGCACAGAACATTACTAATCAGATGAAATCAAAAGGCAATCAAAGTAAAGTATGCTACATACTGAAGAATTTAAAAAGTGAGCCGGTTCACTCCAAGGTATAACAAAAAGGTAACGATGGTTTCTTGTTTATTGAAGCGTAAGCCATACGTTCCTGCTGTTGAAGGATTAAAAAATGCTGTGTTCGCAGTAGGAAGAGGCTGAAGTATACTGTTCAAAGATAGAAATTTATTTTTGAATCGTTGATAAACTTATCAAAAATGAAAATTTATAGTATCTTGACACATATATATATTACAGGAGTATCAATATCTATGTAATAAATTCATTTTTGTCTCTTTACGCTTCACTGATTTCCACGCTTTGTTTTATTTATATAATAATTACTGTTGAGGGTTATATATTTTAATTTCACGGTTGTGTTTTTTTTTAATAAAAACAGTGACAGTAGGTATGGTGATTAAAGTTTGAGCTAGAAGGAGTCAATCGATGGGAGAGAACTTACAATATACAAATGTATACCGTATAGTATTCTGCTTCTTACTCTAGTGAGGTCTTCATTTATAAAGACTCCCTTTAGTCCATTCGACTTTGTCTGCACTCTGACTCCGTAAAGCTTCCTCCTCATACGGTAAGATACAATTTTCACAATTATATCCCTCTGTTTGCCTTGGCCTGGCCGCCCAACACGATGACTTCTGTCCATGTCGGCTAGCTCCTTATCAACATTCAGTGTACTAGCCAGTCCCAAGATGATCTTATCTGTGTCCTCGTTTGTTTCTTTTGGTATTCCAGAAACTCTCAGACTGTTCCTTCTGCTGTACTGTTCAGCAGCATCAGCTCGTCCCCCGAGGTTGACAACCTTCTAATGGAGAACGCTGTTCTCCTTCTCAAGTGATGAAATTGTTGACTGGTTCTCACAACTTTTATAGCCCAAATTGGCTACCATAAAATCACAGATTGGGCCCAGTTTCAACAATTTACAAGAATTGGATACCCTGGTTACAACATTTTGTCTATTTACATGGGAGGTATATTTCACTGAATTCAATAAAATGCTTTTTTTTTATTTTCGCCTTATTTCAAGATCGCCAACTTTATCTTCTGAACTTCTATGTGGATGTTGAGCATGCTGCACACATATAGCAACGATACGTAGAAAAGAGATTATTAGATACCTAATATTATAGGTCACGCCAACACACTAAACATATTATTTTTTATCAAAAATGCGTGCCTGCTTAGAATCTATTGAATTAAAAAATTGGCATCTAATGCACTATAGAAATGGGGCACAGGATTGATAAGTCTGGTGACCTGACCTAATTATCAAGGTCGCACTCCTTTAAAAGTGCATTTAATAAACAATGGTATGTGTAAAAAATTGATTAGATGTTGGTACATTGTAATCTTGACCTATTTTCCAAGGACCCACCGGTTATATCTCTTGAACCGAAATATGGATTCTGTCCAACCTCTAGGCATTGTTGCTTTGGACACAATAATGAGATGACTAGAATTTTGACCTGAACATACTTTTCAATTAAAAAATAACAAAAGTTTGTCCACAAACTATCTCTTAAAACGTCGAGCCTCATCAGGGTGCGAACTGTTTAGCACTCGGGTGGCATTACTGATTATGTTTTAAATACAAATCAATAGTTAGACCTGCAAAAAGTGGGCAGTCGACAAAAAAGCTTGAAAATTTACCAAACATGCATTAAGTTATATAGAACGTGGCGTCTGATCAAGGTATCATCCGTTTGCTTTCAGAATGTTCTATTAAAATATTAATAAAATGCAAAATACCACCCAAAAATTCTTAAAACGAGGTCTTCATCTTCCAAAAAAAAAAGTGCTGGGCCCAATCTTGAGCATAGTCGCACTGTGTTAAAACTATATACACATGTGTGAAGGAAGGTTCTGCATACAGGTTAAAAACAAAGTAAAACATCTTGTCAGGTTTAGAGGGCTGGTCCAGCGCCGACTGAGCCCTTGGTCATGTTGCTATGAGGGGTTAATTCCATTTGGCTTAAACGGGTCAGATTTGAACCTTGTTTTATTGTTTCAGAATTGTAGCTAAGTTGTTTGCATTTGATATGGTTACATTGCTCCAACCGAGATAATATTAGCCAGAGCGTGAGATTTTGGTACTTAACGTGTATGTTTGATAATCATGGTTGAAAGTTCTTAATTTAAAAAACTCCTGAACTTTAGAAAAAGGTCCTCTGGTGATGCCTCAATATTTGTTAACTCAGCTTTCCCACAAATAAAGATTGATTGACAAACAGAACTACTAGCAACAGCTGTTTCTGTGACTCTAGACAAAGCAATAAACATATGTTCTGTATATATTTCTCCATCCTTTTCTCTTTACTCCCAACAATTGGACAATTTACTGTAACAACTTCCTTCTCCGTTGATCATATTAGGTGACTTCAATGGTCACAATATCTTCTGGGGTGGTCAAAATAATGATTCCAGAAGTGAACTTATCGTAGCTTTCATTACAAAGAATGACGTCTGTATTATGAACGATAAGTCTTCCGCTTATCATTCTCCAAGTACAAAGTCTTTTACATCTATTTATCTTTCCTTCTGTCATTCTTCACTGTTTCTTTATTTTAGTTTGTCCGTATGCAAAGACCAGCACGATAGTGATCACTTCTCAATCATCATTGAACATAACACCTTTATTACTGAGGACCACAATCCAAAGTGGAAATTAATTAGAGCCAACTGGGATCTATGTAATACTCTGTGCACTGGTTAATTGATACCAGAAAACTTAAAAAAATCTTCTGATCTTATATAAAAGTTTACCTAAAAGTTATCCATGGTACAATGACGACTGTAAAGAAGCAATTAAACAACGGGAACAAGCTCTATGTAAATTCAAAAGGTCTCCAAATACCAACACTGTTAATGACATCAAAGTATTTAGAGCTAAAGTCTGTAGAACAATTAAAATTCGAAGCGTAACTCATAGAGATCTTATGTTTCGAAAATCAATCATAAAACACCTATTAAAAAAGTTTGCGATATGATAAGAAAAATCTCTGGAAAAAACAAATGCCCAAGTTACAACATTTAAACAGACTGGCTGCTGACAGTTAAGCAACCTCAAAAACAGGCATGAATGACATTTTAGGAGAAACTTTTTGTTACAAGTCATCATCATTCAATTTCTCCCAATCCTTTCGAAAGATTAAAACCCAACAAGAGACAGTTAAATTTAATTTTTAATCACAAGATAATGATATTTATAACAAACATTTTAATTTAGATGAATTAGATAAAGCTATTAATATGTCATATGATTCAGCCAAAGGTCCTGATGAGATCCACTATCAAATGCTTAAACATCTCCCACAGAAATTCTCTTGAAACACTTTTGAATATATTCAGTTACATTTGGACCGCTGGTAAATTTCCAGAAGATTGGCAATATGCAACAATTATTCCTATTCCCATATTGATAAAGATCCTGCAGAACCTACTAATTATAGACCTATAACTTTGACAAGTTGCCAATGTAAAACACTTGAAATAATGATTAATAAAATACTTACTTGGTTTTTAGAATCTAATAATCATATATCGCGGTTCCAGTCCGTTTTCAGATCTGACAGCAGTACAACTGATAATTTAATTAGATTGGAAACTTTCATATGTGATGCCTTTATTAAAAAGGAACATGTAGTCACTGTGCTTTTCGATTAAGAAAAAGCTTATGATACTACAAGGAGAAACGGCATTTTAAAAGATAGCCACAAACTAGGATTAAGAGGTAGACTTCCTACATTCATTGATAACTTACTTGCAGACCACACCATGCAAGTCCTAGTTGGCTCCTCTCTGTCTGACTATTATGACCAGGCGCAATGTGTACCTCAAGGGGGTGTTCTGTCTACAACATTTTTTAGTATCATAAGAAATGATATTGTGAAATGTACTGATTTCTCATTATATGTCGATGACTTCTGTATCATTATCGCTCAAAAAGCATGGGGACGATTGAACTTCAACTGCAACAAAAATTTAATAAAATTGAAAATTGGGCAACAAGCAATGACTTTAAGTTTTTTTTTATCAAACACGCAGTGTGTACATTTCTGTCAGTTGCACAAGCAACATGATTCTCAAGTTTTAAATTTATATGGATGACCTTTTCCAGTTGTTGGGGAACCTAAATTCCTTGGCATTATCTTTGATAGAAAACTCAGTTTTAAGCCCCATATTAAATATCTCAAAGTTAAATGTTTAAAAGCATTGAATCTTTTAAAAGTACGCTCCCATACTTCTTGGAGTGCAGACCGAACTACACTTCTTAATATAAGCTTTATCAGTCTTTAATCTGGTCAAAATTAGACTATGGCTGTATTATATATGGCTCTGCACGAAAATCATTTCTCCAAATGCTTGATCCTATACATAATCAAGGACTTAGGTTAGCTTTAAGAGCTATTAGAACTCCACCTGTTGCTAGTGTCTATGTTGAAGCAGATGAACCATCATTATACTCATGAAGAGAGAAACTCTCTTTACAATATGATATAAGACTTGCTGCTAACCCATCAAATCCTGCTCATGAAGTTAGAGTTCAACCAAATTAGGTTAATTTATATGAACAAAAAACTAAACTATTAAATGATTTGGCCACTCTTAGATATCTGCCAATATTAGACCACAAAATGTTGAAAAACATTTTCACCAAATATTCCAGCTTGGTGTGTGAAACAACCTTTTACACTCTGGGAAAAATCTGAATCAAACCCACACATACTTAACGATGATTTCAGAAGGCTGCAAAGTCGTTATATGAATTATCAGCAAGTTTATACTGATGGATCAAAGGAAAACTAGAAGGTTGGTTGTGCTATCAGGCAGCCGTATTAATATGCAATATATACCTGACGATTCATCAATTTTCACTGCTGAAGCCAAAGCAGTTGATATACCTTTAGATTTCATAAGAACTTGTGACACTGACAATAAATTCATTATATTTTCTGACTCGCTTTCAGTATTGAAAGCTCTAAACCATACGAGTTCAGAGAATCCACAGATTCAGAAACTTTTAGAAAAATGTCAGGAGCTTTTAGCAAATAAAGAAATTGGTCTCTGTTAGATTCCTAGTCATAGGCATTCTGGGGAATGAGATGGTAGATCAGCAAGCAAAAACTTCGCTTTCATTAGAAAAAACTTCTTTTAAGATTCCATTTTCTATTTTTAAACCAATTATCAATAAATATATATCTTGGAAGAATAGCAAACTTCATGGAATAACAGCATTGGAAATAAACTTCTTGAGATAAAACCAAGAGTTGGTAAATATGAATCAGTTGTTCGAAACATTAGAAAAGAAAAGGTTGTTTTGGCTCGACTCTGCATAGGTCATACAAGAGTCACTCATTCATACTTACTACTAGGTGAAGAGCAACCACAATGTGATGGTTGAGATGCACCATTCACTGCACGTCACTTCCTATTTGAATTTGGCGGTGCGTTTCGCACAAGTGAAAAATAATTGCTTCCATGTTGATAGCATGAAACAGTTATTTCAAGACGTATTATGAGATTTTTAAAAGAAATAAATCTTTTTTTAACAAAATCTAAACGCTACTTGTATACATCGCGTATTGTTTTATATTTGTATGAATCAATATATATATATATATATATATATATATATATATATATATATAGTATGATTGTATCATTATGATCGTTCATCGATATATATTCTGTTCAGTAAAAGAACATGTACAGTCGTCTGGAATAGCTCTTAGAAACTGTCAGATATTGTACGTGATCTTTCTTCTCAACTATCGTACTGCAACTCGATGTTATTGAAAATTCATTATTGTCATCCATTTTATTTATTACATTTTTTTTACTTTTTCGATCCAAATCATGTTTTGTTTAACACCGTCTGACGCTTATGACCCACAAGGGTTTGTACGTCGTTAAGCACTAACCAAACAAACAAATGTACTTTAGAAATTCAATTCGGAAAACTTGCATTATGCTTACAAAATATCAACAATTTTTAGTTACAAATGTAACTGATCAATTGTCTTTAGAGAAATCGATAATAAATGAGAGATGCTTTTATTATCTGTTTAATTCAGCATTTTGAGCCTGACTTTCCGAAGAAAGTCAGCCTCAAAATCCTGAATTCAGGAATAATCCTGAAAACTTTCACCCATGTATAATAATGTCTCCTTTAAACGCATATACCGACATATTCAGGTTGGCTAGAGGTATACATGTTGGTTTATGTCTTCAGCAACATCGATAATTGGTGTATGTGAGCAGCGAAGGCTCTGTCGAGTCTGGGCATGCGCATATGCGCAGACTCGCCTGAGTGTTCGCTGCTCGACAATGCGATAAGTACCACAGTACCCATGTACCGGCTCATATCTGTTTGAACAATGATACTCTCGCATCCGTTGTGTAAGGTGATAGGCCTTAAAGTATTATTCATTTTCATAGAAGTACATTCTAGGTCTTTCATCAACCGATCCCATTTTTTGTTTCGTTAAACGACTTTTCCTTCAAAATCTTGGAGTGAAAACAGTTTTTGTTTGCTCCTATTACTTAAATAAGGACGCAAATACAATGGGTTCAGTAAAAAAACACATTAAAGTATCTCATGTGAGCCTGGGGTTTTGCATTAAATGGCCTGATATGTTACAATTTCTGGCCTACCTCGAAAATAAAAAAATAGAAAAAAATAATAACAATTCTGTGTTTTGGAACGAACCCAGTCGATTAAAAAGTACACTCCACAAACTGGACCTTATTCACATGATAAACGGAATAAAGGACTTAGGCAAATCCAAATGGAACGGCTCATCGAGATAAACATGTATATCAAGGACGTAGGTGTATTTTCCATGAAAAGTATCACTATCCTTAAATTGGGTTTATATACTGTCCACAAAAAGTAGGGGATATTGGGACATAAAAAAGTCTAAAAATTAAATTCCTTATTTGTCGCATAAATAATTTTGTTTTTTTAATAGAGCAATATGTAAGCCAGTTTTCCTGCTTAATCTGAGGGCTGAAAGTTGGGTAATGTGACCTTAAGGACGTGCCAAAGAAACTAGGGGTCAAGACCCAAATTGCACAAAAAAAGTATCAAATTTTTGGGCATGCTTTCGATAATGCATGCTAAAGATGCATTATTGATATCTTTGTTTTTTTTAAGATTTTTTTCGCGTACCATAATTTTAATTTCTAGGAGATAGGGCGGTGACAAAACTGTAAAAAATGACACAATTCACTAAAAATTGACAGATTTTAGCCTCACATTCCTGAAATTTAGGCCAAAGAGGTAAAAGCAATTTCTGAACATAAAGAATATTGAATAACGGATATTCTCTTTAAAAAAAAGCATAGCCATTGCATAATCCGTCACCGTGATATTCACGTGTGAAAATTGAAAGGCTACCCCTGGTCTAATTATGGTTGTCTCAGAAACATGTGACCAGATTAATCCTTGAAAATTTTATTCATATTGACTGTGAAATGACTTTGCTAATTAATACTAGCTGTTTCAGGTTAATGACATTCGTTTGGTAAATGCTATAATTTTTAATATTCGAATATCCCCTACTTTTTGTGGACAGTATATTATACATCTTAAAACTATGTCGCAATAGATATTTAAGCCCAACGTTTCAACTGTTAGTCCGATGATTATACGCTATTCATCGCTATTTTAATGGCACTGGGCAAAACATTTGGCATTCGTGAAAAGATCGAGGTGGAATTCATAGACTTTTTCCTCATTCCCCTTTTCCCCGGCCTTTACCTCTATTCTATGTTTCATATAATCTGTATGTCTCATGTTTCTAACGACAGTGTCATTTTCAGTTGAATCAACTGACTTTAATGTGCACGACCCGTGGTGAACGTATCTAGTAGTCAGTATCTGTTGCCAGAAAGACAGACGGACTCACACAGTAATTATAGTGCAAACCTGCAGGTCGTGCACAATTTCGATACCAAGTCTGTTATATACCCCGTTCCCTTGTTGGTGTAGACTAGCTACTAGTCTAATATCATATTCTTTTTTATAAATGATAATTTCATTTTGAAATAATAATTTCTTGAGACTGGCTATATGAAATCAATGTATAATGAATGAAACGTAAAGTAAAATTAACAAAAACATCAAGGTCTAGGAGCTAGACTATTGTTGGTGATGTTAATTGTATTTTTGTTACTTTCCCATGTGGTATCCTGGGTCAGGTGTGATACTTGATTGTATCGTTTCCTGATCTTTGCCATCTTTCTTACTATTAAACTGTGTTGTTATAACCGCTTTTTTCTTTAGAAAAAAGGTTATATTAATTTCGTACCAAAGTCGGTCAGTCGTCCGTCCGTCTGTATGGTCGTGCGTCCGTCCGTCACGTTTCTTGTAAATGAATCTCCTCCTAAACCGTTAGACGTAGCAGTTTCAAACTTTTTAGCTGAATAAGTCACATGATTAAGAGGGTACTGGGCAATACTTCGTGTGACCTTGACACCAAGGTCAATACAAAGGTCAAATAATGCATTTTGTTGTAAATGTATCTCCTCCTAAACCGTTCGACGTAGCAACTTCAAACTTTGTAGCTGAATAGATCACATGATGTAGAGGGTACTGGGTAACATTTCCTTTAACATTTACCCCAAAGTCAAAGGTCAAATAATGCATTTTCTTGTATATGCATCGCTTCATAAATCTTTTGATGTAGTAATTTCAAACTCTGAAGGTGCATATGTCACATGATGTAGAGGGCACTGGGCAACATTTCGTGTGACCTGATCCAAGGTCAAGGTCAAATGATGTATTTTCTTGTTAATGCATCTTCTCCTTACTCGTTGGATGTAGCAACATCGCACTTTGCTGGTGCATAGGTCACATGATCTCGAGGGTACTGGGCAACATTCCCTGTGACCTTGACCCCTTTGACCTTAGGGTCAAGGTCAAATAATGTATTTTCTTATAAGTGCATCTCTTTAACCATTGGTCGTAGCAACTTCAAACTTTGCAAGTACATAGGTCACATGATGTAGAGGACAATGCTTCATGTGACCTTGTAAATGCATTTCCTCCTAAGCCGTTGGGCATAGCAGCTTCAAACTTTGCAGGCGAATAGGTCATATGATGTAGAGGATACTGGGCAACGTTTCGTGTTTGTCCTTGACCTAAGTTCAAGGTTAAAGGTGAAATAATGTACTTTCTTGTAAATGCATCTCCTCCTAAATCGTTGGACGTAGCAACTTCAAAATTTGCAGATGCTTTGGTTAGATCAAAAGCGGGTATTTGCGATGGTGTACCATCGACTGAAGTCTAGTTATTAATAATTTCGATTTGCATATTTTTTAATTTAACATAAATTTTGTGATTTTCGGCAGTTTGTTTACGTTTTAAACTCTCCCAGCAGCCTCTGCAGCCTCCTTTTAAGCTTAGACACTCCAAATGGTGTTCGGTCAGTACCTTAACAATCATAGAATACTCAAGTGACTAGCAAAGGCTCTGATCAGACTGCGCGTATGCGCAGGCTGATCTGAGGCTTTGATGGTCGCACATACCACATTGTTGGAAATCTCATGCACTGGCCCATTTGGTTCAATAGTTACGAGCATTTCACTAGCAGGGGACAGTCAGCCTCACACAATGATTATAGCGCACGGGTCATGCAATTTGAATTGCATGTTCTGTTTTACGAGCCGCCACGAGTGTTGGCAGTCCGTCTTGTTGGCGACCGTTTCGTTTGAGAGCTGTTGAGCACAATTTTGAATTGAATTGTTCTCCGCTGTCACACTTGCTTTTGGTTTCCGAGAGGCAAGGCAACAAGTTTTGGAATACCCATCATGCGTCAATGGATATCTGTGTTTGTTCTTGGTAAACAAACGAAGACAAAAGCGGTAAAAAACAGTTTACTGCCTTCAAATCACGTATACGTACATGTGTAAACCAGGATCTAAAAAATGAAGGACCCTGCCATGGGACAAAGGAACAATTGGCCCATTTAGATCTTGATTTATATCGCATATACGCAAAAGTCTTTAATAAATGCATGTCATGCTGACCTATCTAGTGTAACTAGAGGTCAAAATTGTGGTCTGGGCTAGCCTTAGTGTAGATCCATACCTTGTGCATGCGACCAGTGAAGGCTGTAGCAAGTGCGGATCCAGAGGGGGGACAGGGGGTCCGGACCCCCCTGGAAAATCACAAGTTATATGGGTATCTATAGGGAAAAAGCAATTGGACCCCCCCCCCCTGGAAAAAAGTTGGACCCCCCCCCCCCCCTGGAAAATGTTGGACCCCTTCTGAAACCTTGAAAAATGATAGAGTTCTTTGAAATTGACTTCTGTTAAATAAGCTGAGGACTAAAAAAATCGTTTTCAGAGCTTTATTTTGTCAGACTGACCTGGAATCCCCCCCCCCTGACGAAAATTCCTGGATCCGCGCATGTGTACCAAGTCTGCGCGCCTGATATGAGCCTTCACTGCTCACCGATGCAGTAAGTATCGAAATCTCATCAACTGGCCCATATTCAATTCAACACAGATACTTTTGGGGCAATTCATTTTTTATTGTTTTGGTTGCAAAAACCTTTTCCTGCTTGGCAAGCAGTGCATATCCAGATCTCCTCTAGATCGTCACTTAATAATTGACTATTTGCATGCTGGGTAATAGAACGTGATTTTGGTCGTCTATTTTTTTCTTCAAAATTAACATTTTCAAAACTTTATTTCGCGGATATCATCAGAGCATCATCATCCAGATCAGACGGCCTAATCTGAGTACAGAAAGTTTGTAAATGTTATAAGCAGACGTCAAAAGTTGTTACTGTCAGGTAAAACTGAGTTATTGTAAGCACAAAAATGCAGCTATAGAATGGTTTGATCACTTTCATATACTTACATGTACTTTCCTTCCCAGCATTTCTACCTGTTATTATTATAGTTATTCTTATTATCAAGATAATCGATGAGAACATAGATTTGACAGCAGTTTAAAGGTTACATGAAGATCGGCAGTTCAGTTTACAGTGTACTTGTTACAAACAATGCGTACGTCAACCGCGACGACCCTCGCAAAAATGAGTGGGTGCACGGATTCGTACGAGTCTTTGCTGGTCATCTTTGTTGAAAATTCCGTTTTCATAGGTGCTGATTCAAATTATATCTAGGTTATCAGGATATAAAACAAGATTAAAGAGTTCTTTTTTAAAAAAAAATGATTTTAAAAACCAAATTTACATCCGCTTCAACCGGATCCGACAGGTCAACATTTACAAGCTTGGCTCTTGTCGCATCGGCGAGTAGCGGAGCCCAGGCGAGCCTGCACTTCCGCGCAGTCTCGCCAGGGCCTTCGCTGCTCATATACTCACTTAGGATATAGACAAAGGCTCATACGAAACGTTAGACTTCTATCTCCACTCTAGATAGTTGCGTATACCCGCTTGAAGAGTAATTCCACACATATCTTATAAGTTTTTCCATTTGTGTGTCTGTCTGTGATGTGTTTTTTCTTCAAATATCTTGAAACCCTTTGGTTCGATTCTGAAAGTATGAGCAAGGGTTTCAGTCAGCCTATTTCAAGGCCAATGTGCCAATCGCAACAAAAGTCGTCTGCTTTTCTCGTCTGCTGAAATGTTTAAGAAGTCTCAATGGCAAAAAGTGTGGACCCAGATCAGACTGCTCCTATAGGAGCAGTCTGTTCTGGGTCGAAGCTGTTTGCTTCTATACTTTATTCATCAATAATGTTAGGCAATTATTTGCAGCAGATGACTTCAGCAGACGACATTTTCAGATGCATTTTTTTCTCGGCCCTTTAAGGGTTAATAATGTTCATGCCCTCTTCTCATCAACCATGGGAGATAGCACCTTGTGGCCTACGCATTGAATAACTGCATGGTTGACAACGTCATCCATTTGCTTAGAATGATAGTTTGTAACTTCACGTATCATTCCAGCAAACCGCGTACTCATTTAAACACCCATCTCAAGGCCCTTTCTACACGGACATAAAACAGAAGGTTTGGTTCCATGGAAAAGCAATGCAAATGAGCTTGTGGAAGTTCAATTTTTGTTGTAGTCGAATTCCTTTTCTTTTTCAGCGCGAAATTGCACTGTTGCACACTTCATATTTTGTACCGCGATTAAGTACAATTGCACACAATCGTTAATTTTGTGCCGTGAATTAGTGTGAAATTGCACAAATTTCATAGTTTGTACCGGGATTAAGTGCGAAATTGCAAACATTTCAAATTTTGAGCGGTACTTGTATGCGAAATTGCACATGTTTCCAGTTTTTACAACGTATGTAGCCGTACTTCCGAGGAAATTCTTATTAGGTAAAGGTGTTTTCGAGGTCGCCCTCTCCTTAACTAAAGCTCATGGGGAACTAGTGTCAGCGCGTCGCTATTGAAGGGTTTGCAACAGTTTACATGTACATGTAGTTTCTGATGCATATTTTAGCGGCGTTTAACAAGTTTTAGTGTTTAATTGCTATAACACAACTTCCTCATCAGCGTTTACTGGTTATAACTCTTTGCATGCTTGGAAAATCTCGATTTTTCGCGTCTGCTGATTTTGTTCTCAAAGAGAACATTTTGGAATATTTTTACAGGCCATCAGAATACCAAACAGTATCTTTTTTCAGATCAGGTTTGATCGGGGTACAAAATAATTGCGAAAATGATCAGCAGACGACAAAAGAGTTTTCGCTTGCAGATAAATAGTTCATTTGAGTCGTAGTGTGCCAAAAGAGCCTTTATTTTGTCGTTTATGTATTCGGTGATTATCTTAATCGTGTGTCAGTGTTATGTGTTAGCAATAAAGACGCAGATCAGCCTGCACACCCGCGCAGTCTGTTCAACACCATTTTTTCGCTGTCAACGTAATACTAACATGCATGATACGAAGATTCAAGCCAGTCCCAGTAGCTGAGCTGGTAATCTGGTAGCAAAATCTCGGACGACTGTTTTTTTCGCGGCATAGTGGTATATGGTACCATCTAATATCAACCAATCAAACTTTCCTCGTTGACATACATGCCATATGGTCGCTCAACTCATGCACCGAAGTGTTTTTTTATGTTTTATAATGTATCATTTTAGTTAAGTTTTTCAAACGTGATTACGAGCAGCTCCAAAAGAGCTTCAATTTTAAAATTGTCCAAGTACCATTGTTGCAGCACGTTTTGTAATAATGTAATAATTATTTCATTTTGAATTTTTTATTACATTTTGCGTTGCGAATGTCGATGCAAAATGAAATAAAGATGTAATAATCGTATTATTACATTTTGCGTCGATAAGGTGCATATCAGCGCAAAATGAAATAATGTTGGAAGAAGCTAGCTTATTTCACTCGTTTGAGTTAGATAAGAGATATAATCTTGAAATTTCATAGAATAAGTTTGAAATTGAAATGACCTATTTTTTTCTTCTTTCCTTGACATTTTGAACTTATGCTCTCATTTTAAGCCTATGAACGTTTAAGCCTCATTCTGACTCTACCTATGTAGCCACAGTACATCCCGATACCGTAATGCACTGGGACACATTTCATAAAAAAATTGAATTGCATTCTCACCTTAACGATGTTATACCTTGAAAATATTAACCTGATCCTGGCCTTTATCATTTACATAATTTCACAGCGGATTGAGCTTCTAAATATATCTTCGTCGTTCATCGTATAACTAATACGGAAATGCACGTGATCCTTTTTAGCACAATAGATATATATACCGCTATAATGCTCAATTGGCTATCAGTTGCCTGCGTGGCTCAGTGGGGAGAACACGTGAATATTGCACACTTATATTTTTAAGCTCTGCGTTGTTAGTTCGAATCACGTACGCGAGATTTATTATTGTAACTTTTGAAAAGACTTAGTCATAAATGTTTTTATTTTTATTAACTTTTCTCCTTTTGCAATATCGTTTCTCTATTTTAATTAATTTGATCTCTTTGGCGACACCAATATTCTCTCGTCTGATCCGTAACGCTGTACTTCAACTTTCGTTATCTCTTCAGTTTTTAAAATATGAGCTGCGACATGAGATTTCCAACAATGTGACATTTTGACACGAATAGGCACATGTGAGCCTGTGCACCCTCTTTTTAAGAATTGAAACTAAATACTGTTCATTCAGTACCTTACCAGACATAGAATATTCAAATGACTAGCAAAGGCTCTGATCAGACTGTGCGTATGCGCATGCTTGTCTGAGCCTTTGCTTGTCGCACAAACCACATTGTTGGAAGTCTCATGTCGTGGCTCATATATGGACCTCCTTGCTGCCGCTTTAGAGAAATGCTTTGACCGACTATAACTGATTTATTTTGCTTTGGAGCCAAGAGCACGGGTGTTGTACTGTAGACCTATATTCGCATACTTAATTCTAACTCCAAGCATCAAGAAGTTGTCAGTCATTTCATTTTCAAAGAAAGCTTGAACTTACATGTTTTGTGTTTATGTGCATTTCTTTGACATGAAAACAAAGAAAAATGAAATAAAAAAAAGTTGGGTCGACCAGGATTTGAACCCACAATTTACGTATCTAGAGCTATTCTGAATAACCACACGACTACCGTAGAAAGTACAACGTCATTGAGTTATCAACGGATCTCCTCGCAATTGTACCAAGACGTTTATGTCCGTAATTGCTCGAAACATACCGATTGCACACGATCCATCACGAAACACTATATATTCAGTGTTAATACCGTAATAATTTATTCATGCATAAAGGTCAGGATCAGGTAACTTTTGTAGAGGTATACCCGGTATAGCCCTGTTTTTTTCTAGACTTTACATATTGTTATATATACATATGCAGAATTTGTTAAACTGGGCAGACAAGGCCTCTACCGTGCCCAACCGAAGTAGCAACGAGTTTTCCGGTAAAAGTGGGGCTTTACCGGCTCAAACCATGACAATACCTGTCACAACCGGTGTGACCCGTGACGCTACCGTTCTTAATTTGGGGCTCTACCGTCCTATTACAGGGGCAAACCGTGGGGGGGGTGTCTTCAACGTGCTCGGTTGATAATGGTGGAGACATGGACGTTGCGGGTGTCGTCCCGGCTTAACACGGTACTTGACAGCATTCCTGGTGACTCGCATTGACTCCCAGTTGTTTTCAACATCTTAGAACAACCAGGGAATGAGCCGGTTCAACACTGTTCATCCTGGTTCGCCAAGGTTATCCACTATTGTAACATGGTTTTACAACAGTTCATCCCTGATCACAAAGCCAGGATGAAACGGCCCCTTAGATATAGACAGTGAGAGGAGCACAATTTCGCACAATGGTCACCATCGCATTACCAGTGATACAGTATATCAGACCAGTGTCTCCTTATTTGCATGCCGGAGGTTAAATAGTCCCGTGTGCAATTACAGAGATTACCGACTGATATGCCTGCCAATGCAGCAGCCGTACAAAAAATTAATACATGTTTACACGCTGGCCTGAAAATCGCTGCGACGTGAATGACGTTATATATGACGCTGAAGGTGCATGCATGGGTCGATATGGATGCGTGGGAGGGCCCATGAGGGACAATATGGGTTCCCGTGAGTGGCTTGTTGTGGGTTTGAAATCACGAGCAGCATCAGCTCGGGTAACTAAGCATTTTGTTACTATTTTCAGTAAAACATGTAATAAATATGAATTCAGAATCCTAAATTCAAAATTTTTAGGCTGACTTACCATATAAAGTCAGACCAAAATGCTAACTTAAGCAGATTATGATAGCTTCTCTGATTTATTATTAGTTTATCGAAAGACAATTGAGCATTTGAACTTGGTTTTTTAAGTATATGTAGGCATACTGCATTTTTTTTTGAAAGTTCAGGACCATTCAGCATTTTGGAAATTTTTCCCTGCTGGGAAAGGGCTGACCTCTTGGCTCTCGTTTGTGGTGTCTTCTGTGAGTTTGTCACTTTCCCATTGGTATCCTGGGTCAGGTGTAGTACTTGATTGTATCGATTCCTGATCTTTGCAAACTTACTTACTTTCACTCATATTTCACCTTACCACACCTTTTACATGGGGAACCTTGACGCAGTGACTAACCATTACTTCATGCATATACTTTCCAAGGCGGTGCTTCTTTTGTGGATCGTTTTTGTTAGTTATGCTTCATGTTGGTGTGTGTTGTAATGTCGTGTCTGATCTTTGTAGCCTTGTGGTCACCTGCTGGGAAAGGGCTGACCTCTTGGCTATAGTGTGTGTGTTGTGTTTTGTCACTTTCCCAGTTGTGTCCTGGTTTGCATTAGAGTAAGGGGTTGGGTTGGCGCCGTGAGGCTGGTTTAAGCCCTCCAGTAAAATATTTTACTGACCATTCCATGGCGGACCTTCTTTTGTGGATTTTTGCGGCGGCTTCGTCGACGCTCTATTATCACTTTGAACCTAAATTTTATGTAAATTTTAGCCAATCAGAAGTATTCTTAAATTGTAATATTCATCACACCAGCTAGAAAACAATGCCCTCATTGGTTAATACTCAGACTGACCACACGATCTTATTATAGATGCAATTTAACTTGAAAATTTCCATGTAAATGACCGAGAACCAGTCTGTGCACTAGTCCTAACGATGGACATTGATCTGGAATATAGGTCAACTCCCGCTGTACAGCATTTCTAATTTGCTTTATTACCATTCTTTGCATGCCTTGCTTAATTGCACATAGTAAATAAGTGCAATATAAAATAACTCACTAAATCCTAAAGGACTTTAACAGCATTATATAAAGCAAAGCTTTGTATTTATTATTCATGGTTTCCCCATATCAAATGCGTTACACGATTATAGTCTGTTTCATAAATTTCGACAATAGGTATAGTCTATTTCTAAAACAAATATAACAAGTGTATTTAATGCGTTACATTACAAGGGCGTAAAATTCATCGCGAATTAGAGAGTAACCTCAATTTCAAGGCAAGTAAATACGTGCAAAGCTTGCTCTGACCGGCAAATGCATGTTCTTACAAGGACAATGTAGCTATCGGCAGAGCCTCTTTAATCAGACAACATGGTGCGTTATAAATAGACAGCCAAAAACCCCACGTTGTAATGTCTATTAATAGGGCTTAAAAAGATACGTCTTTTTAAAAAAGATTTATCTTAAAAAAAGAGGTTATAATGGGGATGGATATTTAATGTAAATAATGCAGGCCTCCAGATAAGAATGCGTACTTGACAACTACTTTTCTTATTCCTCAACCACAACATATGTTGTGGGTACTCAAAGGAACCGTCTCAATGAGATGGTTCTTTTGAGCACCCAAAACACATGTTAAAATTGATGGATAAGAAAATAATTGCAATTTTAGGTGCACAAACTGTCCTTATCTGGACCTATGATAATGGCACATAATTTCCTACAATTTGAATGTGCCCGCAACCCACAAACCTACACTTAGACTCAGATCAACCTGCGCAGCTGTACATGTATCAGCGTATTTTGCTATTTCCTTTAGGAGGATGACAAGCACAAGCTCTAGTTTCTTTAACTACATGTATGTCAGACAAACATGTATCATATAAGGCTAACTTGCAAACAGCCAGCACCAAATCTCGGGCCACTATGGGCCAGCGAGCGAAACGCTTTTCGGATGGTGTTTTTCTGGCGGGCCGAGACTGGCCCGATTTTACGTGCTTACTGGAAGCTAGTCGATCAGTTTTTTAGTCTACATGCATTTATTCCCTGACCTTGGCTATGGCGAGGTGCCACAGGAAATAGAAAGGTTATAGGAGTTAGTCCCACACAAAAGCGATTTGGTATATCAGCATTTTTCTGTAAATAGAGACATTCATAATATGTAAATAGAGTGGTGGAAGTGTAAACCATTTAAGGCTTGAAAACGACTCCAGGTTGAGATCCGAGACGGGCAGAATCTAGCCTATGTGACCACAACAACAACAATATGGCATATTTTTATGGGTTTTCAGTTGTTTCAGTACATACATTTATCGCCTAGTTCTCCCGTTTTCTTAAAAACTTTAGGACTAATAACATTGTTCCCTAGCCTTTGCTGGTGAAGTGCCTAAAATTTGAAACGATTCAGATGCATATCGCTCAGCGAAAAGGGCACCAAGCAAAAGAGAGACCAGAAACATAACCAAAACTTATAAATTCGCTGGTTTTAGATGGAACATCCTTTTCCAGCATGCAAAGACAGGGGTTATAAGGGGATTTCGTCATTTAGTTGTGTTTAGAATTGTAAGTATTTGAGAGCCGCCGAATATCTCTTTTAAAGATATTTCTTGTTATGTCTTTTCTGTCTTGTGTTTGCTATGCCTTTGTGAACGTCTGTTTAAATGTGCCTTGTGGTCACCTGCTGGGAAAGAGCTGATCTCTTGGCTCTCGTTTGTGGTGTTCTGTGTTGATTTCCCATTGTTATCCTGGGTCAGGTTTGGTACTTGATTGTATCGATTCCTGATCTTTGCACCTTACTTACTTTGTATACTATTTAAATCTAACACTATATCAATTCTGTTCATGGGATTTATTTTTTCATTATTTAAGCGCATATTTAAAGTAATAAGGGCGTTTTGAACGTGAATAAACCATTGTAAAAATTGCTGTAAGAAAAAATCAATCAGTTGTTCCTTCTTGTTAAAATTATTACATTATTTCATAACGCGTTATGCTAGGACAACGCAAAATGAAATAATGTAATAATTTGAAGTAAATATACTGTTTTTAAAGTATGCTTAACGTGAGATGGCTGAATACTATTCAAATATAACACAATATAAATTATGTTCATGGGATTCATTTACAGGCATATTTAAAAAGGTGCTTTGTACGTGAATAAAACATTGTAAAAAATGCTGTAAGAAAAAATCAATCATTTGTTCCTTCTTGTTAAAATTATTGCATTATTTCATAATGTGTTATGCTAGGACAACACAAAATGAAATAATGTAATAATATGAAGTAAATATACTGTTTTTATAGTTTGCTTATCTAGAGATGGCTGAATACTTTTCAAATACAACACAATATAAATTATGTTCACGGGATTCATTTACAGACATATTCAAATAGGCGTTGAGTACGTGAATAAACCACTTTATGAATTGCTGTCAGAAAAAAATTCAACCTTTTTTCATACTTTTCAAAATTATTACATTATTTCATAATGCGTTTTGCTATGAAACCGCAAAATGAAATAATGTAGTAATATGAAATAAAGCGCATGGGGTTTTAAAGTATATTTGCATTAGATGGCTGTATACTATGTAAATATAACACTATATCAATTCTGTTCATGGGATTTATTTCTCATTATTTAAGCTCATATTTAAAGTAATAAGGGCGTTTTGAAAGTGAATAAACCATTGTAAAAATTGCTGTAAGAAAACATCAATCAGTTTTTCCTTCTTGTTAAAATTATTACATTATTACATAACGCGTTATGCTAGGACAACGCAAAATGTAATAATGTAATAATATGAAGTAAATATACTGTTTTTATAGTTTGGTTAACGTGAGATGGCTGATTACTATTCAAATATAACACAAAATAAATTATGTTCATGGGATTCATTTACAGACATATTCAAATAGGCGTTTTGTACGTGAATAAACCATTTTATGAATTGCTGTCAGAAAAATAAATCTATCATTTTTCACATTTTTCAAAATTATTACATTATTTCATAATGCGTTTTGCTATGAAACCTCAAAATGAAATATTGTAGTAATATGAAATAAAGCTTGTGGGTTTTTTAAGTATATTTGCATTAGATGACTGTATACTATGTAAATATAACACTATATCAATTCTGTTCTTTGAATTAATTTCTCATTATGTAACAGCATATTTAAAGTAATAAGGGCGTTTTGAACGTGAATAAACCATTGTAAAAATTGCTGTAAGAAAAAAACCAATCAGTTGTTCCTTCTTGTTAAAATTATTACATTATTTCATAACGCGTTGTGCTAGGACACGGCAAAATGAAATAGTATAATAATATGAAGTAAATATACTGTTTTAAAGTATTCTTAACGTGAGATGGCTGAATACTATTCAAATATAACATAATATAAATTATGTTCACGGAATTCATTTACAGATATATTTAGATAGGCGTTGTGTACGTGAATAAACCACTTTATGAATTGCTGTAAGAAAAAAAATCAATCATTTTTCGTACTTTTCAAAATTATTACATTATTTCATAATGCGTTTTGCTATGAAACCGCAAAATGAAATAATGTAGTAATATGAAGTAAAGCGTGTGAGGTTTTAAAGTATATTTGCATTAGATGGCTGTATACTATGTAAATATAACACTATATCAATTCTGTTCATGAGATTTATTTCTCATTATTTAAGCTCATATTTAAAGTAATAAGGGCGTTTTGAACGTGAATAAACCATTGTAAAAATTGCTGTAAGAAAAAATCAATCAGTTTTTCCTTCATGTTAAAATTATTACCTTATTTCATAACGCGTTGTGCTAGGACAACGCAAAATGTAATAATGTAATAATATGAAGTAAATATACTGTTTTAAAGTATTCTTAACGTGAGATGGCTGATTACTATTCAAATATAACACAATATAAATTATGTTCACAGGATTCATTTACAGACATATTCAAATAGGCGTTGTGTACGTGAATAAACCACTTTATGAATTGCTGTCAGAAAAAAATTCAATCATTTTTCATACTTTTCAAAATTATTACATTATTTCATAATGCGTTTTTCTATGAAACCGCAAAATGAAATAATGTAGTAATATGAAATAAAGCGTGTGGGGTTTTAAAGTATATTTGCATTAGATGGCTGTATACTATGTAAATATAACACTATATCAATTCTGTTCATGGGATTTTTTTCTCATTATTTAAGCTCATATTTAAAGTAATAAGGGTGTTTTGAACGTGAATAAACAATTGTAAAAACTGCTGTAAGAAAAAATCAATCAGTTGTTCCTTCTTGTTAAAAGTATTACATTATTTCATAACGCGTTATGCTAGGACAACGCAAAATGAAATAATGTAATAATATGAAGTAAATATAATGTTTTTATAGTTTGCTTAAGTTTGAATCTAAAGGAATAGAAACTGCTTGAGTTACATATTACACAAACCAGAAGCCATTTAAGCATTTCTAACGAAAAATGTCTAAGTTCAAGACTCCCAAAAAATGAATAAAAATATTCCTGAAATGTGTATACATCTTCAATGTGTGAAGAATCATTATGGAAAGTTTGAATATAAAGGAATGATTACTCATGGAGTTTCAGATTACACTAACTAGGCACCCCCTAAGCATTTTGGGAAGAAACAATGTCTATGTTCACCACCCGTCAAAAATATTTTAAAAAAATAAATAAATGTGCACAAAAATGGTAAGTGCAAATCTTCAATGTGTGAACAATCATTTTAAAAAGTTTGAGTATAAAGAATGAATACTGTTGGAGTTACAAATTACACAAACTAGGCACCCCCTAAGCATTTCGGATGGAAAAGTCATAATTCTTGAACAAAACGTCCTTGTAATGAATAAATCTCAAACAGAAAAGAAAGTTTACGCGTTTTACGCAGTATTCAGAGCTGACGTTAATGACGTTAAGCCGTTTCAGAATCCTACAGAAACGTCGCCATTTGATCATTTTCTTGATCCGCAATCTATACCAAGACTTTTTAAAACAATAAACCGATAGTTGATCCAAACTTTGCTTTTATTGACCCTGTTTCAGTAGTTTACTACGGGGGTCAGGCTGGTTACGCGCCTACCAAAATGATTACGTAATCGATAATTACGTTGGACCTGCTGTAATTTGACGGACACAAACTGCTCCTATGGATAAATATCATTTGCACTAAAAACTTGCATATTGTATGCTTACAATGACTCGAAGTGTTTGTTGCGTTTCTTTATTCCTTAAGTATATATATAAAAAAAACTTCCACCACGACCTCTAAGTTATGCCCCTCGATTCATTCAATGTATTAAACCGTTACAGCCACGCCTCAAAACGTTTTGTGGAAGTTTACATGACAGTAAAGTGATTTTGTTTGTTTGTTTGTTTGATTCTTTACGTCCCATCAACAATCTTTCAGTTATATAGGAACGGGTCTTTCTGGGTTGAACAAGTACTAAGCTACAATAAATGTGTCTTGCTCAAGGACCACAACGCAGTGACGCCGGTGAGGCTCGAACCGACGGCCCTTCGGTCTTGAGTCTAGCACTATACCACTGAGCCACTGCGCTCCCCACAGTAAAGTGATAGCGCTAACGGACACGTAACGGACAGTAAAATTCTCTGTCCGTTCGTGTCATGCAATTCTTGTCAGTTCCTCATGAATGCGTTCCGTGTCAGGTAATATCCGTTTTGTCCGGTCTTATTAGTTGGCAAGTTGGGGGCATGTCCGACCTGAGTTGTGGAACGGTCAACTTCTGGACATGTAACAGTTAAAACAGACGAGTACCGCATGTTAAACGGAAAAGAAACGCATATAAAGTTCAAATAACGGATGGATGCGAAAAGGTGGTTTATGAGATCAAAACAATGACGTTTATATTTCTATGGAACAAGATTCGACTGCATCCCCTCCCCCACCCCACCACCACCACCACCGCCCAATATCACATACTTATAACTCATTTTGTATCTTAACTTCACATGAGAGGATGTTTCAGAATAAAGGAGATTCATAACAGAAACACAAAACCATGGACTGTCGTGTGGGAGTCGGCCTTGAATGAGAGGAGGAAGTGATGGAGTCTTCTTATGCCCCCGGGTAGGGGGGGTACACTCTTTTTTTTTCTTGCTACGTAGACTTGGACCAAGCATTCCCCAACTCCAAAAAAGTATCAGAAGTATCAGACATACCCCAAAATAATTGAAAGTTTGCAACCCCCCAAAAATGTGCCAATTCTGTATCTAAACTTAAATTTAGAAATAACTCTTTCTGAACCCCCTCCCCCAAAAGTTCAAAATTTGAACCGCTAAAAATGGCCCGAGTCTACGTATATCTGAAGTATCAGAGTACCCTCCCCCAGCCCCATGGACTTACGCCCTCTTCTCCTGCCATCTGCAGCGTTATTGATGACTTTCCTTTGGGTGGCATCATGAAGTTATGAGCCATATTTTTGACTCAACTGAGGAAATTTATACTATCCGTCACCTGACTGATCGAGTGCGTTCTGTGAACGTTGAACGAACGTTTTGTCCGTTGAATATACGGTATATATTCACTTTGTCCGTTATACATCCGTTTCTCATACGGCAAAGTCCTTTAGTTGACCATTCTTTGTCCGCTACTTGTCCGTTAAATATGCGTTACTCGTGCGTTTTATGAGCTCCTCACACGCTCCGCGAAGACCCTCATCGCCATCGAGACGACTTTCATCACTGGATGAACAAAGGATAAAAAAAATAGTGCATTTTTTCTATCCGTTCGGCGTCCGTAACCATTATCCGTTAATATGTGACAGCACCATAAACGTTCAACATTTGCACTTGAATAAGGTGTGAAACACGTTTGCAGTACCTAAATGTACACTATTTGAGTACATTTGTTATTATTTAGGTTATAGACCCATTGGATCGGGATCGACATGACAATTTCGGTGACACTGTGCAGACGAAATTGTCACGTTGATCCCTACATGGTTGGACCCTGTTTTAGAACATTTCCAAAATTCAAACTAATAATGCCCTACACTTTTACTTAATACAAATAGGCGTAGGATAATGACGGGACACTGTCAGAATTCCTCTATTAAAGCCACAGTGGGTGCATAATTAAACGTGGGTGTGTCGTGTGCGCTTTATATGCCTTGTGCGCTGGGGCCGCGGCACACCGTCATTATAACTGTAAAAAGTTCAAGTCAAGATCGGGCACGGTCAATGATAATAAAACAGTTTACATATCGCTGGAAGCGCTTGCGTTAAGCGCGGTTAGCACCTCCGAGCGACAGTTTCATAATAAAAATAAAGAATACTACTGGCCATCATTAATTCCAACGTGACCCATGTGCCTTTTTAGCAGAAAGGGGGTTATTGCTTCTGACATCAAAAAATCATAAACGTATTGTTAACAAATAATGCAGATATCACTTGACAAAGCGTCTTCGGTAGACACCGAACGGGCAGTTCGCAAACCAGGCTGCACTGAACAATTGCCATTTTAGGTCTTTACATTTAAGGAAGCGTTGCATCGAGCAAATTTTGGTTAATTAAGACATTGATGATGCGCAGACTGATCTGAACCTTTGATCCGACTGCGTGTACCTTTATACATGCATCCATGCAGGGTTTCTATTAATATGTTCCTTATCTGCTTTTTTCAAAGTTCTAGCCAACAGAATTAACAATACAAATTCGACGAATCTATATCCACCGACGAAGGGTTATCTTAGAAAAGCATGTACGATGTACATCACAAAACATAAATCTCAATTATCTTAACCTGAAGTTCACCTTCGGTATCACTCAGATTATAACAACCGCCTTTTTAGTATGTTTTAGTGCTTTGTTTAATGAATAAGTATACTTACATCTACACAATTTCAATAACTGACCGTTAAATCCAACCCCATGGGTCAAGGGTGTGTGTAAATTCAAAGTGTTACCTTGCATGTAGGTCTACAATGCTTCCACTTTAATTTGATATGCAACATGATCACTTTCAGAAAAGAAAAAAAGACCTTTTGACCCCTCCACATGTGGTCGAGGGTGTGTTATGACAACATATTTACTTTCATGGTGCTCTGTGCTCAATTCCCATTAATTTAATATGCAACATGACTACTTTCAGAAAAAGACAAGGTTTGACTTTTTGACCCAATCCCAGGGTCAAGGGTGTGTCTGTAGGCAAAATATTTGCTACCATGGTCAGCTTAAATTAATATGCAACATAACCATATTCCGAAAAAAGATTCATTTTGGCCTCGGTCCCACCCACTAAGTACACCCTAGGGGATCAGGCCCAGGCATTCAAACTAAAATCCCTAATGTTTAATAAATATTGCTGCTCTGCCTGCGTGCAAAATTCCAGCAAAAATATTGACAACTGCCTTAGTTATTATGAAATTTAAATATTTGACCTTCGACCCCTAATGTGGGGTCAAAGGGGGTGGGGTACAATTTGGACACTGCCATTCTAAGCCACATGCACTGAGCTCTTATGGTCTATAGTGAGAAGTTTTTAGATATAATAGCTTTGGTGAAATGTGAAGATCATCATACAAAATAGCTGATATAGGTTTTGCATTATAAATGCCTTTACTAAAACAAGGGCCATAACTCAAGTGCATAAGGGTCGGTTTTGACGAAACTTATCGGATATCGAGAGTACATGGTACATATCATTTGTACAAAGAATGATTCTAGTATGACAAATAAGTACTGAGATATGGTTCCGGACAGACAAAAGTGCGGACGGACGGACGGAGTGGACGGACGGATGCACGGACGACGCAAAAATATATCCCTCTGACTTCGTCGGTGGATAACAAACAGGCGAAATCCAACGGCAATATTGATAAAAAAAATCAAAAAAAAAATCAACAGTTCATCGAAAATGAAAACAGTTGAATAATTATGCCATCTATCATAGCATGAAACAAAGTGTTTATCATTTGAAACCAATCTGATTCCATTTACGCAAAATGTAATAAAAAAAAGTATGCCTACTATCAACGCATAATGTAACAATTATTACATTTTGAACCAACTGCACATAATTGACGCAAAATGAAATAAAAACTCTAGATTATTACATTTTGCGTCGACATTCGCAACTCAAAATGAAATAAAAATATCAAAATGTAATAATTATTACATTATTACAAAACGTGCTGCAACATACCATCTTGCTATTGTAAGTTGGGACGTACACTTTTGATAGTGTTCAAAGGCTTACGAGCATTACCCGTGAATAGAGGGTCAGTGCATCACTACCATGATAACGTTTCGGTTAGATGGAAAGTTGAATATGTAAAAACGGGTTGTTTTTTAGTTATTGTTTTTTCGTGGATACAATTGGGTTGGTTTTAGAAATTCTGCCAACCATGCTTCAAAGTCTCCAAAAGTCTACACAAGGCTCCGAGGTTATCAAACATTTTTCATGCTCAACTCAACTGAGCATGAAATTACAACTGCTCATATGACTAAAAATGCTGAAAAATAAAGACATTCTTAGCTTTCAAACACTCAAATGTTGTATCTGTCATGCTAATAAATGTTAAAATGCCTACCACTGTTGGCATTTTAACATTTATTAACATGATAAATTTCCTGCTTAGTTGAGTTGAGCATGAAATAAGTTTTATAACCTCGAGGCCAGATCATCGGAATCCGTCCAATTTTGATCTCACACATGACCTCACAGACAGCGTCATCCCGCATACCAACTTAAAGAGCGTATATTTCAAGTTGGTTGGTTGGTATATCGATATAACAACATTCCAACATATGGAAAGGATTCGATGCTCATTCTCATCATCTCCTAGCTAACAAATAAATTGTATGAAACATCTTCAGAATACATGTTTGTTTATTAAGATACATAAACAAAAACAAAAATACAGTGGTTCAGTTGGTAGAGCGTAAGACTGGGGAACAAGGGGGCTGCTAGTTCGAGCCACGCCGCCTGCAGATTCCCGTGGTGGTTGGGCGGCTCTTCCTCGCGGTGCCACGGGGTAGTCTGCAGTTTGTGATTGTGGTATTTCCTGATCATACTCACTTACTATCTCTGTGTTGTGGTATTGAGCAAGACAGTTTATCCGCTTCTTAGTAATGGTTCAACCAAGGAAGCTCCGTCCCGATACGACTGAAAAACTTTTGACTGGAACGTAAAGAATCAACAAAAGCACAAAACATCAAGAGAGGGAGACAGACAGGCAGGCAGAGAAGCAAATAGATAGACAGACATCATCGCAGATGCAAAAAAAAAAAAAAAAAAAAAAAAAACATTTTACAGTGTGTATGCTCAATTAATGGCGGCCTGTGGTTAGTTCGTACCTACTATTTGCTATCCCATCATGTCTGCAAACAGAGAAGGCTCTGATAAGTCTGTGAAATTGTACATACTCACATAAGCATTCGCTGGTCACAGAGGTAATAAGTACCAAAATGATGGCTCAAATTTGAAATCATCATTGCAAATGACATTAAAGCTGCATACTCTGTAACTATGAACATTTTTCGAAAAAAATATATTCTTTTTAAATCATTTGTAAAAGTAGAATTAAGCTATGTTTACACAATAAAAATGTTCAGTACAGCTGAAAACTGCATGGAAAAGTGAATTATCTTATCAAATAGGTGTATTTTTCTCTTGTTGGTAATTATTTGCGTCCCTCCAATAATTCTAGACCGTTGAATTTTAACATAAATGCAGTTGTTTTGATAGTGATAACTTGTTAAGATTTACGAAAATGGTAAAATGGTTACCTGAATTTGAGTATTTTTACTGTGTTCTTGAAAAATAAAAAACATTATTTTTAAAATTAGCAGATCAAAAGTTACAGACTATGCAGCTTTAAAGAAAGATCTATATAATAACAGCCGCAACACGTGATTTCCAACAATGTACCATCATGATAAGTGTAGACTCAGACGAGCTTTTGAAGCCCATTTTAAGCCTAGCTTAACAGTCGTAGAATATTCAAGCGACAAGCAAAGGCTCCGATCAGACTGTGCGTATGCGCAGGCTGATCTAAGGCTTTGCTGGTCGCGCATACCACATTGTTGGAAATCTCGTGTTGCGGCTCAATTACAATGCATATTGAAATTAACATCGATGTTTTCATTAAAGCCACAGCTGTGCATGCAAAACTTAATAAAAATACGAACGCATGTTACTCACGGCGGTATTATGTTTTAAAATGAACACAGAGTCATTGCTAACCAGCCACAGCTTGTATTTGATGCCTGATTAATACTAGTGCCTCTGTGCACGGCCCACTCTTTACGCTACGGTTATACTTTAAACGCATGAAAAATAGTAAGTGAGTATGATCAGGAAATACCACAATAACAAACTGCAGACTAATCCATGGCACCGCGAGGAAGAGCCACACAACAATCACGAAGTTTGTAAACTACGGTTGTCCGTTCCTTTCACTAACAATGTCCATTGTTTCGAGATCAAGTAATTGGCTTTTGCTTTATTCGTATTTGGGCCTCGTCGCGAGAAACCCGGATTTCACTGCATGAGAACAGCCGAGACGCATAACAGCCTGCCCATACGTGCAGTCCAATCATCTTGTAGCCTTTGTTATTCGCTTTCTGTTGTCCGCTTTCTGGAAAGTACAATAACTAAACATGCTACAAGTAAAATTTTATTATTATTATGAGTCTCTGTAGCTGAGCATGCTGCGTTAGGCCTTACCTAGATACAATTCCACCGTCGAGATCCACTTCTCTGGATTAGCAAGCTAAAGCCGCCATTGTCGACGTGAACACAATATATGCTAAATATTAAAGTAAATATTTTATTTAAAAAATCAAAGCATATATATTATAATTATTTCTGTACCTCCGCTGCTTGCCTTTGCGATAAGTACCAAAATCTTAGGCTCAAATGTGTAAGACTTGAAAGAACAATCGCACATGAAATTGAATAAATCGGGAAACCCGCACAATTCGAGCATGTGGGTTCAGCCCTAAAACATAATTATAATTACCTGAAACGTTTTATCAGCAGAATGTATGAAGTTTATGTATTTTTCAATGAAATATCGCTATATAGCGATATTTCATTGAAAAAACACAAACTTCATTTATAACCATCTGTTTTGCTGCAATCACACTTGTTATTGTGTTGGCATGTTTTCTGTGACGTCAGCGTCACGTTATGGAATGTCAGCGTCACGTTATCAAAGTATACAGATCCTTAAAGTACATCCGAGGTCTGATTCCACGGAATTCTACGGAATTGGCCAAAGCAGTTCCGATTGGAAATTGAATATCGATAGAATGCATGGGCACATAAACAACCAAATGGCAACTAGTACATTAGTTAATCCTCTAGTGCCCAGTATATTTTGATAAGGTATACTATGCTACAGTGAGTTTATTGTCTGCCTATTTTCATATGTTTCTATTCATAAATGTGAAAACATTCATATGTATATTTGTATTTAGCCAAACTTTATTTCAGTTGACTTCTATATTTCTTTCAAAATGGTGCCCCCATGAACAAGTACGTAGCTGTCAATTTCATAGGTTTTGACAATTTAATTAAATACATAAAGAGGCATAGACTTATATTATATACAAATATATTGTAGTAATATTTAAAAAAAAACTATGAATAAATATGACTTGGCCTTTTTCATTATGATATGTTCAATATTTGTGTGTAAATTTCGATAAAGTATATGTGAGCCACTGAGCATTACATATTCTGTGTCATATATGATACATTTGTGGGGAAGTAAAAATAATTTTTACAATCCATACCTCACCAGGAACACCAGATAGGAAAGTGAAAAACACGAGAAAACATCACAAATATGAAGCCAAGAGGTCAGCCCTTTCCCATCAGGTGACCACACGGCTTCAATGATAGTCAAACCAGCGTAACATAGACAAACAGGAAACATTAATAACAAAATGATCCACAAACAAAACACTGCCTTGGAACGGCCAGTAAAAATAATGGAGGGCTTAAACATGTTTAACGGTACGAACCTCACCCTTAGGGATCAATACACATATGAAAAAGTGACAAAATCACGGAAAAAACAAGAGAGAGAAAGTGACAAAATAAAAAAAACAAGAGAGCCAAGAGATCAGCCCTTTTACAGCAGGTGACCATAAGGCTGAAAGGAACAGACAAGACAGCATAACAAAGACAAACCTGAAACATAGATAACAAAAATGGTCCACAAAGGCTACTTGTCTCATTTGTCGAAACTATATAGAAAGGTAAAAAAAGGTGCACAATAGTCTTCTAACATACCTTTTATAAAAAAGAAAAATAGCAGGAACCTGGGTCAAATGTAGAACTTGATTGTATCGATTCCTGATTTTTGCGCCCTCAATTACTAATATTCTCAAATAATAATTTCCAACCACTAAAAGGGGCTTAGGCACTAAAGGGTTAAATCTAGAGTAAGCACAAGACGAAGTAATGTTTAGCAAATAACTTGAGAATTCAAACAAATCCTACCGGTTTAGATGTTTTAAAAAATGATTGTCATCCCAGTATTTTTAAGTTCAGGTTGCTCGGTGACCGTTTTTTACTTCGAAACTTGTTTTAACTAGTTCATTGTGTCAACTGTCAGAACAGTACGTGTGGTTTGTGTCTACGTGTTTACCAGGATACAGAGCACACAGTGCATTTGTTACCACAACGACTGCGATAAAAAGTACGAACCATGCACTAAATATATCTGGCTTACATCTGAAATGGACGCAGAGCGGGTGAAAAATGTATCACCGAAGTAGATAAAAACTCCAATAAGCGGCCACAATGCTTTTACAGTGGCGTACAATGACGTAATAAATTACGTGAATTTGTGCTCTGTATCACAGGACGTCTGTCCCCTATGGGCATGCACTGAACCCAACCAATGGTTTTGTAATGTGGCGCGCGGTGAAACCAGTTTAAGCTGGCCAGTGAAACATTTTGACTGACCGTTCCCAGGCAGTGTTTCTTTTATGGATCATTTATGTTCTTTCTGCCTTGTTTTTGTTATAATTTCGTGTGCGTCTGTTTATTGATGTCTTGTGATCACCTGCTAGGAAAGGGCTTACCTCTTGACTCTCGTTTGTGATGTCTAAGTGTGAAGTTGTCGCTTTCCAATTGGTATCCTGGGTCAGGTGTGGTGCTTGATTTGTCGATTCCTGATCTTTGCACTCTTTCTTACTTCTATAAGAAGCCTGCAAAATATACACGAATAATCTATTACATAGGTGTAAATGTCAAATGGTTAATACAAATATAAAAGGCGCTATGCAGTATAGCACAAAAGGTGTAAACAATGATTATGTGTTATGTGTAAGCGGTTATTTACATACACGCAATTGCCAAACATACATATATGCATGAGTGAATTTCACAATTTACAATAAAGCAAATATTGCAAAGTGAATATCTCCTAAATGACTTAAATGACCTCCTTACCTGTTGGATTTCTTTTGCTCTGGTATTCAGTTTTATGGAATAGATGGTCATTATCTTTGCTTTATCTCCTTTTTATATCTTGACTTTTATGTTCTAGTGGATGATGCAGGGATAAAATAGGGGTCTTTCATGCAAACCAAACTATGTGTGTTGATCCTCATCTGAACTAAGGTCGAGGTTGGCCCGCCGTGAAGCCAGTTAAAGCCCTCCAGTAAAATATCTTTACTGACCGTTCCAATGCGGTACTTCTTTTGTGGATCATTTGTGCGATTTATATCTTGTGTTTGTCATGCTTTGGCGTCTGTTCATTGCTGCCTTGTGTTCCCCTAAAGGGAAAGGGCTGACTTCTTGGCTCTTCTTTGTGTGTTCATTGTGATTTTGTTACTTTCCCATTTGGTTTCTCGGGATGTGTGTGGTACTTGATTGTATTGATTCCTGATCCTTGCTCTCTTTCTTACTTTGCAATGGATATGGTAAAGGCTACTAACCTGCAAAATATATATGAAAATTATACATTGTATTAAATAGATGTTATTGTCAAATGGTTTATGCAAATACGAAAGGTGCTATGCAGTATAGCAAAAACGGTGTAAACAATGATTATGTGTTATGTGTAAGCGGTAACATAACACTACATATTACCTACAGTTACTTACCAAAAGTACTACCTCCTACTACCTAGGTACCCTCACACCACATAATCTGTTATCACTTTATACATTTGACAATATAGGGACAAGACTTTGAAGGGTAATGATAGGGAAAGGAGGTTACTTAAATGTGCCCTACATACTTTTCCATATAGTGGAATGGCGTCCTGGCATTCTATATAGTAAAAGTAAGTAAGGGTGCAAAGATCAGGAATCGATACAATCAAGTACCACACCTGACCCAGGATACCAATGGGAAAGTGACAAACTCACAGTAGACACCACAAACGAGAGCCAAGAGGTCATCCCTTTCCCAGCAGGTGACCACAAAGCACATATAAACAGACGCGCACAAAGACATAGCAAACACAAGACAGAACAAAAACATAAAAGATCCACAAAAGAGGTACCGCCTTGGAACGGTCAGTAAAATATTTTACTGGAGGGCTTAAACCGGTTTAACGGCGCCAACCTCACCCTTTATTCAGATGTGGATCAAGACACATAGATATTTGGTTTGCATGAAAGACCCCTAACTTATCAATGCATGATCTCCTAAAACATATAAATCAAGATATAACAAGGAGATAAAGCAAGGATAAGGCCTTTTTGAAATGGCACATGAATGTACAAACAAACAAAAATGGTGATAATTAAAAATGCAGGTGTTGTAAATGCCTCAAACTAAACTTGCAAACAAAATTTAAGATAATCTTTAATAATATGTATGCACTCTAATACATGGCCTGGAATGCAAGTATAGTTAAGTACATCTAATTAAGACATGAACATTTCCCTTGATCATACTAGAGAGGAGCACATTTCCTGTAAAGGAATATTAAGTTATGTAAATGACGACATAAGGAACACATGAAACAACTGAATTAAGAAGCAACGTCTGAATAAGGAAAAAATGGAAGGAACACCTAAAAACAAATGGCATGGCAGCCATATCTTTTTCGTCAAGCTAACGCCTTGAGGCATCATTGTCTGGCATCATCTGTCAATATGAAATAATAAAATACCAATATCAAGTATTCCTTTCTGTAAGTGGTGAGATAAAATGAATTAAATATATACAATTATTTATTTTGATCAAATACATGTATCAGGAAAGCAAAAGTATCTTGCTAGTTGTCCAAACATTCATTGATAAAACTATCCCTATAAAATATACATGAAAACATAAATCAATGATACGTCAACAAGAAAATTCCTGTAAACTCAGATAACCACAAGTGAAATATAAATTCTAATTGCATCCATCCAGAGCTTAATCTAACTCGAAATGCACAGAAACAAAATCACATAGATGTATTTCAGATAGAATATACTTCTAGGGACACAGCAGTAACAGGCAAACAAACGGCCATCCTAACGAGACTTCATATCATATGCTGTTTCCATGACAGTATTCCAGATAAAGATAATGACAATGATGATGAATAAAATCCAAATATAAAACGTATATGAATATTATATTTAATAGGTGTAAATGTCAAATGGTTTATACAAATATGAAATGTGCTATGCAGCAGAGCACAAATGATGTAAACAATGATTATGCGTTATGTGTAAGCGGTTATTTACATACACACCATTGCCCAACATACACATATGCATGAGTGTATTTCACAATTTACAATAAAGCAAATATTGCAAAGTCAATATCTCCTAAATGACTAAAATGACTTGCAATGGATACGGTAAAGTTCACTTACCTGAATATATGAATAATATATTTAATTGATGTAAAAGTCAAATGGTTTATACGAAAGGTGCTATGCAGTATAGCTCAAAAGGCGTAAACAATGATTAGGTGGTATGTGTTAGTGATTATTTGCCACTACATATAACCTACAAGTACCTACCAAACGTATTACCTACAACTACCTAGGTACCCTCCCACCACATATCTGTTTTCACTATAATCATTTGATAATAAAGGGGCAAGGCTTTGTATGGTAAGGATATGGAAAGGAGGTTACTTAAATTTGCCCTATGGCATGTGCAATAATAGTCTTATACTCACTCAACATTTTCATGGCTTTTCTCAAAGAGTACTGGATTTATTCACAGATGCAGAATATTCATAGTACATACAGACAGTTCTTACACCAGAGTAACCACCTTTTTCTTCGCAGAAATAGCGTGAATAATCACCACAGTTCTTTCAAACTGATGTTCTATCTTACGTTTTTTAACAGTGCTAGCGCTGATTTCACTATTGTTGTATTGTCTAAGGTCCGTCAGTATTGTATTAGTTATGCCATAGCTGACTTACTTAATCATACTTCAATCATCATAGAAAAAAGTAACCATGGAGTTTTCCCAAAAGCTACGTACAATAATTTCAGGGTGGTTCATTGTATAAAACGAGAGGTCTCCGGTTATATTTTAAAAGATATATTGTACATGTATTTCTTTCTCTGAATATCATTTTAGTCTTAGCAAATTGTGGAGACCCTGGTGAATTATGCAGATTTTTTTTTATCTAGGACTTTACTGCTTGCCAAAGTACTTGTGTTAGGGTTTCAGGTCTACAAAGTGTTAAACATTGGTATGTAAACAAGATGTAAACAAGATAAGAGAATTTATTTGAAGATGGCCTGACAATGTATAGCAGAATGCATAAGCTCTGATGAGCTTTTCACCGTCTATAAAATCAGGCATACATGCACACGATTGGGAGTTGCCTGGTGTTGTGTCTGCCGTTAGGCCCACCGAGGTTCAACTGATGGATTTCTTTGCTCAGGTATTTAGTTGTATGTACTGTTAAGTCCTTATCTTTGTTTTATCTCCTTTTTTATTCTCGAGTTGCTTCTAATAGAAGATGATAAATCGATAAGTTTAGGGATCTTTTATGCGAACCAAACATCTAATTGTCTTGATTCACATCAAAAATAAGGGTGAGGTTGGTACCACCAAACATGATTAAGCCCTCCAGTGATTTCTTTTGCTGACCATTCCAAGGTGTTGCTTCTTTCGTGGATCCTTTTTGTTGATTGTGTTTTGGTACCGTCCCTACAGAAATTTTCTTACTGACCGTTCCAAGGTGATGCTTCTTTTGTGGATCCTTTATGTTATTTGTGTTTTGTGTTTGTAATACTATCTTGTCTGCTCCTTGTAGTTTAGTTGTCACCTGCTGGGAAAGACCTGACCTCTTGGCCTCTGGTGTGTGATATTTTTCCTGTGCTTTGTCACTTCTGCAAAACACGTTTACTTTCATTTAAGTGTTGGTGATAATATGAACTTAATCTAGAATGTTTAGTGCAACTTAAGTGTGCCCTCTTGCGTCTTTTGTCCATGTGCAAATCTGCATTGGAGGGACCCAAAACATGTCTCAGGAAAATTTGGCGGAATTGAGCCATTGTTTTAAAAAGTTACCTCAGTGATAAGGAGCTAGATCATATTTTTTGCAGTTTTAGTGAAACTCTGGCATAAATGCTACACTGTTAGCTCATAAATGTTATGAGTAACTGGTAATATTACAAAATTGGAATCAGCATAGTGAAAGCAATGCACATAAAAACAATGCAGCAGACAGATCCATAGAACAACTACCCATATAAATTGCACTTGCTGTCGTCCTCATTCCAATTTGAAATCACCGTTTGAAATTGCCCAAATGTACCTTTCTAAATTCGTCAGGGAAGCTATTCCATAGAACTGCGGCGGCATACCTAAAACCCTTCTTACCAAACTTACATGTTCGAACTTGAGGTACTTGTAAAATATTGCTATATATCTATAATTGTATGTCGAGTTTTCTCTAAGATTAACCAAATCAGATAAAATTAGAGGTGGCATGTTATTATTATTTTTTGAAAGTTTCTATTGCCATTGTTTTAAGTGTCCTTATATGAAGAGGTGGGGTATTAGCTTTTGAAAGTAAGCCTACATAAGTCGAGTCAAAATCATCATAAACACATCTTGATGCACGTTCCTTAATCCTGTATAGCTTCCTAAGTACCAATGCAAAAATTCCAATCTAGTGGACAGTAATTGAAATGTAATAGAATAAAGGTATAAGATATAGTGATTATATTTAGCTTAGATAAAAAGGCTTGAGCCTCTCCAGAACATTATCTGCTGCTGATCTGTCATTCAGCATATAGCACTGATACGCTGGTCGAAATTTAGTTGATAGTCTATATCCACCTCGAGGATTTTCACCACTTCTTCAATTTCAGCACTAGATTTTTTTTAAAACCAAATCTTTACTATAAATCCTCTTCCAAACCGCGACTGCCTGGAACCTATCATGGTTTGCCTGCATACAGTTATCTCGAAACCACCCGTATAAAACTTGTCTTTCAGATTAAACCACTTGTATTATTTCATCAAAATCAGGCGTACTGAAAGACACCGTTTTGTCAACTGCATAGTTATACAAGGTTCCTTGTTTTTAAAAAGTAATATATACGAATCATTTATAACAAGAAATATCTTTAAAAAGATAATAGACGAATATTGAATGGATTGGTGTAGGATATCCTACCCACAATGAATTCTTTTTCAGAATCTCTATATTTTCTGCACGTAGAATTTATGGCCAATTTAGACCACTATAACAGCATTGAGTTAGAAATTTAATTTCCCAGGAACAAGTTTGGGTAACTAACAATGCAATCGCAGTACATTGGAACCTAAATTGGAACGATGCTGAAGCCGACATGACCTGCCCAACATTAAAGTAACAATTGGACATGACTGAGGGTCACGATATGGTAGTGGAGGGAGTGATCTAGTATTTTCTAATCAATAAATATTTAGCACATTCATTCACTCTCATTAACAGCTTATTCATCAGAATGCCATCAGCCATTATCAAAATTTTACCTTATACAAGCATGTGATATCTCCAGTTGTTTTCTCTATCCTTGTTTCCACTCTTAGGCCACTCAAAGTCACATGTAGCGCTTGGATCCCCGCTTTAACTTCAGGCGCGAAACTATGAAAGTAAAAGTAAACGGTCTATTCATATACAATACTTTCATCGAAAATTTCATTATTATGGTCGTTCAATCTACATATGACAAATGTGATAACATGTGTTATGTTTACCATTTATTGATTAATCCTGTTAACGTGTGTTTGCACTTATATGTAGGTCGCTGATTAATAAAAAAGTTTGACAGGTCTCCCTTAAATAGCTTGTCAGCATATAGGCATACAGAATATGATATATGCGTAACGGAAGTAGAACTTTATGAACTAGGGGAACCAATCTAAAAAGGGTAAGATTGGATAGCGTCACAATCAAAGTCTATAAATTTCCTTATCCAATGAAGGACCAGCCTTTTTATATCAACCAATAGAGTTTTAGATAAAGAGGGCTTAACCTAGCTCAGATTCGACTTCGTCGAAAAACAAATTAAACAGTAGTGCTGTGAAACACATTTCTCTAACACAAACAATGAGCACAGTATGTAAACTGAAATAAACATCCTGTACCCGTTCCTCCTAGCTCTCGCCTTATAAATATGAATAACAGCACTCGTGCGTAACCAGTAGTCGGAAAAATGCGTGTATTTAGGTACATGTACACGTTTCGATTTATATTGTTAGCGATACAGACAATACACATTCGAACAAGGTAAGAAAAGCCATTTTATCTATTTTATTCCTTTTTATTCCATGGTTTTAACGGTTTCCTCCTTTGCATTTTGCTATGTTAAAAAACGACTTGCTCACAATCAGAGCCGTTCTGTGTCGAAAACGAGCTTAAATGCCAGATTGCATGGTTTTTGTGGACTTGGCAAGCACATGCATACATGATTACATGGTTGTAACTGTAACAGTTACTAAGATCTATGGAAAATGAATTTTAATAGGTGGGCCCTCGCAATTACAGCTGTACCAACAACTCTCGCACCACGATTTTCGACAACTGGTTACGCACGAGTGCTGTAATTCATAATGTATAAGGCGTGAGCTAGGAGGAACGGGTACAGGATGTTTATTTCAGTTTACATACTGTGATGAGCTAACAATACCACTCAATTTGGCTTGTTGTTTTCTATCAGTTAAGTAATTTTTAGAAGTTTTACAGAACCAGTATTCAAACAAAGACAAATGCCCATAATAATTAATGTGTCAGCTGGCAACCTGAAATCAAGAAAGTAACAAGTTAAACACTGATGTTCACACACAAAGCCAAACTTAAAGCACCAACTATTCAATAAACGTTTTGGATCAGAGTCGTCGAGTTTCAACGCAATTTCATTAAAAAAAGAGGAGATAATAACTATAAAACATGCTTACAAGATAAAAGAAATGATAAAATGAATATAATTCTCCAAAATGTGCAATTATCAATTGGCCTAATGAAATAGCATGGTTCCAAAATATCAAAGCGTTGGTTCGGGAAACATGCGATAAGTAAACGCATTTAATGCCTCCTGTTTAGGCCAGATTTTTTACTAGTTGATTTATAAACCCTCCTGCTGTAATTTTCCGGAAAGTTGAAAAAGCATAAAATTTAATTTCTAAAATTATTTTTTTTTATTTTATCCCCTGACTCTAAATATTATTTGTTTTGTTGAAAAAAATAATATGTTTGAGGTTATATTTGTGTATTTTAAGAGTGACACTGTTAAAAGTGATTGTCCTATGTAGGATTTAAATATTTAATACGGACTGTTGGTTTACTTTACTAGTTAAACTGTTTGTTCTGGAGATATTTTAAAAAAGCTCTGAAAATGACCAGTCAACTGCTCATTTTCAGAGTTTTTTTCCGTCCCCCCCCCCCCCCGACCCTTAACCTGAAAAAAAAAATCCCGTAAATCAACTAATAAAAAGAGCTGGCCTTACGGGTTATATTATTGGGTTTCATATATCATGTATACTATGGCATCATCAGTCCTGGGAGAGAACTCGATAACTATTGTATATACATGTATGTATTGATGTGTTACAACTTGCTAACTGTTCTGCCACGTGAAGATGCTTGGCTGGAGCATATTTCCACATTCCCTTTATATCTTCTAACAATAGGGTCTAGATTGTCAGTTTGTGACTGATACTGGCTTATTGTTAAAAATCCTCAAGATATATAGGAAATCATTTCCCAGAGCATTTGCCGAGTCCTTTAGAAGCTCTGAGTAATGATCAATGAAGTTCGTTGAGACATTTTTAACATATAATACAATTTGATACGATTGCTATCAGCTTAAATCTATTTAGGGATTTGAAAAGAATACCTGCATATCATGTCCGAACTTTGCAATGTACGTACCAACGTATTAAGCTGTGAGAATACAATTGTAAAATACGTGTAAGTGTTTGAGTTCATATTGACGATTTATTAGGTATGTCTAAAATAGATCCTGACAGAAGGGGTTCATAAACCGTGTTCCTAAAAATATACCTCCAAATCATGATTATGACCAACAAATGATGGTGCCTAAAAATTGAGCTTGCTCCAGTGAGGATCAGAATTTTCTAACAATGCAAATATATTATTATCATTATCAATACCATGAGACAACCGGCTTAAAGCTGCATAGTCTGTAACTTTTGATCTTTTGATTTTAGAAATAATGTTTCTATTTTTCAAGAACACAGTAAAAATACTAGAATTCAGGTATACATTTTACCTTTTTCGTAATAATTAACAAATTATTAGTACCAAAACAACAGCATTTATGTTAAAAATTACCTGTCTAGAATTATTGGAGGGACGCAAATAATTACAAATAAGAGAAAAGTACCTGTTTTTATAAGATAATTCACTTTTCCATGCAGTTTTCAGCTGTAGAAATTAGATTTATTGTGACAACATAACTTAATTCTACTTTTACAAATGATTTTAAAAGAAAATATTTTTTTTTTCGAAAAATGTTCATAGTTACAGAGTATGCAGCTTTAATGACATAAACGAACAACAAAAGCGCATATCAGTCTGTACACCCACACAGTCCTACCAGTACATTTGTTATTCACTTTGCAGATAAAACCTTACATACTCTTACTAAATGCAAAAAGTTCACAGCCTTAGCTTATTTCTTAAGCTTTGCAGACCAGTTGGAATCTGGCATCTTCTGAAACTCCTTATGACAGTTTTGCATGGCGTGGCTCATATGAGCCGCGACGCATGGTTTTCCAACAATGTGGCATTTCGACAAGTGTAGACTCAGGCGAGCCTGTGCAGCCGCTTTTTAGAAACTCCTAAAGAAGCTAAACACTCACAGAATATTCAAGCGACAAGAAAATGCTTTGAATAGACTGCGCTTATGCGCAGGCTGGTCTGAGTATTTGCTGGTCGCACATACCACATTGTTGGAAATCTCATGTCGCGGCTCAATTATATGAAGATAATGAGCCGTCTCACAAGACATTTCATGCCAGGCAAGATTCAAATCAGTCATCATGGTAACGCTGACTACAAGAAAAATCTAAAGTTTCGTCTAGTCCGCGAACACAATGTTGCTGATCAGACTGCGCATATGCGCAGGCTGATCTGCGCCTGTGTTGTTCGCTTATGGTTCATGTCGTGCTTTAAGATAAAGTAATTAAAACAAATATAAACAGCCCATTGCTCCAGGTCAGAATCTTTGCGTGGCGTTACCTTGACAACTCGTTTTGAGCACGATTTAACTTCTAAGTAAACTAAACATACTGAATAATGAATAGATCCATCATGAGTTGATTCCATTATTAGACGCTCAATACTGACAGTTTTGTCGATCACACGCCGTCGTATACATGAAGCTATCGAAGGCTCTTTATGCCCAAAAGAACAGAGCCAGACTTTTAGAGACTGGTACTTATCTCACATGCGACCGTCATCGTAGACTGGTCCCAGTATCTAATGTCATTTTCTAGTAAAACTGATATTCTCTCTAAGATAGCGATTTTAAACTTAACTTGGCAGTAGTTCTAGGCTCCGACATTACTAAATATGACTACCAGAGACGATAGAATTTTTATACGAGTATTACTTCAAAGCTAAAATATGTTTGTAAATGTTATTATTTTAATCTAGTGGACTGACACCAGTCTACCATCATCGATTCAGACATTCCAAAGCATCCGCACAGTCGCATCCGTTTTGCTGTTCGCTCACACTTTGTTTGGAAATAGATACATGCTTTGATTCGAGAACCAGACATGTGCCCCTGCATACAGATTAGCCACAGACATTTACTGGAATATGTTGCTATTATTCCTCACCGTTATCTAAGGATCGGATCGACAAGAACCCATATGAGCCGCGACATGAGATTTCCAACAATGTGGTATGTGCGACCATCAAAGTCTCGGATCAGCCTGCGCATACGCGCAGTCTGATCAGAGCCTTTGCTTTTCGCTTGAATATTCTAGGAGTGTTAAGCTACTGACTGAACATCATTTGGATTTTCTAAGCTTATAAGGAGGCTGCAAAGGCTCGTCTGAGTCTACATTTGTCAAAATGCCACATTCTTGGAAATCACATGTTGCGGCTCAATTATGTTGAAAAAGCAAAATTAGGACGAAACGAACAACTGAGGTATCACTAACAAGCAAGAGGGTATGATCAGGAAATACCACAATCACACACTGCAGACCAAACCACGGCACCGTGAGGAAGAGTCACAGAAAGACATCAGGAAGACAATCAACGTAAAGCCACCAGCTCTCTCTTCCCAATCAAGATGATTGCAAAAATGGTACTGTAGGAGAGTACTTGACTCGAGATCGAGGGAGTTGCGGGTTAGAGCCTCACCGGTGCCACTGCATTGTGTCCTTGAACAAGACACATTAATCATTGCTTAGTACTGGTTCAACTCAGGAAGACCCGTCTCGACATAAGTGAAAAACTATAGAACCAGATCAAACAAAATTATACAAACAATTGCAAAAATAGAGGGATAACAGAACAATGACCAAACACAGAGCCCATACAAACAATGGAAGCAACAATAAACAATGAATCAACAACAAAAGAACCACGGATAGCAGCCTAAACTAAGAAACAACCTAATCCAATTAACACACGTTGATGAAACAAAGAAAAGGGCTCACGGCTCACTGGTAGTCCGAGCTAAAGAAACCCTGATGTTGAGCCACGGTGAGCCCAGCCATAGACAAGTATTATGCACCAACCAACTGATTAAAGCTTTACGTCAGGGCCGTCTTTGAGTCTGAGGCCTGGCCCAGCGTCGTGCAATAAACAGGAAACCATAGATATAAACCATGATTGCGTTTACAAGACATGCAGACTGTCGCATGACATCCAACTTTTTTTAACGCTTTATTATCTTTTGAAGTGATCACTTAAACAGAGCCCATACAAACAATGGAAGCAACAATAAACAATGAATCAACAACAAAAGAACCACCGGACAGCAGCCTAAGCTACGAAAAAACCTAATCCAATTAACACACGTTGATAAAACAAAGAAAATGGCTCACGGCTCACAGGTAGTCCGAGCTAAAGAAAACCTGATGATGAGCCACAGTGGGCCTAGCCATATGATAATCAAGTTTTCCAACAATTATTTTGAATTTATAAACTATATCACCATGGAAAGCTGGCTGCCATATGTCCTGTTGCAGAAGAGTTTTTAAACCAATATTGTTTTTTTTCAGTTTGTTGTCTGTGATTGTAGCATTTCCTTGTCATACTTACAAATATATCTAAATTTAGCTCACCTGAGCCGAAGGCTCTGTTCGAGCTTTTAGTATACCAGTCACTCTAGCGTCCGTCGTCCGTCCATAAACGTTTTCTCTGAAAGCACTGGGCAAATTAAACTAAACTTTTGTATGAAAGTACACAAGAAGGCAAAGATCAGGAATTGATACAATCAAGTACCACACCTGACCCAGGACACCACATGGGAAAGTGACATAAGCACAAAAAACATCACACATAAGAGAGCCAAGAGGCCAGCCCTATCCCAGCAGGTGACCACAAGGCTGCAATTAACAGACAAGAAAGCATGACAAACGCGAAACATGAGTAACAAAAATGATCCACAAAAGAAGCACCGCCTTGGAACGGTCAGTAAAAATATTTTTACTGGAGGGCTCAAACTAGTTTTGTGGTACCAACCTCGCCCTTATTTCAGATGAGGATCAAGACAAATAGATGTTTGGTTTGCATGAAAGATCCCTAACTTATCGATGAATCATCCGCTAGTAAATAAAAGGAGATAAAACAAAGATAAGGACTCAACAGTATATACAACTGAATACCGGAGTAAAATAGATCCAACAGTTAAACCCTGGTGGGCCCGACTACAGACGCAACATCAGTCAATGACCCTCTCATCTATAGATAAGTCCTTAAGTCAGAGCCGTCATAGAATCTGAGGTCCCACCCGCCAGCGTGAAATTAAAGAGGTAAGCAAAGTTGTCAGCCGTGATTTGGTTGATCAACAAGCATACAGTCTGTTACAAAACATTAATGTTATAACCAATCTTCTTATAATGAGCATTTTTTTTTTCAATAAACTGCACTGTAAAATTATTAGAGCCAACAATTGTCTTTAATTTATTCACTAAGTAGTCATAAAATTCTGGTTCCGAAAGCCCCTGGCGCAGGAGAGATTTAAATCCAATATCGAATTTAGATATTGAATCGTAGTATTGGCGGTAAAATTGAGAAAAAGTTTTGCTCAGTTTATGATACTGAAAGCCTCGTTTGAGAAGTTTCTGATTTAAAGTCAGCAACATGGCTAAATGCTCTCGCAAATAGGATGAGTTGAGAAATATAAACTCCATAGGATGTAGAGCGAGGAACATCACCATCCAAAAATGAAAAAAAATCTTAGGATGCGGGACAAAATGTTCAAATGGTCTTGGCAACATGACTAAGATGTACACCACGCCCATATATGGTAAAACCCTTTTTAAAATATTCTCCAAAACCAGAAGGCGGATGGCCTTGGGACTTGATATGTAGCATTGGCGATGTGGGATCTACCAATTTTGTACAAATGATAACAAACTTCATGTCAAGATCAAATTGGCTAATGCATTTTAGTGAGAAAATTTTTGAAAAGATGATTTTTTGAATCAAGGCTGATCTTTATCCTTTCCGATTCCAGTCAATAAACCTAACCATAAGTTTCTTAGAAACCACTGGACCAACTGAACTCAAATTTTATAAGAAGAATTCTTGCGATATGTAAGCCAAAATTTATACAAATTCGTTTGGTCACATGACCAAGCTGGCCGCCAAACCATTTACTAACCTTCTTCTCCAGAACCACATGGCTCTTGACCTTGGGACTTGGCATGTAGCATTGGGGATGTAGGGCCTACCAAGTCTTGTTCAAATAATGATCTTGCTGGCTGATCTTCACTTACTAAAGCTCAAGGTCAAATTTACTTCTAAATGCATTTAACTGGGAAAAGTTTGGAAAAGTTGATTATTTGAAAACTGTTGAAGCCAAAGCCATTATTCTAACTCGGTAGTTTAACCTAGTACGACACTCGCTATAAATAAATTCCAAAGCTCAAGGTTGCCCTTCGGCCAAAGTCGCTGATATTGCAGTGCCAGCACATATAAAAACAGTTTCCTCAGAAACCACTAAGCCAATTGAATTCAAAATTCATATGAAGCCTCCTTATGATACGTTAGCCAAAATCTAAACAAATTGTTTTTGGTCACATGGCCAAGATGGCTGCCACACTCACCTATGGTAGAATTACTTTAAAATATTTTTCTCCAGAACCAAAAGGCCGATGACCTTGCGACTTAGTTTGTAGCATTTGGAGATATGGGACCTACCAAGTAATTATGATCCTGACCTACTTTACGTCAAGGTTAAAGGGGTACGGGCATTAAGAGGCAATTTTGGCCCCCCTATGAGGTCAAAAAATAAAAGTTGCTCTTCACAAGTTTCTTCTTATTAGTTTATTAGAACAATAGCCAAAGTGTAAAGATCTGGTATTGATTCGACTTTTACGGTTGCTATGGTAACAAACACGGCCGCCAAAATAGGCTGAAAATAGGAAAATGACGATTTACACTAGGGCCATTCTTCCAATAAACCAATAAGATGAAATTGGTGAAAAGCAACTTTCAGTTTTTGGCTCTAGAGGGGGCCAAAATAGCCCCTTAATGCACCTACCCCTTTGCCTCCTAATGCATTTAGATGGCATTTTTTAAAGGTGTAGAGTTTTTTTAATCTATAACCTAATATGACAATGACTTTGGATAAGTACGTCAAGCTTGGCATTCAACTTTTTGACCAATGTCACTCATATGAGACTGCAATGGTTTAAACCTATTTTATTTCAGTAAACCCAAGGCCAATCGAACTCAAATTTCATATGGAGCGTCTATTAGATGAGACTATGTAAAATGACTACGTGGTCTAAGTCACATGGCAAAAAATGCTTCCATGTCCATGTAAGGTAACAACGCTTAAAACGCTTCTGTAGCCATGTATGTTGTGTACATAAGTGAAAGGTCACATTTTCCAAAATCCTGAACTTAAGAAATTCAAATTTTAAAGTTTGCAGAACGCCTACAAAAATTATTGAATAATGGTCTAAATGATTGTGTTTAGATAATCTGAAAACTAATCAGAGAAGCTATTATAATCTGCCTAATTCAGCATTTTGAGGCTGACTTTCAATGGAAAGTTAGCCTCAAAATCCTGAATTCGGGAATAATCCTTAAAACATTCACCCATGCGTACATTGGGAGGAATATCAAAAATAGTTGAATTATAGCAATTTAGTCCAAAAATATTGTGATTGAACTTCGACCTTTTAGCCAATGTAGCTCTAACTGGATTGCAAACATGTTTATTTTTTCAGAAATTAGAGGGTCAATTGAAGTCGAATTTCATATGGAGCATGCTTTGGATAAGCCAACCTTAATATGACTATATTGTCCATGTCACAATACCAAAATGTCTTCCATGTCATGTTGGATAAAAACTATTCGAAAGTCTTTATTTTTTAAACCAATAGGCCAGTCGCCTTTGGTCTTGGTGCGTCTCATCTGGAATATGGTCCTTTCAAAGTATGTTCAAATGATGGTTCTAGGCTGATTTTGACTTTATAATATACAATTATTGACTTCAATGAGGTAGACATAAGGATTTATCTACCCGAAAAAGTGACAATTCACCGAGGCCGCTAGGCCGAGGTGAATATCACTTTTAAGGGTAGATAAATCCCTATGTCTACCGAAATTGAAGTCAATAACTGTTTTGTTATATGACTTTTTCATTTAAGAATGAAAATTTTGCTACTTTTACTTTTGTTGTTAAAGACATGTTCAACATTCTATCTAACACAACTAAGGACTTTCTCACAAGTTTTAGCAACTTTTATTAAAATATTATAATTTAGTATTTTGCATTTACAAATGTATATTAATTCTCTTAAAGGGGAATATAAAATGTTATCATAAAACTGTTTTTACAGTTTGTTTATTCAAACAAAGATAAATAAGCAAACTAAACAAAACAAAACTGTTGTAAAAGTTCATGAAAGTCTTTAATTTACCTGTTGGGAGGTGAAACAGCAAATCATGTCAATTTCATGCAGCACATGCTAGTTTCACACTCATCATGCTATTTTTAGCCCTCTAGAGGGTAATATTGCAGAAGTGTCAAAAATATTAACTTCTTGAAACTAGTTGGAGCTGGATTTCATCCTATATCACCTTCTGAGCCAGTTAAGACCAGTTTTCAGGTAGACATAGAGATTTATGAAGACAAATTGGGCCAATCAGGAGACAGGATTCTCTCCAGTCATATAACAAACCCTAATATTAACCCTCAATGCGCCAATCACAACTGCAGCAGACGACAAATTTTGAAACATCTTTCCTAATTCACGAAAGAAATAAGGAATGATATTTCATGAGAATCGTCTGCCAGCAGACGATTCTCCTGAAATATCATGCCTTATTTGTTATTTTGGAAAAAGCAGCAAAATTTGAAATTGTCGTCTGCTGCAAATTCTAGGGGGCGCTTTATGGGTCAAGGTCATCTACATTCTTGTGACTCAGTGCCAGGTGAGCGCTTCAGGGCCTAAGGTCCTCTGGTTAAAACTGCTATGCAAATATCGTTTTATCTTAGTACCATCTATGGGCTGTGATCCGTGATTCGTTTTTAATCAATCGTATCTAGAATACATTCAAGTACCAACAGGTGCAACTCAGTACCATCAGAGAAACTCCCCACCTTTGCACCCCTGCTTGAGTAATGTCACATAGGTATAATTGGGGTCTCCGCGATATAACCTACAATGGTTGACGATTAGGTCCACCAAGTTTGGAAATAAGACAGGGCTGAATAACATGCAATTTACTAACATAATGGTGTATGATTTGCTGTGTTGTGCCCTGTGATGTGATGTGACATAATATCGCAATGCTTAAAGCATAGACCGGCATGGTAGGCATAAAAAAGTATAACAAAGACATGCTGCATTGCATAGTTTTTATTTTCATGATGACAATGGGACAATTATGATTTGAGACGAAACATGAGAGTAGGTACCACAAAATTCCAATATCAGGCATATACAAATTGTTGGCGATAATCGATTTAAAATCGCTGAAGTTAGCACCAAAAGCTAGAGCAGAACAGTCAGACTGATTACTCCTCCTCGCAATAGTATATAAGGTACTTTCGTCGTGCTTCGTCTCATTTCATTTCATCTTGTTACATGTATGAATACAGGACATATGAGCCAGCATATGAGTTTGGTACGTATCGCATTTGCGAACAGCCAAGGCTCTTGCAAGACTGTGCATCTGCGCTGTCTCGCCAGAGCCATCGCTGCTCGCGCACACAAATTATGAAGGTAGATGCAGGCTTGACTCTATTTTGGTAGCTCATGTGAGGATCCTAGAAAGTTTTGCCAGAGGGGGTCCAACTTTGAGAACGTTTTTTTTAAGTTGATGAGAGGAAAGAGGATCCAATTAGAACTTAAAGCGGGCCATTATCGGCCCGCCAGCGAAGCGCCATTTAAATGGCGTTTCGCTGGCATGCCGATGATGGCCCAAAAGTGGGTGCTGGCTTGGTAGCCTTGTTCTTTTTCAGGGGATCCCGACCAGTACTCATATGCAATGTGTGACTATTGCATGTGCTGGCTCATATGGTTTCAAAATAAATAACACAATAAATTTCCACACATCATGTTACATATCGATACAGATTTTACCGCGACAACATCCCTCGGAATATATTGTTGACCCAGAGTCCAGCTAAAGGTAGAAGTTGCACGTGTGCCTATCGAAGACTCGGATCAGACTACGCATCAGCACAGTCTGATCAGAGTCTTTGGCGGACTCTCTATGGGTAGCCAAGGTTTAACGTTTCTTCGGGTGGAAAGATTCTGTGGCTGCGCAGTCTTGTTAAAATCTTCGCTGTACGTACAATCCAACTCGTACCTTATGCTGAACACCAGCTCTGTTATTGATGAGAACATGGCAAAGAAACATTTGAATGCTGTAAAATTCTGATTTCAATTGGTTTTAAAAGATCATTTTCTGGTTTCAATCAGTCAAGTTGCATGATTTTGATAATCACAAGCTGAATGGAAAAAGCGTTGATCCATTTCAGCTGGTCGCCATTTGAATAAGCACACAATCACGAGCTGGCTCATGACCAAGCATTAATCAGCCTTCCAAATACCCTTGAAATTAAGTTTTATTTTAATATGTAACTATCTTTCAGCGTCTTGCACGCATTTATTGTAAGGGGTGCAACGCTATAAGCCGCTGTTTACTAGTTAATTACAAAACTCAAACATTATGAAGCATCCTTAAATAAAATGAGACAGCACACTAAAGCATGTAAACCCTTATTTAACCATGCAATCTCCTATAAGCCCGATCAGACTCGGATGTAAAAAAAGAAACTTATAGCAATCCAAAAGTCACAATTCAGATTTCTAATATGCCAATGGAGGCAAATTTTGAAAGGCCAATAAATTCCCCGTTTTCATCGCAAACTGTATTGATATTTTTTTCTTCAAAATCATCTATTTTTCACAGAATACAGAATCAAAATGCAAACAAATAAAGTAAAAAACGATTACCAGGAAACTATGTGACGTCACACAGCCTAAACTATGTGACGTCACACAGCCTAAAATAGCTCAGCTATTTTAGGCGGTGTGACGTCACATAGTTCAGCTATTTTAGGCTCAGCTATTTTAGGCTGTGTGACGTCACATAGTTCAGCTATTTTAGGCTGTGTGACGTCACATAGTTTCCTGATAGTCGTTTACAAACATCCCTAGCCTCGTGATTCTGCACTCCATTTTGTTCGGGTTTGCGGCAGATTACGTGGTTTAATAAAGGCTTGCGTTTCAGAATCACTTGTTTCAATGTAGCTGTCCCCTTTATACGTTTTATCATGAATGTTGTGTGAATTCATCTGCCTAATTCAAGTTCAGTATTTAGATGCTGACTTTTTATGGAAATCAGCCTTTTAATCTTGAAAAGTTTTCCCCATGTACATAAATGGACTCTTTTAGAATGTCAATATATGTTTGTTCGTATTTTGCATTTCCATTGTTTGCTTATGCTGATTGGACATTTCTTCCACTTGAGGCTAAATTATGTTCCCAAAGGTCACTTCTTTTTAAAACATAACCACTAAAACAAGCCTGTGCCTAGTTTTCTCCATTGCTAAAAGTGTGAAAAAGTGTGCATGTGTTTACTTTTTCCCTTTTTGTCAATAATAAGGAAGCGACCATTGTACTATATCTGGGAGGAAGGATGACTTTGGGCACGAATATTTCATATCCACATAACCAAGCATGGTTACTCCTTATGATAGTGCTTTCGCTTGCACCTGCCTGCAATATTTTCCACAGCAAAATCAAACCTTATCCTGGATTTTTCTTTAAGTCTCCCACATGCCCAAATACAATTCAAATGGTCGCTTCCTACGATAAATACACCAAAAATTGAACACGTTGCATAGTTTGCATGTCAGCTTCTTATTCTGTTATATTTCAGCGGACCATACGCACAACGCAGATCCAGGTCAGGTTGTATTTTACAAAAAGGGGATTTCACGATGCCATTGGTTGCAAATAAAGTAATAATGTTGCCTATTCAGGCATAAAAAGGTCACGATGCGAGAAAAACTGGTGCTAAATTTGATCACTGAATCTTTTTGCATACATACATCACGATGTCAAAAACAAAAAAGTGACAATTATTCCAAACTTTTCTCCAAATGAGTTATGTGACTAATGACTGAGATCAAAGTTAAATGGTCCCTATACTTCCTCCACATGCGGAGCTAGTACTCTCTGATTATTAACACATACACCTGCGCACAATTACTTCGGTAGCCATCAAAAGTTTGCATTCTTTTGCATTTCACAAATAATGTGCATATGTCTGTACACTTTCACTGGTCCGTGCATGACTATTTGTATAGTTGTTCAATCTGTCCAGCCAGCAAACCTTCTTCGGCCATGATCGGCCCACATGCGAAACGCCATTTCAATGGCGTTTCGCTGGCGGGCCGATAGTGGTCCGATTTAAATGCTAACCGGGTGGTAACTTGAATGTTTTCAACATTATTAAGGATTTGAGGATTTCAATATTCGAATTTGCCAATTTCTTCCAATAATCATAAAAATCTGTCCAAATAAAAGGATTTCAGCATGTGTCGTTTTTCGAATTGCACTTTGTCCATGTTAAACACGTGATAAACTTCGGCACAATTCGTAGAACCGCCCAATGTAAAACTCTATTCTGGAATGAGGTCCCACACTAAGCACGTGCTAACACGCGATAAAAGTCTTGACATCGCCAGCGTTCTCATACTGAGAGTCTTTGACGTGAAACTAGAAGGTTAGGATTCGATGCGTCCTTGAAGAACCGACCTATGGCATACTGTAAAGTGAGAGCTGGGCCAACTCGCATCCCCAGAGTCCGTGTAAGATGTTGGGTTGTAAGATATGGTAAGATTCGACCGCTGATTCCTTGCTCTCTGAACATCTGGAAGATAGAAGAAAAGACATAAGCATTGGTCCGGATCCCCTGTAAAACCACAAAGCTTTAAGCCAGCATTCAATGTTAGGCAACCATCGGCCCGCCAGCGAAACGCCATTAAAATGGCATTTCGCTGGCGGGCCGATGATGGTCCGCTTATAATGGAATTTGGCTTCTCTCTCCCCTAAGCAACTAAAAACGTAAAAATAAGTTGGATCCAGTTGCATGGGTGAAAGTTCAAAATTTCCAAAATCTTGAATTTAAGAAAATCAGAATTTAAAACTTGCTGTATGCCTCCAAAATATAATAAATTCAAAGCTAAATGGTCAAATACTTTTAGATAAACTGAAACTAAATCAGAAAAGCTATTATTATCTGCAGAATTCAGCATTTTGAGGCTGTCTTTCTATAGAAAGTCAGCCTCAAAATCCTGAATTCAGGAATAGTCCTGAAAACTTTCACCCATGCAGTAGAGGATATTTTCAGCTGCGTGATATCTCAACGTTGTATACTGGAGATACAAAGCGCATGGATCTAGATCAGACTATTTCCCGTGGAGCAGTCTGGTCTAGATCAGCACTTTCAAAATACATGTATAACAATTACGTCTGTAGCACTTGGAATGCACTGTGATCCGATGCACGTACACAGCATCTGCACTCCGCAAACGCTTTCTGCTAGTCAGTCTGAGTCACCAAGAATAAAGGAATAAGTTTCCGTTTTGCATGATATACAAAGAGTGATACTGGTTCCAGTCGCATAGGTCTCTTTGTTTCCCGACTTTGATTAGGTGCCGGAAATTGACGGCTGCATGAAGAAATGGAATACATGTTTCGTTTACTGAGCTGACCTTAAATATGCAAACACCGAGACGAGCTGAGAGACAAAAGTGCCTAAACAAGACTACAATTGCATTCATTAGCATAGGCTAGTCACATAAAATGGGCATCGTCTACAATTGCACCATAGGTTAAGAATCCAGTGGCGGATCCAGAGGGGGGGTCAGGAGATTCACTCGAATCCACCTCCCTGTCCCCCGTTTTTAAATATCCTATGAAAATGAAATAATTTGGTCTCATTTTCATGGGATATTTAAGAAAAATGAGATAAAATCAGACAAACGAACCCCCCCCCCCCCATTTATACATATGAACCCCCTTTCCGGAAATCCTGGATCCGCCCCTGGAATCCAACCTTAGTCCTAGAGCGAGACACTTTAGCTGCAATGTCTAGTTCTTGACCAACCAAGACCAGAAAATTTTGTAAGAGGGAGTCCAACTTAGACGTGTTTTTTATTGTTTTTAAGAGGGGTGGGAGGATCCAAGTACCACTGTAAGCGGGACATCATCGGCCCGCCAGCGAAACGCCATTTAAATGGCGTTTCGCTGGCGTGCTGATGATGGCCCAACATTGAATGCTACCTTGGTAGCTGCGTGATTTTTCAGGGGCTTGCTAAGAAACCCTATATATTTGCGATTTTTCAGAGGGAGTCCGGAACCCCGTCCCCCCTCTGGATCCGCACATGCAGAAACACTTCCGGACAAAATTGAAAAGTAGGTATAGGTATAAAGGTAAAATGTGGAGTAACGAACATCGTGCATATGCGCAGGTTAGTCGTTAACAGTCTACTCTTCAATTACTATATTATCAAACCGGATGGAAAGTTCCTTCAGATAAGAAATGTTTAATGGGTTAGCGAGATTTATCAATGGGTAAATCGGTTAAGTAATCCACACTTCATGTACAATATTCGTGTAGTAATCGCAAATGCGCATATGTTCCTTATCTTAGGAGAAATACGACGGAATACAAAGGCACTGCGTTTATTAGAATCGTGTCGTGAATAACCGCCCTTATACGATACACGTACAAGTCCGCTTATACTGGGAATTTCACAGGAAAAGGCTAGCTCAGGAAATGATACTTGTTGCACCGGGCGTTGCACAACCGATGAATGAGAGCTCGGGCAAGCCTGAGCATATGTGCAGGCTTACCAGAGACCTAACTACTTTTAACCTGTAGTACGGATTCAGACATATGGTTCCACTATTATACTGTATATATGCACGTTTAATGAACGACTTTACGCATGTGCGATGATTGGAACAGCACCTGTACTTTTCACACCATCGAGAAACGAAGGCAACGGCCAGTTTGCGCATATGCGCAGACTGGTCGTTGCCTTCGATACTCGCATACACAAAATATGTATATGTATATGCCATACTCAGACCAAAACGCTAGATACGTCAATATGGGGCGATTATTAGATGAGCCAGTGCATCATATTTCCAACAATGTGGTATGTGCGACCAGCAAAGCCTCAGATCAGCCTGCGCATATGCGCAATCTGATCAGAGCCTTTGCTAGTCGCTTGAGTATTCTATGACTGTTAAGCTACTGATTGAACATCAATTGGAGTTTCTAAGCTTAAAAAGAGGCTGCTGAGGCTCGTCCAAGTCTACACTCGTCAAATTGTTGGAAATCTCATGCCGCGGCTCAGATACATTTGCGCATATGCGATAAATACTAATCCAGTATTATCATTGTCACATACACGGGGTCAAAATATTACGTGACTGTAGTCCTCTGTGCATAAGCCGCGTCGCGATAAAGTTTTTAAGTGAACATCAAAGAAGCAGATCAGACTTCGCACCAGCCTTAATTGTTATTCCCTTCATTAGTTCTAAATAGTATGAGTTTCACGTGTTTCGTCTAAAATGCTAGACAAGTGTATGTAGCCGACCAGACTAGTTTGAGTAAAACTAAACAGGGGTTTTTCGCGGTGAGTCCCTAAAAATGGGACAGAGAAGTTTCTGGTCAACGCAGCAACATATTTTCGCCTAGCACGGGCAGACTTATTCAACAAGACATTTAATCAATTTCTACCGAGGCCGGTCTAATTAAGACAAGCGTCGTTCCCGACATTAAGGCGCACTTTTAATTGAGCTATGTCACACGAACACCGATTAGGGAATATGTGATACATACGTGTTTAATACAGACTGAACTGAACTATTGCAAGAATGCAAAGTACCTATGAACCCAATGTAAATGCAAAAGTGTCCGCGTCGACCAAATGCTGATTTTATCAAGGAGAGGTTCTTTGAGCGAAGATAAGAAGTAAATCCAGATTTTGTTGTTTTTCTTTAATAATTTACTTTAAAAAATGGTTTCTATTACAAGCGTCTCATTCAAACAGTTCTTATCGGCAACGCAATATTTCTTTTATTGAGAAAAAATACAATATCGTAACTTTTCGTTTGAAATTAAGGGCTTATCTGGGGAAATGTTGATTATTATAGGTCTATGGTACAATGGAACTATCCGATATTCATCCGACGTAACACGTATCGATAAATTAACTTTTTGCCTGTCCGCAGCGCTCATAACCTTTGCAAACAGTTATGATCCAGATCAGGCCCGACAAAATGTCGGGCCTGATCTGGATCCAAACTGTTTGACACCCAGATGATATTCCTGGAACAACTCTGCGGAAAAAACAACAGACGACACAAAAATATGAAAACTTTACCAGCATGCTAAGACTTAATGATAGAAATCGGAGAAATAAAAGCCTTCGAGCGCGACAGCTTGCCTTTTATTATGGCTTGTGACGGACTGCGATTCTGCACATCAAGGCAAACCTTTATGAGCTTACGGGACGCATCTTGAAGAGTCTGCAAGCATGCACATGCCAAACTGATCATGTTTAATGTAAAATTGTGGCCATTTTTCTATCCATCAGTGTAAACCAATGTGTTGGGCGCTATAAAGAACAGTTTCCTTGAGGTTCTTTTGGGTACACACAACAAATGTTTTGGTAAGAAAATCAATTAAAATGACACACTCTTATCTGGAGGCCTGATACACTTTAGTGAGTAAATTGTAAAATGGAGTAACCCTATTCTGAACTGGCATCGTATCAATTCATACTAGACCAACATGATATTTACAAACTTTGTTTGTTCAAAATGAGCTATATTACAATATTTGAGTGGCGTTGTAAGAAAACCTCCCTTGCTGTATAAGAAAAACTTTGGTGCAGACCAGTCTGTGCATCTGGGCTGTCATGTCAGGCGTTGATTAGGTTGTTTTTATTGTTGTTATTGTTTTTACAGTCTGATGCCAAATGCGAGCAGCAAACGTAAATATCAACCTATGAACACGCAGAGACTAAAAAGCACGTACATTGGCCACTCCATCCACAGAACAATTGCTATTCTCTTGTGATCACAATTTTAAATACTCTAGCCAGTCTATGAAGCTGAGCAGACTCATTTGAGTGTTTCTAGTCCCAAATGATGAAGCCTAGGTTTCCCGTAGCGGGCATCGTTTAACTGATTGCACCACAAAACCAGCGAAACGGCATTTATGTCTCCAGCGAGGCCTTTGGTCAGCCTGGGCATACACCCAGCCCAATCAGTCTTCACTGTCCACAGGAAGGGAGCACTTGGCTTTGGAAACCCTTTTTACACAAAGAGCGAAGACTTGTTTTAAAATCACAGGTGTAATTTTGTTGTTTTCGTTATACAGTCTCTGACGAGAAAGCCTTATTCGTCGCATGCTAACAATTAAGGCGCAGACCAGCCTGTGCATTCGTGCACTGGCACAGTCTGATCAGAGCATTTGTTTTTCGCTCTCTAGAAGGTACGAACACCCAAAATTTCAGGGTTTTATCTAGCCTCTGTACCTGAGCAGGGGGGTTTGAATATGACCATCTGGTGGTAAACCCCAAAGAGAAATAAGAAAATGTGTACGAATTTTGTATTAATGTAAAACCTGTATTAAGCAGCCACTAAAAAAACTCCAAAATTGGTTTTCAATACCAATTTATCGCTTAATGCAGGTCATAAGTATTGCAGAATGCTCCAAGGGGAGCATTCTGCAATACTTTTGACATTCATTAAGGTACCATATTCCATTATAACCTTTGTTTTGCGTATTTTTAAGTGACCGCTTAAGACAAGTTTTCCTGTACAATCTCTTATCACAACGCCTGAGGTCCTTCTGTAAACCGCTTGATCCTCACCTGCATATATTCTGTACAGCCTTCTAGACACCCCACGAACGCAACCACATTGTCCACTGTCCACTTAGACATATCCTTATCCAGGTGTTTGGTCACACCACTCCACAGTGAATTGTATATGCTCTGCTTCTGAGTCCGTTTGATCTGGGGAGTTTTGCTGTCCTGGGGAGTTTTGTTACCCTGAGCAGAACTGTAAGTCTGGGGTGAAACAGGCGTAGACGAATTTGATCTACATGCTGTATTCTGAACACTGTATGGCTTGTTTTCAACACTGTATTGTTTATTGTTAACACTGTACGGTCTGTTGTCCCTAGTGTACAATTTGTTGTCAACACTGTACGATGGTTTATTTGCAACACTGTAGCGTTTAACATCACCAATAGTACTCGTACTGTACGGTTTATCCATGGCACTGTATGGTTTATCCATGACACTGTAAGGTTTATCACGTTTATGATCAACACTACTGTATGGTCTATTGACTGCACTGTACGTTTGTTGGCTTGGTGATGAAAAACTGTGCTGCTTTGTAGAATATATAGGTTTTGAATGGTCACTTGAAGTTTGTCTATGTTCACTTGACATGTGTCTTTTCATTGAGAAATCAACAGGCGAGTCCTGGTCTAGAACATAGTTAAAGGAGGAATGTTTAACTGGACTTGGAGATGGTTCAACTTTTGGCTTTTTCATAGATAAGTCAAGAGCACCCTCACACTCAGCATATTTTCTTTTTCGGTCCATACCATCATAATGTGTCCTATACGATTCACATTTAGCACCATGTGGAATTTCACCAGGTTCACTTATTCTTCTTTGAAAGTTTGTTCCTTCAAACAGCGCTGACTTGCCTTGCTGATAAGCCGCGTGAGTTTGTTGTTGTCGTGCCATGGATGCCATGGATGAATACATATTATAGGCAGTTTTATTATTTGATACGCATGATTTCCGTGAAGCATTTGACATATCCGGCCTCCTATAGGACTGGTGCATTGAGGAATATGCTGCAAGCATTTCATGGTACAAGCGGAAGTTTTCTTCTGTTGGGACCAGCATTGGCCTGCAAAGGAAAACAAACCTGATTAACAGTTTTCATACTTATGGTTTTTACATGCATATTTATACAAAACGTATTGGCGTATCTATTTTGTATTTTATGGGGGTCACAGGTCGATAATTCTAAAATACGATGTAATTCGGCCCAACAAGATTTTGTTTTTGCTGTGCCATGTCACATAATATGACTGTATTTACTGTTTACTGAGCCTTACTCCATTTACAGACTCCTTATATAGGTCACCGTTCCAAAGCACCAGATATTAAATCCCACACAAACACATGCGAAAAGTGAAAACTCCGACGAGTCAGAGCAAACGCATGGTCTCGCCAGCATTCACTGCTCTGTACATAAAGAAATGATGTAAATGAAGGCTGTAGATGAAGGCTAAGTCTAAGTTTCAGCATCTTATTTACGATCAGTACCAACATCACATAAGCATTTTGTTTGTTTGTTTGATTTGAATTTTATGTCACAGGAAAGGGTCAGTACTAAGCAGAGGATAAAATGTCTTGCTCAAGGACGCAATGCAGTGCCTTCGGTAATCCCGTGAGCATAAGTAATAGTTATACCATGGATTGTCCGCCTGTACGTGGAGATAATTCACGAGTTTTAGCGAGTGGATTGTCTTACGTACAGGTAGACAAACATGGTATAACTATTTTATACCACCTACATCAGTGTAGACCTTGCACATCACGAGATATCTCATGCTAAAGTTGGTAAGGGTGGTATAATATCTGTAAAGTGAGCTTTATGCTTGAACAATCCAAGTTTATTAATTTGATGTCGATAAGCAGCTTTTTTAAATACTGTGACTTAGAAATTTTTGTGAGGGTTTAATTTTCGCGAGCTCCGCAAATGGGGAGTGGCGCGAAAATAAACCCTCGCGGAATAGGGAAAACCGCTCTGCCGTTACATCAAGCTCCTGTTGAGCGAAATTAAAATCTCAAGATTTGTTTTTATTTTACAGTATCCACAGTACATTGTCATGGGTGAAAATTCAAAATTTCCAAAATCCTGAACTTTTGAAATTCAAATTTTAAAACTTGCAGGATGCCTACAAAAATAAATAATTTAAAGTTTAAATGATAAATTGTGTTTAGAAAATCTGAAAACTACTAGTAATCAGAGAAGCTATTAAAATCTGCCTAATTCAGCATTTTGAGGCTGACTTTCTAGCCTCAAAATCCTGAATTTAGAGTTATTCCTCAAAATTTTCACCCATGCATTGCACCGTGTAAGAACTTACCCATAAGGAGTTGTAACAACAGAAACGCCGCCATATTGAGAGTTGTCTTGCTTCTCTTTACCAGTGAGTACAGCACCAGATACAGCATCCCCTTCTGACAGAGTTCCTTGAGGTACACCCACCCGGACATTTCCCTGGGAACATGATGGAGCTCTATGTTTATGGTCAAAGTTTTCAGACAACTCTGAATACTGTTTGGTGTCACTTTTGATGTTGGCTAAATTTTGTATACCACAATGTTGACTATTTTGAATCTGTTCATTAACCGTGGTTGGCATTAATTCCTTGTGTAAGCCAGAATCCTGAACAACCGTGGAAAGAACGCTGTGGTGTTCTGGTTGTGAAAGTTTTGTGTCAACACTTTCAGGTTTTATTACTTTTTCATTATTATCAACTAAGCGATTTATTTTCAGCTTTAGTCCTTCTTCTACAGGCGACAATCTCGATTGAAACACATGACTATCAATGTTTTTCAGTTCTCGCTTGATCTCGTCCAGGTCGGGACTTCCACTTAATGGTGGCGTAGGCGGTGGGGTAACTGTTGATGGAATAATGTTCGGTTGCGTAGGCTGTACGGATTGGGCGGGCAATACGAAGTCAACTTCTTTTTCAAGGACAGGCATCTCACGATCCTCTACGTCACATTGAGGTTTCAACTGTGGATCATTTTCCTTGTGTGTCTGTTGTATGCTTGCCACGCTACTCGTTTGTTCCGGGGCGGCTGCTGGGAGGTCTGTAAAGAATTTGAAATAAAAAAAAGTAACTTTGAAGACCTTCATCAACATGCGACAAAGTTCTTTCGGATCAATATGCCAATGCATTCTTGTCAGATAAGCAAAATCAGGCGTTTGTAAAGGTATACACTATTTGGGCCGGTATCCGGTATATGGTACACGTTGGCATGAGCGGTCAGCGAAGATTCAAATCAGTCTGCGCATCCGTACAGTCTGATCAGAGTCTTAGCTTTCCGCCTGAAGTAACGTTGGACCCTTGGCAGCCGAACAAGCGCCAATCGAAGACTCTGATCAGACTGCGCAATGCGCAGGCTGATCGGAATCTTCGACTGGCGCACATGCCATTTTGTACTTTTTTCTGGACACTGGCTCATTTAACAATTTTATATGAAATCCCTTCCAACAGGCATGCGCAGTTATACAGCGGAGCTAAGTGACTTGTTTCGTATCTGCGTCATTATTGACTTCAATACATAATCTGTGTGAGCAGCGGAAACTCGGACGAGACTGCGCATCATCCAATGCTCCGATACTCACTCATGTGAACTTTATTTATTAAAAAGTAACATATTGGCTTAAGTGTGACAAAATCAACAAGTTGACTCTGCGACCAGCGATGACAACGAGCAGCCGGGATACGCGCTGTCAATCGCCGGTGGGTGCCCAGTTATTGAGAAGGCCATTATCGGCGCGCCAACGAAGGCCATTTAAAGGGCGTTTCGCTAGCGGATCGATGCTGACCCGCAATAGTATGCTGGCTTGATAGTGAAAGCATGGGTCCTAACATATAACTATCCTTTGAGCGCACAGCAAAACTTTGATGTCAAGGCTAAGCTGAGTATTCGCTGTAAGTAAAATCAAATTATTGGTATTGCCATACGGAGGCTCACATTATGATCTGGTGGTGTCCGATACAACTGTCGAAACGAGGATCCACAGCTAATAATCGGAGTTCTAGATCCGAAAGTTTAAGACTTTCTCCTCAACATTCATGGCCCTCCCACTTTGAGTGGGCGACCGGAAAAGGCCCTTGCGAGACTGCGTAGATGCTCAGACACGCCTGGGCATTCCCAGTTCACCTATGCGTGATACGGACCATTTCATTCGCACTGATCGCTATTTTCTTATGATTAGTGCTAAAGGGTCGCTTTCTCAATCCGTATTCATAGCAAGTGAAGTGTAATATTAGACCATAAAAGATGCCGCGTCCAAACTAAAAGCTTTATGTTGTATCAGCGGAAAGCATGGACCATAAAAAGGTAATTTGTGGAGCCATGCCTTCATACAGTTTCCGCTAACAAGGGCTTACGAGCGCAAACATGTGACAAAAACGGTTTTTCCACATATATAGTGATTCTAGAAGCAAACATCTCATTTTCAGTTATCGGCAGGGGTTGCTCTGCGTATATGCATGTAAGACAAAATGCAAGGAAATAATGAAAATAAAAAAGTAACACGACGCGCACCCTCTGATCCGAGTTCATTGTTCCCTTTGCCAACGATTATTCGTAGGGGAAAATGTCGTTTCTACCGTACTCCGTCGTGTTTGAGGATCTTGATTATGCGTACCCGTTTAAGAGTTTTACAAAGTTAAATTCAGACGTGGTGGGGTGTTATCCGTGACACCGCATGTTTAAGCTACGTTAACTTGTATCCGCTTGCTTTTTAAAGAATGTCATAATAAGTTAATGCTTAACGTCCCACCAACAGCTAAGGACATGTGGAGACATGACCTAGGCATAGACTGCCATAGTAGCAATATTATTCAAGCAAAAACATTCTCGAAAACCAATGTTACGTGTACAAACAAAGCTTATCAATAACATGGCGTTTGGCGCATTTGCTTGCGTTGATGCTTTACGTCCCGCTCACCAATTCTTCAGCCATGATGGGTTGTTTTCCTGCATTGAACCAGTACTAAGCAGTGACAATAACGGGCTTGATCAGACACATTAAAGCGCCGCGGCTGGGATTCGAACCCGCGAACTCTTGAGCTACGGTGCTTGTTTTGAGATAAAACATGGACTTAGAAATAGGACCTTTATATCCACTTCATATGGGTATATAACCCTATGAGCCGCGACAAGAGATTTCCAACAATGTGGTATGTGCGACTAGCAAAGGCTCAGACCAGTCTGTGCAAACGCGCAGACTGATCAGAGTCTTTGCTAGTCGCTTGAATATTCTATGAGTGTTAAGCTACTGACCGAACATTATTTGGAGTTATTAAGCTTAAAAGTAGGCTGCACAGGCTTGTCTGAGTCTACACTTGTCGAAATGTCACGTTGTTGGAAATCACAAATCACGGCTCATATATATTGTATGCCAATCGTTGAAAAAGAGCTGGTTCAAGCTTAACCAATCTGAAACCCCTTTAACGCGTTTGAATTCGTGTCCTTTGGAATTCATGTCCACTTGGTGCTACATTTGTATAAAATAGGTAGAGAGAGCTGCGGCAGGGCCGAAATAAAAAATCTTTAGAGTCGAAGTGTTTGGAAGCAAGCAAAATGCAAAGTGTCCTGTCAGTATAAAACCTGTTTTGTTGTATGAGCACAGCATAGACAAACACTAACCTGCATATTCGCACAGTTTGGTCAGTGGCTTCGTTATTCACTGTATATACGAGCTAGCGCGTGCAATTTGGTTGCTATCACATTGGCGAACAGTGAAGGCTCAGGTGAGTCTGCGCATATGCGCAGACTCACCTGAGCATTTTCTGCTCGCACACACAAAACATGGATATAAATCTGTGAACCCTCAATATATATAATTATACCACTTTAGCATGAAATACCTCGTGATGTGCAAGGTCTACACTGATGTGGGTGGTATTAAATAAATATACCATGGGTTGTCCGCCTGTACGTAAGATAATCCAGTCGCTAAAGCTCGTGGATTATCTCCACGTACAGGCGGATAACCCATGGTATAACTATTACTCAACAAATTTTATGCCATTTACTTGTATCAAAAACTTGATGGAAAATTCCATTAGTCTTAAAAACGGCTAACTACTTGCTTTCGAGCAAAATGGAACAAAAAAGGACAAAACAACGCATGCTAAACTCGAAGGGCTAATCTCAAATGTCACAACTAAACATATTAATGTCCTGAACGGATCGTCGTGTAACAAACAATAATTTATTGTTACTGCTTGTGTAAAACATAAAGACTTGTTCATTCATACATATCACGTTTCCCTCGAGCTTTGCCTCCGACATGTTTTTTCTCCGCCAAGAAAACGAAGAAAAATTAGTTTTTTTTCTCACTTTTTTCTCTTTCATATCTGGATACGAGACTATCAGAATGTGCGGTCCGATCATGGTGTTCGCTGGCCTCTAAAGTGTAAAATACCGTTATTGAACACACAAAAAACTCCAAGGGTAATTTTTTTGAAACGTGAGGCCATTTTCCCAGGCTTAGTTTTACTATGTATTTCATGTCTCGCCACTACAAGAAACCGGAGCACATGTGTATTCCTTTGTTTGTTTGTAAGTATCCAGATTTTCGCATGCACGCTGATTTCGCATCTGACCCGACATATAAGCGGCGATTCTGCGGGTTGATTGTAACCCTTTATTACACACAAGCGCCTTTGGAAGCCTTTGAAATGTAAGAATTTCTAAAATATTATGAAAAATGGAACATTTGCTCCTGAGGAGCAAATGTTCTATTTTCCATAATATTTTCAAAACTATTGTAATGTAAAAAAATGGGAAATATTTGAAAATTTGAATTATTTATAGAAAATGATGCAATGTTCTAAATATAGCATATGGTGTAAGGATTAACACATACACGAGGTTGACTGTCTCTCTGAGACGGTTCTTTTGAGTACCCACCGTAAGCAACATATATTTTGGTTGTGAAAAAAGATTTTTTTTTTTTTGGTATGGGCTGTTAACTAAATAAAATGATCATCTATGTTGGATGAAAATGCTCACTTAAACACATTAATTGCCTTTAAAAGCTGATTGTATCGTGTTATAGAATGTAAAACTTTGAATGTGCTAACTTTAACTCTGATCAAATGTGCCGCCAGAAGACGCTGATCAACCGTGCTGCCAGAGCAGCTTGAACATGGAAAATGTTTCCGATTAAAAAAATGTTAATGAAATTATAGCTGTTTGTACGTATCATCAATATCAGAGTTCATTGATGTAGATTTCTCCTAACCGTGCGTAAACAGTTATATATGAGCCAGCACACGAGATATATACAATGTATGTACTTATTTGCCTGTGCGCAAATACCCATATAAATGCCCATGCTGTCGTAAAGTTCGGGGCTAAGGTCCGATTCTAGGTCTAAGCCATCATCTGCATCCATATTTCATGTATGCGAGCAGCGAAGGCTCTGGTGAGTCTGCGCATATGCGCAGACTCGCCTGAGCATCCGTTGTTCGACAATGTGATAAGTTTCCTGGCCCAAATTAACAAAACGTCTGGGAAGCGTGTGCTGAAAGAAAATCGCCATTAGAGGATATGAAGATCAGAACGGAATCAAATCAGTCTGTGCGGATGAGTAGTGCGTTTCCTCTTGGAATCACTAAATGAAAGAGTGACTGTTGAAAATTCGGCTTCCTTATCGAAATTTCCATGATGAGCCAATCGTATAAGAAAACAGTGCGAGTGAGCACGATTAAAATCTTGGTCGATATCTGTCTGTATCGTTAACCATGTTAACTGCGTTTCCTTTACTTTAGTCTGCATTTAATTGCTATTTAAGACAAACGACTTGAGCAGAACGGAGTGTCGCGCCTACCAGGGCTTTGCCGTGTCAAGTTTAAGGTCAATGCCACAAAGGCATCTTTAATCACAGGTGCGCATGCGCTGCCTGAATACATCGCACAAATTACATGCACATGTATTGTGTTTTAGTGGCAACTTTTCGAATTTTTCATATAAAATTTGCGTCAATCGGTGTTGCATGTGCGAAAGTTTTCAGGATTAATCCTGAATTCAGGATTTTGAGTCAGCCTCAAAATGTCCATAGAAAGTCAACATCAAAATACTGATTTATGTAGATTTGAATAGCTTCTTTGATTAGTTTTCATATGATCTTAGCACAATTAATCCTTTAAACTTGAAATTATTCATTTTGGAGGCATCATGGAAGTATTAAAATTTGAATTTCTAAAGTTTAGGATTTTGGAAATTTTGAACAATTACCCTATGACCGAGCCAGTATTTTGCAAAGTTGTGCTACAATGAACTTGCATCATCTTGAAATCTTGACTGAATATAAGTGATGCCCGGAAAACTGCAAGCAAGTGCAGTTTTCCGGGCAAACTGCAAAGTGCAGTTTTCCGGGCATCACTTACATTTCAGACAGTATTTCAATATTATGCTGTTTGCTGTTTACAAAGGCGAGCGAAGTCCCAACCGCTGTGACGTCGTGGCGTCAGGTGTTGGTGATTATGAATGTGTAAAATGTTGGGATATGCACGTGGTAATACGACTGCACTAGAATAGTCTTTCTATTGATGGGAACCAGCGCCATGTTGTGGTATAGCTGGGTACCAGTTCGTTTTACGCATGTGCTTTACGCATATGCTAAGCATATGCTGAATATATTGGTGCTATAATGTAATAATGCGCTCTTTTCGCATGCTGTCGCTTCAGAATAATAATGCAAAAGGTGTTACCATGCTTCCAATAGGCAAGGTTTCATTAAACTCAATCATTTATATAAAACTCACACATGATGACGCAGACCTAAAATCTGAGCTCGGATTTTATAATACTACATATCGCATATGCTTAACGCCATGATTTCTTAGCTGGGATGCTTTATCTGACTGAAGTGAGGTCGCTTGTGGCGTTTACCGCATCTATGCGAGCAGTGAATGCTCAAGCGGGCTTAGTTAACGCGCAATCACGGCTAGACCCATCACCCAGCGCATACAACCACCAAATGGAGCCAGATGGTGGCTCACATCAGCAATCAAACCTTTAGTCCCACTAGATAGCTGTGCATACATATTTGGGCCAGCACATGCGCAATTATTGCGCAGATTCGGCGTCAGAACATTCGTTGCTCACAAACATAAAGCGTGTATGCAAATAACGACTATGCCCTAAATTTTCGCTGGATATGTCAGCGAGGGCAAGCGCCACCTACAATATGCAGCAGACGACAATTTCAAATTTTGTCACTTTTTTCAAAAACAACAAATAAGGCATGATATTTCATCAGAATCGTCTGCTGGCAGACAGACGATGAAATACCAGTCCTTATTTCTTTCGAAAATATTTAAAAATGTTGCAAAATCTGCCGTCTGCTGCAGTCGTGATTGGTGCTTTAAAGGTTAAAGGAGGCTTTTTTGGCATATGCGTTTTAGGACGGACTGTATGTTTATGCGATAAATATCTATCTCATGGATTGCCCCGTTTATAACCTTGTTGGTTTTTATCATGCAACGTCTCAACGGTACTGAAAACTAATAGTGTGCTAACGTGTTACTTTCATATTAAGCCCCATGAATGATCTTCGTGCTCATTGGCAATTTGACATACCTCTCTTACGTAGAAGACGCAGGGCTTTGACGAACACAGCCAGCTTTTCTTCTTCTTTTAGGGTATCATATCGACTTATGACGTCATCGCAGCATGTCTTTAAAGGGATATCATGTTCTGCAATATGGCTGAAAAAGACATAAAAATACTATGTATTGACAGCCTCCCCACATCTGAAATTATGGAAACTAAAAAAAAAAAGAAATCCGGAACTCAACTTTTAATGTCATGATTGTTTGGGTTTCAGTGTATGCCAAGGTTCTAGACAGTCTCTGTACCCGAGCAGGGTCCGATCGTAAACCCAGAAGACATGTGCTTGTGGTGAGGCTTATCCAGTGTGTTGCCCAAAACGTGTGTAACTCTGAACGTGCCAATATATGGGTCATTATCAAAAAATGGAGGAATCGTTGTCCTTTATAATTTTCTCGCATATGTGCCGTCCATTTTTTTGTTTTTGTGTCTACAACACTTAGGGACACTGTGGGTCAATAAAACAGAATACTATGTCATGTGTCCGATGACGTTGTTTGAAAATTCAACCTGACAGAAACGCCTTTTCTCACAATTTCACCATGTCCCAACAGCAGGGTAAGTAGTTTTATTATCTCCAATTTTACCAAGAACATATAAATAGTCATCTTTTTCTTAAGTAAATCATTACATAGGACTTTATAGAAACGATCCCAATAGAAATTACGAATCATTAAAGCACTTGTTGAGGAAGCCATAATGTATACAGAGTGTCCCTAGAATACCTGTCAATGCAGTTACAGATATAGAAAATCAATCTCAGCTAGAGTTGCTCACAATGATCCGAGTCAAAATAACATTTTTTGCAGACGACAACTTATGGGAACAAAAACACAAGAAAGTTTGTTGGCTAAGCTGGATCATACAGGTTAAATATTAAAAAGATTCGATAAAATCCATGTGATATTTCCACATCCGTCAGTGCAATCACGAGAAATGTGACGCTTCCTCAGATATTGAATACATTTTTACTGCTATGTTTCTGTTTCAGTTGAGGATCTGTCGAAACAGATAGGCGAAATTTTCAGCCTGAGCTAAATCCTTAGTTTCAAGAATCACATTAAGGTGTGGAAGTCAGTGCAGTCACGGTCAGTGCAATCACGCTCCTTATCGTGACTGCACTGACGAGTTTTGTGACTGCACTGACTTTCAACTCCACAGTGTAGGACCGGAAGTGTACGGTATTTGTGCTTGTACATTCTTTTGAGATTGTACATCGACGGATAAGTTATTTGTGCAAGGCGGTCGCTTGGAAACGGTAAGCAGATTTGTAGTTTTTGTCAGTTTTGATTATTTTTCTGTGAAATAAAGTATCGGCATTGTTTGCGTAATGACTCGGGGACATTTCAGGTGCATGTACATGTTATTCAAAGTCACGGTTTCGCAACGAAAAGACTTTAATCATGTCAACATAAGAATTGTGAAAACATCTGACATAAAATAGACGCCGTTTTTGAGATGTTATCGAGTATCCTTTTGAAACTTTATATGTCAAGAACAAAAAACAGCAATAAAAATGAACGGCACTATCAAGTGTATGTGAGTTTATTCTCACAATGAGGTAAAAATGCTAAGTAGGTCATCGGTTTCAATGCTAATTTTTGTAATTGCCGTTCAAATAACCGTACAAATATGGAATTAAACAGTGCAAACAAAAACCCCTCCCATGACAGTTTTATTGTATGCATCGATAAACAAGCCTATAAACTAAGTTTACAGATTACTTAAAATGTGAAAAATAGTGAAAAACTGAAATAAACAAATGTCTGGTTGAAGATATCGAGCTTGCAAAGACACTGAAACTCGGACGAAACCAGGTGATAGCGTGATTTTCGTTGTTTTGTGAAACTTTCGGATTTAATGAAAAAAAATCGAATAGTGGAAATCGATAGCTCAGCCTGTGTAACCTAATTTCCATCCACCAGAATTCCACTTAGAATGAAAGGCGTTTGAAAAAAGAGAAACTTCTTGTCAACCTACCCCTCGCTTCATTGCACAAATAACTTATCCGTCGATGTACAATCTCAAAAGAATGTACAAGCACAAATACCGTACACTTCCGGTCCTACACTGTGAACTCTAAAGTGTAGGCTATTTAGGAAGAAGTGATGATCTATTGAGGCGATATCGTACTTGTTCCTAAAACGATAATCTTTTCCTCACCCCAAAACCCTAGGGATAAGGGGGTGGGGTACTTTAATTGTTTAATATAGGCCTAGACGTATATATGCTTGGCCCAGTTAGGGGCGTCAATTTTTTTTATTTCAATGCATTTAGTATTTTAGCAAATAATATATAGATTTTTTTTGGTATCAAGAAATTTAACGATATTTTTTCTAGATCTATTTATTTAAATGTTTTTCTTTGGGGACGGCAGGGTGGGGGAGGGGTAATCACAAAACTGGACTATTTTTGGGTTGATTTCTATAAATTTTAGGGGTTTTCATATTTAGTCAAGATACAAAATGGAACATATTTTTGGGGTTGCTAAAAATACAATTATTTTTTGGCTATGCCTTGTATTCCTGAAATGTATTTGGGAAAACAAAGTAGATGCTGGGCCAAGCCCCCCCCCCCCCCACACACACACAAACACAAACACACACTGGGCCCAAAAGGTAAGTGAGGATGGCCAGGAAAAACAACAACAAAGCAATGAGCCCTCTCTTCTTACATTAACAACCAAAGCAACGAGCCCTCTCTTCATACGAAACATAAGGTCACTTATTATTTTTCAGTTCAAACTTCAAAGCTCGTCGTTTCAATTAAAATTTGTCAAATACATAGATTAGTCTATTGTTTTTACATTCATAACATTGCTCCCATTCCAACTAAAGTAAGAAATAGGGCAACGATCAGGAATCGATACAATCAAGCACCACACCTGACCCAGGATACCAATGGGAAAGTGACAACTTCACAATTTAACATCATAAACGAGAGCCAAGGGGTCAACCCTTTCCCAGCAGGTGACCACAAGGCATCAATAAACAGACGCGAACAAAAGTACAGAAATATATGACCCACAAAAGAAGCACCGCCTTGGAACGGTCAGTAAAATTATTTTACTGGTTGGCTTAACTGGTTTCACGGCGCGCCAACCTCACCCTTAGTTCAGATGTGGATTAAGTCACATAGATGTTTGGTTTGCATGAAAGACCCCTAACGTATCAATACATCAGCTCCTAGGACATATAAATCAAGGTATAAAAAGGGGATAAAGCAAAGATAAGACCCAACAGTAAATACCTTTGAATACCGGAGCAAAAGAAATCATATCTAAGTCCTATCTGTTAGGGCTTTGTGCGAATTTTTCACAACTGCTAAATATCGATAAATATTCATCGCATGTATACCTGTGTGAAGAATCCTTACTTAAGCAGCCCTTCCCCAAAAATAATCGATATTGCTTGCATGTATGTCTTTTTTTTGAGTGGTAAGATTGGTTGGTTTGTCCCTTTACCTCCTATTAATTAGCTATGGATATGTCAGGTGGTCAGCTCACCTAACCACACACACACACACACACACACACACACACACACACACACACACACACACACACACACACACACACACACACACACACACACACTCCTCCTACACACACACACACACACACACACACACACTCCTCCTACACACACACACACACACACGTACCCACCCACACACCTACCCACAGACACCTACACACACACCTACATACCAACACACACGCCTACACACACACACACCTACACACACCCACCCACCCACATACCCACCCACACACACCTACACACACAACTACACACACATACACCTTCACACAAACCTACACACACCTACACCTACACACAAACCTACACACAAACCTACACACACACCAACACACACCTACACCCACCCACACACCTACACCCACACACACCTACACACACACACCCACACACACCCACACCCACACACTCCTACACACACCTACACCCACACCTACACCCACACCTACACACACACACCTACACACAAATACACCCACACACACACCTACACACACACACCTACACACACACACACCCACACACACATATACACACTCCCCCCCACACACTCCGCACACTGAAAATTCAATTAATAAAATTAAGAAAGAGGGCAAAGATCAGGAATCAATGTAATCAAGCGCCACACCTGACCTCTGTATTCAATGAAGGTCCATTTCAAAGACTTCTATTCATGCTAAATATGGTACCTTTCGAATCTCGGTGGTCCATAGCGTAGAGGGTACTGGGTACACATTTTAGGTGACTTTGACGTCAAGGTAAATGATCTATTATATAATGCATTTTCTTGTTTATGTATCTCCAAAACCACTTAGCCACTTAAAGCTTTGCCAGTGCATAGGTCCGATGATGTAAAGAGTACTCGGCCCAGAATAACAATGCCTCCTTAAAGTTAAGGAAGGCTTAAGTTAAGTATTGATTATTCAGGATGCGAAAAATAACGTTTTAAACTGATTAAATCAAAATAGTTTCATTTTTCTGTAGATCACAATACTATCTTTGACCACAAGTACTGCATCGTTCCAGGCAATTTATTTAGCATCTACTATATCAATACTTAACTTAAGTCTTCCTTAACTTTAAGGAGGCATTGTAATTCCGGGTCCTGTGCAATATTTTGTATGACGATAGGTCGAGGTCGAAGGTGAAAAAGTACTCTTGTAATTTTTCTCCTAAACCGCTGGATACAACAACAACAAACTTTATTAGGTGCATGAGACAAATGATTTAGAAGGTACTGGACAGCGTTTTGTGTGGTCTTGGCACCAGGGTTAAGGTCAAAAGTATAAAACGGTGTTGGTGTACTATCGTCAGCCGTCTGGTTGGTTATTTATTTGCTGCTTTCATTTTTTATTGATTAGCCAGTGGTAAGGTATGAACTCAGTCATGCCAGCAGTCATAACTTTTATACTGTACAGAATTTATACAAATAACGGCAGTGTATCAGTTCACCTTGCACATGAAAAAAAATCACTGTTTTGATTTTTCAGTGATCTGCCCTTTTCAAATTGTCCATCAGTAGTCATTTAAGCAAAGAAGGCCATTATAAACGCTTACATCTTCTGGAATATTGCATGACCCAGTGGTAAAGGCTGAGATTCCATATGTCCACTATATCTGATTGTTAGTTTTTCCAACAGTTAGTGGTCAGTTGACGAAACAGGCATTCCAATCCGTTTTTGTTTTCCTATCTTGAGTCGGAATACTATTGAAAGCACAGTTATCAATAAAAAGTTCGAATAAAATACTTTTTTATATTATAGGTTGAAGAAAATGGCTATGACAGCTGCTGAACGTGCCAGGAAGTACAGAAAAAGCAGGGATCAAGATCCTGATAGGAGAAGAGAGTTCCTGCTGAGACAGCGACTGCGGTATCAGCATGATAAGTCTGTTGGTAAAAGAAAGCTAGTATCAGAAATGTCAAACAGAGAACAAAGACGCCAACGGAGATACTGGCGTAGACAACAAGAAGTGCGTCGCCGAAAAGTGAGGATAATGAAAAGTCTTAAAACAGTGACCCCTTCTGTACCCCCAAAAGATCAATCATGTTCTAGTCTAGTACCAGGTCAACAAATCAGTTCCCGATCCACAAAGGCAAGAAGAAGGCAAAACAACAGAGTTTATCGAGAAAATATATCTCTAAAAGAGGAATTAAAAGCTGCCAAGAGAAGATCAGAATTGTACAAGAAGCGTTGGATTCGTGAAATAGAAAAGAGTCGTTTCAAACAACATGTTGACACTCCTAAAACAAAAACAAGAAAACTTCTTAGGGTTTTTTCTGGTGGCAAGTCGACAAAAACAGCGCGGAAGACTTTGGAATTTCATAACTCGTTAGTGACAGAACTTTCAGATCAATACAAAAATGGCAACAACAGGGAGAAACAAAGGGTGTCCAAAATCGTTACAGGACATACAATGAAGAAATATAACCTTATTTGTCATGCGAGAAGGGAACTAGGATTATCAAAGGACCATGGACATAGAGTTAAGAAGCGTTCTTTAACATGCAGACTCGAAGATAGGATCAGGAAGTTTTACGAAAGGGATGACATTAGCAGAATTGTACCTGGCATTAAAAGAACGATCACACAAAACAAGCAGAAAAAGCAAAAGCGATTTTTAACTGATGACCTTATCAATATTCACAAAAAGTTTCAAAATGAAAACAATGATATCAGTATAAGCTATACATCATTCTGTAGACAGAGACCATTTTGGGTCGTGCGACCCCGTGATAGTGATAGAGAAACCTGCGCTTGCAGAATTCATGAAAATATGGCACTTGTAGTGGACGCTTTGGATAAAAAACAGCTTTTATCCACAGACAAACCCTCACTTTTAGCAAACCTTTCTGTTTGTGACATGAAAAACAAGGACTGTATGTACGGTGACTGCATCAATTGTAAGTCTCGAAAGTTGATACAACAAACATATGACAAAACTGAAAATATCATTTATCGGCAGTGGGAGACTAAAGTTGAAGACAGGGAAATTAGGAAAGAAATTAAACAAGTGACAATAACGTCAATAGTAGAAATTAAGTCCACGCTAGGTGAATTAGTTGCTAAGTTTGAAAGTCAGCTGAAAAGGTTCAAAATACATTTGTTTAATATTGAGAACCAAAATGAATATTACAGAAACCTTCAAAGTACCATGAAAGATGACGAACTTCTCATTCACATTGATTTCTCAGAAAATTATGTATGTAAATCCCTGAAAGAAATACAGGAAAGTAGGTATGGTGCTTCCAAACGTCAACTTACTATACATACTGGTGTTTATTACACATCTTCAACTGAAAAACCTGTATCGTTTGCCACAGTCTCTGATTCTCTTCAACATGGACCAGCTGGTGTTTGGGCATTTCTGAATCCAGTACTTGACGATATTAAAAACCTATATCCAAGTATTCAACACATTCATTTTTTCAGTGATGGACCTTTTAGCCAGTATAGGCAGAAGAACAATTTTTACTACTTTTCAACTGAGCTAGCAGCCAAAGGCTTCTCTGTGGCATCTTGGAATTTCCATGAGGCTGGGCACGGCAAAGGGGCACCTGACGGAGTTGGTGGTTCATTAAAGAGGGCTGCTGATATGAGAATTTTACATGGCGGCACTATTGAAAATGCCAGTTCATTTATAAGAGAACTTAGAGAAACAGATTCTTCTGTCATTCTATATGAAGTGTCCCAAGAAGAAGTTGACAAAAAAGAAAAAGAATTGCCTGCTCTAAAAACTGTACCAGGGACCAGTAAATTACATCAAGTAATTACTCAGACACCTGGCCAATTACTCTATAGAGACATTAGCTGTTATTGCACCAAAGATAATCCCCATGTAGGCCATGATTTTAAACAATTTCATTTTAATATCAGTTGTGGTAAAGACCGAGATGGATTGTCTAAAAAACGGAAAAACATTGAAACCACTGATAGAGCGCCTCAAAAGGTCAATATGAGAAATATTGTTAATGGAGAATGTGAAATGCCACAAACTGCGGACAGAGTTCAACATGAAATATTAAAGGATAGAAAGGAGTTTTATAAGAAGCATTTAAGCCAAATTGCAACATGCAAGACATTTAATTCTTTGTTTAAACTCTGTGAAAAAATCGATGTTTTACAAAAAGCAAGTTACATTATAGATACAGACTCACGAAATCCAAAGCCAGTAGAGCTAGATGAAAATGCCTTAAAACACCTTCCTCATGATTTTATCAACAGTGAAGATCTATATCCAGTAGCAGTATTAGGAGATGGGAACTGCCTTCCATATAGTGGAAGTATCATTGCTTTTGGAAATCCAGACCATGGGGATGAAATGAGAGTTAGAATTGTTGTAGAACAAGTGCTTTATAAAAAGTTATATCTGTCAGAGTCCCATCTACAAAGGGGACTGGTTAGTCCATCAAGACATAGCATTGCTAAAATATTTGCTATGTATTCAGAAGAATACATCCCTGGTGTGCATATTTTAAATAAGCCCACCATTGAAAAAATATATCAAATGGAGGCACTTAAAATCACAAGGCTTGGTTCCTTTATGGGCATGTGGCAGCTTTGTGCTTTGGCAAGTGTTCTTGGGAAAAAGCTAGTGTCTGTACACCCTAAAAAAGGAAACCTGAACATACGCAAGGACTTACACCAGACTATTGAACCACGCATTTCTTCAAGCAACCCAAACGATTGTGCGTATATTATGTGGACAAGTGCGCGGCGTGATATGAGCAAAGGTCATTGGCAAGCCAATCATTTTGTCCCCCTTCTCGCTTTTCAAAGAGCTAAAAGTGAAAAAAGTATAAGGAAAGCAGAGAAATCATTTTATGAAACTACAGATAAACAATCAGTTAACACCAATGGTACGAAATACAAAGGACTCAAACGCAAAGTAAATTTGGAAGTACAGAAGATAATTGAGCAGCGGTCAGCATTAATTAGTTTACGTAGAAGTAAGAAAGAGAGAAATAGTGAAGTACATAATAAGTGATCAATCAATCATTAAAATATTGAGCTTCACCATGCCAACACCAACACTATAGCATATGCGCTGAAGGAAGACTAAGATGAGCCTGACCATTTTCGCAGTATGATCAGAATATTTTATATGAGCTCACTGCGTAGCTTAAACTCTTTAAATTCATAATATGAGCAATAAAGACTATTATCAGACTTGTTGGATGGCCAGACTGATTTTAGTCTTTGCTGCAATCAAATGAGCCGCGAAATGAGATTTCCGTCAATGTGGTATGTGGGACCAGCAAAGCCTCAGATCAGCCTGCGCATACGCGAAGTTTGATCAGAGCCATCGCAAGTCGCTTGAATATTCTATGGCTGTTAAGCTACTGACTGAACACCATTTGGAGTTTCTAAGCTTAAAAGGCTGCATAGGCTCACCTGAATCTACCCTTGTCAAAATACCACAGTGTTGGAAATCATGTGTCACGGCTCAAATGTGACAGTGTTGGTTTTGTCATGGTGTGTCTCAAATGATTCACTTTATTGTCAAACACTTTAATCGAACAACAAGGTGTAGAACAACGTGTGCTAAGTGGGCAGGCGGTTAGTTGCCAATTTAATTTATCTTATTTGCTGTTTATGATTCGTGTGAATTCGCTTCTTTGCGTACTAGATAAAAACAGGAAAGAAAGTATTAGTAAAATGCACTATTAGTGACCAATGCGTCGCCACACAGTAACTAAATCAACAAGGTGGCATATGCGCCAACCCAAGACTCAGATCAGCCTGAACATTTGCTCAGTTTGATCAGAGTCTTTGGTATGAACTAACAGGATAGGAGAAACTGAGTTTTCTTTGTGTGCTTAGTCGAGACTTTGATCAGACTGGGTGGATGCCCAGCCTTTTGAGTCTTTGCTACCAAAAATAACACATTGTTGATTTTGTTGTGGTGTTGCTCATCACTTTATGGTCAAATCCCATAAAACAGCAATGGTGTAGAACAACATGTGAATAAGGGCCTATGTATTCATAGATTAACTTAAATATCTTAAATCGCTGTCTATGGCTCTCTTGTGCAGTCGCTTCTATGGATTATTGACAGCGATAGTTTATTCTACATATGTCTGATACATAGGGGAGTTTATTTGTGCTTGTCTATATTTTGCAGATGGCATATTAGACGAGCACACGGCAAGTTTCTGCAGAATAAAGACGAATCCAAATAAATTCGAGAAGAGGCATAAACACCTGTTAATTGTTTGGAATTTTATTCTTAATGTTATTGGTTTCCAACTCTAGCTCCCCTGGAAATATTTTAGAGTTTGTTCGTTTCTCAGTCATTTGTGTTCATTTTGAAGGTTTGATTAATTAGTACTTAGATTAATATGAAAATAGCGTGTTAGACACTGCTGAGCAAATCACACCCCATCAACAATTTCAAACTACTGCGTTACTGCGTATCCACATTCACTTCACATCCTACCCAATCTTTAACATAGTATGTTAATGGTCCGTATTTCAAACCAACTGCCATCCAGGAGAGCTACAGTTGCACACAGAACTTATTATTTGTTACTTGTTGTATTTAAAAGAAGAAGATGATATATATGCCACTCATACACCCCACGAGTGTTCCTGATGAGGTATTGAATATGCTTTTATGACGGACACTCGTTGATATCATATGTACCAAATCAAAAAGCCTAGGGACAATAAATGTATGCTCCAACGGTGATTTGGGTTCAACTTTATATTTCTAAATTTCCAATAAAAAATCGCTCAATGTTGTCACTGAGACAATGCTTATGTGACGGTTGATCCAAGTTCTCGATGTATGACATGTAATTTCTGCGTTTCATGGGGCTATGTCTCAAAGATCTTTTTTTGAAAGGTCGAATCCATAATGTGTCAGTGCAGTCACGACTGTGTCAGTGCAGTCACAGCAATGTCAGTGCAGTCACGTTTAGTAAAATTTTAAGCTAATCGAAATGTGTTGTTATAATGCACTTGCTTTTCATACCTGATCATGCCATGCAGAAATGCCAAACTTTTAGGTGAAATTATTTTGATCGTCAATTTATAAAATTCTTAGCACAAAAAACAACACACTTCGAAAATATATTTTTTTACTGTACATCTATTTTTAAAGTATTTCTCTTACAAGTGCCACATCCGAATAACCCAAGATTCATGCCCATTAAGGTTTTTAGTAAGATCTCTAAAGGGACCCCTTTAAATTTTGAAAATTTTTTAAACTGTCTGTTTTTGATCAAAAAGTTTGTTTGTGACTGCACTGACATTTTAGCAAGAGTTCCATCCATGTAATTTACAATTGACACATTATACATATTTTTGAACTGTACATATTTTCCATATATCTTCTCCATGTTGGTGTTAATAAAAATGTTTGAGAAAAAATGAAATTTTGGACTATATTTTTTTATGATTTTGCCTTTCTGAATTCCTCCATTTTTTGATAATGACCCATATATGAACGGCATCGTGTCACTGGCAACAAAATATGACAATATATGAATCGCAATGTGACAATATATGAACCGCGTTGTGACAATATATGAACCGCATCGTATCAAAACTAACGAAATGACGTTGGTTTTGACACGATCCGGTTCATATATCGTCACGTTCACAAAAATGACCATTTGATAAGGCATTAGTGAGTTTTGGGTCCATGCTTCTTCCATGACGGATGCTCTCACAGAGGCCTTTTGAGCATGTACCGTTACGATGGTTTTGTCACGATCCTGCTCAATTTACGGTGATTACGTGATGTGACTAATGTAAGTGGCTGGTTTGGTTCCCAGTCAGCATACATTGTCGGGCAACCATCGGCCCACCAGTGAAACGCCAAATGGCGTTTCGCTGGCGCGCCGATGTTTTCCCGCTTTTATACTGTGTTCTGCATTCACATTGACCTGGCCCTTTTTTATGGCCGGTCGAGCAAAATATCTCAGTTGTACGCATTCAAGAGCGGAATTTATCTAAAACGGGACATAGCTGACGCCCATATTCTTTGCACTTTCGAAAGTTGATAACCGTAGTATACATTTCCTTTCGCGACAAGTAAAATAAAACACCCAAATGACTAACAAAAATGCGGAAGTGAAGAACAAAAACCCTTCTAAATTAACAACTATAAATTGTCTATACACTTTATATATGTTGAGCTATACCACAAGAAATTGTTCATTGCAATGGCATGTCTACAGTGCCTCATAAATTCAGCTATTGGAAGCGACTTTCACGAAATGTCCCTAATCTACTAATATGTGCATTCAACTGTAATTTCTTTTGACTAAATAATGCCATGTGCTTACGTCATGTAATGGTTTGCTTCAAAACCACAGGCTACGATCATTATTCTTTAGCGCTTTTTGAGGAAGAATGCTCGTGCAAGGTCTTGCTTACGAGTTCCGGCAAACTTAAGTGTGCATGTATGTTTAAATATAAATTGCGTCAGGCGATTCTGTACGACAGTACGTGCACAGCAGTCTCGGTTTGGAGCAAGCGGCAATTAAAATTGTAGGTGCAAACTCATGAACTTTACATATTTATCTCATATGCATAAAATCATTTTTAACATGCATAAGCAGCTATCTAGTGGGATTAGATGCCTAAATAATGACCCGAACCTCCATCTACGCCCCTACTTTTGTGCATCCGAATTTGCATTTGCACAGACTCGCCTGAGCATTCGCTGTTCGCATATGTGATGGTTCAACTTTATTATTTTGTTATGTTGCATGCTCTTATATGTGTAATTGCATACGTCTTTGTTGGTATACCTTTTCCGACTTCTTGACTTTGACCGTGACCTTGACTTTGTACTTGCCCATCGTTTCGTTTTTCTCTTTGGTCGTTTCGGTTTCTTTATTACACCAAACATTTCATCTTCGTGTGCCCCGGGTATGATCGTTTCCTCATTGACTGTCCTTGTCTTCAGCTCTTGGTCATCCACTGCTTCGTCGTTCTTTGGCAGTTGCTGGTCGTCCGCAGATGTAAGCTGCTGGTCGTCCGCGGATGTAAGCTGCAGGTCGTCCACTTTTGCAAGTTGCTCGTCGTCTGCCACTTTGGGCTGCTCGTCGTCCGCTGCTGTAAGTTGCTCGTAATCGGCGGTTGCGAGCTGTTCATCGTTCGCTGCTGTAAGTTGCTCGTTGTCTGCTGTTGCGAGCTGATCGTCGCCCGCTGCTGTTAGTTGCTCGTTATCTGCTGTTGCGAGTGGATCGCCGTCTGCTGCTGTAAGTGGCACGTTCTCCACTGCTGAAAGCTGGTCGTCGTCCACTGCGTGCTGATCGTCGTCCGCTGCTTTTGGCGTTATAAGAACTTCGTCGTCCGTTGCTGATTCTGTTACCAGCTGCTCGTTGTCCGTTACTGTCGATGCTGGTTGCTGTTTATCCGATGACGGCTTAGACACAGTAACAGATGTTTCCACTAATTGCTGCTCATCTAACCCCTGGTCTCCTGAACTAGATTCCATAACTGTGTCTTCATTCGATTTTACATCAGCAGTTCCCTCATGATCGTCAGTTTGAACGTCGTCAGGTTGTACGTCGTCAGTTTGAACGTCGTCTACCTCTGCCGGCTGAAAAAAAGGTTAAAAGTTCAATGATTTTGTTAGAGTGGAAGAAAGCATTTTCAACTTTACACTGCTGTCTAATGTTACCATTCGTTTTTACAGCGAGTTGTGTTGCTACCAGCACAGCAGGCATGTAAAAGTGGGCCACTATCGGCCCACCAGCGAAACGCTATTCAAAATGGCGTTTCGCTGGTGGGCCGAAAGTGACCCCGATACGGTTCAATACTGACTAAGATGTAACGAAAACGCATTTAACACGGACGCATGATAGTTCCCTCTCTCTCTCTCTCTCTCTCTCTCTCTCTCTCTCTCTCTCTCTCTCTCTCTGTTTATGTACACGAACAAATCGCACTCTTTGAGAAATTACGGAAGTAGGTCATATATATTCATTGATTTATCTGTTTATTCCTTTTTTAACTTTTTTAAGACGAACTTCCTGAAATAAAAGTTCATTTGCGCACTTTGTACCCAAAATACTGAGCCCGTGTTCGCACGTACTTTTATTAAAACCCCATCTAAGTTAAGTGATATTGAAAGTAAAGTCAAAACAACATAGGTCGATAATATTGAAGGTGTATGTGAACAACAAAGGTTGATATTATTGAAGGTAAAATGTTAAAACAACATGAGCTAATAATACTACTGAGGTAAAGTAAAACACCATAGGAGGATACTTTTGAGGGTAAAGTAAATATCATAGGTTTAAAACAAAACATCGTAGGTTGGTTACTTTGATTAGTGTTCATAGCTCAAGTAAAGTAATAAAGTATCGCATTACGGCGGCTATTACAAGGTCACTAGATGCAAATAGGAACAAAGACTGATTTCAGAGTATCTAACCCTCATATCTAACCGGATATATTTTGCCGAACCGTGGCTAAACCAACACTATTCGACTAGTAACATGGTTATCAAAAAACGAAGACTATTTTCAAATGCGCTGTTGTATCCGCGCCGTTGCTCTTTCAATGTATAAGCCTATATCAAACCCTGTAGGCGAAATCCACGATCAAACCCAGCTGCTACGCAACCTGATGCGGCAATGCTCGTTCGTCGCACGCATGTGTCGCATTTTTGTCGAAATCTCAAAGCGCGGCTATCAGGCTGACATCAATCGATCGCCATTATAAATACTTCTCAAATTTCCTTTCATTATGCTCAGCAGCCAACGCTTAACTTTTAATGTATTCAAAAGGGGCAATGTCATAAGAAAAGCGCTCGGTTTAATGAGAGGGCAGCGATTGCACAGATCAGCGCTGCGCATTGCGCTGCGCTGATCTGGGTATTCGCTGTCTGTACGCCTGAGATTTACGATTCTAAAATAATCAAACACGCACGCTGATAAATGACTCATACTTCAGGAAAAAACTATAAGTGAGTTTTCCCTTCAAACGAGTCGATCAAATTAGCAATGGCGTCGTAATCGACTTTTCATTACTGATGGTTGCTATGGCGACAGATTCGGACGATGATTTTTATCATCCGATAACGATATATGTTTAATATATTATGTCACAAAGTACATATATGAGCAGAAGTTTGACCCCGGGCCACGGAAATATCACGGACTTGATTGTCAATGGTGGATTAAAGACCTTAATCTTATCAATAAAAGCGTGTCACAATTGACCCACGAGCTTTTATCTGATTCGATATTATTATCTTTATTCTTTCAAAGATCATGCACACGTTTTCTAAAAATACCTAGATATTTATAAAATATGTTATTTTAATGATTATGGCAATAGTATTCGTTATCAATTTTCGGCATAATAGACAAATAAGGGCAAAATCATGTCCTGGAGAGAAATAATGGTGTCGGATTCGATCCTCACGCGCGGAAATAAAGTTGTGTCCAACTATCCGTGCACTGGAAACCTGCTCATTTTTTATCAATCGTCTCGCATGGTTTATTCCTTATGGGAAGCCGCACGCCAGCATTGTCGTGCGAAGTTAACTTTTCCGTCGACTACAAGTAAAAAAAATGTTCGCATGCGTCACAATACTGGTTTATGATGTATATAATATAATGACTTGCTGTGAAAACAAAAGCGGCTGTAGGCACACCGGGTAGGCGGCAATCGAAAACGTTAATACTATCGACGAATGTAGATAAAAAATTCGTTAGAAACAGAGTTTTCGATTGTCATTTGTCGCCCGACTGGCGACAAATGACAATCGAAAACACTGTTTCTATCGATTTTTGATCCGCGTTTGTTGATTGTGAAGAGCGTTTTCGATTGCCGCCTATCCGGTGTGGTAGGTATGCACATGGTTCTAATGTTGGTTTTTATGCGTCTATATTATAACGCCTCTTCCTCTTGTATTTGCGCACAAGCACATGATGTACATGCGTCATTATCCAATACAACATGTGCGACCAATGAAAACGTACCAGATACAGACACATTCACGGCGCAACATGATTTTGCAACTACCAAACGGCTTCGAATATCATGTACCACTGCATAACCCTTTGTAATACGGTTTAATTGGCAAACAATAAATATCCAGATGAAATGTCGCAGAAGGTGGCATTTCATCAGGGTCTGCACTGTGGAGCGAACCTCTTGATATGCATCACTGGCTCTTTGTACATGTTGTATAATGGAAGAATTCGGGTTAAAATACATACACACACAGACATGTTTATGACAGGTCATATTTGAGCAGCATTGACCTAGACTGATTTTTCAGACCATTGGGCTACATACAAAAAAAGTCAGAATGGTCCAGGGTCACTGTTTATAATTTACGAAAAAATATTGCACTTCTTTCTCTGAAGATTTATCTAGTGTTAGCAAACAGGGCATTTCACCTGGGGCTTCACTACTGTAAATTCGGAAAATTTCGCGAGAATTTTATTTTCGCGAATAGCATTAAAAGACATATTTGCGACGTTAAAAAATCGCGATTAGGTCATGATTTACCTTCATAAGTAAACGACAGAATGATCTCGCTATTTCGTGAGGGTCTTCTTTTTACGAAACTTCGCGAAAATAAAACCGTCGCGAAAATTTCCGAATTTACAGTTTTTGTCGAAGTACTTGTTTAGGGGATTTACAGAACAGCTCTACCATTCTATAGCACATGCGCATATCGGACACAAAAACGGGCATATAAGCGGCGATCGCGAACGCACCATTTCACGTAAAGTTTAATGCTTTCTTTTTGATGCTAAAAACGGATTTTAACTTTTTTGGATCATCAATTTTCCTATTAATGATTGTATGAATGATTGTAAATAATTTCGTGATTAGTTGTATCGACCAAAAAGGATCACTTTTAGACTTACGCTGCATTTGAACGTTTTTAAAATAGGTTTTACGACAAAGTTTACCATGCAATTCATTCCAAATTTCAAAATCCTACAGCGATGTCGCATGTCTGTCCATGCCATCGGATTTATTTGCTGTGTTTCACCTTGACATATGAGTTTTTGTGTGTGTATTTCTGTTATCGTCTTTTTCACCGGACACTGCTTTATCTGCTTATATGTTTCAAAAATATTTTTGTATCTGCACAACTTCGAATACCATTCGTGCGTCATCAGTTATAATTTTGTTAACAATTTCGACAATTTTTACTTAGGGCTACGGAAAAGGTACCAGCCAAGCAAACAACCATGGACGTGTCTTTATTTTTTCGGTATAAACACATCGGATAGGTGGCAATCGAAAACGTTAATACTGTCGACTAAAGTAGAGTAAAAACGTTAGAAATTGCGTTTTTAATTGCCATTTGTTGCCAGTCGGGAATTGAAAACCCTGTTTCTCGCGATTTATGATCAGAGTCCGTCGATTATTAAGAATGTTTTCGATTGCCGCCTATCTGGTGTGGTAAAGATGCATTCAATGTCGTACATGTCGTTAATACTCATACTTGGAGGGCGGAAAAGAAATGCGATACACATACATGTATATTGACAATCGATATCTAAAACAGTGCTTTGAACAATCAAATCTGCTGATAGGTAACCCATTACGTCGGCCCAAACCGTTCGACACTTTAATGGTAATAAGGACCCTGAAAATATTTTTGAAATGGTTGGTTTTAAAACCAAACCGATCCGACAGGCGACAAAACACACACAAAAATACCCAGCATGCAAAGAATTAATGGATCAGCGGCAAGCACTTGGACCCTTTGACGCCAAGCGACCCAGCCAGCAGCTATCGGCCCTCCAGGGCTGTCGGATGGGGAAAGATGAGGCTGGTCGCTCACACACAAATGTATGGTCAGGCCACACCCCATTTACGCATGTACGGTTTAAGCATTTTTGACAGTACCTTTATCATTTGGGCGGGCCTAAATAAATATACATCATACACTTCGGGTAGGCGGCAATCAAGCACTAACTGAATGATATCAGAAACTCGAACATCGTTATCGATTGCCATGACGGCGATCGTCAATCGAAAATTTAGCGCCGTCGAGCTTAAGTGTGTATTTTGTCGTTTGAAAACGTTGTTTTGGCAACCAGAAGCGCAGTTTTGTTTAAAATTTGGCGTTACTCAGAATAAAGTTAGACGGACATTTAACATTGTCGACGGGTATGATTAGTTTGAGCATGAGAGAAACAGTCTTGCTATGAATGTTGTCAATATCCCCACAGGGTCAATTTATGTAGGAATAAAATGTTTCCATTTTCTTTTGGAAATGCTCGTATACATGTATAGTACAACCGACACAGCGAAAAACGTGTGCTTTAAACTATGGTATCCGGAACAAAGACCACCATTACCGCATATAAAAACACCCTTCTTCGCCAAAAAATTAAAAGGAAACACGCGGTTCATAAATAGTATACATACATGATTCGCCTGACCCAGACGCTGTTCCAAAATCCATGCTGGGACACTTTGGTTGAACCTTTTGTGTGACACGAATACTTGCGTAGCAAAATTTATTCATTTCTTTGTTTACCACGTTTATGCGGAGATAAATTGGAACTGTATCATTGAAAATGGGCCATACTTCGGATGGGATCCGGACGCGCAAACGATCACCTGACATGCCACCGACGGAAAGCTCAAACTGCGCATTGCCCTCTTGCGAATGTCGAGTCGTGTGACTCTCTGAGCATCAACCCGCCATGTATGCGCTCGCAGTCTATATGTCTCAACATGCGATGACGGCGACCCGGTCCTTCAAATATTGCAATAATACAAACTGATGTATCCCATGACAATGAAACATAATTGCGCAACGTTTGCATCGCCGCAGCCTGATCAAGTTTGGTGCGCAGTATACATGTATGTATCTTTCTCGACGAAACAAACTGGTTCATTTCTGGCGAAACACGTGTTGCGTGTATTATTAATCATAGGAAGCGTGTCGACATGTATCGTGGATATCCATTGAAAGCGTCTCACCGAGACGTATTCAATAATATCCACTTTATGTTTTGTCGAGAAAATACGTAAAATAGCGACATGTAAACTCGACAATACGCCTTTTAATGTGCTACTGTTACAAACGCGCGCCAGTCGTATGCGATAAAGCTCTATTGGGTAAGGACATAAGAAAACGCACCTTACTTTACTAGGGTGGGATAAATTCGAGTACTTGACGATATTTGCCACGGGCAGCGTACGATTTCTTTGTCTACGATTTTCAGTACGATTTTAAGGCGTCGTAGGTGGCTCTTTTTTGTTTGTTTGATTTGATTCTTTACGTCCCATCAACAATCTTTCGGTTATAAAGGGATGGGTCTTCCTGGGTTGAACCAGTGCTAAGCTAGGATTAATGTTCTTGCTCAAGGACACAACGCAGAGACGCCGGTGAGGCTCGAACCAGCGGCCCCTCGGCCTCGAGTCAAGCACTCTACCACTGAGCAACTGCGCTCCCTCGTAGGTGGCTCTTAAATACGACGTATACGTGTTAACATTCTTAACGATCACTGCGATTTCTTACGGCGACAGAACGGGGCGGTCCTTGTGGAGATCGTACGGAAACCGGACAGTCATCGTGCAAATTTCTCGACCTCCGCACAAAAATCGCACGATGTCCGTGCGATGTACTTGCGTGCTCAGTCCCAACGATTATCTCAAGAGTCTACTATCATTTTTGGGTCAAAACGACTAAAAAATCGTGCGGTGTTCTCACGATCAGCGTGCGGTGCCCGTACGGGATAGTGCGGTCTACCTGCGATGTGTCTACGGGCTTGCGATTTTTCAAATTTTGTCATAGTGCGGTGTTAAACAAAATCGTAGAGGCAACAATGCCCGTGAATCCCTACGATGATCACAGGGTCTCCCGAAAGGGTGATTTGGACATCGTACAGGCATTGAAACTTGTAACCGAGGCATAATTAGTTATCGATATATACATAAATAATTTAATCAAGCATAAAACGAGAAACACAAACTACAAAATGATGTACTTTCAATATTCCAAATGTGACGATGAAACCCTAAAAAGAAAAGCGGTTATCCTTTCCTGGCCTATCATTGCAACATTGTAACTAGTCTGTTACTTGCCCAGGACTTGACTAGCCTGGGTTCCACTCTAATCATGTTTTCTTCTTTTTTATTTTTCCATTTCTTGGTCAAAAATGGTCAAAATTAATCGAAATCAATAACGGACAACCGATACCTTAGATGTGGTATCTTTTTATTCTCTTATTTTTTAGAATGTTAGCATTAGAAATATTGCCAAAATATTGACGACTGGGCCTAGGCTAGGACTAGACCGACACGTTACTCGTTACACAATGACAAAACGATAACACATAAATTGCTTTCAAAAGTGAAATGGGACAACATTTTGCTTACAGATTTCCTGCATAAATCATTGGTATTCACATGTATTTTTTTTTTTTGCATAATAAAAAAAAATCATGCTTGTAATTGTGCATGCTTTTGTTGTGTTCTTAAACTCTATCATCGTGTCAAACGATTTGGATCCAAGTCAGGACCGACGTGGCGTCGGTCTGATCTGGCTCTAAATTGTTTGCAGCGGTTATCAGCAGACGACAAAAGATTAAATTAACTGACACGTGGCGCAAACTTGTGATAAAAGATACTAATTTGGAACGTTCGATCAAAATGATTATCGATTAGAAACAAGAAAAAATGATGACTAAATCGCAAATCGTAGATATTGCACTGTACCGTGTATATGGTCACTAATGAAAAAGAAAAAAAAGATTTAACCGTGCACAAATAACTCCACCCATGATAACCGAGTTTAAGAGGTGGGTCACCCTTTTCGTTCGCTTTGCTAATTTAATCTGTAAATAACATACAGCCCCTGACCGTGACGCGTTCAACGCTATCGATTATCGGTGGTAAAACGTGACAAATTTAATTCTTTTCTGTTCGGATGTCTCAGACTGTATGCACGAAAGCCTCCCATAACGCCAAATGGTTGCTGGGAAATAATTTGCGCACGACTTAGGACATGTTTTTCCCGCAATATACATCTTTCATTAGGCGAGTCTGTAGACTAGAGACAGATCAGTTTTAGCCACGCCCACATACGCGCCATCTGGGAGGACCAACGTCAACGCCACCTAATAACGTTGTTTGTTTACTGACGATTGCGTGACGTTGCGCACGTATCGGCGCAAATTTTTGCGTTTGGTTATTTCGTCTGGTTTAATTCTAAATGTTCGGAAAGCTAGGTTCCACGAACAGACCAAAATTCGAATCATTTTTTAAGTATAGTATAACCAAAACGTCTCCGCTATAATCATCTACGTCACTCTACTCTTGTCGCCAGAGAACTCTATCAGACATCTTTTGCCTGCTATTGTAGTCTATACAAACACTTTAGACCCAGATTCGGCCAACAAAACGTCAGGGCCTGATCTGGACCCAGACTGTACGTCACCAATAATGAAATTTCTGAATGTTTAAAAAAACAACAACAACATTCCATTTGCAATCAAAACAGCAGATGACAAACATGCAAGACGTACCAATGTATACATATGCATGCGTTTGTGTTTAACGTCCCATTAACAGCTAAGGTCGTATGGAGACAAGACCGCGTCTTAAAAGTCTCACTCGAAATACTGGAGCAGCTGGGGTTCGAACCGGGAACCCAAGTGGATTATCGGTTCCTACGTAGCAATGTGACGAGGCGAGAAGAGTGGTGCTTCAAACAGGTCCTTTTCTTTTCGCACGAAACGAGTCTCCATAATGCTAGACTATTTAGAAGACGCCGCACTCGGACTGTCAATGGCATTTGCGCGACTTTGAATACATCTACGAATCAACCAGAACACGACCAAACCAACCGTTCATACATGTGGTCATGGCAAACAATCGGTTCATCTCAGCGTTGGACTGTACTTGGAACATCACTATTTATACACCCAGAGTGTCCCGTCAGTGTCAACAGCACCTGCTGATTAATGTCTCTGCAGTTCATGCGAGAGGTACATAAACATCTATTGTGTCCTAGTTTCTGATAATCGATGCTATTTAACGGTTTGTCGATTAAATGATTTAGACGCTTGCTAGGAGGATCGACACATAAACCGTACCACTAAAATTGCTCTATCCCGGCCAATTCGAAAATGCACATGCGCAAACAAGAGAGCACTTTATTTGCATTTTCTTTTTCGTATGTACACTTCACCCATTAGAGTCCTCACTGCGGAGCCTCGGACGAGACTGCGGTCACGCCTTAAGATGGACAAGCGCTTTCTGCCCCTATAATGACATTTAACATGGCACGGTTAGTATTATGATTAGTATTGATTACATCGTCTCCTAAATTCGTAGTTAGAGCAGATATTCTGATAGAAGACAGAGTGCTTAATGGTACTGTGATACAGCTTTCTTTGTCATAGAAGTCCCGGCTAATAGCTACCTTAAGAAAATAGCAAACAAATCAAGTTGTAGAAAAATAAATGAACCAACTCCAGAGAATTTGAAGCTTATCGCATATACGCAAAAGTCTCCGTTAGGGGCTAGAGGTCTAAATAATAGTCTTGGACTTTATCTACATCCTTCCTTTGAACATGCGAGCGGCGAATGCTCTGGCGAGTCTGCGCATGCTCGCCAGAGCCTTCGCTGCTATCATGTACTGACCCCAAAACAGTTTTCACAGGTTTAGATAAACAATTTCACCGTAAAATAAATATCTTCTTACTTTCATGTTTTGGGTTCTCCAAAGAATCGTCTCATTGAGACGGTTCTTTTGAATACCCACAACATACGGTTTGGCTCAGAAATAAGAAAGCTATTTTCCTGTTACGCACTCTTTTAAACTAAAGGCCTGTAATTATGATCAAACACTTCCGCATGAAATGTACACTATATGGGATTTTAAGTTAATTTGTAAAGCCACATTAAGATATATTTTTGTACATTTCTTGCCACTCTTATCACAAAATAGAACTACAACAAACATTTACCCCCTCTCCCTACACACGCACGCGCGCGCTTTTTTAAATGGTGACAAACGATTCTTGAACAAATGTGCATCTAGTTTTCCTCTTGTAGTAATGTTCAACACACGATGAACGAGTCGCCCACGATTACAGTCCTTATGCAATTTGCATACAAGATAGTATTGGTATACGTGAATTATACAACCCTCAAGAAATACATACGTATGATCGTCATCACCTTTCTGGATTGCTTCACGTTCACTATAAAGTCCTCATACAATACACCATCTTCACCAGCGAAGGTTTCGTCGAATCTACCTTTCGACAATCGCAACCATTGGTAGGACAAGATGACAATACACACGCATGGTCGTAAACACTTTTCTGGATCGCATTATATTCACTATACAATGCACTCACATGATCGTAAACACTTATGGTTTGCATTATGTTCACTATAGAGTCCTTATACAATGCACTCGCATGATCATAAACACTTCTGGATTGCATTATGTTCGCTATACAGTCCTCATACAATGCACATGTATGATCGTAAACACTTTTCTGGATTGCTCAATGTTCACTATACAGACCTCTTGCAACGCACGCGAATGCTCGAAATCACCTTTCTGGATTGTTTATGTTCACTATACAGTCCGCATACAATGCACACGTATGATCGTTATCACCTTTCTGGATTACTTTATGCTCACTATAAATCCTCATACAATACAATGCACATGCATGATCGTAATTACTTTTCTGGATTGCTTTATGCCCAAATAAGTCCTCATACAATATACACGCATATTAGTAATCACTTTTCTGAAATGCTTTATGTTCAGCCCTCATACAAGGCACATGCACGTTCGCAATCAGTTTTAACTTTCTTGATTGCTTTACGCTCACTATAGAGCCCTCATACAATGCACACGCATGATCGTAAACACTTTTCTGGATTGCTTTATGTTCACTATAAAGGCTTAGTGCAATGCATACGGATGATCGTAAACACTTTTCTGGGTTATTTTACATTCACTATACAGCCCTCATACAATGCACATGCATGATCGTAATCACATTTGTGTCTCGTTCAGTAATGTTCATTTTTTATAGCCATTATACCATGCACACGCATGATCGTAATATACTTTCTGATTTCCTTTACGTTCACTATACAGCCCTCATACAATGCACACGCATGATCGTAATCACATTTAAGGCTGGCTTAATGTTCACTATTCAGCCCTCATACAATGGAAACGCATGATCGTAAACACTTTTCTGGATTGCTTCATGTTTACTATTCAGGCCTAGTACAATGCATACGGGTGATCGTAATCATCTTTTCTGGACAACTTTACATTCACTATACAGCCCTCATACAATGTAAACGCATGATCGTTATCAAAATTGTGGCTCGCTTAATGTTCACTATACAGCCATCATGCAATGCACACGTATGATCGTCATTAACTTTCTGGATTGCATCATGTTCACTATACAGCCCTCATACAATGCACTAGACTTGTGCAGTCGTTTCAGTTAAGTTTTATCCTGATTATACTATTATATTATAGATATATACATTTTCTCTTCTCTAATACCCCAATGAAAGCTAAAACTGTAACAGTTTGAAAGAGTTAAAGTGCTATTAGAGAGGATCATTTCTTGTTAGTATGAGGTATTGGCTAAGAATAGGCACATTTCAACTGTTTGGGCGGTTTCCAGTCTAACAATGCACACACATGAGCGTTAACACCTTTCTGGATTGCTTCATGTTCACTATACAGGCCTAGTGCAATGCATATGGATGATCGTAATCACTTTTCTGGATTACTTTACATTCACTATACAGCCCTAATACAATGCACACGCATGGTCGCAATTACATTTCTTTCTGGCTTAATGTTCACTATACAGCCATCACACAATGCACACGCATGATCGTATTTAACTTTCTGGATTGCTTTACGTTCACTATACAGCCCTAATACAATGCACACGCATGATCGTAATCACATTTCTTTCTGGCTTAATGTTCACTATACAGCCATCACACAATGCACACGCATGATCGTAAACATTTTTTCTGGATTGCTTTACTTTCACTATACAGCCCTCATACCATGCATACGCATGATCGTAAACACCTTTCTGGGTCGCTTTATGTTCACCTATACAGCTCTCATATTATTCAACTAATAGTTCACTGTATCACCACGTGGTATGAAATGTCCTGGTCTCTTGTAAAGCTAATGTAGATAAAAACCAGTTGGGGAGTGGCTAGAGAATGATCTAATTGTTGACTTATACTATGCACACACATGATCAAATTAACCTTTCTGGATTGCTTTTTGTTCACTATACATGCCTAGCGCAATGCACACGGATGATCGTAATCGCTTTTCTGGATTACTTTACATTCACTATACAGCCCTCATACAATGTACACGCATGATCGAAACACTTTTCGGGATTGCATTATGTTCATTTTACAATCCTAGTGCAATACACACGCATGATCGTAATCATCTTTCTGGATTGCTTTATGTTCACTATACAGCCCTCATACAATGCGCACACATGAACGAAACGCTTTTTTGGATTGTCTCCTGTTCACTTGATGCAATGCCTATGCATAATCGTAATCATTTATCCGTGTCGCACGATTATGTAATAGTTATATCATGGGTTGTCCGCCTGTACGTGGAGATAATCCACGAGCTTTAGCGAGTGGATTATCTTACGTACAGGTGGACAAACATGGTATAACTATTTTATACCACCTACATCAGTATAGACCTTGCACATCATGATATATGTTGTGTTAAAGTTGGTAAGGGTGGTATAAAAATATTTTGGGTATGCTTTTTATGTATTAATGCATGGTTATCTGAACCCACGATTGAACACGTAAAGCCTGACTGGGCATGCTCATTAATAAGCTGGTTTTCATATAGCCTGGCTCAATTTTAATTTGCGCTACGTCAGATGAAAGATGTTTTATTCCGCCTAAAGATAAGAGCTATATGCATAGTAATTGCGCCATGACTTCGTAAAACGGCCAAAAAGTAATTTGAAAAAAAGGCTTCCCATAACGCACATCAGTGTCTTCACTGTTTTGCATGGCACTGGCATTATCTCTAAAACAGAACTGGATTAAAGACTAACTAAAAATGTTTAGTAGGCCTATATGTTTGCATAAGATAGGGAAACCGGACCCACATGTATATTTGAGCCCTGTATCTAGCATATGTGCATTAGTAGAGACTTAGTTAACGCCTGACGAAACGTTGAGCGCTTGGCTACCCATAGAACGCCCATCGAAGACTCTGGTTAGCCTGCGCGTAAGCTGACCTGTGTCTTCGATGTGCGCACATGGCAACGTGTGCCTTTCTTCGATCTCGGCTCATTAAGTTTTGGCCCGATGCCCAAATCAACTTCCCCTGACATGAATTTTTGATACGGTCTCCACCTCGAAAAAAAATAAAAATATGCCGAATACTATTCTTTACATTGGTGGACAGAGATCATGATTAAACTCTGCTTTCACCAGTTTATCAAGGTCTTCTCTGTGCGTATGTGTTCCATATACGCTTTCTGTTTCGGGCTCACTATCGAGCTCCATTTTGCTCCTTACTCGAAAGTAGCAACGAAATGAATATTAATACACAGGTTTGGGCAAAAACAACGTCCTATTTGGCTAGTACCTGCACTTGCGCTCACCTTAGTCACCTATCGGTAGAGCCCTTCTTTATCATATACATGTACATTGAATGTAACGTCCGAGAGCACATGGCGGTGTGCAAGAATGTGCAGTCTGGTCAAGTCTTCTTTGTCTGTAATAAAGCTGAACATCCCATCGTTCAAAGAAAAGAGAACGTGCTTGGATATTCAGCGGAATACGGTGCTGGACATTTGGCTTGACACGGCCCAGCGATAGATAATCGTTAAAATAATCGATCGTAACGTATGTCGCTTCATGAATACAATCGTTCGCTGTGCTGCGCAGCTGTCGTCAGAAATATAATCGAGTTCGAGCAATAACAGTCTGTTGCAGTTATAAAATGGCACACAAGCTGACTTCTCCACTCTTTATATTGATTTTATAAAAAAGAAATATAAAAGATAAAATAAAACAAAATAAAATAATAATGTTTTAGCTGTATGATGGTCAGTATTATCTCTTATATATTGCGAATTGTAAACGAAGAACAACAAAAGCTCCTAAGACTGAATGGAACCCCTCATATGCGCAAAGCAACGCTCTTAGCTGAACAAGATACAAAGAGCGAACTATGCGAGTTAGAAATCATTTTTCGGCGAAAAGAAAAGACGCTTAGTCGGATTTGTTAAAAACATCCCTATATATTACAATATCAAACGAAAAGAGCTTAACATGATACGAATAAATGGCTTTGTCTTTCGGCGAAAGTGTTTTTGTTTTTAAGAAAAAAAATCATCAGTTCTCCGATTAATGCTTATCAACCTTTCTGTCGGGTTTAAAAAAATGCTCATTTTTACGGGTGTTGTGTCCTTAGTGAAACAATGTTTTAACGTCGTCTGATCGACACCAGTCTGTACATAATGATAAAAAGAATTCACAGTCCCAATGAGGCTGGCATTCGTGCTTTTACGATATTATAGCTATAGACTGTATCGTTGCATGACAACAGCAACGAAGCACAGAAAAAAGGTCCACATCACGCGCGTCGCATGCCGCCTGCTGATTTTTTCGAAGTTAACAGTTTCGGAAAAGTTGTTCAGGTCAAACATCAGTGTCAAATAGTTTGGGGTCCATATCAGGCCCGACGTTTCGGGCCTGATCTGGGTCCAAACTGTTTGTCAATGTTATCAACAAACGATACTGACAAAGAGCTTGATTCGAAGGCTCCACAGGGCCAGATAAGCAATGTTTTAGCGTAAAACTGCGATTATTTTCTTATCCATCAGTTTAAGCATGTGTTGTGGAGCGATTTAGGTGCTCAATAGAATCGTCTCATCGAGCAGAGGTACATTCAGAAAAATACCCGGAGTAAACTAAAACGAGCTTGAGTAAGAGTTGGCTGATACGAAAGTTTGGTTTTCTCCCAGTACTATCCCATATATACATGTGTTTGACAGAGAAACGGAAACATCTGTTGCGTCGTGTTTCTGAGTGCCGAACATAAAGTATCGTAAGCGAGTAAAAGGGTCAATGTCATATATATGAGCCATGGCATGTGATTTCCAACAATGTGGCATTTTGACAAGTGTAGACCCAGACGAGCCTGTACAGCCTCCTTTTAAGCTTAGAAACTCCAAATGATGTTTGGTCAGTAGCTTAACATTCATAGAATACTCAAGCGACTAGCAAAGGCTCTGATCAGTCTGCGCGTATGCGCAGGCTGGTCTGAGCCTTTGCTGGTCGCACATACCGCATTGTGGAAATCTCATGCACTGGCTCATATGTTTATCTTAGATCAAACTGCGCAACTAGTGTGATCAAGGTCTCCAATTTAAACTTGTGAAATCATACTCCTGCATGAACCGCTCTGGCGCGGCTTGCTCGCACGGGGAACCTGGTCCGTCTATGACTATTTGAGCTTGCGAAATATTGCATACGGAAAACACGAACAGAACTAAACACGCTGCCGAATTCTATGAGCAGACGATATGAAGGGATTATGTCGCTAGTCTGCTCTGTTCTGAACTGAAATATGGCTTTGCGTGTGGCGTCGAAATAATAATGCACGAGAATGTTCAAGTTCCTATCATACTAACTCAAAACATCGTCGCTCACACGAGTGTAATAAAATGAGCCACAGAACAGCAAGTCTACAGTCTCATGCTACAATCTGTCCGCCAGCGCTGGCGGGCCAATAGTGGTCCGCATGAATTTGTAAACTCGAGGAGGTTCGAACCATGCATTCAAAAAGATTCGATTCAGAGCAACATTATAAATCGCCGGTCGCCCTTTCCGTAAGCTATACCAGTTTATGAACACGCGCCATGGAAGCGTAGCAGCACAGCATCCGAATTTCAAAGGGTGTAACTGTTTATGCAAAATAGTAAAATGTCTTGATTTTGTAGCACATTGTTTGCTAAAGTGTGTGTATAATGGCCAAAGAGTTATTTATCGCCTCTGCGGAAATAAGAGAGGAAATGAGATTGTTAATCGCCCGCGGTGGTATATTTGTACCAACAGATCAATAAAAGATTAAAATTACGCTCGGTGACGCCATGGCTTATCACGCATGCACCATATGTCTAATTCAACGACACATACATAATTCGCTTTGTGTAAGTATTCATGGTCTGTAGTCTTTCATACACACCCAATAACCGCGAAAAGAAAGATTTTTTTGTCTAAAATTTCCATGCAAACACAGAAGTCAACCAAACATCCCCAGTTTATTTTCAAAATGAATCCTAGTCCATTTTCTATGTTTTTGTTTGGATTCTTTTCGCCCCATCAACAATATTTCAGTTATAAAGGGACGCGTCTTCCTGGGTTGAACCAGTGCTAAGCTAGGATTAATGTTCTTTTCTACAGTATTCATAAACATATGTATGTTATATACATGTATAAATGATGTTATTTTATGCAAAGTTCTATTAAAGGTTTATACCATTTTTATTGAAACGCCGTAGATGGGCGCGCAACTCACGCCGGGTCTACACTGTGACGGATCAAAATACGAACCAGTGTACAATTCCACTCTGCATCCAACAAAGAACACAACACGCCATGGTTCGCAACCCAAAGTCGTTAGCCTCATAGTTCCATATTGAGCGCAGAGACACGCATCCGGTGATCGGACTGGTTTGATGTCGAGTTTAGTCCGAGTCTTCGCTGTGCGCAGGCTCGAGTGTCATTTGAGGCAGCGCGCAAGGTTTGGTAATAATCATCAAGCAACGAAGGCTCTAGACTCGCCAGAGCATTCGGTGCTCGCAAACACAACCTATGCGTAAACAATGTAAGCTTTAGCTCAAAATTGGTCCGCATGGGTGTTCAAATGAGGCTTTTAGTTTACGCATATGCGATCAGTGTATATGTGAAACGTACCATATCTCGTTTATGACTCACTTTTCATTAGGAAAATCATGTGCAGATTCATTTAGGGCTAATAGTATAGACAGATCAGCATCAAATGATCAACGGCGTCAAATGTGTCCCGAGCAAACCTGCCTTAATCACTTCATTTAGGGCTAACAGTAAAGACAGATCAGCATCAACTGATCAAAAGCTTCACATGTGTCGCGAGCAAACCTGCTTTCCGGGAAAATGAAACTTTTTCGCTCAGCTACAGAGACTTGGTGAAATGTATCGAATGATGCTCCTAGACAAGTACGTCGACTATTGGGTACTAATCGGGCTTTGCGTAAGCACGTGCTAATCTCTCCGCTCCTTTTTGCATATGGCGTGGTTATTTTTGCGTCATCCGCAGTTTAATTTCATCAAGGCGAAAGTTTCCGTAATTATATATTTTGGATAGTAGTAATGGGTCCATAGCGGAAGGAAAACATTAATGTTCTATGCTTAACTGCGTACGATACTGAAAACCCATTAATAGCTTTCCTTGCGTTTCATTGTTTAGGTAGATGTTCAAACTTCACCGAGAAAAAGGCCACTGTAACAATGTATGGACCTCGTTTCGGTTGTGATTCTCCCCATAGAATAAACGAGGTACGGTGTTAATGGCTTTAGCAGACAACTAATAACTTATGTTTCTCAATTATGCGTGGGAATACGTAGGATACTATTCAAATGAAATATATGTTACCTATAAAGCAAAACCTCGTATTTCTTTCATTTTATATAGGGCGTCATAGACGATACAAATTGACGTTGGGTATCTGTCATTGCTCGTTTAAATAATTTTGACGTTAGAGCACACCGGGTAGGCGTCAATCGTAAACGTTAAAACTATCGACGAACGTAGATCAATAGCGTGAGAACAGAGTTTTCGATTGCCATTTGTCGCCCGACTGGTGACAAAAGTCAATCGAAAACACTGTTTCTATCGATTTTTGATCCGCGTTCGTCGATTGTTTAGAGCCTTCTCGACTGCCGCCTAACCAGCGTGAAGAGGTGAAAAGTGAATATATGCATGATGACCCGTGTTCCGTCCGCCATGATGAAAAACCCGAGTTTTGTCCAGTCGCGATCTAAACGCGGGCCACCATTAGCCCAACAGCGAAACGCCATTTTAAAATGGCGTTTCGCTGGTGGGTCTATGGTGGCCCGATGCTGTGTGCTGGCTGGGATTTGCGATTATATTACAGTTCTCTTGTTACACTACCTAAATGCAACGCTGCGGAGACGGTGATCGAGATGCGTAGCGATAGAAATGTATGCCATCATGTTGTAGGCCACACGCGTTATCGATATAATCATGATAAAACCGACCTAATTCATGTCGTATGTCAGATCAGCGTGCACATCCACACAATCTGACCAGAGCCAATATTGTTCGCAAAATATATGACATAGTTAACCATATCTAGTAAAGCGGACGCGGTCTAAGTCTCATCCGGGAACAAATGATGGGCCATGCGGTAAAACAATTTAAGAGAAATAAGGGCAGTGATCAGAGTGCGTGGTTGACGCATTTCTAAAGAACGTGCGTTGATCTGATTGTTTCCGTCGCATTCCGTGTTGTTTTGACGAAATGCGAACTCATGCTCTTTTTGAGCGCCCCAACCTTTTTCAATAAATAAGCTAAGAGCCAGCCAATGTAAAGGCGTTCTTTTCGCAGTGGCGACTAGCGAAGACTCTGGTGAGCCTGCGAATCTGCCATCCTAATTAAGTAATACCTACCATGTACTGCACGTTTAATGATGTAAAGTATTATTTCCTGCGAAAAGGTGCTATGAATGGAACTTTTAGTAGCAAAGTCGATACCTACGAGATATGATGATGTAATGGCTTCTATGGCTGGGATAATTCATTGTTTTTGTCGGCAGAATGTCGGGCGACAAACTTGCAAGTTTCATGACGAATTTCTCTCATTTAACACGTATTGCCAGCAGCGTTTACCGTCCGTCAGGTCAATTTTGCTTGCATTTGGTTTCTTTTGTCTTCTGATGATATTTGTTTTCAAACTTAACTTTCTTTCAAACTTAAAATTCTTTCAGGAATAGTGTCAAACAGCTTGGATCCAGATCAGAGCCGACGTTATAACGTCGGGCCTGATCTAGGTCCAAAATGCTTGTTTAAGCGACAACAAAAATTATGACTGGCAGGTACTAAATGGTGTGGAATAATTTTGAAAAAACACACACACAATTATTTGAAATCGTAAGAAAATTATTTGAAATCGTAAGAAAAGTTATAAACAAAGACATGCACAGGTTTTTAATAGTTTTACACAAAATATCGATACAAGGAGTTGATCGCAGCATGATTGATTGCTTTAGAAAAGTCGTGTTGCGATATCACGCAAGATATTCAATTTATGCCGTTCTGAAGAGAAAAGGTCCTTTTTACACCATAAACACTTCGATAGCGTATAGCAGCTATGTATCCGGGTCAAGCGAAATCGTTTCCCATTGGGACATGACGATTTACATTTTAACATTGAACAAAGGTCACTGGTCGGACTGCGTGATACCATGCAATCGTTTCTGAATTTCGGAGGACTTTCTTTTCCTGGTGTTACTCACTGATGCAATTCGAATGCTTTCCCGTGGAACTTCTCTCTAAATGCGTCATTGAGTTATACACAAGGGGTGTCGGAGGAATTAAAACGTAACATCGCGAATAATCGATTCCCCGAGGCATTCGTGTAGATCGATCAAGATCATCATCGATCGATTCCACACGTCGCAAAAAATGCTTATAATAGGTTCCCATATATAATCTTTTGCGGAAATGTCAGTGACGGACAAACAAATAAAATGGCGGAACACCTCAATTATTTCGAGCAAAAATGGTACCTTTACCCCAGCTCATTAAAAATACCATTTCTTTTGATCAGTGTTACCCGTTATTACGTCTCAGTTTTCGCGGGGCGATTTAATATGCGTATAATAGCATATGTATAGTTTTTACATATACACAAATTCGCCCAGGCATCAAAATATTTTGCGTTTAACGCATCGATCAAGTCGCTTACGGCGGCTTTGTATGCATTTTCATTATGTACGCTATCAAAAAGCTGGACAGCCCAGCCTGTCCGTTTATAGCCTGACCACGTTTAAAACCATTTCCGCCCTGCATAACCAAAACTTCTCAGAACCTGAACGCGACCTAGCTGTTATGAACAAGATTATTCCCATTCACGTAGAACAGTTGTCATTTACTAAAGTATGCATGGTAATAAAGAGCGGCCTGCACAGGACATTGTAGAATATAACTGAAGGTCGTGATCGGTGATATGACCGAAAACAGTGTTGAAAGTAACATAACAAAGCATGCTGGTGCCTTTTATCTGCATTTTCTGTAAATAAAACATAAACACGAAAGCGTTTCTTTAGCGCCGACGAACAGAAACCCTTTTTACCAGCACGGCTCAGCTGTGCTGCCGACATTAATATATTGAACGAAAAGCTCCAGAAAAAGCGACTATTTATTTTTTATATAAAACCAACAACAACACTGATGTGTTTGTCGTCAAATATACAACGTGCACTGGTTATACTCGCCTCATTCCGGTGCACGTTGAATATTTTGTTTATATAATTTCATGAATAGTATTAAATTTCACTGGAACCACTAGCAAATACATACATGCAAAAAGTTATACCTTCATATCTTTGCTTGGAAGGTCACTTCCTTCTTCGTCTACGCTTTCCTCTGATGCTGGGGGTTCCGGCGAATTACCGAGCTCTGCCAAGTCAGCTCCCTCGATCGTCGCGTTCGAATCCGTACTGGGGCTACGAACGTTATCGGTATCTATAGAATCCGTATCATTCGTCTTTAAGTCGTCGGACGATTCTGACGGCGTCTCTTCTATAATGTGTTCGTCGTTGTCTCTACGGTCCGACGAGCATTCCGCTTTCTTCGAAATAGGCTGTATTTTGAGCAGTTTCTTTGCAATTAAATTCTTCAAACTTGTGCCGCTGTGCCTAATCGACCTTTTCCAATCTTTCGCAGTTTCGCGTCCACTCACAAACTGAAACTCGTTTGGAGTCAACCAAGAACCTTTGAAGAGAATGCAAGCTCCTTTGCTGCCGAGACACATCTTGGATAAGTATAACACGGCCTTATTCGGGCCGCAGTCGATGTCCAAACACTTTTCTCCATCGACGACCCTCGTAGTCACAACTATTCGATCAGCATCCACTTTCTTACATTTCGTCGTCTCTGACTGTTCTGTCACATTAGGAACTTTCTTGTCCTTTTCAACACGTGCCTTCTCATTTTCCGTAGATTGCAAACTCTCCTTTGCTTTCGCCCGCCTTTTCCAATGACGCTTTTTAGCCATCTTTTCTCTATTATGCCCAAACTCCAATGCGTGATTATTCACAAAAATCCGATTATTAAACAAGACGCGAGGCCAGCTCAGTTATGCGTGTATACCACACAAAGGGCAGTTCCGCTTTGTTTTTATTGAGTCTCCGATACGATAAAACTCGATAAGCGAGCCAGTCTTATATATAAGAGCTTAAGTCAAGTCCGCCGAAGCGTTTGCTTTGTATGTATTTAGCGCCCGCATTTAGGTATAAAATTGATCAACTGTTCCGCATTTATGTTCCTGAAGGCAAACACTGAAACATATGTCACGTGACAAAGTATTTAGTTTCTACGTGTCATAAATTTCCGTAAATAAAAAAGCCCAGCACGCACTCGTGTGGATTGCGTAGAAAACGATAACGGTCATTGAATGATGTACATTCGTAGATATAGGTATATCTATCCAGTTACATACTGAAGCCGCTTCGTTAGAAATCGGACTTCTGCGACAATGCGATTCACAAAGGCCCGGATCGGAATGCGCACTCTGAATGTTCAAATATTTTTTATACCTATGATATCTCAGTATTCTACAAACCAAGTATAGTTTGAATTATCGATGAACGATGCTCATATGAAACTGCGACGATGCGTAGGTTGACCAGGGCCATTATTTCACGCATGTACAAGACGCGATGCCCTTTTAATGGCCAGTATATAAATTTTATTACTTTCAGCCCGATAAGCTGACAGTTAGTCGAAGAATTTATACGCAAGTACGTCATCAATGCAAGACAGAGCAAGGAAATGTTTAAGATGTTCTTTCTCAAGAGCAAACTAGCTGCTATCGAACAATTTTCAATCGATCATTAATAAAACATGTTTATATTCTTGCGATTATTAGGTAATCAAACCATGCGTAAAACTATTCTTGGCTAGAGAAGAAAAATATCAGCTTTCTATGTGTAAGTTATTGTATGATTTGTGCGTTTGTACGGGAAGATAATCCACGAGCTTTATCAAAGTGGGTTATCGCCCGTACAGACGCAACACCATGCAATAATTTGCTTATTGCACAATTATGCATTTGCCCTTGCGTGACATAGGAATCAACTAACTGTAATGTGCACGACCCGTGGTGAACGTAGATTAATCAGTATCCAGTGCCAGAAGGAATGTGTGGAAAGCAAATTGAACGGACAGCCGGACTCACACAGTGATCATAGTGCACACGTGTGGGTCATGCAAACTTTAAAATATTGTTGTTATTGATGATTTAGATTTGCATATTTTTCAATATAAAACGCACACTGGTAAATGTATACGTCGATTTGCTGGTATTTACGTTTATTATACCTCACGTGAATTCCCCATACAAAACTTCCATAGACGAACGACTGATATTTTATATTGTTATATGACTGGAGAGAATCCCGTCTCCTGATTGGCTTAATTTGTCTTCATAAATCTCTATGTCTACCTGGAAACTGGTCTAAACCGGTCCACAAGTTAATATAGCATGAAAACCAGCTTGAACTAGCTTCCAGAAGTTAATATTTTTGACACTTCTGCAATATTACCCTCTAGAGAGCTAAAAATAGCATGATGAGTATGAAACTAACATGTGCTGGATGAAATTTACATGATTTGCTGTTTCACCTCCCAACAGGTAAATTAAAGACTTTCATGTATTTTTACAACAGTTTTGTTTTGTTTTGTTCGCTTATTTATCTTAGTTAAAATAAACAAACTGTAAAAACAGTTTTATGATAACATTTTATATTCCCTATTAAGTGAACTAATATACATTTGAAAGTAAAAAATACTAAATTATAATATTTTAATAAAAGTTGCTAAAACTTGTGAGAAAGTCCTTAGATGTCTTAGATAGAAGGTTGAACATGTCTTTAACAACAAAAGTGAAAGTAGCAAAATCTTCATTCTTAATTGAAAAGTCATATAACAAAACAGTTATTGACTTCAATTTCGGTAGACATAAGGATTTATCTACCCTTAAAAGTGATATTCACCTCGGCCTAGCGGCCTCGGTGAATTATCACTTTTTTGGGTAGATAAATCCTTATGTCTACCCCATAGAAGTCAATAATTGTATAATATCACCCGCTGCTACAGTGCCAGTGAATACTGCCACGTGTTTGCCATAGCAGCGGGTGATATTATACAATTATTGACTTCAATGAGGTAGACATAAGAATTTATCTACCCGAAAAAGTGATAATTCACCGAGGCCGCTAGGCCGAGGTGAATATCACTTTTAAGGGTAGATAAATCCTTATGACTACCGAAATTGAAGTCAATAACTGTTTTGATATATGACTTTTCATTTAAGAGAGAATATTTTGCTACTTTCACTTTTGTTGTTAAAGACATTTTCAACCTTCTAAGACATCTAATGACTTTCTCAAAAGTTTTTGCAACTTTTATTAAAATATTATAATTTTGTATTTTGCATTTTCAAATGTATATTAATTCTCTTAATGGGGAATATAAAATTTTATCATAAAACTGTTTTTACAGTTTGTTTATTCAAACAAAGATAAATAAGCAAACAAAACAAAACAAAACTGTTGTAAAAATTCATGAAAGACTTTAATTTACCTGTTGGGAGGTGAAACAGCAAATCATGTAAATTTCATGCAGCACATGCTAGTTTAACACTCATCATGCTATTTTTAGCTCTCTAGAAGGTAATATTGCAGAAGTGTCAAAAATATTAACTTCTGGAAACTAGTTTGAGCCGGTTTTCATGCAATATTAACTTGTGGACCAGTTCAGACCAGTTTCCAGGTAGACATAGAGATTTATAAAGACAAATTGGGCCAATCAGGAAACAGGATTCTCTCCAGTCATATAACAATATAAAATATCAGGGCGGTCACATGATGCTCAACGCCGATGCGCGTACGGTTCGTTCACGTCAGGAGACGTTCAACAGCAATGGCGGACATGAGGCATGATTTGGCCACTTTCAACTCCCAATAACGTCGTTGTTTATGGCCAGAGACATAAAGTGTGTGTACTCGTTTTCTTAGTTAGGACGAGAGGAACACGTTGAGACCAAATTTGAGCCGATTTGGCGAAATTTTCTATTTTGCAACAAAACCGCGTCTTGTACAGTATCCCATTTAAATGCCGCTTCTTGGTATTCAGTTTGACGTCATCGGCATTTTATGACGTAATTTGTTTAACCGTTCGAGCGTTCAAACTGTTCAAAAGAAATATTTTTGTGAAAGATGTATTTTCCTTCATGCATATAGATAAGAGGCTGTGCATTATTTTCCCTTTGGAAATCCCCTCACCGTGGTAGGGCTCAGACGGTAGAAAATAAAAGATCTAATGTTCGGTATAATAAAATAAATATAGCATTCTCTTATTGAGTGATAGACGAAAATATCATCCCTCGGAATATGATTATCAACCTCGGCTGCGCTTCGGTCGATAATCACATTCCTCGGGATGATATTTTCGACTATCACCCAATCAGGGAATGTAATATTTATATAATATTGCCGGTACTTCATAGACCGGAAATGGTAGATATTGGTGTTAATAATATATAGAAAAAACATGCCATATGCCTATAAAATTAGATCAATTTTAGTTTAAACATATTTTATTTCAACTTCATGACATACATACATATATATATATACACACATTACAAAAGGATTAGAACGGAAGCTTAAAGCTTATCTAGTTCATCTCCTGACAATATTCAGCTGCAAAAATGTAATGGCGCTCATTCAATATCAGATGTAAAAAGCGCAAAATGGCAAACATGACAGAAATATAGTCAATATAATACAAATTGTGATAACTCCACCTTGTAACTTTTACTCTTTTGTTCAACTAAATTATAAATTCTGTAAAAGAATATCACCGTTTATTAATGAGAAAAGTAATAATTTTTTGTAGTGTTATTAAGTTCAAGATCATTTCTTCATTGTTTTTGGACATTATAACAAAGGCGTGTTATCAAATTGAGATATTTTGACGAGAAAAAAATGTATGGTATTTAGAACGTTAACAATGATTAATACAATGTAAAACATGTACAAGAGAGAGAGAGAGAGAGAGAGAGAGAGAGATCATTGAGCAGGCTTGAGGCTGAACTTGGCGGTATACACTAGTAGTTAATTTATCAAACACTCATAACTTATATGAACAGGGTATACTTTAAGGATCAGTATTAGAAACGCTTCGTATCAGAGATATATTTATGGACTGCTTCAAAAATGAGTGTATTTGTGGGCAAAGACAGTAGGGGATTTCCAAATAAGAGAATTTGAAGAGTAACTGATGAGTGTTGAGAGATTTTTTGATTTAGCTCTGCTCTCTGTTCGCGATAGAGTGGACAACGCATAAAGTAGTGATCAGTATTCTCCACATTTCCACAGAGACAGAGAGGTGAATCTGTGATGCGTTTCTGAAAGAGATCATCGTTAAGCGAGCTACACTTTGTACGTAATCTGGTGTGAAGTACCTGAGCACGCCTATTACCTGCATAGAAATGCCTAGGGATGGCTTTAATGTCAGAGTTCAACTTACGTTTAAAAATGATAACAGAATCACTATTTCTTACATCCAGTGGCAAGTTATTCCATTCCCTAATAGAAGACGGTAAAAACGAATTGAAATACTGAGTAGTGCGAGAGTTTACTGTCTGAATATTTTGTGCATTACGCAGATTGTATTGAGATAGAGTGTTGACAGTAGGGGGAATCAGAGAAGAAAGATATTCTGGAGAGAGATTATTAAACATTTTATATAGAAGTAAAAGTCTATGTTTCCTGCGCCTAGTTTCCAATGGGTCCCAGTTTACTTCCTCATAAAGCGCATGTAATGACACAAGTTTAGTAGCTCCCGTCACAATCCTAGCTGCCTCTGTCTGTATTTTATCAAGTTCTTGTTTCTCATAATTTGTACAATTTCCCCATACGACATCGGCATATTCTAGTACAGGTCTTATGAAGGTGAGATAAATAGTTTCAAGAGATTTTCTATCAAGGGAAAACTTCAACCTCCTCATGACATTTATTCTACCCCAGGCTTTTTCCTTGATATAATCGATATGTTTATGCCAAGAACAATCATTGGAAAGAAATACACCAAGATGTTTATGAGATTCTACTTCAGAAATAACTTGATTTTCCATAAAGAGAGGTGGGTGTAAAGCTTTATTTAGTTTGCGAGAGATAAGGAGAGACTCTGTTTTTTTGGGATCAAAAGAGACAAGCCAAGTTTTCGCCCAGGTCATAATTTTTTCAAGATCCAGATTGATAAGTTCAGCAGCGGTATCTGGGTTTTCAACAATTATAAACAAGCTGGTATCATCAGCAAAAAGACGAATATTGGATCCAATATCCGTTACAATGTCGTTAATAAAAAGAAGAAAAAGAAGAGGACCAAGAATAGAACCCTGAGGAACACCAGCTCGTATAAATTTCCATGCTGACCAATTTTAAACATTCATTCTTGCATAGATATCTATTCGTATAGCTGTTCACACCCGTTGTCAAATGAACGAAAATCCATGTTCAAATCAGGAGTTTCACGTGCTGTTTGAACATGGGTCTGAACTCGAAAATACTTAAAATGAGCCCTGCATTATTTACATGACGTTATATACGGAACGCATTGCGGACCAGACTGATCATTTCGCCGATGTTTTTGTTCGCGAAAACGTTGCGTTCGGTTATGACGTAATGACGTTCGAAAGTACACAGCCGACGCCATTTTGTTTAGAGAAATCCAGCGTAAGAAAATGGACAAATTAATCTTTTAGCAGCGTTTTCGGTGCGAATTGAGCTGGAATAAGGAAAAATATGCAAGAATAACGATCACACATGTTTGTTTCATTGCATTAACACTTGCTGGGTCCCTCGGATGATGTTGAACACTCGGCCTATCGGCCTCGTGTTCAAACAGCATCCTCGGGACCCGGCAAATGTTAATGCATGAAAAAACATGTGTGATCCCTATAGTATGTGCATGGCGATTTATGTAAGCATTTAGGAATAGATTCGAGTACCGATCTGGATCTGGATGATCGGTACTCGAATCTATTCCTAAATGCTTACATAAATCACCATGTGCATGCCTAATAATTAAAATTGATCTAATTCTATAGTCCTTAAGGGATATGGCATGTTTTTCTCTATCGTATTTAACACCAATATCTACCACTTCCGGTCTATGAAGTACCGGCAATATACGTAAATACCAGCAAATCGACGTATACATTTACCAATAGATAGAGTGATTTTCGGCAGATTACCACGTTTTAAATTCCCAAAGCATCTTCGTCACGGTTTTGCATACCAGTGGCTGGACAATGTTTAAATAAACAAGTATGCAATTTGATCCAAATATACCATGTGGTTCAAGAGCGATGAGCTTTTACACAACATGTAGTAAGTATAAGTGATTTCAATGTATTGCCAAAACGCATTTAGACAAAGAACACGTAATAGAAAATTATAGAGAACCTCTATACTCGAAAGGTGCAGTCATCGCGTGGTGGTTGCAGTCAACGAGTGCACAAAATAGTGTACATTGCTATTTAAAAGGGTAATATTTTGGTCAATATTTTACTTCTAAAAATATTTATCGCGAAATATTGTCACTTATAAATCCAGCTATGTAACTGCTTAACAAATTTGTGTGGGTTCAGTTGTCAGAGTTATGCCAAAAATGTATTTTTTTTTCCTGAAAAAGTGGATAAAAGAAATTTCTGCTTATATTCTGGAATTTATGATTACTTCAACTAAAATTCAGGAAAAAAATTGCATAACTCGCCAGAGGCTTCGAAATCCTGATTTCAACGCAAGAAAATAGGAAAACCCTGTTTATTGATCTGTAAATCATTTACAAAACGCAAAAAATAAAGCGATGCTGCGATTTTTCAAGTCAGTTGGGATCGATACAAGTGTGACCTTTACAAGCAATAAATCATGTACTATTATGAAACTAGAATAAAATCTATTTTAACTTGGGCACTATCCTTTGATATGGTACACCATACTACGGGTTAAATTTCTAAGCAGGTACAACTAACACGGGTATATGGTAAATCAAACCACGGGTTATAAAATGCACCTTTTCCTCTTTTTCAAAGAAAACATTCATAGCACTCTGTAAGACCGATTTACCGTTTGGTGACCAACCCAATGTTGTTTTAAGACTCCTTCGCTGTGCAAACATCGTGATGATAATCAAAGTCAGGGATAGACTTATAAGACATTGATAGTCTGAGCTTTATGCCAAGAGATTATTGATCTCGTACTTCACATACTCCACACCGCTCTGTTTCTGATCATATGTAAAATGGGAGGAACACTCATGAAAATAAGGAGCCGCATTCTAAGGAAACCAACAATATGGTGTGTACTCCCACTCCCAGTGAAGTCTCAGATTACCTTAAGTCTCCACCAAATGGAACCAGAGCCTTTGCTGTCCACATAAAACGTTTTAAGACATTTGGTATGCAACGAGTCGAAAACGATGGTTTTGATCATCATGAAAGGTGGATGCCAAGCTGATCTGAGTCATAGGTATGCACAAATGGAGCAGTGCTTGTTTTGTTGCAGTGCGTCATTTAGTTTTCATGTCATCACTGGTGCCCAACTCCGTAACAACGATTTTCTGATTTTCCGTCACGAATTTTCACTTACAACTGTGACGAAACTTTTAAGACTATGTCATGGATTTTAAGCGAAAATATGCCAGGACACGCATAAGGTCGAAATAATTATGGTAAGTCATTTCTTTTTATCCCTTATCGTCGATATCATTTTAAAAGTGATAACGGACAGCGCACCAATAATATTCATAGCTATTTACTCAGCAATTACAATATCATTGTGTTTATTGGCAATAAGGTTTCCTAGGCGTTTTCATAAGTAGGATTAGTAAAATAAGAATAATTTAACCTGGAAGCATGATTCTATAGATTCATAAAATAGTTTAATTTAATATATTGTGCATATCTGTTGTATAATCCCATAAAACAACAAAACAAAAAATGTAATGTCACAGTTTGGTTGATACAATGTCACGGTTTTGAAAACGATTCAAATGGAACTGTCACGGTTTATTTAAGACATTTTTAAAACTGCCTGATATTGGCTTTCCTTGTAATCTTATCAAAACAACATTAAAATGAAGACTGTTTGGCCCACCTTTAAACTGACAGCTTAAATAGTAGTTTGTAGAAGGAAAACAGAAACAACTGAGTATATCTAGGAAACGTCACAGTCACTGAAGGCAGACCAACTCAGTGGATCATGAGAAAGAGACGTAGAACACAGACAGCCACAATACAATTAAACTAAAGCAACCAGCTATCAGTTGCTACATAATTGCTAAAATAGACCCACACCAAGAACTACACTACAAAACAAGTTACAAACACAAACCCGTCAAATGGGAGCAACAAACAATAACCACCTTAAAAGTAACAGCAGCTTAGGCCATTGGGAGAGGGCGGCTATTGTACTATCCAAATCTTCGCAAACAAATCGTTCATCTGGTATGGAGGCTTCCTAACTTTTGCAATGCATCATTTAAACAAGAGGGCCAAGTGGCCCTTAATCGCACACCTGAGTTTTGTTTAAAGCTAACATGAAAGCTGACCATGTCCCTGGTGACACCTAAGGCAAGTCATTTTTGGCCCAAGGGCATTATTTGAACAAAACTAGGTGACGCTACATACTAAATATCAAGGCTCTAAGCCTTATGGTTTCAGAGAAGAAGATTTTTTTCAGTTTTTTCCCTATATAGGCCTATGCCATTTTTGGCCACAGGGATATAGTTTGAACAAACTTGGTTGAGGTTCACTAGGTAATGCTACATACCAAATATCAAGGCTCTAGGCCTTGTGGTTTCAGACAAGAAGATTTTTCCATGTTTCTCCCTATATAAGCCTATGTAAAACATGTGACCCCTAGGAGGGGCCATTTTGGCCCCAGGGCATAATTTGAACAAACATGGTAGAGGTCCACTAGGTGATGCTACATACCAAGTATCAGGGCCTTAATCCATATGGATTCAGACAAGAAGATTTTTTCATGTTTTCCCCTATATAAGTCTATGTAAAACATGTGACCCCGGGGGCGGGCCATTTTTGGCCCAAGGGATATAATCTGAACAAATTTGGTAGAGATTCACTAGGTGATGCTTCATATCAAATATCAAGGCTCTATGCATTGTGGTTTCAGACAAGAAGATTTTTTTCAGGTTTCTCCCTATATAAGCATATGTAAAACATTTGACCATGGGGCGGGGCCATTTTTGGCCCCAGGGCTATAATTTGAACAAACTTGGCAGAGGTCCACTAGATGATACTACATACCAAATATCAAGGCTCTAGGCATTGTGGTTTTAGACAAGAACATTTTTTCATGTTGCTCCCTATATAAGCCTATGTAAAACATGTGACCCCCGAGGCGGGGCCATTTATGGCCCCAGAGCTATAATTTGAACAAACTTGGGTAGAGGTCTACTAGGTGATGCTACATACTAAATACCAAAGCTCTAGACCTTGTGGTTTCAGAGAAGAAGATTTTTTCCTTTTGCTCCCTATTTAAGCCTATGTAAAACATGTGACCCCCGGAGTGGAGCCATTTTTGGCCCAAGGGCTATAATTTGAACAAACTTGGTAGAGGTCTACTAGGTGATGCTACATACCAAATGTCAAAGCTCTAGGCCTTGAGGTTTCAGAGAAGAGGATTTTTAAAGTTTTCATCTTGAAAATCTATTTTTAGCCTGTGTGACCTAGACATGCAATGGACCAAAACCAGTTGAACAATTTTAAAAGAGGGTCATATAAAGATCATTCCTACCAAGTTTGGTCAAAATCCAGCCAGTAGTTGAGGAGGAGATGTCGTTTGAAGCAATTGTTAACGACGGACACAGACATCCAATGATCACAATAGCTCACCCTGAGCCAATGGCTAAGGTGAGCTAAAAATCAAATTATCATACTGATATAAAAATAAAATAAAAGGACACACAATTCACTGACAATTTGAGATAAGGAAAACCAATAGCTAAACCAGATTGGGCCCAGCTAAAGACAGCCTTCAGGTACCAACCAAACCATGAAAGGTTTCAGCTGAAGTTGTTATTGTGCTCGAATACTGACCAATCATACAATTCAAGATGAATTATATGAATTAATGACAAATACATTCTTAGAAAAGGGTTTTCAAATTTGCAAATCATCAGATTCACATGCTGAACAGCCACTGCTATAGGTGTAGCGAACGTGTCGCATGGAAGTAGATGAAGTTTCAGACTACTACTTAATTATGTTCAACTCAATGCACGTTTCTTTTCATGACGTCATGTTTGTGATGGCCAAGAATCCACATGATAATTAAAATTCCAAAAATAACAAAAAAAGATCATCAACGGCATGTGACCTGCCTTGTTTGATGCATTAGTTTATGCTAATTAGGACGTTTCTTTTGTTATTTCATGCGAAACAGCTTTTAAAGCAATAATATTTATTTACTCATAAAATTGAGTTATTGAACTCAAAACTATGAGTAAACGAGCCATATAAAGCTTATGTAGTGAAAAAATGCATTTACTTGGCATTTTACCCGTCTCAACCAAGCTGTGACATTGTCTTAAACAGACCGTGACACCAAAACTCTGATCGCTGTCCAAACCAACACAATTCTGTGCAAATGCAGTGATTATGATTGTGTTGCTATTTTCAGTTAGAAACGATAAACAACTTAGAAACTCGAAGTGGCAAATACATCTGGCAGTTTTCAAATAATAAAAGCACATGTTTTGACCTTTATAAATCATAAAACGGTTAAATAAATTACTTACGTCTTTTCTCTGTCTTTTCGTTTTCCGAATTATTTCGCGACGACTTATCAGCGAAAATCCGAAAATCGTTGTGACGGAGTTGGGCACCAGTGGTAATAACACTTTTAAAATATGGAGTTACGTGACTTAATTAATTAATGCACTTAGAACAAGAAATGTCACAGTCACGTGACGAATGCCCCCAAAGGAATTGGTCAAGCATAAGACACATTTGAGGAAAGTTAGCTGTAATATAGGAGATTTGCTCCAGACACAATAAACCTAGAAATGAGGCCAGAAGTCAATGTCAAGGTCAAAGTGACCCAAAAAAGTACGCACCACTCTGCCATCCCAAGAGGAATCAACACACCAAATTTGGGATTCCTACATCAAATAATATAGGAGATATGCTCCAGACACGATTATTCTAGAAACTAGGTCATAGGTCAAGATCACAGTGACCTAAAATGGTACGGGACACATCAGCATCTAAAGATGTATCCATACAGCAAATTTGGGATTCCCATCTCAAATAATATAAGAGATATGTTCTGGACACAATTATTCTACAAATTAGGTCAGAGGTCAAGGTGACCCCAAAATGGTATGTGACACTCCACCATCCAAAGTTACATCCATCCACTAAATTTGGGAGTCCTACCTTTAATATATGAGATATGCTCTGGACATGATTTTTCTAAAAACTAGGCCAGAGGTCAAGGTCTCAGTGACCTGTAAATGAGACAAGACACTCCACCATCCAAAGATGCATTCACACACCAAATTTGGGATTCCTATCTCAAATAATAAGAGATATGCTCCTGACACAGTTATTATTAAAACTAGGTCAGAGGTCAAGGTCACAGTGAGCCGTAAATGGTACAAGACACTCAACCATCCCAAGATGCATTCACACACCAAATTTGGGATTCCCTTCTCAAATAATATAAGAGATATGCTCCTGACACAATTATTATTAAAACTAGGTCAGTGGTCAATGTCACAGTGGCCAGAAAATAATATGTAAGAGTCCACCATCCCAAGATGCATATGCACACCAAATTTGGAATTCCTACCTCAAAGAATATAAGAGATATGCACCAAACACTAAAATTCTTAAAACTAGGTTAGAGGTCAAGGTCACAGTGACCCGAAATGGTATGTGTGACACTGCGTCATCTCAATATGCATTTAAACACCAAATTTGGAATTCCTATCTAAAAAATATATAGGAGATATGCACCAGAAACAATGTAGTTTCTAGAAATTAGGTAAGAGGTCATGTTCAAGGTCACAGTGGCTTAATTATGGTACGCGACACTTCCCCATCCTAAGATGCATTCACACACCAAATTAGAGATTCCTACCTCAAATAATATAAGAGATATGCTCCGGACACGATAATTCTAAAAGCTAGGTCATAGGTCAAGTTCAAGCTCACAGTGACCCAATTATGGTAAGCGACACTTTGTCATCTCCAGATGCATCATCACACCAAATTTGAGATTCCTAGCTCAAATATTATTAGAGATATGCTCCGGACACGATTATTCTTATAACTAGGTCAGAGTTCAAGGTCAAGTTGACAGTGACCCGAAAATTGTATGTGACACTCCGCCGTCCCAAGATACAGTTACACACCAAATATGGAAATCTTATCTCATAGAATATAGGAGATATGCACCAGACTCAATGCAGTTTCTAGAAACTAGGTCAGGTCAAGTTCAAGGTCACAGTGACCCAATTATGGTACGCGAGACTTCGTCATCCCAAGACGCATCCACACACCAAATTTGAGATTCCTACCTCAAATAATATAAGAGATATGCTCCGGACACGATTATTCTTAAAATTAGGTCAAGGTCACAGTGACCTGAAAATGGTATGCAACACTCCGTCATCCCAAGATGCATCCACACACCAAATTTGGAATTCCTACCTCAAAGAATATAGGCGATATGCACCGGACACGAAGCGGGACGGACGGACGGACAGTGCGATTACTATATGTAATATATAAAAAAACGTAGATGGTATTGCTGTTACATTGGTGACTTATTCCATACATCACACTAGTAAAAGTAAAAGCACCGTATGTTACTACATATGTACAACACACTGGTGCTGTCTTAATTCCGCACTGGAGCTGGCGTGAATCTACACATGTTGAATTTATGATTTCTTTATAAGCTTGCGTTTATTTAATTTGTGATGACACCGGGCGCACAGACCGTCGGTATGGCGGTAACATCGCAGTTTCTGACTCTACCACGCAATTGTTGATTTAATTCATGGTTTGGCCTGCAAATCTGACACAGCCCTGGAGTTTGACCGTGACAGGTGCTTTTTTCTAGTGTGATTGTCTAAATTGAGGGAAATCTGCATGTCTGAGCGCAGCGATCATCAAACGATTACCACTCTCTATATGTTTCCTTGGTTTTATTAAGGCGTTTCATTACAACGCACTGGAAGCATTTTTTGACGCATTCATACAATGCACTGATGGTTGCACAGATGTGCCAGACTCACCATAACATTGTACATAAACGGTACGCAAATCGCAAGCACATATTTCGTTACTGTGACGAGGCTCAGGTAAGCCTGTGCAAATGTGCAGACTCACCAGAGCTTTCGCTGCTTGCACCAAATAGCATAAATCGCCATTTGACCAAGCACATGAGATTTCGGTACTGTTACAAGCCCATGTAAATGTACAGACTGGCTAGAGCCTTCTCTGTCAGCGCACGAGATATTGGTACTTATCACATTGTCCAGTGACTATACCTGCACAAATGTGCAGACTCACCAGGCTCTGGCGAGTCTGCACATTTACACAGGCTCGCCTGAGCCTCGTCACAGTACCGAAATCTCATTTGCTGTGTCAAATGGCGATAAATGCTATTTTGGGCTAGCAGCGAAGGCTCTTGCGAGTCTACGTGGTGAATAGCACAAAACCACCATTTGATGCAGCACATGTGACGAAGGCTAAGGTTAGCCTTTCAAATGTGCAGACTCGCAAGAGCCTTCGCTGCTCGCACAAAATAGCATCAAATCACCATTTGAGTCAGTACCAGATTTTTGAACCGTGACGAAGGCTCCGGCTAGACCAAGCAAATGTGTACACTCGCCAAAGCCTTCGCATGAGAAACGTCATTTGAGCCAGCACATGAGGTTTTGGCTCAGTGACGAAGGCTCAAGCGAGACTCAAATGTGCTGACTCGCCAGAGCCTTCGCATGGATGAAACAAAATTTGCCCTTTGAGCCAGCACACTACCACGGAGGGAGAGTCAACCTGTTCCCTGTAACGGGATCGTATTATGACACATTGGTAATTTCAGTGTGAATTATTGCTTGCAAAATATTACATTTCCTGATGCATGTTTTAATAGAAAACGGTCTGTCAGTAATGTGGGTGTAAAAATCTTGAATTCGTAACCCGTGTTTGTTGCACCAAAATGATTTTGATGACCCGCGTTGAGTAGTATCATCACCCGTTATACACACAAAGATACTAGGCTGATTTTTAAACATGGACTTTGAACACCTTAAAAGTCAATTACAATTAAATGCAATGAACAGACGTCTCATTCCTGATCTTTACACCCTTACTTACTTTCGTTTATATCAAAATACCGTTTTAGTTAGAAATATGCACTAGTGGTAAAATAGCCATTCGCGAAAGGAAATCGCTTATATCTATAGTTAACACAAACCTACTGTTTTGCAATCATTTCAAAGAAATGCTTTTTTACACCAACTCTGAAAAGTAAACTTCAAAAAAAATAGGAACGATGGATAGGCCTTACCTTGTGTATTCTCGCGCCGTAACTGTGTAAAACATATCCGCGTTGGACGTATCTGGGTAAACGGTGTGATAAGGTTCAAGAGTTATGAGGATTTTCACTAACCCTTAAAGCGCCACCTATAATTTGCAGCAGACGACAATTTCAAATTTTGCTGCTTTGTTCAAAATTAATAAGGCATGATATTTCACGAGAATCGTCTGCTGGCAGACGATTTTCATGAAATATCATACCCTTTTTTCTGAAAATTAGGACAAATGTTGCAAAATTTGTCGTTTGCTTCAGTCGTGATTGGCGATTTAAGGGCTAAATGACCACAACAGGCTGGACTGTTGCTCAGCAAACCAAAAGGTGGTTTCGTATGCCAGTGGATAGGGAATGTTGACATTAAATAATTTTATGTATGCAAAATGTGATCAAAATATACCATGTGGTTCAAACGTACTAACTGCTAACGGACTCGCAGAGTGATTATAGCGCAGACCCAAGGGTCGTGCAATTGAATATATCGCGTATCACAGGATCAACTAGCAGTGTGACAAAGATGCCCCTGCGCGGGGCTATTGTATGAGAGTACAGCCGTCCTGAAACGATTGATGCTTTGATATTGACAAAATCTAGGCTAATATTGTAAGAGCACCAACAATGCCCATATATTTATTTAGAAATTGTCAAACTACATTCATTTATTCTCACAATAACGTGCAGAAACACATATCTAACATGAATGAAGGGCCATAACTCTGTAATAAATTGATAATAACAAACTACATGAAGATCTTGTCAATATCGATGCTAATGCAAAATCTGGTCAACTTTCCATTTCCGACATATGTCAAGGGCAACAACTGTATTACAAATTTTTAGCGGAAACAAAAATCTGAAGAGAGATTTTCTGGAAAAAATGCATAAATTAAAGCCTAGCTCTTGTCCATATTAAAGTGCATGCAAAATTTGTAAGAAATCCATCCATTCATTCTAAAGATATTGAGCAGAGACGGAATTCTGAATTAAGTCACAAAGGGGTACTTACATCTGTGCCCACGCATGGATTTTCTTTAAACTTTACATATTATTAACTCATTATATACAAATTAAGAAAATGTATTTATTGAATTCCATAGTTAAGAATAAGGCTTAGGAAGCAACCCTAACTTACTCTACCTGTGGTACCTGTCTCTAAATTTTTATGTCCTAAATCTATAGTTTTGTTCATTTCTAGATTGACTTTAAAAATACCATAGGCAGTATATTAATACCACAAAACCATTTGGATAGATTATGGTTTACGTTTTCTGAAGAAGTGATTATACAATTTCAATATTTATTCTCAAAAATTTACAAAAAATATTCCACATTCAATTCCAATGATAGATATGTTTAAGTCTTTGTCAAGATATATTACCACAAAACATGGCAGATATATCCTGCTGATCTGAGCCAAATTTTATTAAAATCCCAAACCGGTAACATTGTCATTTCTTACCTCTCATGGGTGTAGGCCAGTTTAAGCGAAAGTAATTGTCAAGTTGAAATGAACCAATAACTTCACAGATGGAGACTGTTTTTAAATCTACTTACACCTTTTTCTAAAGAAGGACATCTTTAGATAATTTCAAATGATTAGATGGTCTGAAATGCCGAAGGTCATGGCACCATGCCATCGCACTATGGGGCCAAGACAATGTGTATCACTACCTCATGTCCTGCATGATGTTGTTGAAGAAACATAATAGTATAACAATTAACACATGAAGACAAAAAGGCCAAGCATTTCATTTACATCCCAACTGAACTAGAGTAACCACATTTGGTGCCGTGACCAGGATAAAGTGTAACAGAGTCTGGCCAGTGGTATCATAGAACAGTGTTCTACATAAAAAAGTGAGGTCCGGAAGAGAAGTTGTATGCCTAGAATACACAGCCAGCTAAAGTTAAAATGTTACATCAGCATCAGTTTTACAGAAAAAAAAATGATCAGAGATGATTCAAGCATTGAATTAGCAATAACTTTGCCGCCAAGAGTTCTCTGTGAACAAAATATTTAATTTTAAACAATAGATTTGACAGGTTTTTTTTTCGTGTGAACCTGTGTTTTTTTTTAATGAAGCTTACAATTATAAAATCATAGATATAAGGTTCTCCTCCTGCATAAATTGACTTGCCATAAGGTTTCTCTTCTGTATGAATTAAGATTCTTATTAATGTTACATATAAAGTGTAGCATTGGTTAGATGCAGTTTTAACGTTAGAAACTAGATGTGGTAAGTAGAGGTGTCACCATATTGTATCATGTTGGTAATATTATTGTGTAACCACTTCATTAAAAAAGAATCTTGGTGCTTAATATCAAAGTTTAGCAGGGTTTTTTTATTTGCCAATCCAAAATAGGATAAAACACTGAACATATCAACCTTTACCAATAAACATACTAGTATGGTGTTTCAAAGTAAGCCAGTTTTCAAGTCTGTTTTACACTGCAATATAATTATTGTATTTTTTACATTTGGATGATTTAGGGCCATGAGTTTACATCAAGTTGAAAAAATATGTCATCGGTCCTTGATTTTCATGAAGTTTGGTCAACATTTTCTTAACATGTATGGACAGTTTTTATGTTGAAATGGTATCTTGACAAAGATCGCAACGTGTTAAAATTTTAATTCCAAATTTGACTGAATACAGAATATACAGTTGAAAATTGGGGTTCCATGTCATAAAAATGAATGCCCACCCACTATCTCAATACAATCAAAGCCATCTATAGTATCAACGAACTTATGTCAGAAAATGTGTGTTGCTCTCCATTATCTTTTGGACAATATATTTATAAGACTTGCCTCGAAAATTGTAGGTATTCCAATGGGTACAAATTGTGCTCCTCTTGTTGCAGATTTGTTTTGTTATGAGAGAGACTTTATGTTGTCTCTGTCAGACAATAATTAAACTGATATTATTGAAGCTTTTAACTCCACCTCCAGATATATAGAAGACTTACTTAATATTGATAAACCTTATTTTGAACAAATGGTAGTTCGTAGAGATATATCCTACTGAACCTCAGTTAAATAAGGCTAATTCTTCTGATTCTGTATCTCCGATTTTGGACTTGAACTTGTCAATAACAAATGGCATATTTTCTTCTAAAATTTATGATAAACGGGATGATTTTAATTTTGAAATAGTAAATTTCCCATTTCTTGATGGAGATGTTTCTCGCTCCTCTTCCTATGGTGTATATATTTCTCAGCTTATTCGTTTTGCTAGAGTGTGTCCTAATGTTGATGACTTCAACAACAGAAACTTATTTTTAACTGCTATTAAAACAAGGTTATAGATATCTTCAAATTCGAAAAGCATTTTCTAAATTCTACCATAGACACTCAGAGTTAATTGTTAAATACAACATTGGGTTAAAATCTATTCTGCAACAAGGCATATCAGAACCTATATTTTATGGTGATTTAGTTTATAAATTCAAATGAATTGCTGGGAAATCTAATTTTAGTGATCAATTCAAAAAGATTGTATAACGTTATATAAGGGTTGGATATAACTTGGATATTATGCGACAGTCTGCATGCCTGGTTTTAAACCCAATCACGGTTTATAGCTATGGTTCCTCTTTAATAGTACGACGGTGGGTCAGACCTCAGACTCTATGACGGCTCTGACGTAAAGCTTTAATGAGTGGGTTGGTGCCTGATGCTAATCTGTAGATGGACCCACCGTGGCTTAATTTGAGGTTTTCTTTAGCTCTGACTCTTTGTGAGTCATGAGCCCTTTTCTTTGTTTCATCATGGTGTGTTAATTTGATTAGAGTGTTTCTCCATGATGATACAGTGCATTAGTTTGAAGGCCTCCATGCGAACTGAACATTTCTTGTACTTCAACAACAGCAGAATCTAGGGCGAAGATTGGTACCAGTAAAATGCATTTAAGCCCCCGGTGGCTTAGGCTGCTGTCCGTTCTAAGGCGGCGGTTCTGTTTTTTTTTTACTTTTTGTTTATTGTTACTCCCATTGTGGGAGTCTGTAATTGTTCTATGTTTTGTTGTACGTTACTTTATGTCCATCCTAGTATTGCAATCATCTTGATGGGGAAGAAAGAGCTGGTTGCTTGCTTAATTTGTCTTCCTGGTGTTTCTTGATGGCTGAGTGGCTTTTCCTCGCGGTGCCATGGGGTTGTCTGCGGTTTGTGATATTTCCTGATCATGCTCACTTACTTTTTTTTATCAATGTTATCCTTATTTCATAATACATTTCTGTGCCCATTACATGATATGTCCGGTACTTTAGAAATGTTTATAACTGGGTACCCTAAGGTGTTGTAGTGATAAAATACATGACGTCATAAATTAGAAATGAAATTGCATAAAATCTACAATGCACCATAAATATAAGTCATACCCAAGCAAATAATAAACATAATATTATCAAATTCCAAGCGTGGACAGACTCCCATGATAATTTCCCATACCTTATAAGAACCCCTTTATAGTTATAAATACGCGTATTTTCGCGCATGCTTATCCCAACCTCTATATTGTCAATATCAATGCATACGCATTTTTAAAAAATCCCATCCATTCATTCGTAAGATATTAAATAGAAACGAAATTGTAACATGAGTCAATGGCCATTAACTATTTTAAAAAGATTTCGCAAATCGATACATAGCACACCAAGAGATCTTGTCAATATCAGTGCATATGTGAAATATTGTCAAATCCCATTATTTTTTTCTCAAAATAGTGCGTGGAAACATGAATTTCTGACGTTAGTAAAGAGCCATAACTCTGTTACAGAGTTGCGCAAACTCATGGGTAACATCCCAACCAAGGCTTGGCAATATAAATGCTTATGCAAAGTTTTGTCGAATTCCAACGATTAGTTTTAATATACTGAACAAAAATGAAAACACTACACCTGAATTGTGTGCCATTTATTATTATACAAAATGATGCTAGCCAGTACAGCAAATGAAAGCGTATCGGTATGTTCAAAGACTGGGTTATGCATATCAGTAAAAGCTTTACGGATGTTATCACGAGGAAACATACGAAAGCCATTTAAATATGACAGGGGTCCAATTTTTTCAGGTTACAAATTTGAACAGAAATCCCAAACAGTTTAGGCCTTCAGAAATCCACTACCAATTTGAACCGACTGCACGAAATGGTAGTGTAGACAAGTGACAACCAGAAATGTGAAGGACTTATCACAAGTGTGTTTTGATCGTTAAGAAAAGCAATCTTAAAAAGCAGGTTTTTCATCAAAATGCCAAGCTTGAAATTTTAACGCTGAAATCTCCATAGGAAAATCAATGTGTGTGGCCATCCTAGTCTGAGGACTAGTCGAGAAATGGTAGAAACAATGTGCTGATAGGTCTACCTGATTTGGCAAAAATCGTGGTAATCGATGATTACCAAACATTTGATATTCCCTATTGGTTTTTGTCAAAGGGAGACAATTTACAACTTTTTACGAAAAAAAAAAAGATTTCTGAGCTTTTATGCAACACAATTATGACCAACTCTGATAAGCATACCATTCTTTTTTGCGCATGAGATTGTAGTGTAGCGTTTTCACTTTTGATCAGTATATTTACATTTTATATTTTCAATCAAATATACTTGATTATCTTCCACCCAAATTCGTTGGTTATCCTTGAAATATGAAATATTTTAATTGTAACGGAGGTGTTGTAACTTCCAGTGAACGAAAGTCCTGTACATAGTGAGTGGCGTCACGCAAATGTTGATAAACAAAGAAAGATATCGGTTGACGTTGAGAGAAGTGACCTAGACCACGTGACTACTCAATGTTTTGCATCGAAAAATGCAAGCAGCTAGGAATTATGGTTCTATCTAAGGCAGCTACATTGAGAATGTAAATGTCGAATACTATATTGTCTACTTTGATAATTTAAAAGTGTGTACCGCGTTTCCCGCCAAATTAGTGATTGTTCTTCAATAAAAAATACAATGTTCAAAAATACCTATGACAACACGCTTAAAATAAACTTCACTGCGTTTCAAACGCAGGAATCGGATATCTGTAAAAGGTGCCCGTATGATCTTTTTCAACGGGTGTATATTTTTGAGGGCCTAGACTTGATGGTAACCTGTGCAATGGTCTAAAATTACAGGATTAGCTGGAACAAACTTGGTTTTGAAATGTTGGCGCCATAGAAACTCAAAATGGTCCATCGGTTAGGCCATTTTGAACACTGTATTTTTACTGCAGAAAACATATGAAAATACCGTTATCTGGACAAACTGGTCGGACAATTTTCCCAATTATGGAATACACCAAAATAAATAAACTCCGATTATGAGTTGCGATAAACGATTTATTTGCATTTAACTACAATTCTAGACCCAACGATTAAATAGCGCCGTCTCGATTCTACTTCACTTAGCTACTGACGTTACGTTAACATAACGTACGTTAACATAAACGTAACGTTCAAGTGACATAATCGCCAAGTTATGAAGTTGTAGGCGAGTATTCTATTCTATTACAACCGGAAGGACCACGGAGATAGCCGAAGTATCACGAAGACAGCCCCTGGAAGATAGGACCCAAGGTTCTGACCAATGGGAAGCTGAGGCGGGGAAAGCTGATGCTGTTAGAGGCAGCGATAGCATGTTGCAGGGATTCTGTCCTGAGACGTCCAACGGATCGGACGTATCTACCGAGCTCTGAGGTGATGTCCACAGACTAACGAAGAGTTCACCACAATGCCATAAAGAGTGTATTTAGCAGGTAATATTACACTTCACTGGTGTCAGAAAGTGTCTGGTATTCGATCCCAGGCCTGAAATTGTGGAAATTTGATTGATATTGAGAATTTGGTCTTTGCAAATTCCGCGAACAGAGTGTCTGAAATTTCCCCTATTTAGCGATCGTTTGAGACAATGGTAGCTGGCTCTGCGGTCTCAGTTTAGTTACAACAGCCAAACAGATTTAATGCACAATCACTAAAGAGCATAAAAGCGGTAGATCGAATTTTTGAAAGAAAAAAGATCGATCGTTGATGACTTGGTCTCAGGGATAGCAGGTGGTTGGAGTGCCAGTGAGAATAGAACGGAATAGCTGTCCGCCATTTTCTAGCCCAGAATCCTTTTCCAAGATGGCGGACATTGAGAAATGAAAACACAGAAGAACAGGTCCGTAGAATATTTTATACTTTATTAACTAAACTGTGGTAGTCGTTGGTAGAGCAATCGACTTAATGTTGTCGTCATGCATCCCCCACTAGCGCGATGTTTAATCGAGATTGGCAATTGTTATGCAGTTCTGACACATTCGAAAATGTTGATGCATCGTGCTGCTTGGATTTTCTAGAAAAAATCGCCTGAGAGCGCGTTTTTATTAGCCTACAGAGTTTGAAATAAAGTGGCCTTGTGTTGCTTATTGTGTTCCCAAACTAAGGGTTGAAATAAATTCTCACTGTGTTTATTTTTCTGTGTTCGAATTTCGTGGCACCCTATTTCCGTGACATTGCCATAATCGAGGCAATCGGTTTGCTTTGATTAGTGTCTAATAGTTCAGCAAACATGTCTGTTGCAATTAACTTTGCATCTCTCGACCAGTTGCAAACAAGTCCGGGAGTGAAAGAGAAATTGGCAAGAGCCATTCTGTCTGTTAGGGAGAACAGCGGAAATATAACTCCAGATGTTTTGTTGACGCTCACACGTGGTAAAATACCGTATAATGTCATTGACAATATTGATTTCACATTTGATTAGGCCCTCGCCGACGAGGAAGACTCATTGTTTGAGACGCTAGAGTCCATGGTTAAGAAAGATCTGTCGGAAGGTTTGCGTGCGCAGTGGGGCGGTGCAGCTTCACTTTTTGCGTCGGCCCATAAGGCTAATGAAAATCTCGGTACACTGAAAGGGTTTATGACCCCTAGCAAGGGGAACCTAATACTGGACACGAGTTCTTAGTACAGTATGAAGAAACCAATTCTTAAAACGGCTGCGGAGACACCTAGGGTGACTCATGGCGATTTGGATAATTTAATAGGTCAGCTTCGTAAAGCGCAGGAGATAATAAGTCTCACACCCTTCCCTGATGTAAGAACTAAGCCAGCCGAGTCAGGTTTACCCCACAAGGCTACATCAGCTTCATATCCTTCTAGGCCTGATGCGTTCGCGGGTGCTATGGTCTCACCCCTTGAGCCCAAAATACCGGTATCAGTTGACAGTAATTACTGTGCCAGAAAGACGGAGGTTGCTGTTCAAGGACAGGTCTAATCTTCAGGTTTCAAAGCCGGCACCAATGGTAAGCTTTGATTTGGGTGAATCGGCGGTAAGTGATGTTAGTGGTATAGCCCCCATACTCGATATGAGAGCCATAGAGAGACAGTGAAGGCATACAATGGATGTCATGAAGGCTTTGCCCAAAGGGCTGATTTTTTTTGGGAAAAGAAATTGGTTTGCTTTTAAGCATAAATTTTCATTGTATGCCTCCCAGTTGGGCTGGACGCCTGAAGATTGTTTCAATTGTCTTTGCTGGAGTCATACTAAGAAGGCGGCAGATTTTTATACCATTCTGTTGGAACAAAAACATACCCTCAATTATAGGCAACTGCTGAATAAACTTAAGTCTAGGTTTGGGGCTAAAGAGCTCCTAGCCACGGCCCAGGGATTATTCCAGCAAGCATCCCAGGCCCCCAGAGAGACTCTGGATGACTGGGCTGACAGGATAATGACTTTGGCCACACGTGCGTTCAAAGTTTTACCCGAGCATTACTCCAATAGCCAGGCTGTTGTGAGGTTCTGCCAAGGGTTGACTGATAAAGAAGCCGGTCACCATGTTTGTATACAGGAACCAAAGTCAATGGTAATAATAATGGTATAAAGTGGTACCAATATGTACACCAGTCCATGTACCATGAGAACCGTAGAGACCGCCAAAGTCACGATAATGATGAACCTGCTAGTATTTATCATGTATCAGAGACACCCACCAGGGGAGGGGCGGAGGCATTCTCTACCTCACCTCAGCTGGCCAATCTCCAGGAAGAAATTAGAGGCATTAAAAGCGGACAGGATTAGTTTTTCATAAATGAGTCTAATAGAGAGACTACTGCGGTACACAGTGTTTCGGAACCCATGCCGAAACCGCCAGTTAGTAATGGCGAGAACTGCCTCGATTCCATGGAGGGGAAAATTGATGAACTCGAAAATGCGGTACAAAAGCTGTTAAAGTTGGCTCAACCCTATCCACAGCACCATCAGGGAGGTAATTACCGAAGGGATAAGGTGCCTGGAAGGGGTGGTCGGTATAGGATAAAAGATGAGGAATGTTTTGCATGCGGGGAAAAGGGGCATTTTGCCAAGGACTGCATGAACATACAAGCTCCCCAGGGTTACAATGATTTAAACGACAGAGGGTCTGGAGTGGGGGCCAATCCCAGACCCAGTCATCTGGAAACTGATCGGGATAATTCAAGGGAATTTCCAGCCCAGCCTAATTTGAGGGAATTACGTGCTCAGCCCAACCTAATGGATTCTAGGGGGGTTTGGGCTCCTTAAGTTGTCAGTTGAAATCAGTCAATCAGATTAGCATCGGTGGAGATGCTAATTAGGTAAATTCCCAGAGGCTGGTGGAGGATCACCTCACTTCCATTGAGACCGCCAATAGCTTGGTAGACTATTGCCAGCTCGTGAGTTGTAGACCAACTTGGGCATTGTCGTTGGCATAATTTTGATAGACGGGATGAGGCTTTACTAGGGCAGGTCCGTTTAGACAGTGGTCGTGTAGGTAGTCGGTGGTTAAAGGTTGCGGCGCGTGAAGCAAGATCCAAAAATATGTGGGACCATGATTGGATTCGCCAATATATTAACAACCCACATGCAAGGCTGCAGTCACGGAGATTGCAGCGTCCCAATCGTGGAGAGAGGTCGGAACACCAGGCTAGGCCTTCTTCGAGCACCTGTTTGTCGGTTAGGTTCCCACAGCCAGAGAGCAGGGTGGTGCCATCCCCTGTTGCCCGTGTTCTGTCTGTTAGTACCAGCCAGGGTACTGCTTCACAGCCGTCAGTTATTAATACCAGCCAGGGTACTACTTCTTCCAAGCCGCTGGTCCGTACCGTCCAAGGTACTAATACATCCATGTTTGGTGGTCCACATCATGATGATGGCCGTAGAGCTTGTCAGCGTAAACGTAGAAGACGTTTGTTTGGTTCTTAACGACGCATCAACCCTTGTGGGTCATTAGCGTCAGACGGTATTAAACTAAACATGATGAAGACGGAAAAAGTAAAAATTTATAAGATAAAATAAAAGGAAAGATGATGATGAGTTTGTATAATGATAATTTGTTGCAATACGATTGTTGATAGGAGAGACCACGTACAATATCTGACAGTTTCAAAGAGCTATTCAGATAACTGTACATGTTCTTTAACTGAACAGAATACAACATTAAAAATCTGTAATATGGTCTGATACAAATGTAAAACAAAACATGATTTTAAAAAAACAATTAGATTTTGTTAAAAAGATTTATTTGTCTTAAAAATGTCATAATACTATCAATATGTATGTTTGTGGACAGGAGGTTTTTGCATACAAATATAGACTTTAATCGCAATGACCCGAAAGTAGGTGATTGTGAAATAACTACCCTCATCTGCTGTTCCGTCGGTCTAACTACCGTTTCAAATTTTGGTGCTTTCTCCAGGTCATGATTTCCAGACCTGTTGCGATGACGTCTTCTATACTTCTCCTGTTGCTAGTCTCTATGTGGAAGCTGATGAACCATCACTATACTCACGTAGAGAGAAACTCTCTTTGCAATATGCTATAAGACTTGCTGCTAACCCACCAAATCCTGCTCATGAAGTTACATTCCCACCAAATTATGTTAATTTATATGAACAAAAACCTTAAGCTATTAAATCATTTGGCATCAGAATTTCACCACTCTTAGAATCTGCCAATATCAAACCACAAAATATTGAAAAACATTTTACACCAAATATTCCAGCTTGGTGTATGAAACCTGAAATACTTTTTGATTTACATTCTGAATCAAATCCACACATATTAGAAAATGATTTCAGAAAAATGCAAAGTCGTTATAAGAATTACCAACAAATTTATACTGATGGGTCAAAGGAAGACTCAAAGGTTGGTTGTGCTGTTATATCAGACAACCATAGTAATATGCAACGTATACCTGACGATTCATCAATTTTCACTGCTGAAGCCAAAGCAATTGATCTAGCTTTAGATGTCATTAGCACTTGTGATGCTAACAATAAATTTATGATATTTTCTGACTCGCTTTCTGTATTGAAAGCAATGAACAATACCAGTTCAAAGAATCCACAGATTCTGAAACTTAGAGAAAAATGTCATGAGCTTTTAGCTTATAAAGAAATTGCTCTCTGTTGGATTCCTAGTCATGTAGGTATCCAAGAGAATGAGATGGTAGATAAGCAAGCAAAAACATCGCCATATTACTATGGTTGTCTGATATAACAGCACAACCTTTTAAAATTCCATTTTCCAATTTTAAGCCATCTATCAATAAATATATCTTGGAAGAATGGCAAACTTCATGGAATAACAGCATTGGTAATTAACTTCTTGACATCAAACCAACTATTGGTGAATATCAATCAGTTGTTCGAAACATTAGAAGAGAAGAAGTAGTTTTAGCTTGACTCTGCTTAGGTCATACAAGAGTCACTCATTCATACCTACTACAAGGTTAAGAGCAGCCACAATGTGTTGGTTGCGACGCACCGTTCACTGTACGTCACTTCCTTTTGGAATGTGGCGATTTTGCACAAGTAAGAAATAATTGCTTCCATGTTGATAACATGAAAGAATTATTTCATATTCAGTCAGTATCCTCGCACAACCCGTTTTCGACTGCCGTTTGTTTTTGACCGGCCGGGAAATGTGGATTTTTAAAACAACGCCTGCGCGATTTCCCAAGATGCGCGCGCACGTTTGTTTACATTGGCGACTGAAATATGGAGATTAGAAAGGTAAAAACATACATCTACCTATCAATAATGTGTATTTTACCTACTTTTGGCGAATTTCGACCTCAGACGGATCAAAGATCAGACGATTCGAATTTATAAATTATAGCATGTGAAAGGGGAAACAAGTAGAAACCGTTATATAGCGGTATCATAGACGTTACATATTACATTATCATGATTATATAGGTAACTTAAACCATTTTACTCAACTTTCTCTATAGCTCGGTAGAGAAGCAACAGTGGATTAATGTTAATCTAATAAGGCATAACTATTTTTTTCTCATTAATGCGAGTACGAGTCTCAATTAGGCTTTTTTTACTTTTTATATAAGTGTGCGTGCGTGTTCACTTGAGCTCTTTTTCTATTTTTTTTTTCATCATGGTATATATTTTATTTCATAATTTATTAAATTTCAGATACAATTAATTTCACATGACCTCTGGTTCGCTGGCAGTGTCAGTATCAGAGCTGCAGTGGGAGCCCGATGCAAGATCAATCACCACTGGCTCATGACCTTCCTCTGCCGCGATCTCCTTTAACTAGTATTTATACCCGCTCTACGGACAAAGATGCTCGACGCACATCACCCAGTCACCAGGTATGACCTCTTCAATCAGTCTTTGAACTGTCGGTAACGTGTCTGGCTACAGATGCGTGTCTGACTGCAATTCCAGGGGTCGCGAGTTCGATCCCGGCCCAGTCCCATACTTTCGTGGAGACTGATCATTAAACAATTTCTACGGTCATTCTCCTCCCTTCTGCTGATTCATTCAAGAAGGGTTGTTGTCAGTTACAAGCGAAAATATGTGCACAAATTACTGGTTAACCGCTTGTTCAAGCCTGCCCAGGAAAAAGTGTTGTAGGGTGAACTGACCGTCCCGCAATGACCATAGCTGTTGACTTGGGACGTAAAGCAACAAAACAAAACAAATCAATCAGTCTTTGATAGCAGTTATAGTCTGAAGGCGAAATTATTTCTCTCATTGAAACAACAATAAAAAACGCATTAGGTGATACAATTTGCCGCAGAGTAGTCAAAATAAAAATTATCGTGTTTTGAAGATAGAAGGAATATAATATAGTAAAGTTCAGAACAGCGCGCCGCCATTCACGCCAAACTTGCGATTTTTCTCCAATAAAATTCAAATATGCTAAAGTGTCATATCACTGGTACCCAAAGGTAGTAGATTTACCATTCCTACCCCCCCTCCCCAAAAAAAAGTTTATGAAAAAATATCTTTGGGACTTGAACTCTGCAAACTTCCAAGAAATATTTGCAATTCAAGACGTTGACCGCTCGACTAAGCCTGTAGTTGTTGTATTGGTCATGTCGTTACATATTTTTTTTGAAATGTTGTTGCACGAGCAGTGAGTGTTAGGCGAAAAATAATCGTTATAATCTTATTTACCTTTCTCGTGCTCCTTAGTAGTTTCGTCTGACCTTTGATCCGTCTGAGGTCAAAATTGACCTAACAATTAACGCTCATGTTTTCATTACTACATTTACCGAATATTGATTTTTTCACTGATAGATTGTAAACCGTCTGCATGGCCACAGATAATGTGACAAACGTCAAAGTATACTGCAAGACAAAAATTACGTTCATTTCCATGACATCAGTGCTAATGAAGTTTTTTTGAAAAAAGTGCTAATTGAGCCTTAATTGGCTTATGTTAGAAATTCAATAAAGGCACTTCCCATTATAGTTAACAATTACCCTTCCTAATAAACAAGCTGTACTAAACCTATATGTTTTCATTTTTTGAAATTTACATTAAGCACTTGTGTTAAATGAATTTAAGACCATTCAGTCGAGTAGTAATCACAAATAAACATTATGCATCACCTTACCAATGGAGTGAGTCATTTTATATACAGAGAGGTAGATACATTATTTTTATCAGAAAGTACTAGTCTACATTTCCATCAAATATTTTGATTGTATGTTTAATGCGTGTTTATGCCAATTGACCCACAATCAAAATAGTTGAATAGATTGTATGACTACAGTAATAAGCTCAATAGGTCAGCAGATTCATGCACACTATCCAAAATCTATTTTATCTTCTATTTTCAGAATCATTCTCAGACACGTGGTGCCTACAGGGCATATGATGCTGACAAATTGACCAGAGCTTATGATGTTGTGCAAGAAGGTTCCTTCTGAATAACAAACGCTGCAGTGACATATGGAGTGTCAAAAACAACATTGATTGACAGCATTCATGGCAGGATCAGTGTTGATGTGAAATCTTGGACATCTTTCCTGTTTTTTGAGGAGCAAGAGGCATTGTTGGCGGGCCATGTACAGACAATGACTGAAGTTGGGTATAGATACAGCAGGCAAGAGACTATTAATTTAGCTTCAGACTATGCTATAAATATGGGCCCGAGAGATAAGGAGCATTATCTAAGCGATCGTTGGTTATATATCTTTCTTCAACGGTGGCCTGATCTTAAGTTGAAGAAGCCTCTCAGTTTAGAATTGGCAAGGACCAAATGCGCGACCAGGGATGCCATTGACAATTATTTTAAAGAGCTGGATAGAATTCTCATTAAATATGGTATCAAGAACAAGCCACATCTAATTTATATTGTTATATGACTGGAGAAAATCCTGTTTCCTGATTGGCCCAATTTGTCTTCATAAATCTCTATATCTACCTCAAAACTGGTCTAAACTGGCTCAGAAGGTGATATAGGATGAAATCCAGCTCCAACTAGTTTCCAGAAGTTAATATTTTTGACACTTCTGCAATATCACCCTCTAGAGAGCTAAAAAATAGCATGATGAGTATAAAACTAGCATGTGCTGCATGAAATTGACATGATTTGCTGTTTCACATCCCAACAGGTAAACTAAAGACTTTCATGAATTTTAACAACTGTTTTGTTATGTTTTGTTTGTTCATTTATCTTTGTTTGAATGAACAAAATGTAAAAAAAAAGTTTTATGATTAAATTTTACATTCCACATTTAGAGAATTTATTTACATTTCAAATTGCAAAATACTACATTAAAATATTTTAATAACAGTTGATAAAACTTGTAAGAAAGTCCTTATAGTCTGCCGCCTTTAATTTCTACGGGGACTCCTGATGGCATTTTTGTTAATGCTTGGCATCCAGGCTAGAATTATTCCTTGGACTATTACAAACAATATAGGGGTGGATGCCAAGCGTGATTTTTCGATTTAAGGTCACGATGAGGTCAAAGGTCAAGTAAGTGCAATTATTCAGAAAAAATGGCAATTAAATATAGTAAATATTTGTTTCAATCACAAAATGCTACCAATATGAACAAAATCACTTGCATGTGAGAATAGAATGGCACAGAGGCTTGCAACAGCGTCCAAATAGACATTTGCAAACAAAAATACCGTATTTATGATAATAAACATTCATGCCTAATACAAATTAAAAAACAATATAGTCCGGGCCAATTAAGCTTACCTTGTACCCACAGGGCATTTTTCTTGAGTGCCAAACTGCTCATTAAGACCCCCTAAATGCAAAATAAAGCTCTAAAAATTAACCTGTCTGGGCTATGTGAAAATGCATGGTTTCCATGGCAACCCATAATGCTATTCAAGAATGGTGATGTGCCTACAAAATTACTCATATCTTAGCAACTAATTGTCCTAGACTTCTTAACATGGTGTCAAATTAAAACTTAGACAGAGGCCTATCATTCATTGTCGCTTATGCAAATTATCTAGTTTATCTAATTTGCATAACTTATTATGAAAATATTAAAATGTGATTCAAGAATGAGGGTGTACCTACAAAATCAATAAAATCTCAGTTGCTTCTTATCACAACCTACTAAAATTTGTACCAAATTAAAGCTTAGACATTGGCCTTTTATCAGTCTGTGGCATATGCAAATTATCTAATTTACATAATTTGCGTTTTCACGAATATTATGAAAACGTTAAAAATAAGGAAAATCATTAAAAACATAAATAAGCAGATTGCATCTGCATATCATCATTGATGCATATTGCTATGTCATCAGTGATACAATTGGACAATATCATTCATCCAATGGTCCTATTTGTAAATAGTCTCAATTGCATATCCATAAATTTATATGTGTAAACTTATAAAATGAAGGGAAGTCATATAAAAACTATAAACCTTGAAAGAGGGGAAGGGGTGGTGGTAATAAGACCTTCCTTGCACCCCTATGACATTTTCTCATGTTTTCATGTCAACTTATTTAGTGGGGTCGCCTAAATGACAAAAATATTGTCATAAAATTAAACCCATTTGGAATATTTGAAATTGCAATGGTTTCCATGGCTACCTATCATGCAATTCAGAAGAATGGGAGTGTTTGGGGATTCAAATAAACAATTAGGCACCCATGAAAATTGTCCCCGACTAGTACTATATATGTAAATTGTATGAAACCTGATCCTATAGATTTGATATATAATTTTACGTTATCCAAGGCACTTCTAATTCACATCTGCATTGTATCAATTTGGTGTATGACTTATTTACCATACACATAGCTTGGAATATGTGCCTATATATAATTTTAGACTCATATTCGCAGGTAACCTAAGTATCTAAAGACAGGATTGTGATTCAGCATATTCAGCACCGATACAGCATGATACCGGCAAAAATCAAACACTTTAACTTCCCAAAGTTGCAAGCCTCCAAGGTAACATGTAGTCCTATAAGATAGACACATCCCACTGCATCGTATGCACATTCTATCATGCAGATCTGACTAGCCTTCACCATTTACATCTGACGTTTCTGCACAGTTTTGCAGCCACAAATGGTGATGAGCTCCATGCAAGCCAGACACACAGCTGGCAATCTGTCAGCCTGAACCTGAATTGTGTCCGGAGCATATCTGTTATATAATTTGAGACAGGAATCCCAAATTTAGTGTGCGGATACACCTTGGGGTTGCAGAGTGTTACATACTGTTTCTGGGGTTACTGTGATTTTGACATTGTCCTCTGACCCTAGTTCTAGGAAAATCGTGTCTAGAGCATATATGATGTATTGTTTTAAGGTAGGAATCCCAAATTTAGATTGTGGATACATGTTAGGGTGCCAGAGTGCCCCGTACTGGTTGGGGTCACTTTGAAATTGACCTCTGGCACATCTCCTATATTATTGGCGGTAGGAATCCCAATTTTAGTGTGTGGATACATCTTGGGGTTGAAGAGGGTCACACACCATTTATAGATGACTGTGTCTCATTTATGAAAATCTATTGTCTTTGAGGGTGTTTTATCAATTTGTTACGCAACTCATGATTTTGCCTAATAATCAACTCTCAAACAGTGCAATTCAAAGGTATCTTTATAGGTGGTATAACCCTTTTCTAACATAGAAGAAAAGATTGAATTGTACCAAATCAATATCTACATTTTCTCTTTCAACGCAGCACCCATACATCATGATACAGGGAAAACAAACTCTTTAACTTCCCGAGGTTGCAAGCCTCTACCTTATGACTGTACCAGTGTTTGAGCTTCCATGTACTACTTCCAACATGTAATTTGTACATGTGAATTTAATGAACAGCGTTGAAAACACCAAAATACAAAAATGTATAAAGGACGTCTCGATCTATTGTAAGAATTCCCCAGAACTTCTTTATTTATTATACCTCAGCTTTGAACTTTCTGGTCACCTGAACAAAACTGTTAAAACACCAATGCCAAATTAGTATGAGCGAACAGGCATAATTGTGTTTTCTTACGTACATTTGTAACTATCTTTTTCTATTTCATACTCTGTTTTATGGAAGTTTTGCTTTATTTCCTGATCATACTCACTTACTATTTTTGCTTTATCAAGCTTGTGAAAACGGATTAACACTTGGTCAAGCTTTAATTGCAGGTATGTTGTTCTGTGTACAAGGCTTTCTGTCAAACTGTTGTCAGAACTGTGCTACCAAGAAATGATCTCTGTACAATGTAATGTGAATAATTTGCTACCCAATGTTGCTTTTAACAAAGCAATATCACCGCATGAAAATTGTATGAGTCATTCTATGTCAATACTATCAGGGAAATATACATATCCATTTTTTCGACACATTTGTCAAAACGAATTTTGCAATCGCATCATCAATTCCGTGGACTGGCTTTATTCCGATAGCGTGACTTTCTGCATTGAACAGCTTTACCAGGTTTTCCAATCTGTTTGCCTGGTGTAAAGCTTGACCAAAAGCAACAAAAGTAAAAGAGTATGATCAGGAAATACCACAATCACACATTGCAGGCCAAACAAAGGCACTGCGAGGAAGACAGAGATAACATAGCACTAACAGTCACAATACATCATTAAGGCAATTAAAGTAAATCAACCAGCTCTCTCCTCACCTATGCTTTGGTGCCAAACGTTTTGTGGTTTGACACACCATATATTACGTCTTTATAGCCATTATGGCAATACGGTTCCATCAGGTTCTCCATCAAACCCACCAAAATATCCATGCCATCAAAGAGGAAACTAAGATACAAGAACACTCTCTCAGGAATGATATTTTCAACGTGCTCTTGGTTTTTGCCTTGCAACGAATCAGCGTGACCAGGTGTCTTCATCAGATCAGCCATAAGTTTGAAATTTTGTGACAGCATAATGCAGTTCTAGTAATAGGCTTAAAATGAGTGTTTTGTCATCATGTCATCTTCAGAGGAACTTTCTGAAGAACAACCTTTTTGGGGCCTTTGATGGCATGGTCAGATTAATCAACTAGATACATGAATAGTGGGGCCTTTATATCTAAAGAGCACACAAAATTAACTATCAATATGCATCGTTACATCATAAATAAATGATTGACATTTTGATAAATATATCTGTGGTATTTAATAATTTCGAATTGGGGTCTTCTTCTGTGCAGTGACTCAGTGGTAGAGTGCTTGACTCGAGACCGAGAGGCCGCGGGTTCGAGGCTCAATGCGTTGTGTCCTTGAGCTAGACACATTAATCCTGGCTTAGCACTGGTTCAACCCAGGTAGACCCAACCTTATATCTGAAAGATTGTTTATGGGATGTAAAGAATCAAATCAAGCAAACAAAAAAGGCATGTACTTATTCCAGACTCCTCATATCATTTACATGACCAAGAATCAATCTGTGTCCAGAATTGTGAAACGCTACCCCCCCCCCCCTTTATTATGTTTTTGACAAAATAAAACAGCGTTCAAATATATTGCAGACCCTATTACCAATCAAATAATACAATGTACAAGCATTGCTTGTGAGTGGTCTATAACTAAGGCATAATTGAAAATGTTGTTGAAAAAAAGACTGTAAATATGAAAAATCTACTCCAAAACACTGATTTTTCTGCGGAAAGTATATTTTTCTATCCCATAATAGCTATAATATTCCACAAACTATTCTTTTAAGCTTTTCTATATCTGACGTTTAGTTTTCAGCATATTAAACATAATTAGAATGATTTAGATACCATCTATAGCAATGTTAAAAAGACCTAATGACGATTCTAATAGGAAAATGCACCTCTTTGACCTTGATGGACCTTAATTCGAAGTTTCAGACGTGGCATCCACCCTTGGGCACTTTGTCATACCCTAAAGAGTATTTCTAGGATGGATGCCGAGCATTAACAAAAAATGCCATCAAAACCATTTTCTAGGGGTCTTAGAAATTACAGGCTGCAGACTATTAGGTTGAAGGTTGACTTCAGCAACAAAAGTGAAAGTAGAAAGTTTTCATTCTAAGTTGAAAAGTCATATAACAAAACATTTATTGACTTCAATTTCGGTAGACATAAGGATTTATCTACCCTTAAAAGTGATATTCACCTCCGCCTAGCCGCCTCGGTGAATTATCACTTATTCTACCTCATTGAAGTCAATAATTGTATAATTTTGATGAGAAAAGCTTACAACCGAAACACAAATCACCAAAGATCGTATCCGCCAAACATTCTAAGACTCAAGCAGTAACATCTGGGATGTCTAAAATGACAACTTTTATTGGCGGCGTTAATGGTGTTGGACAGCAAGTGCCACCATTCTTTGTATTTCCCGGAGCAAGGATGATTGATTTGTTGTTGGAAGGGACTTCTCCTGGAGCAGCAGAGACAGGGTGGTCTAACACCGAGATACTCTCAGACTACATGAAGAATAATCTACTCAAGTTCTTAACATCCCGTAGTGATGACGCCCCTGTGCTAATATTATATGATGTACATAAAAGTCACGTATCTCTTGGATTGATTGAGTGGGCCAAGCGGGAGGACATCATCTTCTTTATCCTGCCACCCACTGCAGCCATCTGCTTCAACCATTAGATGTCAGTTGCTTTGGCCCTTTTGAAAACTCATGGAATGCAGCTTGTCACCACTATATGCGTGAGTCTGGAGGAAAACTAGTGACGCGTCATGATGTTTGTAGGCTAGCCTGTAAAGTGTACTTACAAACTCTCACTGCCAGCAATATCCAAGCAGCCTTTAAAAAGTCTGGCCTGATACCTTTCAATGCAAGTGTGTTACCTGACTTGCCCCTTCCACTACATTCATAAGAGCTTTTGAGGAGACAAGTGTGAAGGCCCCAGTGTCATCATCACTACCTGTAGCTACATCAGCTGAAGCCTTTCTTCAAAGGAAAGGTGGCAAAATCTTGGAAGATGTATTTACAGCAAAAGAAAAACAGAGGAATACCTTAAGCAGAGTAGTAGGAGGCAAAGCGACAACAGAAGACGAGATTGTAACTGAAATAATTGAACATAAGGAAAAGAGAGGATCAAAGAGAAAACAAATTAAAAGTGACTCAAAGGGTATTAAGAACAAGACAACTGAAAATAAATCGCAAAAATCTTTAAAAAATCGCGTTTTGATTGACTTGCAGGTTCCAGGTCCCCCTGGTATCACAACTCAAACATCACAACAGACAGAACCTGAAGATTACTCAGACTCTGATGATGAAATTCCAGAGCAAGATAAATGTTCTGTATGCAAAAAATTCCGTCCAGACTGGAGAAAGAGACCATTTATAACTATTCTGAACTAGGGCCAGTGTGAAAAATGTGCAAGATGGGTTCACCTATCGTTTTGCAGTCCAATCAGGGTTCTAAGGATTTGTGATAATTTCCAGTGTCCCCTCTGTGCTGCAGAATCCAATTAAACTTTAAACACCATAAGACTCAGACTATGTAAATAAGTTGTAATGTGTAATAAAGTTTTGTTGCTGTGTTAAAACATTGAAGTAAACTTTGAATTACCCAGTGTTAAAATGTTGCAAGTTTTGCGACTTTATTTTGGTGAACAGTATAGTTAATTAATGCAGTGGAACTCAAGTATGCATTTCCAGGCCACAACAATGTTGACAGGCTGTCAAAATGGTGGTTCTCCTTGGGATAAACACGAGGTAAAGTAAACTTTTGTATTTGTTATTTATTATATTTAGATAGATGGGTAATATCAGGTATAGAAAATATCTTCGACGCGCCCTTTAAGCAGCCAGAATTAATCGATCCTTAAGCGGTTGAAAAGTGGTTGTGCCAGGATATACAACCTCCTCTTTAAATAACAAGAACGGGGTATGGATTTCAACAAAACTTAGATAAGTTGATGGGAGGTTGGAAAGATCTGTTTAGATTATAGTGACCTTGAACTTATTTTCAAGGTCACACCAGCATTTTGAAATGTCATATTTCACCAAAATAGGGTTTCTGTATATCTCTTGAATTGAACAATGGATTCTAGATAAACTTTATGTATTGTATCATTGTGACAAAATGAAGAGCTGATAAGATTTTGGTGACTTGACCTTATCTTCAAGGTCACAATTCTTTAAAATATGTAAAAATCAGCCTTTTTCTGAGTTCTATCATCTAAACCAGCGGGCGGATGTCCACCAAACTTGCATAGATTCATTGTTTGGGGACAGAAAAGAGTTAGATTTTGATGATCACCACAGCACTTTGTAATTTCAAATGTTGACAAAAATTGTGTTTGTGCATGCTCTGATGTATTTCAGTCATTCTTTATATATTGTATCATTGTGACAAAATAAAGAACTGATTATAATTTAGTAAGCATGCTTCCCGACTCATTCTGTGGTTGAGGGAACATAGCTTTCCTCTGAAAACGCTTGTTTTAAGTTATATTTAATATTATTTTTGCAAGGCTGTGATGAGCGTTTATTAACTCAAATATGTTCAATCTGTCTAAAAAATAGTGAGTTAGATCAGGAAATACCACAATCACAAACCGCAGACAACACTATAGCACCGCGAGGAAGAGCCGCTCAACCATCACAAGACACCTGGAGGACAAATTAAGCAAAGCAACCAGTTCTCTCTTCCACATCAAGATGGTTGCAATACTAGAATGGACATAAAGTAACGGACAACAAAACATAGAACAATTAAGTCTCAAAACCAGGTGAGTAAGTTTATTCTAAATAATGTCTTTAGCTGTCAAACTAAAATTCTATGTTCAAATGTAGAATAAAGACGCAGTCATGAAAGTAAAATCAACTATAATCTCACCATCCCTTTCACTTAAGGCATTTCTGACTTAATAAAAAGTATTTTCAGTGTTTAGAAACTATCCTCTACCGATTTACAAGTAAATGCAAAATACACACCTCTGCTCGCTTTCGGGTCAGTTAAGATCAGGTGTCCATTGAACCTTGCACTTGGACAAAAAATTCAGAAAACTCTTAAAATATACAATACGTTGTTTTTAAATATATTGAGCAGCTTTCCAGAAATTTTCATGATTTGGATTCTATGCTCTTTACAATTTTTCTTTTAATGTACATACCACCTAACTGTCACGGATACTACATAAGGGTGTTATTGATAATTTTTAAGACATCAAAGCATCAGAAAAAACTGATTTAGACGTATAAATATTTATTAGATTGCAAATTTTAGAAGGATAACTTGAAAATTTTGGATGTATTTTTCAACAGAGTCTAGCTTTTTTATACTTCAGAGACTTCACAAAGATAAAGAAAATCAGTCTCTTCATGTATCTTCACCACTTTTCAATTTTTATTTAGTACTAAATTGGGAGAGGATTTGTTCTAAATCGTCATTATTTTCTCAATGTTTGTATATATATATCAAACTATTTGTAAATGTCACTTTTGCCATAACAGTAACTGTTGTCTGTCAAGGACATGATTCATTAATATCGTGTAAATAGTTCTTGTTGCTAACATTATTACTGTTCAGTTTATAGACAAGTAGACAATTTTTAATAAGAAATAAAAAAAAGCATCAACAATTGTTGATTGCATAATGAACATGCTATGGATAAGATACTAGTTTAAAACATCCGATATTTGCAAATAATCTGCAATTAGTTGAGTTTTTTTTAAAGGAGCTTGAGAAGTTTCAAAACTGACATAGAAAGACACTAAAGGCTTAAAACCAGATGATGTGTCTTCCTGGTTTAGGCAATGTCATGAACATACAAACTTTAAATCGTAGCATTTGACTGTCGCGGACACTACAACAAAATGATTTATGTTTTCATATTGTTTTATTTGACACTTAACGAAGCACACATTTTGTCTAAACTTGCTGAAAAATAGAATATTATAACTACGAATAGTTACAGTTGTATTTAAAGTTCTTCAATGTAATAAAAGACTCAAATATTTACATTTTTCTTTGTTTTACAAAGTCTTCTTTCATTTTACGAATTTCTGTCAGACGTTGTTTTCAAAACAATCAATGCTAAAGTGTGTTATACTTACATTAAATATACATAAAGATCTTAATAGAATTGTGTAAGTCTTTAAGAAGTGTTAAAAATCTCCATGCTCATCAAAAGAGGATTTGGATATCTATTTTTGTCAGTAAATATCACTTTTTGTTTAGCTACTTGATTGAAATTCCATTCCATTCCATATTCAAAGGTTATGAACACTACTTTATTCTAATTACCAAATCAAATCAAATCTGGGAAAAGTATTAAAGTAAATGAAAATTCAAAAGTTGAAACATTTCAAATGACTGATCTTATATCTTTCAATCGAAGGCAATGCATTTCCACATCCCTCAGTTCACACTCATGTCAAAGTCGCATTCAAATTACTTCAGCACAGAACCATATGCAATGTATTAACAATATGCTCTAAACAAAATCCTTTCCAAAAATTTTGTTCACCTATGAGAAATGCCAATGTTTCGCAGGCCTTTAAAAGATGATATATATGTGGAGTGAAATCAGTGAAAACTTGCTTACCGGTACTTGCAGTGAAATTTGGCTTTTCTGTGGTGTCCATGTTAATTGAACAGGTATCAAACAGTGTCAAGGCCATTTGTAAGCATAAAGAATGCCCTAAAATGACTCAGAGATTAAATATAACTAAAGTTTGAAGTAGTATATATATAAAAGTCATATTTCAGTGTTGATACTTATGTGAGAATTATACCATCAAGTGTCTGAAACAAACACAAACAGCGGATAACAGACGGACAAACATCAAATCTAATAAAACACTTAAGGTACTTTAACTTTATAAATTAGCATATGTCCCTGGCATGAATTTAATGAGTTTGTTTTTAAATGATATACGATATATAACCACTCTGAACAGATGTAACATGTCTTTGTTACTACATCCGTCACGGACAATACATTTTATGATTTGCTTCAAAAATCTCAAACAAATACTGGACTATACATTTCATAGCTTGGATAAAAAAGACAGGATGAAGTCATGTAACACGAACAGGTAAACTCCTTAATCTCATGTTATATTGACAAGAAAACTGGACTGTTACGGACACTACAACAAATTTGCTAAATATTTTCATTTGCCTTTGAGATTTGCTGATTTTCTTTGGAAGGCAGGGACATGTTTATCCTTATCACTTGGAATAGTTATTTGATGCAATATGACATGAAAATTGCACCAATTGTTAGAATCGTCTGCAATATTTTATTTTGGATAGCTAAAATGAATTGCATGCGGTATAAAACCAGGAGTTGACAACGAAAGAGTAGTTTAGCTAAAATAAGAATAACTTCATTTCTACCTTATCGATTAAGTTCATTTAAATACCTGCTTAATGGGGAGTCATCCATTTACAATGTTAAACATGCTGCTTTGTTGTGGACTGAATAATAAAACAAAACATGAAATCTGAGCGCAAACTGGTAACGCTTAAAACAGGACTTTGTGACACTTTCTGAGGCTGGTGAGAAAACAATTGTTTCCATAACAAACTTTTTGCTTTCTGATAAGCTTCAGCATATTCTCCAAAGTGTTTCACATATCAGACCTTGTCTTTTCCTTAAACTTTATCCAGATATGAGTTATTACACAATGAAACATTCTACAGAAACCTGATCTTAACCAACCCGTTTGAATAAAAGTAAGGAAGAGGGCAAAGCTCAGAAATCGGTGCAATCAAGTACCACACCTGACCCACGATACCAATGAGAAAGTAACAAACTCACAATTAGACATCACAAACGAGAACCAATTGGTCAGCCCTTTCCCATCAGGTGCCCACAATGTATCAATACACAGACGCGCACGAAAGCATAACAAACATTAGCCAGAAATAACATGTATGATCCACCTAAGAACTACCACCTTGGAACGGTCAGTAAAAATATTTTACTGTAGGTCTTAAACCGGTTTCACGGCGCCAACATTACCCTTAATTCAGATGTGGATCAAGACACATAGATTTTTGATTTGCATGAAAGACCCCTAGCGTATCAATGCATCATCTCCTAGAACATATAAATCAAGATATAAAAAAGAGATAAAGCAAATATAAGGACTCAACAGTAAATAAAACTGAATACTGGAGCAAAAGAAATCCAACAGGTAAACCCCGGTGGGTCTGACAACAGCAACCATCTTATCAATAGATAAGTCTTTTTTTATGGTTAAGTACAGAACTGTCATAGAGTCTGAAGTCCGACCCACCAGCGTGCAATTAAAGAGGAAAGCAAAGTTGCCAACCGTGAGTTGGTTGACAATCAAGCATGCAGTCTGTTGCAACCAAATTTCACTACTTTTTCTTTCAGTCACATCTAGAGCAGATTATCCCATACACCACATTGCGTGTTCGGCATGTTGCATCTCTGACTGGGTGTATGAGATGTTACCCGAAGTGTCTCTGACCTGGTCCCTTACAATCTGCTGGCATTTTTCGCATCTATCTTGGCATGTCTGGCTGGCAGGCTTCAGGGCTTTACTAGTCTTGCTATGGACAAGGGTGTCGCATTATGTTCCTGTCTCTTCTGAAGGCTACAATGGGAATCTCTTTATAAACTTCTTTCATTCTTTCTGAGCGGTATAGCACGTTCATATGTTTTCTGACGACGCTATGCATATCCGGTAAGAGGTTTGAAAATGTCACTACCAGTGGTACTCTTTTTGCATTTTTTGTCCTGTCTCTTTACTTCAAGCAGCTCATTCCTATCCAGCTTGTAAACTTTCTGTAACTGTGCCTAAATGAGTTTCCCGTTGTAGCCTCTTCTACGCAGTTGAAGTTTCAGCTATTGTCTGTGTCGTACGTAATCCTTTTCTTTTTCGCAAATCCGTCTTATGCGCAGCCCCAGTCCATAAACAAGACCTCTCTTTGTGTTTGGTGGGTGGCGAGAAGCGTTGTACAGGTATAACTGCTTGTCAGAGGGTTTTACATACAGAAGCCGATTAATTCCCATTTTGGAGGTGTTGCACATGGACCCGGTGACTTAACTTTTGCAGTGCTGGAAAAGTATTTGGTGTAGAACGTATAGAAAGACAGTTGCGGGAGGCCATATGGATCAGACGTCTATCAACGGCCAGACCAGAGGGATGTAACGTTAAGGATATACATTTTCCAGCACTGTAATAGTAGCATTTATGGGTCTGGGTTCGCATATTCCTGTTTTTTGTGTGTCTGCATGGAGACAACTCCGATAGGCATGCTCACTGATGCAGTCCTATTGCGGTTTTCACTGTGTAAGTCTCGTCGCGTGTGACCTGGTCTTTGCTGGGTGTGATCAGCTAAGGCTCAGATCAGCCTGCATTTCTGTGCAGTCTGGTCTGTGCCTTTGTTTTCCCCTTGCAGCTAAATATTCAACATAAGTTTGCCTCCTGCGAATTTCTTGAGTATTGAATGGCCCCTAGGCCGTGGAACTTTTTTCTTGCTCAACTGGGCTGAGTACGGTATTTATCCTGCTTTTTGATGTTAAAATGCCAACAATTGTTAATATTTTAACATCTGTATGTTAAAATGCCAACAATTGTTGATATTTTAACATCTGTGAGCGGAAAGGATTTCAAGACTTCAATTGGTTTTTTTCATGCGTTTGTAATTCCGTGCTCGCTGGGTTGAGTGTAAGTTAGGGTTTGTAGCCTTGGGGACTGGTTCCTGAGGCTGAGCTGCATGGTTCAGGTAGTGCTTAGTCACGGACCTCTTGGACAGGGTTGCTCGCGGCGTTGTTCCATGACGGTCTAGTACTTTCCAAGACTCTTACCAGGATGTGCAGTCCGCTGTGAGTCTTGGTCTGATGCTTATTTAGGAGTTGGTGTGCCCGTACTTTCATAGGCTGTTGTGCAGCTTTTCTTGTGGATTTTTTCTAATACAAAGTGGAGACTCTTTTCAGTCAGTGCACCTGATGCACAGTGTGGTTTGGGTGTCCATTTTGTACTTTATTCCTCTTTTTGTGCCGTTTTGCATCGGCGAAGGTTCACATGATTATTCTTAGACTCAGGACTTTGGGGCTGATTTCCCACAGAAAGTCAACCTCTGAGTCTTAACTTAGGCAGTCTGTATTAGATTCTTTGTCCTATGTTCAGTTTGAAAATTTTGAGATCAGAATTTCAAAGGTTCAGGCTTTTCAGAATTTTAAACTTTAGAAAAGTCGAACTGTGTGCCTTTGGAACACGGATTGGGCCTTCCATCTTTTTGTACGATTTTCTTTGTTAGCTGGTGTAATTATTCATAAATGCTAAATAGTTTGAACCTGGATTAGGTCCGACAAAATGTCAAACAAGATCTGGGTCCATACTGTTTATAACTAAGTCCGTATATTTTGTTTTTCATGCCCACCCAGGTTTCACTGCGCATGCAAACTATATGTGCTTAAAAGATGAAGGGATTAGTTTCCGGGCTCCGAGTGTTGTGTTGTCATGCAAATAAGGATGAGAATACAAATAATTGTTGGTATTTGGGTACTTGTGAGCATGATGGATTTCATGCCTGGTAAGGGTGAGCATGAAACAGGGTTTTTTGCCACTTTTACGGGAAAAGCGGTGCGACGTCGTGGCGTTACGTTCATGTTGACGTGATGTCACACATCAATAGAAACAAATAAAAAATGGTGAAACAGAGAGAGAGAGAGTTGATATTGAAATGCATGTTTTTTCTTGATAAAGGCCTTTGGCCGAAATATTATATTGAATTAAGAGTAAAATTATCATATGTGTTTAACATTGTTCCCTATGGAATATAAATGAATGTTATTTGATATAAAGTGGTTTTAGAAAAGTATATTTGTCAAAACTCCCTCTTGGAGGTCTTTAGGCAGCCCGTTGTATAGTGATAGTAATACATTAGAAGTAAGTTACAGATATAACTGTAATATCATAGGGGTTTGTTGTTTAAACGCATACAGGTCGATTACATGCTTTTAAGGCAAGCAGCATATCAAGAAAAAAGAATTAGGTATATCTTGATATTTGCACAATAAGATTTGAAACTATAATAGGGTAACGCAGTTAACATGGCTGTATTAGGTCAGAGGGCTTATATTCTTCAGAAAATCATAGTGTACAATATGTTCCCTGCAGTGGGGGAGGAGGGTCTGTTAGCATTTTGCGATCTAATGTCATTTGAGCTTTCAGAATAACATACTGTTCATTTTGATAGCAACGTCATTTTTTCTTGTACTGACATCGTTTTGAAGTCAGTCTTATGCTCCAAAAACAACATGTAGCCAGTTATATTACCACAATTGAACGCGCACAGTACTGGAATTTTCAAACCCTAAATAAGCCAAAAAAATAGGTACACCACGTTGTGACGTCAATGTGGCGTTAAAACAAGAAAAAATAATAGAAACTTTCATTGTCTTAAACAAAATATTACCAAAAAAGCGCACACGAGACATACACAGCAGCCTACACTACGAGGTCTTCTCGAAATTATTGTACCGTTCATAGGTAATGAACGACGTTAATGATAGAAAATGAATGTTTGACTGAAATAAGTACTGCTTTCATATTCACAAATGAGTATACTGTCTTTTTATAAAATTGGGTAACAATGAATAAAATAATATACTGACGTCAACAAAAACTCCTCATTCAGAAGTAAACGTAAATATCTCGGACTGATCAGACTTAAAGCTGCATACTCTGTAACTATGAATATTTTTTGAAAAAATCTATTTACTTTTTAAATCATTTGTAAAAGTAGAATTAAGCTATGCTTTCACAATAAAAATGTTCAATACAGCTGAAAACTGCATGGAAAAGTGAATTATTATATCAAATAGGTGTGTTTTTCTCTTGTTGGCAATTATTTGCGTCCCTCCAATAATTCTAGACCGTTGAATTTTAACATAAATGCAGTTGTTTTGATAGTGATAACTTGTTAAGATTTACGAAAATGGTAAAATGTTTACCTGAATTTGAGTATTTTTCTGTGTTCTTGAAAAATAAAAACATTATTTTTAAAATTAGAAGATCAAAAGTTACAGACTATGCAGCTTTAAGTTATGAATTTTAGTGCATTATAACACCTCATTAGTCAAGCGTACATCATGAAAACAAAATTGCTGTAAAAATATTTCAGGCTGAGAAAACGACCTCAGTTAGAGACAGGGGTCACCCGTTTCATGTAACACGGTATTTTAGCCACTTTTGCTTTGCTTCCAGACACAATCCTTTGACAAGGCAAACTTGTTTTACCGTTGTAAAATCCTTGTTTTACCGTTGTAAAATCGTTTCTATTTTACCGAGAATGCGTTTATAATGTTTAGACAATGTTTGCATGCGTCTGCTGAACGAAGCAACTTACCCCACCCACCTTTTTGCAATGCATTTGAGTAGAAATTAAACCTCATGGATTTGTAAATTGGGTGAAAGAATTTTTACGAATCATTTGCAATAGTCTATAGTTATTAACAAGCAACGATCGCTGAGAAAACGTAATGTGTCTCGTGTTCAAGATGACCGTTTTGGATGACGTTAACATAGACAAGCGATTGGCTATTGAGCGTGACAGCTCATCTTAAATGGCGTAATTTTATGTAGACATAACAAACGTGCCCCCTTATCAGTTTTCCATTGCTTGAAACAAAACGAGAATATTGGCAATTTTCATAAACGGACCTTACAGTTTGTCTTTAATATGATGTCATAATTTTATAAAGTTATTACTCGCAAGCATGACTGTTTCAAAAATTGATCCAAGATTTGTTCATGGTTCAGCAAAACGTTAACGCCACAAACTGGGTGCAAAATCAAATTGAAATCATAAGAGATTGATGAATAATGTCGTCATGTGTACGTTGAACGTGCATGACGTCATCAGAATAATGTGTCACCTGCATTTCAAAATACAGTTATTTTCAAACATCGTCCATCATTTACATAAATTAGCCGTATTTGGCTGTTCATTTTTGTAAAACATCGCTAAGAAATTGGATTTTATGATTGAGGCGTTTTTTGTTGACGTCAGTATATATGCAATATTTAAGGTTCAGTTCAGTTCGATTTCGCGTTAGAAGGATGGGTCAGTATATCGCCCCCTTAGCAGCAGAAGGGGTTATGTGCACTTTTCATACTTTTGAGAAAAACGCGTTTAAAGATTTGCAGCCTCCTGAAAAATCAGGTTTGCAGTATAAATGTTTGGTGTTGATATTGAAAATAGTGATTGAGTGTATAGTTTCAAATGGAACTAGTTTAAAAAAATTAGTTTAGAAATAAAGAGTTATTTCCCCTTTTTGGAGATAGCTCTTTTTACCGTACGGCAAATTCTCAATTCTTTGGAATGAAAAGGTGTTATATGTCACATAGCACCTTTTGTAACCAATGGAAGTTAGGTCATGTGTTGATTAAAAGGTGCTTTTTGACAAAAGACACCTTTTGTCAAAACTAAGTTATATTCTATCTTTAAAGAAAAAGGTGCTATCTGTCAAATGGTACCTTTTGTCACCAAATAATGTATTGCTCTAATCATTTTGGTTAAAGCAAAAGGTGCTATTTGTTAGTTATGTGAGATTGTGACATAAGTATATATGAATGTGTCATCTATATATACGAATATGTAAATATATGAAATTTCAAGGTAAGACTATTACATTCTATATGTAAGAATGAGACATTTCTATGTAAAAATGAGACATATCTATGAAAGAATGTGCAGCTATCTCTATATAAAAATACACTATCTTTATGACATCTCTGTGTAAGAATGTGACACCTCTTTTTAAAATGTTATGCCTCTATGTTAAGATGAAACACATCTAAAAATATGACAACCCTTTGTAAGAACTAGAATCTTTATGTAAGAAAGTGACATCACTATTTACCATATGACATCTTTATGTAAGAATGTTAACCTCTGGGTGAAAATGCGACATCTCTATTTAAGAAAGTTAAACACTCTTTATAAGACTCTGACATGTTAATGTAATAATGTAAATATATAATGTAAAATAGTAAGTGAGTATGATCAGGAAATACCACAAACGCAAACTGCAGATAAACCCATTAGACCACAAGGAAGAGCCCCACAAGAATCAGGAGACACCAGGAAGTCAAACTAAGCCAAGCAACCAGCTCTCTCTTCCCCATCAAGATGATTGCAAAATTAGAATGGACATAAAGTAACGTACAACAAAACAGAGAAAAAATACATACTCCCACAATGGGAGTGGGCTTAAATGCTTTTTACTGGTACCAAATCTTCGCCCTAGATTCTGCTGATGCTGAAGTACAAGAAATGTTAAGCTCGCATGTTTCATTTTTATGTAAGAATGTGTCATCTTTATATAAGATTGTGTCATCTGTATGTTAGAGCATATTGCATCACTATAATATATGAAAATGTGTTATCTCTACATTTAAGAATGCAACATCTCTATAAAAATTGTAACAAGTCTATGTAAGAATGTAACATTTCTAAGAAAGAATGTGACAAGTATATACAAATGTAGCATAATATGTATGTAAGAATGTGACATTTGTATATATGAATGTGACATCTCTAAGTAAGAATAACTATAATATTTGTATGCAGGAGTGTGATATCACATTGCAATAGAGTGGCATATCTATGTAAGAATGTGACATTTGTACATTTGAATTTGACATCTCTAAGTAAGAATAACTATAATATTTGTATGCAGGAGTGTGATATCACATTGCAATAATGTGGCATATCTATGTAAGAATGTGACAATGCCACAACTTTATGTAAGAATATGACAGCTCTTTTTAGGAATTTGACATCTATATGTAGGAATAAGACATCCGTATGTAAGGATGTGATATTTCATTGTAAGACTATGATATTTCTTTAAATTTCTTGATTTTATAATTTGATTTTTTGATGAGTAAATGTATTAAATGCCGGTTGTACTAAAGTCAAAGGTTATTAAAGCCAGTTATTGAAAATAATATTTTTCGGCAGTAATGAAAACAGTTTTAAAATAAAAGTGGAGAAAATAAAGCACAAACAAAACAATTAATGTATTCCTTCAAAACAAGTTGAACACCACCATGCATTCCTATCTACCTTGACAAGTCCTCATGTTAACCGCAGAAGAACATTTCAGTTGTCTAATGTAAGAATGTGATACCCCTATGGAAGAATATGACATCTGTATGTAAGAAAGGTGCATCTCTATGCAAGATGATATGACATCACTATATATGAATGTGACATCTCTCTATATAAGAATGCGATATCTCTATGTACGAATACAACATATGTATGTCAGAATGTGACTTATATAATATGTAGGAATCTCTTATTTGTCTGTAAGGATGTGACTTCTTTATGTAAAAGTGTGACATCTGTATGTAATAATGTGACACCTGTAATGTAAGAATGTGACATGTATGTAAGTTTGCGACATATCTTTGTAAGAATATAACATCTCTATGAAAGGATGTGATATCTGTATGTAAGAATGTAACATATAAATATGTACCAAATCCACATCTTTAAGAAGAAAAAGTTACGTGTTAAATGAAAAAAGGTGCTATTTGACAAATAGCACCTTTTTCAAAACAACGAAAAAGGCGCTATCTGTCAAATGATACATTTTGTCACCCAACACTGTATTGTTGTAATCATTTTGGTAAATGTAAAAGGTGTCATTTGTCATGTAACATCTTTTAACTCTAAATAACTTTAACAAAAGCAGCACTTTTCTTCCAACTAAAAGGTGTTAAGTGACACATAGCACCTTCTGCTGCAAATTTGACAGCAAATAACTCTTTTTGCCGCGAGCAAAATCACAGTTATGCACATAACCCCAAATGAAATTTTGTTACCATAATTTGTGTTCAAGGAATACAGCCATGATAATTTAAGAGATGATAGATACTATGTTAAGAATCGTAAAAACTAAAATAACTCAATTTTGTTGAAAATGTTAGATAGCACCTTCTACCACTAAGGGTGCGATATATTCCCATCAACAACTTTTTGACATCACTACCAAAATTAATTAAATCTAGGTATCTTTAATGTAAAATGATATATTCATTTATAGCCACCGCTTTGAAAAAGTGGGAGCTATATTGGATTTGGGTTGTCCGTCCATCCGTCCGTAGTACTTCCGTTAGCTCAATATCTTGAGAACAAATTGATATAATTTCACCAAAATTTGTATATGCATTCATCTTGGGATTGTAACCTGTTTATTTTCGCTTATTTGTACCAGAGTAACAGCCCTTGATTTACGCCAGAAATTCGTTTCCGCTCAATAACTTTAGATCAAAATGACAGAATTTCCCCAAATTTTATATTAAGCTCACATTATTTTATATGCATTGATATTGACAAGATCTAGGTTGGGATTGTTAGCTGTCATTTTTTGCTTATTTGTAACAGAATTACGGCTCTTGATTTATGTCAGAATTTCATTTCCACTCAATATCTTGAGAACAAATAGACATAGTTACATCAAATTTTGTATGTGTATTTATATTGACAAGATATAGGTTGGGATTTTTACCAATTTTTTTGCGTATTTGTAACAGAGTTATGGCCCTTGATTGATGTCAGAATTTTGTTCCTGCTCAATGTCTTTAGATGTTCCTGCCCAATATCTTTAGAATTTGGCATTTTCCTGCTGCATGAATAGTGCTGCTGCCAGGCTATAGTCAAATTTCTATGACAATTCTAGTTTGTTCTATATTGCAATTTGGTGCACCAGACGTAAGTGTTACAACATAAAGACGATCAGGACGAAAGAGGGGAAGTTTTATTGGAAGATTCTTTTAAGCGTTGACAATACTACCAGGGAAAAATAATGTACGCAACTAGTAACAACTTTTCAGTACTTTATGTACAAAAACAAACCACATCGACATCACATTAATGTTACAAAGACACCACCTTCGTTATTATTTCTCGCTAGTTGGCCATCCTATACTAAGGCAAGTTTCCACTCTAAGATAGTTTCTACAAGAATCAATCTTAGAGTGTCCTGCTTTAGACGTACGTCAACCAGACAGAAATAAGAAACGTAAAGAATATACAATTTACATGTGATAGGAAGATCTTATAATATATGCTCTTCTATTATACTATTGTGCAGATATTTATCCTCATTATTCCCGATTTGCGCGATTCGCGAAATTTTTTATCACATTTGGCTGTTCAACCACTTGACTCATGGGTCAGTCTGTTCTGTGCTTATTCGGTGATTTTGAATCACAACGTAATTCTGACGTTTAGTTAATTTTCTTTGGTTATTCGATAACCCGGGATACACGCGATCTTGACCTTTAGGTCAGTTTATCTTCATTAATTACTTTATGCGCGATCCTAGCTCGTCACAACTCTCTAGTTGTATTGTTGAACCCAAACCACGTTGGGAAGGAAGACTCAAAGGTTGGTTGTGCTGTTATATCAGACAACCATAGTAATATGCAACGTATACCTGGCGATTAATCAAGTTTCACTGCTGAAGCCAAAGCAATTGATCTAGCTTTATATTTCATTAGCACTTGTGATGCTAACAATAAATTTATTATATTTTCTGACTCGCTTTCTGTATTGAAAGCAATGAACCATACCAGTTCAAAGAATCCACAGATTCAGAAACTTTTAGAAAAACGTCATGAGCTTTTAGCTTATAAAGAAATTGTTCTCTGTTGGATTCCTAGGGAATGAGACGGTAGATAAGCAAGCAAAAACATCGCTTTCATTAGAACCAACTTCTTTTAAGATTCCATTTTCTAATTTTAAGCCATCTATCAATAAATATACTGAAACAATAAAGTTATGTCCGCTTGACGTTTATGTCTGCCAGTTCCAAATGTATGAACGCATTTCATTCAAATTTTCACATTACCAACTCTGATTATTTAGACACGTTTTGCACCTAAGAAACATTCATTTGATAATCAGTAGAGTCGCTGACAAAGCAACGAACACGAGTACCCTTAAAATCAAAAGTCACAACATCAATAGCTTGTGTGTCCACCATAATCCCGAACCGTTTAAGCACATTCAAACATCACTGAGCAAACTCTCTAGTAAGATAGTATGTGTGTTTGTTGTATGCATTGCTTTTACGACCACAGCCATTAATCTGTACCATACTCTGACGTCACAAAACATCGATCACGAGCGTGCGTGGAAACCGTCAGAAAATTCATTTTTGGTCCAGCATTTTGATAATCAACATAATCGAACAAATTTGTTCTTGTTTTTGTCATAACACGCATTTCAACATTAATTAAGACTAATCAGCATCAAAACAATTGATAATGGAAATGCTCTGATGATTTTGCAGTAAGGGGTGGGGTATAAAACACAGATTTAGTAAACCTTTGATGCCCGACATCAGCCATAGTTTTTCTTTTGTGTAATTGTTGTCATAAACAAACACAACAAATTAAAACGAAAACGGTCTCAAAATGATGTACGTTAAGGAGATTTGGCAGTTCATGGATTGTTATTTGTTTAATTCAAAGGGAGGTAATTTCAGTTAATTTTGTAAATTAAAGATTTTGAACTGCAATTTTGCTCGTTCGGTAAGTTGACTTGGGATTTTTAGATGTTTTTTCATCGTCGGACGTTTCTGGCTGCAATTTTACGTAAAATGTGTCACGTTTTGTTGATTTACTTCCTGATGATTATGGGAAATGCTGTGTGAACATTAGGTTCAATAACTCTTCAAGAAAAGAAGATAAAAATAAAATAATTACCAATTTTTGTGTGTCCGACGTTTGATAAACATTTTTGTTTTATTTTTGTTGCAACATCTTAACTGGATCGAAAGATACAGTACCATGAAAATTGGACGTTTCTTTTTTGTTTGAGTATATATCTTTGAAGAATGGCAATCTTCATGGAATTACAGCATTGGAAATAAACTTCTTGACATAAAACCAGTTATTGGTGAACATCTATCAGTTGTTCGAAACATTAGAAAAGAAGAAGTCGTTTTGGCTCGACTCCGTTTAGGTCATACAAGAGTCACACATTCATACTTACTACTAGGTGAAGAGCAACAACAATGTGTTGGTTGCGATGCACCATTCACCGTACGTCACTTCCTTTTGGAGTGTGGCGATTTTGCACAAGTAAGAAATAATTGCTTCCATGTTGATAACATGAAGGAATTATTCCAAGATAAACATATATAGAGTATTACGGACATGAGCCGATGCCGAAGGCATCGGCTTATGTCCGCCTATAGATTAACACGTTGTCCCTATTTTCTACGGAATTGGCCGAAGAGTTCCGAATGTATGCTACCCAAGCAAGTTTGTTTTTGTGGGTCAATTTTCTCAAAGTTTCTCGCGAGAACAACTGAATCCCGTTTAAGTCGTTTCCGGTTGACTGGTTAGCATTTAATTCACCCAGATAACATATAAAATGTACGCTTGCGCGAATTAAAACAGTAGTGTACCGGTCTTTTGTTTATCTTCCGGTAGCGTTCATCGTCAGTAAAAAACAAAATTTTCCCATCTCTCTCTCAACGATTCAATGATTCTCACAAGGTAAACTGAAAATTCCTTTTGTTAAATGCTCTTTCAATACGTCCACAACTTCTTATCAGCAATATGAAGCTCGGACCCAGTATGAATAAATGGTTGATTGAAATTCCATTCAAGATAAAAGGAAGAAGGTTTTTTTCCATTCAACGATCCATCTGCTTTCTTCAGCTAGATGGCACTAAATCTTCTTTACACATTCTTTACTGGGGTTTCGATGACTTTCACAACGGATTTTGCCCTGTTTTCTAGGGTATGCTTGTTTCTAAACTGAAGACCTTGCAACCTGAAGTTCCAGCTGAACTGATTGACAGATTGGGGGGGGGGGGGGGGGGGGGGCAAACGTACACCTGTACACGGAGCTGGCAATATCGATCCCCATGCATACAATTTTTAGAAAAGCTTATAGATGTCTGATACTGCTTTGATTGTCTCCCTTGTTAAAAATGTTTCGTCAGGAACATGAGAAAGAAAGTTACAAAGGGAATAAATGGTAATTTGTTTGACCATTTATGTTTTGCACAGCATTTCTATTCCAGAGATGTGATAGTTTCTAAGTTTGAAGCCATGTTTTATTATTAAATGGTTAGCTTTTTTTTCTTTTCCTAAAAATGTGTTACAAAACCGATTATTGTGTGTCACACAATTTCGTGACCTTGTTTACAGCATGATGAAAGGAAAACAAAAGGGATAGACCCTAGTTAGTAAGTAACCTGCAGAATATGAGGGATTTTATTGCACCCTTGTCCGTGTTGTCCCTTCTTTCATCAGCAAAAAAGGCATTTATTTGGAGAATATTTAGCTCAAATTGAACAGTCGCTATTCTTTGCAATAAACACCAGCATACCCTGTCAAAAATGCATGTCAATAAATGGGCGTAGACAGAAAAGGAGGAACAAAACTAATAGGGAAGGATGGAACATTGAAGGAACAAGCAGTATTAAATAGAAAAAGGAGGAATAATACTGCAAGGGGGATGTAACATTATAAAAAGACTATGGAGAGCCCGGCAGTAAGGAACAATACTGATAGGGAAGGATGCCAGGAACATTAGAGAAAGATTAATGAGGAAACGGAAATTTTGTAAACCAAATTTTCCTGAACGAAAATATGTTAGTTGTATGCAAAAGAACCGTCTCAATGGGACAGTTTCATTGAGAACCCAAAACATGTTTTTACATTCATGAATAAAAAAAATAGTTAAAATTTTACTTGATCAGGAAGGGATCAGTGTTAGCCCTGTTTACATGATTTTGAGACTAAAAATACTGAATTTTGATACTCAAAAGAACTGCCTTAATGAGATGTTTTTTTTTCAAGCACTCAAAACATATATTTTAACTTAATATGAACTTAGGCACTACCTAGATGCAGACATATCATCATTATTTCAGGAATTCATTATGGGATTTCCCGATGGCCAAGCTGCATATGAGCAAAAGAAGCTTGAGTACATGCAAAGCTAGATCAGACCAAGAAGGTATCACCGGCTACTGTATCCCTTGTTCAGAGCCGTCTGTCCCCTCAGGAAGAAGCAAGAAGGCCAGGGGACAAAAATATTTAAATATTGCACTTGTCCTGCAGGACGAGTGACTTACAACTTTCACTCGTCATGGAAACACATGCACATGACCTTTAAAAGCGTATGCAATAAAGAACATAAGTGAGTAATATGTAATACTACTTCCTCATGTAATTCTTCCTAGAGCACTCGTCCTGTACACTCGTCCTGTAGGACTAGTGCTTTGGGAAGAATTGCTTGTCCTGACTAGATTTCACTCTTAATTACGAGCGGACAAGTTGAATTTTTGTCCCCTGAAGGCTTTCGCATCCATCGCCCACCAAGAAACCCAGACCATATATGCCTTCCACTAGAGGTAAATGAAAGAAGCTATATGATTGTTTTATACAGTTTTTAAGGAATACTAGTTTAATTGAACATATGTTGTTTCAGTTTAGTTGTCAGTTGTTTACACCAGTGGAATAGAAAACTGTTTAGAAATTGGCAAAGATCACAAATTTAACATACAAGGGAGGATCTTTCTTTAAGGCAAACCCATTGAGAAGGGAGAATGATACAAACTGTTTCATTTCAAATCTTGCAAACTTTTCTTAAAAAGCTCAGATTTTGACAAGTTGGTATAGTTCAATTGGCAGAACAGCCTCGGGTTATGATATGTAAGCACCTAGAGGTATGTCTGGGTTCGAACCCCAGTGCTAGCAGTCTTATCTGATGCTTTGTTTTTATTCAAAAAATGTGAAAAACATAAAAATGATGAAAAATTCAGTCAAAATATACCATTTTTGAAAAGCATTTAGGAAGTGAAAAAAGTTGTCTCCCTTGTAAATTAAGGTTTAGAATTAAAATTCAATCTCTGAGGAACAAACTCAGAGTTAAAATAATTTATAACCTTTGATTTGATCAAAATACAAGAGGTTTTATACATACATGTACCCCTATAAAAATAGTAAGATTCTGTGTACATAAAGTGGCTTTAAAAATCTTCTTCTCAAAAAAAAAAGTCTGATCTGCTGTTTGTATATCAAAATATGATAATCTTTCTTCAAAATAATTTCAAAAAGAAGGGTTTTATCTCAAAAAGCCACTTAACTAGATCCCTAAAACTCATGATATGAAATAGGCTCAGATGTGATATCTGTCTAGTGCTAGATCTGGAATTGAAAAAGGAATCAGTGCTAGCCATGTTAATGTGTAAAGCCATACATCATTAGATGCTTAAATACATGTGTGAGGATTATTCCTGAATTCAGGATTTTGAGGCTGACTTTCCATAGGAAGTCTAGTCAATCTTAAACACTGATTTAGGCAGATTAAAGAAGCTTATCCGATTTCAGTTCAGTTAAAAAAGACAATTCATTACTGACCATTTAATATTTTGTAGGTAGATTGCAAGTTTTGAGATTTTTATTTCTTAAGTTAAGGGTTTTGGCAGTTTGGAACTTTCACACATGTAAATAAAATCCACTTGGTAAGTTGGTAGTCCTGGACCAGTAGATACTAGATACCCTAACAAATTTAGTCATTTTGTTGAATGGAAAACTTCTATGGCCATATCATTCAGACTTAATGCCGATGGCAAAACTAAATCACTTTACAATATCTCGTGGATATGCATGCTATATGAAACCAATGATGGTAAAGTATTGGCCTGCTGACTAAACCGATATCGGTCCAATAGTTGACCAATGTGTTAGTCCAACTTCCACCCTATGGGCAAAATGATATCGCTCCAATAACTAATCGATATCCAAACAATATCCATCTCATGAAAATCATGTAATGACATTGTGAGCTAGTGACATATGGACCAAACTTAAAGCTTCTGTGTGCTCACTATCCAAACCACAGACTTGATGGCTGTCATTTAGGCCTAAAATAAATAAAAATGTTTCAGGTTACCCGACTTTGCCTAATTTCTAGTGTTTATTCTTGGCAGGGGGATTCCCCCCCCCCCCAGTTTTTGAAAGATCCCCCCACACTAAATTTAAGGAGGGTGGGTGTGATATTTTATATAAACCAAGAAAAAAAATATTCAAAAATTTAAGTAAACTACTCACTTTTCTTTTTTTGGTTTTCAAATGGTAGCATAAACCACAGGAGCTTGAAGTTCGTTCCTATATAGCCACAAAACCAAAAGCTCACAGTGTCATTACGTAGTGACATAGTGAGCTTTTGGTTTTGCGGCTATATAAGAGATACGAGGACCAAACTTCAAGCTCCTGTGTTTTTTGTCACTAAATCTTTTTTAATTTTTTTTTATGGAATTTCCCAGTTCAATCAGTCTCCCCATGTAAACACTTCAAAAAAATATTTTTGTAGATCTACCAAACGTCCCTTTTTCAAAGATTCGTGTAACCTGAAACACTCAATTAATTCTATTCTTTGGCTTAAGTAAAACACAGTATGTCAAACGTTTTCTTTTTATTACAACTGGCATAATATTCAAAATGGAGCTAGAGAGAAAGATACATGTATGGATTGTTGATGGAGGTAGAAAAACTTCAAAAATGCTCATGTCCGCATCTAGGCAGTGCCTAAGTTCATATTATGACATTTTTAAGACAAATAAATCTTTTTAACAACATCTAATTGCTATTTTTAAAATCATATTTTGTTTTAAATTTGTATCAGACCATAATACAGATTTTTTAATGCTGTATTCTGTTCAGTTAAAGAACATTTACAGTTATCTGAATAGTTCTTTGAAACTGTCAGATATTGTACGTGGTCTCTCCTGTCAACAATCGTATTGCAACTTATTATCATTATACAAACTCATCATCATCATCATTCCTTTTATTTTATCTTATAAATTTTTACTTTTTCCATCTTCATCATGTTTAGTTTAATACCGTCTGACGCTATTGACCCACAAGGGTTGATGCGTCGTTAAGAACCAAACAAACAAGGGACCGTATTCTTTTCCGGTTGGTAAGACGAAAACCGAATCCCACTTTGTCAGTGGTCTAAGGGGATCAGCTACTTTCTGTTCCCTCAGTTTTAAGAATGGATGGCTTCACGGCTTACTTCCCTTAACGTAGGAGGGGACACTGAGAGACAACTCTGTAAAAAAAATCTACTAATAGATAATGGTTACTCAGAATCTCTCTGTTGCGTCTACTGGAGTTGTTCCTTTTCATGTTGACAAAATAAAAAAGTTTTTGTTGGTCCAATTTTTAAAACAACAGCCTAACCATATAAGCGCGCGATTAGCCCTCACCCCTGGCCCCTAAATTTGTGAAACGGAAAAGTATTTTTTAATGACCGGCCTGTGTCAGCACTAAACAATACCTCCGATGCCATAACGAACAAATCCAAACACTACCAAAATATACGGTGCGCTATTATAACGTCACACTGGTTTGCGACGCTAAATTAGCCAAAACATCGAGAATCCGTGACCCTTTTCCTTTAAAGGTCATGCAATCTAGATAGTTTGAGGTTAACAAATACTGATACTTATTCTCTTTGAAAATTTCAGGAAAACGTTGAACAACCGGGTGTCAACGTAACGTCTCAACGTCATGTTGGCCACCACCTTGTCCACGTGCTAATTTTGTACTTGTACACAGTATCAGCAGTAAACACATAAATATGACCTATCGTCAAACATTAATATTTACATCAATATTGTGTATTTTCTTTTTACTGTTTTATGCGTGAATAATGCACAATATTTGTACATGTGTTTTGGTGAAAACACCTAATCTTTAAACATACATGTGTCAGCTATAACCACAATTACATATGTATGTTGGTCTGTGTACCCGACCTAGACACGTACATGTGTCAGCTATTACCTTATTTATGTGAGTGTTTTTAGTGTATGTACCTAACCCTTAACTGGTACATGCGTTAAGATATAACTCGATGTGAAACACAGGTCACTGCAGAAAGCTGATTCTCTCCCAAAGTCAAATCGTCTTTCCAAATCATGCAATATAAGTCACAACAACTTAAAACCTAGTTGCAAAAATGTTTATTCCGCTATCGGTCTCCGGTAAACCCACCAGACTGCAATTACGGTTTATGTGCAGGCCAGACATTTTTGGCACTAGGCAATTGATTGATACGTTAGTGCGTAACATTAGCTATTTTCTTCGAAAAAATGGGACATTATTTGTAACACCCTATAGAACCTGTACATGGAATTCTGGCCGACTCAACAGATGACAAAATAGAAAAAAGGATGACTTATTATTTTCAGTAAATGTGACCTGCTAGGGACGTCGCGATCGATGCAAAAACACTAAATCGCCATGGCCCGAACATGTACAGTTTAAACTCGGTTAAATATTGATAACTTCATGTACCTGCCTCTTGTAAAGAAACAGTGTCTCTACAACGAATCTATTAGGTATCTTTTGTTTGTGTTTTTAATTGATTGATTTGATTCTTTACGTCCATCAACAATCTTTCAGTTATGTAGGGACAGGTCTTCATTGGTTGAACCAGTTCTAAGATAGGATTAATGTGACTTGCTCAATGACACAACGCAGTGAGGCTCGAACCCGCGGCTCTTCCGTCGCGAGTCAAGCACTCTACCACGAACCCACTGGGCTCGAAACGGTATCTTTTCTATGTCCCCTAACACAAATGGACAATTCAGTCCCTTATATAGGAAAATATGCATAAGATTTGCGAGAAAGACGTGAAAACCTTGTTTCACTAAATACACCTGTTACTAAGTATAGAAACAGTGAACTCTATCTCAGACAAACCGCCCTTATTTTGGACAAATATTAGAAAAGGTACCTATCTCAGTTCATATAGGTGACTAGGTGCACACCTAACCCTTTGCGTATTTATGCATATACGCAACCATACCTGATTCTGATGTTTCGACATCCTAACAGTAAGTAAGTCACAGTTTAGGACGATTTATACAGTTTTATAGCGGAGGCCCAGATATACTTTATCTATACTTTCAGTTACATATTTGTGCATTTCGATTGTATGTCTTAAGACAAATACGGCTTTTTGGCAAAACGGATGCACCACCAATATCGTAGTATAATATTATGATATAGTATGTTTATTATACGCGCTTTTTGCCTTAGAAAAAATGGTATATTAATTTCGTACCAAAGTCCCACGTTTCTTGTAAATGTATCTCCTAATCCGTTAGACGTAGCAGTTTCAAACTTTGTACCTGGATAGGCCACATGATCTAGAGGGTACTGGGCAACTTGACCTCAACTCAAGGTCAAATTTTCTTGTAAATGCATATCCTCCTAAACAGTTAGGCGTAGAAACTTCAAACTTTGTACCGGAATAGGTCACATGAAGTAGAGGGTACTGGGCAACATTTCCTATAACCCAAAGGTCAAGGTCAAAAGCCAAAGAATGTATTTTCTTGTAAATGCATATCCTCCTAAACCGTAAGGCGTAGCAACTTCAAACTTTGTATCTGAATAGGCCACACGATGTAGAGGGTACTGGTACCAAAATCAAGGTCACATAAAGTATTTCTTGTAAATACATCTCCTAAACCGTTAGACGTAGCAAATTCAAACCTTGCAGCTGCATAAGTCACATGATGTATAGGGTACTGGGCAACATTTCATACCCAGAAGTCAAGGTCAGAGGTCAAATAATGCATTTTCTTCCTAAACCGCAGGACATTGCAACTTGAAACTTTGCAGGACCATAGGTCACATTGTGTAGATGGCACTGGGTTATACTTAGTGTGACCTTGATGGCACGGTCAAGGTTAAAAGCCAAAATATGTATTTTCTTGTAAATGCATCTAATAAATAGCTTGACATAGCCGCTTCAAACTTCGCAGATGCATAGGTCATATGATGTGGAGGGTATGGGGCAAAATTTTGTGTAACCATGACCCCCAAGGTTAACGTCAAAGAAGAAAAAAAAAGCGGGTATTTAGATGGTGTACCATCGACTGAAGTCTAGTATACAGTTAATTCATGCCTGTTTGTAGTATAGTCAAAACTATTAACCGTAATACCCTGAGGTGCCGTGGACGACCTGATTCACTATTGCACGTAGCCAAAGGACGAGTGCTATAATGCATCAGGTCGTCCACGGTACCGAGGGGTAATAGTTTGACTATACTACAAACAGGCAAGAAACAACTGTTTTATTACGCAATCCATTTGATGAAATACTTTGCAGCGTGCCTTGAATGTAGTTGCTGTAGACGATGCGGTTTTGTTGCAAAACAGAAAATTTCACCAAATCTGCTCAATTTTGGCCCAAAATGTTCCGCTCGTTTCTGACCATAAACAACGGAGTTATTGGAGTTTAAAGTTGCCGAACCATGCCTCATTTTCACCATCGTTGCATAACGTCTCCTTTCACAAACGATCCGTACGCGTATCGTCGTTGCGTCTAACGATAAGCGCCTGTGTGTTTTAACAGGGAAGCGGGAAACCAGGCCATGGTATAGTGCTAGTCAATAGTATACAGTTATTTCATGCCTGTTTGTAGTATAGTCAAAACTTATCCCCCGAGGCCGAAGGCCGATTGCAAAAGTGCATTAGGTCGTCTACGGTACCGAGGGGTAATAGTGTGACTATACTACAAACAGGCATGAAATAACTGTTTTATTACTCAACCCATTTGATGAAATAATTTACAGTGTTCCTTGAATGGAGTTGCTTTTGACGATGCGGTTTTGTTGCCAAACAGGAATTTCACCAAATCTGCTCAATTTTGGTCTCAAAATTCTGCTCGTTCTAACTAAGAAACCGAGTACCCAGACCTTATGTTTCTGACCATAAACATCGGTGTTATTGCCAAACCATGCCTTATTTTCACCATTGTTGCATTAAACGAACCTTACGCGCATCATCGTCGCACATGTCGATAAGCGCCTGTGTGTTTGTTAATAGGGAAGCCGGAAACCAGGCCATGGTGTAATTCCAGTCAATAGTCAAATTTATTGACTGGTCAATAGTTCAGTGGCTCATGATATAGCAAAAATAGACAATTACTCCGTATATAGACGGCTGGGTAATAATCGAAAATATTGACTGGTCAATATTTCAGTGACTCATGACAGCAAAAATAGACAATTACTCCGTATATAGACGGTTGGGTAATAATTTTGATTATTTTTGTCTGATAAACATGCTCATTATAGCATGTACTGTGCTTTAAAGAGAAAAGAATTGTAACATTTTTTTTCTTCTTGTGTGTCCGACTGATGCAGATAAACAGACACATACACAGACGAACGACAGATAATTGAAAAAAGGCAGACTGACAGAAGGTTGATAGATAGACAGTGCACCAAAATGTCCGGAAACATCTTGCGTAAGGTTTATGCAGATTTTTCCTCCTAAATAGTTTTCTACGCTAGAAATTATAACCATGGTAATCTGCTGTAAGTGCGTCAGAACATTTTCATGCGGGACACTCCAAATAGGCACTCTCGTATTTTCACCATAGATTACGCAGCAAACACACGAAGTGGAACACAAACGCATTTCCCCCACCAGATGATTAAGCCCTGATTTTGTTTTGATGCTTTACGTCTCAGTCAACATTTTACAGTCAGGTCGGGGCGAATTCTTTTCTTCCTTGGCTGAACTAGTACTAAGCAGCGGTTTAAGTGAGTTTTATGGCGACTTAGAGTATAAATTGAATACAATTGTTGACTCTAATAATTCGTCAGCGCAGTTTATTTAACTGATATCTCATTATGAAAAGATTGGTTGTAACATTAATGTATTGCAGCAGACTTTCAACCCAATCACGGTTGGCAAATTTGCTATCTGTTTTAATTGCACGCCGGCTTGTCGGACCTCAGACTCTATGACGGTTCCGACTTAAATACTTTTCTATAGATTTATCTATAGATGAGAGGGGTTGGGTCTGATGCTGTGTCTGTGGCTGGGCCCAACGGGGTTTAACTGTTTGATTCCTTTTACTCTAATATGCAGTTGAATGTATACTGTTGAGTCTTTATCATTGTTTTATCTCCTTTTATATCTTGATTGGTATGTACTAGGAGATGATACATCCAGATAAGTTAGGGAACTTTCATATGAACCATAAATCGATCTGTCTTGATCCACATCAGAAATAAGGGTTAGGATGGTACCGTCAACCATGTTTAAGCCCTCTGGTAGTTTTCTTACCGACCGTTCCAAGGCGGCGCTACTTTTGTGGATCCGCTTCCTGTCATACTGTCGTGTCTTCCTTGCAGCCTTGTGGTCACCTGTTGGGAATTCGCTGGCCTCTTGTAGCTGATGTTTCCTTGTATTTTTGTCACTTTCCTGGGTAGGGGTGGTATTTGATTGTTTGGATTCCTGATCTTAGCCTTCTTCAGGACACAACACAGTGATTTCGCCGGCAGTGCTTTAAGCCCTGATCGACATGCTCACTCTTTTTGACCAGCCTTTTAGGGTTATATTATTATAGTGATTTTAGCATTTGCGCAAGTATGGATGAAGCGAGCACGATATAGTATGTTACTTTATATATATGCGACAAGCGTAACAGACGAGCCTGCCCATCCGCGTAGTCTCGCTACGTTCTCTGTTAGCACACACGAATTATAATGAAACGTAATGAGAAACAATGCAATCACTACTCCTAGCCCCACCGGTACTTACCCATTTAAGCCCTGCGTCCTTTTTATAGGATATCGACAAACAGTGTATAACCAGATCTGACGCCGCAAAATGACCGTTTGCTTACAGAATGTACTTTTAAGATTTGAACGAAACCTTTAACCTTCATATTTAAAATCAATTCGTCTAATTTTGTTAATAAAGGAGGGAAATTCCATTCGGGTGTATGTTTAGTAAAGACAAAGCGTATGTACAATGTTCCATACTTGTAAAGAAATTGCAATCAGCAGAGATTGGAATAAGCAGCTCGTGTGTAACATCGTAAAGACTGCGACCAGCCAGGTTGAGAATGCACTGAGTTCGAAGCTATCGCTGTTCAAACAATCGACATAAAGAGTTCATAGTCAAACTCAAAATAAAGCGTAATGATTGGCTGCTTGCGGACATGTGTCCGCAAGTAGCCAATCATTGTGCTTTACTTTGAGTTTGAGACTGGACTCAAGTTTTATAACTTCGAGGCCATGTTGCTTTGACTGTGACTTGGCTCACGTTTTGGTATTGATACGTCTATATAAACAACAGAAGCGGAAAGAAGACATAAACTAAGAGCCGAGCTGCAGAAAAGTAGAAACAAACGTTAATCTCCGATAAAAAGCATTATATATTTTTCCAAGTGCACTGCATACAGTGTGTGAATCACGAATGCATGAGGCAACCACGTGCAGACCGCACCCTACCGCGCAGATGCGCATATTTATCGCTGTATTGTATATGCATAGTAACAGTATTGTTTGGTTTTTGATGTGTCTATGCTCCTTTCAGATAAATGAGATGTATCACGACATCACTTCTTAGGCGAATAGATACACATCCAAAATTAATGTAAGGGAGACAACTTTTAATAGCCTGTCAGAGCGAATGTCCCCATGCCCACACCAGGGAGCAATTATGGTGAGGGAGTTTAGAGGCTATAGCAGCACATTTACTCCCTGGTGTCTTTATCTTACTATATATACATTTTCAAAGCAAGACTCAATACCCCGTGACCAACAGAACTATGATGGACAGCTGACTAATTCAAGAGACTAAGTCTGCAACTATGAACATTTTTCGGAAAAGAATATTTTATTTTTAAATCATTTGTAAAATATAGAATTAAGTAATGTTTTCACAATAAATCTGTTCACTTTAGCTGAAAACTGCACGGGAAAGTGAATTATCTTATAAAATAGGTGTGTGTTTTCTATTGTTGGTAATTATTTGCGTCCCTCCAATAATTATAGACAGTTAATTTTTAACATAAATGCTGTTGTTTTGATACTGATAATTTGTTAAGATTGACGAAATTGGTAAAATGTATACCTGAATTTTAGTTTTTTGCTGTGTTCTTGAAAAAAAAGAGACATAATTTCTAAAATTAAAAGATCAAAAGTTACAGACTATGCAGCTTTAATTAAATACGCTTTAAACAGCGAATTTGCCAATTGTGCTTTGATTGACAGTGAGCAATACTTGGTCCGAACGTGCAAATCAAAGATCTTGTTTGCGTCATTGGCTGTTCGCGCGTTGGCTGTTTCACTCAAAAACAAAACCGTCGATTGACCACAAAATTAGTTATATAGCCTTAAAAATAACTAAATCGTAGGAAGTAATGAAATCAAAATAAACCTTACGTCCTTCTTTGCGCTGAACGTTTCACCTACGAATCATAAAGTGCGTCGTGATCAAAACGCTCACTTCTGGGAAAGCGATCGCACTCTACACATTGAACGCGTTAAGTTACTATAAGCACACACATGGTATCAAAGTAAATGTGTTTACTTTCTTTTATGGGCGGCAATTCCTATGAAGAGCACAACTGCCTACAAAGGAAATGGATTTCTCCTTTAGTACGGAAATTCCTATGAAAAATGCAAATGACACCGAAGGATTTGTGATTTCCTTTTAGGACAGAACTTATTATTAATAACGCAAAAGGCACCAAAACCTATGTGCCTACTTTTTACGACAGCAATTTCTAGGATAAACACACATGACTACAAAGGAAATGTGCTTTCTCTTTTTAGTGCAGAAATTCCCATTAAGAATGCAAATGGCACAAAATATGCCTATTACTTTTAGGACCGATATTTCTATAGGGAACGCAAATGTCATTAAGGAAATGAGCTTACCTTTTAAGACAGACATTACTAAAATGGTTGCTTTCGATTTGGACAGAAATTCCTATATAGAACGAAAATGGCACCAAAGGTAATCTACTTACCTTTTAGAACAGAAATTACTATAAAAACAGATTTCACCATGGGAAATGTGCAACTAGTACTTTCAGGACAGAAATTACCATACCACTAAAACATCAGTGGAAAGAGCTACATGCATTAAGGGGCTAGTTTTGCCCCACCGAAAGTTGTTTTTCATCAATATCTTCTGATTGGTTTATTGGAAGAATAACAATGATATCACAGGTCATGCACTTACTTTTTAAGACAAATGTAAGGAACGCAAATGGCACCAAAGGAAATATGCTTAGATTTTCTGTCAGATATTTATTTTATGAACACCAATGACATTAAACAATTGGTGCTTACTTTTAAGGACAGGAATTCCTTTAACGAACACAAATAACAGCAAAAGAAACGAGTTTACTTTAAATGGCAGACATTCTTATAAAACACAAATGGCACCAATGCCATTATGGGTTACTTTTATGGACAGGAATTCCTGTAAGGAAAAAACAATTTACACCGAAGGAGATGTGTTTATTTTTGACGACAGAAATCTTATAAATACACAAATATCATCAAAGGAAACGAGCTTACGTTTAGGGACAGGAATTCCTATTCCGAGCACAAATGACACCAAAGGAAACGTGTTAACGATAAATGGCAGTAATTTTTATAAAAACGCAAATGAAACCAAAGAAAATATGCTTACTTTTATGGACAGGAATTTCTATAACGAACACAAATAGCACCAAAGGAAATGTGTTTACTTTAAATGACAGAAATTGCACGACCCTTGGGTCTATACTTTAATAACTATGCGAGTCTGTCCGTTACCAGTTAGTGTAAATGTTCAAACTCTTTAACCACATGGTATACTTTATTCACATTTTGCATACATATGCATGTCAACATTCCCCTAACCACTGGCGTGCAGTAGTAGCAAGGTTTTGAAGATGCGCAGCAATCTACTGTATATAATTGATCTCTGAGTACTGTTAATAAACTCAAGATTCTGATGTATTCTTAGAATGAAAATGACATTATTCATAAGGGTGCTCTGGAATTGCAAGACCCTTGGCTTTGCACTTTAACCACTGGTATGCAAAACGGTGACGAGGGTTTGACGAGCACCATTTTGGCCAGTCGGGATATGTTAGTGAAAATGCTCATTTTGTTTGTTTGGTGCTTAACGACGCATCAACCCTTGTGGGTCATTAGCGTCAGATGGTATTAAACTAAACATGATGTGGATGGAAAGAGTAAAAATTTGTAAGATAAAATAAAAGGAATGATGATAATGAGTTTGTATTGTAACGTCCCTCACGGTCTCACATACAGGGTTTACCGAGCATATAATAATAAAGGGGGAATGTGGTGATTGTCGATTCCCGGTCTTTTGGGGCTATGTATGGGGGGTTATACTGGACCAACAATGGGGAGTAAAATAACGACTAAGAGCCCGTCTGCTGCTTAGATTTACCCACGTATTCACCTAACAGTCAATCTTGCATGCTATAATATAAACTAATTCAGCCTTAACTATGGTAGCGTATTTACTAAATGTCTCAGTTCACAAAGAACTTATCAGAATGTGCACGTATGAAGTTAGCCTACATTGAATGGTTGGGCACACACTGAGAAACCAGTTAAATCATGTATATAATTGTGCAAGTGCTTAATCAATGCTATGATAATACAGTTTAATATGTAAGTGCTGCTGCGCCTAGCCTATTACAGTGAGCCATTGGTATGGGGGAACTTGTGGACAGGGGTGAGTAGTGAGATGGGTACGATGCTCAGTCTAGAGGCGAGAATTGCAATAGAAACCTTTCACTAGCAGGTCAACATTTGGCCAGATATATTAACCTCTCAAAAATACTATAGAACTTTTAGCCCACAGTGGGAACTGCCATGGTTTGGTGTATAGCGCAGGAATAGGCCGTGCGGTCTATGGCCACAGACGAAGAGTACGTGTATCAGAGGCACTCTACCTATCTCAACCCAGGAAGTTCCCACAGTAAAAATGATACAATAAAAACGGAGCGCGACTCCTTCGTTTTAGATCCTGTTAAGATCACCAAGCTGGGCACCTTACGTCCCGACCTCCCTAGAACGAATTCCCGGCGTCTATGAGGTACTAACAACTTAAAACTTAGGCCAAAAGTTCTGTTCAAATACCTTTCCTTAACACGAAATTGCAATTCTCTCCTCTATACTTAAGCGGATTGTTTTAAAGTTAGCAAAAGCTACCCACTACTAAGGTTGAAGAGATTTGGTACGAAACTGTACACAAGAATTCCTAATTAAATTTGACGTGAGTTTGTTTACTCGATCCCGAGACAGATTCCGGGCGTTTGTCAAACGCTTGTCATTTAAATAGCCCGCCTATGACAAGAATGACAACATATGGCAAAAATCGTGACATCATCACTGCTCAGCCAACCAGAGAGCCTTGTCACGGTTTCAGGCCCGCTGATTGGCTGCTGGCAGCGACGTGATGTCACAACGTGTGACATAAAGATGTATAGCGACGAGAGCCGAAGCACTCCAACTAACAATCCAAGATGGCTTCCCACATGTTGTCAACATTGACAAATGATGCTTTCACGCTAACCACAGCTTTAGGGTTGTCATAACAGTCATTTCCAAGTACGGGGACAAAGGTCACCTAAGGTATGATAAACCCAGGCCTGATTTACGGCACGGCACTGGCTGAATTGCTGACAACAGCGCATATAAGCACTAGATTTCCTCCTGGGGACAGGCTTCGTGACGAACCATAATTCGTACAGCTTCAAGGGAGGAGGACCATGCCAGGTCCGTTTCATTACCCTCCTTCCTCGAAAAAGTTCGTCCTCGAACTTCACAATTATGATTCGTCATGAAGGGAAGCGACACCGATGTCTACCCAACATGGGTCTCGCTCCCAACTTACAAGTGAACTCCACCATAGAACATAAGTTTTCTAAATTGATTTTTTTTCTTTCTTCAATATGTCATCTTTCATGAAAATTCTATGGTTTAAAATACACAGAAGAAAAGCCAATACCATTATTGGTACAGACTTTTACTCCCAGGTATTAAGTTCCAGTGAGGTTCACTTTTAATATTGACTTTTTTCTTTGTTTTACATGAACTGGACTATACATTTTCGGTTATGCTACCTTGTGTCACCTTCCACAGGTCAACTAAGGGAACACCACAATAACATTTATATTTCATAAAATTTTAAAAGTCAAATATGTGACCTATGTTGCCATAAGTAACTTATTTTATTTTATCTTTCATTCAACAGCTCAACCGACCAGACAACAAAGATTCCACACAGTCCATCATTAGAGAACTAGGAAAAGTGTCCATGGGACACGGATGCCCCCGCCTATTGTTTTTATTTCACCTGCAATTAAACATTGGGTATACAATAAGTGAACAGGATACCATTTACATACTACAAACTGAATTTATAGCAACATTATTCTTATAAAACGTGTAATAATATGAGCCTCGTCATGAGAAAACCGGCTTTTTGAAAATTATAAAAAATTAATCTGAAGATTATATGCAAATGTAAAGCATATATTCCGTTCTTGACAAAACAACTGTAAAGTTTAAAAAGGATTTAGTAAAATTGTAGGAGGATTTGTGCTCACAAGGTATCTAATGTCCGTAAGCTTCTGTAGTAATTAAACCCAAAAATGACTAAGTTCAAACTGTGAAAAAAGTGACAAAAAATGATCTGAGGGTTATATCCAAATGTCATGCACATCTTCAGTCCTTGACAAAAACACCAGTAAAGTTTCAAAAGGATTGGGATAAAATTCTAGGAGGAGTTGCGCTCACAAGGTACCTAATGTCCATAAGCTTCTGTAGTAATTTAGCCCAAAAATGACTAAGTTCAAACTGTGAAAAAGTGACAAAAATTGATCTGAGGGTTATATCCAAATGTCATGCACATCTTCAGTCCTTGACAAAAACAACAGTAAAGTTTCAAAAGGATTGGGATAAAATTGTAGGAGGAGTTGCGCTCACAAGGTACCTAATGGCCATAAGCTTCAGTAGTAGTTGAGCCCAAAATTGACTAAGTTCAAACTGTGAAAAAAGTGACAAAAATTAATCTGAGGGTTATATCCAAATGTCATGCACATCTTCAGTCCTTGACAAAACACCTGTAAAGTTTCAAAAGGATTGGGAAAAATTGTAGGAGGAGTTGCGCTCACAAAGTACCTACCTAAATGATGGACGAACGGAAGGACGCACGGACGGACGGACAGACATGGGCAACGCTTAATGCCCTTCTGCATTCTACGAATAGCGGGGGCATAAAAATGCAGCAGTTATCTAAAATTTTACAGAACCGAAATAAACAGACACTGACCTACTGATGGAATGAGAGGAGATCTTTTATCAGAGCTTCCACTATGGAAATTTGGGGATTTGTCACAATATGGTGAAGTGATGGCCCATCACCTCACCACATCGTGCCACATTCACAGACCATTCCCGCAAACCTTGCTAAAAAACTGCTCCACACATAATGAAACTAAAATTTTGGTATAACTCACTAGTACATATTAATGTCAAGGTCTGCAAGAATGAGACTGGAAGTTTACACACTGAAGACCATACCTGGTCCGGACCAACAAGAAAGACACACCCAAAGTCCCCAGCAGACTCTGAGTTTTCTGTGCATCCTTTATTTCATATTTCAGACTCTAATTCCTCTTTTTTTCCCTTTTTTTTCCTTTTTTTTTTTTTTTTTTTTTTGGATGGATCATATAGTAATACAGTATATATAAATTCTACAGAGATGATGGTATTATTGAAATTTAAGTTTGCAGTAAGAAATTGATACTGGATTAATTTAAAGCTGCATACTCTGTAACTATGAACATTTTTCGAAAAAAAAATATTTTCTTTTTAAATCATTTGCAAAAGTAGAATTAAGTTATGTTGTCACAATAAATCTAATTTCTACAGCTGAAAACTGCATGAAAATGTAAATTATCTTATAAAAACAGGTGTATTTTCTCTTGTTTGTAATTATTTGCGTCCCTCCAATAATTCTAGACAGTTGATTTTTAACAAAAATGCTGTTGTTTTGGCACTAATAATTTGTTAATTATTACGAAAAAGGTAAAATGTATACGTGAATTTTAGTATTTATACGTGTTCTTGAAAAAAAGAAACATTATTTTTAAAATGAAAATATCAAAAGTTACAGATTATGCAGCTTTAAGTTAGAAGAAAATGTATTAAACAAGGGAAGTAACCTAATATTCAAAATTGCATGTAAATCTAAATGTATTTTCTCCCTTGCATAAAAGTATGTAAAGACTTTAACCCATTTAAGCTGCATAAAATTTTCGTATAAATTGGGTTAGTCCATCTCTGTTTTAAGGGGCGGGCCATATTTTATTACATACCACTTATTCAATCTGTTAGTAAACAGTGTAGACTCACATCAGACACCGCATATTGTGGCTTCTGATCTGGGTCAGCACTGTTTGTCTTTGTCGTACAGAAAGGACATTAAACTTATGTGGGTTAAAATTTAAAATTAGTTATTCTTCTTAATATTATTATTACTTTTATTTTCTTTTTTTTTAAACAACAAACATATAAATGAACAACAATATATATCATAGGGGAAGTGGACTGGGCTTCATGGGGAGGGGATAAGGTGGGCAGGACGAATGGTGGGGAAAATTTGGGTCAAACTAGACCAAGGGGCTCTTAGGACGAAGTGGAGGTCTGAGTACTGACCTCCTTAGACAAACTAGCTTGGGGCTCCTCTATCAAATATGAGGATAGAGAGTATTCCCTACCCTCAACCCTGACAGATTCGACCTTCTTCACGGCAAAGAGGGTCATGGGAATGAACTGCACTGATTAGTGCCTTGGTCTCGCCCGGATTGCCCTGTCCCATGCCTCACGTATGAGGCGTGCCTGAGGAGAGTCGTCTTCGGCACTTGGGGCACCCAAAAAGAAATATCGCGGGTCAAGTGGGTTTGGCCTTTTCAAACTCACAGGGAAGTCAGGCAGGGGAGGGATAGTCTGCAGAGGAGAGGGAACAGGAGCAGGCACAGGAGAGGGAACAGGCAGAGAGGAAACAGGAGCAGACACAGGAGAGGGAACAGGCAGAGAAGAGGGGACAGGAGCAACCACAGGAAAGGGAACAGGAGCAGACACAGGAGAGGGAACAGGCAGAGAGGAAACAGGAGCAGACACAGGAGAGGGAACAGGCAGAAAAGATGGAACAGAAGCAGCCACAGGAGAGGGAACAGGAGCAGACACAGGAGAGGGAACAGGCAGAGAGGGAACAGGCAGAGAGGAAACAGGAGCAAACACAGGAGAGGGAACAGGCAGAGAAGAGGGAACAGGCAGACGGGAAACAGGAGCAGGCACAGAAGAGGGAACAGGCAGAGAGGAAACAGGAGCAGGCACAAGAGAGGGAACAGGCAGAGAAGAGGGAACAGGCAGAGGGGAAACAGGGGCAGGTACAGGAGAGGAAACAGGCAGAGAGGAAACAGGAGCAGGCACAGGAGAGGAAACAGGCAGAGAGGAAACAGGAGCAGGCACAGGAGAGGGAATAGGCAGAGAGAAAACATGCAGAGAAGAGGGAACTGGCAGAGAGGGAACAGGAGCAGGCACAGGAGAGGGAATAGGCAGAGACGAGGGAACAGGCAGAGAGGAAACAGACAGAGAAGAGGGAACAGGCAGAGAGGAAACAGAAGCAGGCACAGGAGAGGGAATAGGCAGAGAAGAGGTAACAGGCAGGGGGGAAACAGGAGCAGGCACAGGAGATGAAACAGAGACAATAGCAGACAGAAGTGAGGGAACAGGTCCAGGGGAGGAAGAGGGAAGAAGTTCAGGCCAAAGAGAGGAAGCAGGATCAGGGAAGGGAAAGGAGACAATAGGAGGCATAGGGTCAGAGACAGAAACAGGGGCAGAAGCTGTCACAGAGTGGTCGGAGGTGGGAACATACCCAGCTGTAGATTGCAGATCCAGGTCAGCTGGGTATAAGGGGAGGGTCTTGCCAGGTTCAGGAGAGGAGGGAGGGGCAGGAGAGACAAAGCCAGGGGTAGAAGGCATGGGAGTACATGTATTGATATAATCAGTGTCCTCCATCGGCTGGTCCTCCAGGGTTATGGCATCGGTGGAAGGAGTTTCTAGTTCTGGTAGGGTTGGCGCCATCTCCATAGTGGTTTCCTGTCTCTGGCTGACAGCGACGGGGAAATGGTGCTTTAGTAACAAGTGCCTGTCCATAAGGCTTCTTCTCGAGGCACCCACTTTATATCCACAAAAGTCACAACTGATCTTGGTCACATGCTTATCTGTTATGTGCCTCTTAAGGCTCTGTTTCTTTTCAAAGGACCGACCACATTGATACAGGTGTAGCACCTCAAATCTCAGGCGGTCCACCCTGGGCACCACATTCATTAGGGCTGGTATTGGTTGACCATTCATCTGAAGCAAGAGTTAAAACAGGGGTTCAATAACGGGTTAAGCCCACCATAATATTACTCTAAGCTGCATAAAGGGAACAGGTTTGGCAGCTTGAGGTTTTCTATAGCCATTACATAAGGCTCATTATGGGGGTAGTTTTAGTACCAATATAAATACCATACAATGTTTTTTGTCACTGGGGTTCTCACAGAGTGCTCATGACCGAAAACATTGAAATAGGATATCATTATACCCATGTGCAATAGAATATGAGCCAGTGCATGAGATTCCCAACAATGTGGTATGTACGACCAGCAAAGCCCCAGATCAGCCTGCACATGTGCGCAGTCTGATCAGAGCCTTTGCTTGTCGCTTGAACATTCTATGACCGCTAATCCACGGACCGAACACAACTGGGAGTCACCAAGCCCAAAAGAAGGTACATCCGAGTCCACACCTGCCAAAATGTCAAATTGTTGTGATTTCCGCTCATATAACAATATGTTTGTACTAGAAGAAGCTTTTATGTCTTCTTTGATAGTTCGCCACACAGTAGAGGCGGATATCTACTCAAATAGATATCTACTCAAATAATTTCAACAAACTAGCCCCATGATAAATGGCAATAATGAAGCGTTGCTGTACATGAATCTAATAATGAGGGGAATTGGCTAGATAAGATGATCAACACAGACATGCCGTACAACCACGGCTCCTCTCAGAAAGAATTATAAGCTGTTTCCTGAGGAGTCTCTTTCAATAACTGTGTTTTACTTAATCATTCATACATGTGATTTCAGATAATTTGATGTGAATCAATAAAATATATACAAGTATAAATTGTTTAATTCATTGTGTTACTGGCTACTTAGATGTTGCCACATTCACACATTCAACAGGAACTTGTCAACAATGGTCAAACACCCTGCCCTAACAACATGGATAAAATGCTGATACCTAACCAGTACCATTTTACAAAAAAAAAATGCATTGCTTTATTGGCTATGGAAAACAATGTATTATAACAACAACCGTTTTAAATTGGTCATCATAGCCAATAAAAATTGAATAACATACATATCAAACATTAGTGTACATGTAATTCATATCTTAAAGATACCCCATTTTTTTCAATAGAAAAAAAGTGATATCCTTTTGATATCTCACATGTAGGACAAATATGAGCTAACTGTCAATACTATAGTGCTGCCACTACTTGGCAGTCTTGATATCATTGATATCAATATCCTAGGGATATCTCACTGGCTTCTGAACCATGCGGTAAGCTTTCCCTTGAACGGTTTGAGGCGGTTAAAATGTACTATCTTACATATGGATTTTGGGCCTCGTTGAATTTTAAAGTTCAAGTCGGAAATCTTTCTTATAATTTTAAAGGGACCGTCCCAGCGTAACTGAAGTTTACGAGAGAGACCGCGGGGTTTTGTATACTCTCTTAACCATACAGCATCACTTACACTGTATTTGTGCTTACTTATCCTACTGTCATAGAGCCTTTTCTGTTTCATACTCGCCTCCAAAAGAGATGACCTGGCAAGCTCATGAACATTTTTCATATGATTTTGTAACCTTACTACATACTCATCTGAGGGCAAGTCGTTCTCTGTTGAAGGTGGTGGATATAGCAGGTCTACGGGTAGATCAATTTCGCGACCTAACATTATCATACAAGGGGTCATATTTATGCTTTCTTGCTTTGATGATCGGTAGGCCATAAGGATCAGTGGAAGGACCTCATCCCAATTTCTTTGATCTTTCTGAATATATTTACTGAGCATGTCTTCAATACTTCTGTGGGCCCTTTCAATAAGACCGTCCCCAGTGGGGTGGA